>OY728165.1:537091212-538341212 GCA_963277665.1 Viscum album
AATAGAGTCGAGGATGGGATCAATGAAAAGTCATGCTGTTAAAATATGAAATAATGTCATGTTTCATTTTAAATGGTATATTTTTTTATGAAAAAATTGATAGTGAGTAGAAGTGTATACTTGTAATATTCAAGTTTTTATGTAAATATTAGTGCCTAATTATCTAAATCTCTAAACCAAAAAAGATCCACAATGTGTAATTCTTGACATAACTCAAGATTATGTAATGTTTAAGGCTGGGACCTTATAGTTGGTATTAGAGGTTTATTTAGATATTGTAAAGACCTAGAAATTTCAAGGAAAATTTTTTTTCCTAAATTTTCTTTGGAATTTTACAAGGGCGCAGTTTCTGACAGCACCTGATTCCGAGGCCCGGTGTGCCCGGAATCATTTTCCAAAGTTTGGCTCGGGTACGTTCAGTGAACGGACGAGTGGGTTTTTCTAACTTTTAAACCGATGCTCGGAATCGAATTCTGATGGCACCGATGGAATCGCAGCGCCGATATTTGCTTAGAAACGCCTCTTCCAAAGTTGCGTTTACTCGGGCGTGGTTTTTAATTTTTGGGTTTTAAGTTATGAAATAAAATAATGTTGTGCGACAATTTTATTTTTATTTCACTTAAAGCCGCTTGAACACCACTTTAAGCTACTTAAGCGCAGTTGAAACGGATAGGGTGAAACCCAAAATATCTTATCCACTTGATAGGATATTTGTGGGGTGGGGCCCACAAGAGCCCCACCATTTCTTTCTGCTAAGTAACGCACCCGCGAAAATCCCTATTAAATAAAAGTCAACTGGGGCGTCTTCTTAAACAATTAAACTCTCATATTAAATGGGTCGTTTATTCGTTGAAATTAATTCTATGAATTAATTTCGTTCGTTTCTTAACACGTTTTCGTTTTGTTGGCATGATAATAAAATAAGTCCAACACACCTTCCTTTTGAAAGGTTATGATAAACCTTTGAAGAATCTCTAAGTATCTTCCTCCTTCTTCGCGAAGAACGCGAAGAACACGAAGAACGCGAAGAACGCGAAGAACGCCGAACCCGTGGAGATCAGCAACGCGACGCCGTGTACCGCGACGCCGACGATTCTCCCTTTGCAATGCTTCTTCCACGACGATCGAACCCCGCGACAACCTTCGATCGACAACAACAAGATCGTCGACGCGACGCCCTTCCATGACGCGATGCTCCACTTGTTCCGTGACGGTCAATTCCGCGAAGAACGCACGTCCGACGAGGTAGGGTTTTTAATTGAGAATAATAATACCCTTTTTCCTCGGATGTTTCCTTTTGAAAATAAAGAACACGGATCAACTCAATACTAAGTTAATCTGTGGGAAGTTTGGTTATGGGATGAGTACTCTTGATTGCGGAAAATCGGTAGGGATTTTATTTTGGAAATACCTTTTTATTCCCGTGATCGTCCCTTTTAAAATAAAGAACCCGGATTCTTATGAACAATTTTATTTTATGAAAATTGTTTTTGGATATGTTGTTTTATCCTCTCGATTGGTATCGTCTAACGCGGAGGGTGCGGGCCAAACGAACACGGCCCGAAAACCCTCTGCCATTCATCGTTGTTTTGCGGATTTGGCGGGCGACGAAAAAACGTGACGCAAGAGCGATTTGATGATCCCGCAGTGAGGAACGGAATCCGGGAGGAACAGTGGCGCAGAAGGGAAGGAAAATGGACAACCGGAGAAACTCTGATGGCTGGAGGCGGCGGCGGCCCGACGCGGCTGAAGCCGCGGCCGCACGGGTCCGGCTTGCGCGCACGGGACGCGGCGACATGCTGCATCCGATGATCCAGCGCGACCCCTCGAGGGTCGTGGCTTCCTCAACCCGCGGGGGCGGCGCCTCGCGGCTGTCGCGTTGCTCGGCCGCTCGGCCGAGCCGAGCCGAGCCGGCCGGCCGAGCTGGGCCGCGCCCTGGCCAGGCGGGACCGGGTCCAGCCGAGCCGGATCGGGTCGGGTCGACCCGGTTCGGTGGACCTAGGGGGGTCGGGCCGGGTCGGCCCGGGCCCAGATCCCCCGTCTTCGGACCGTATTCGGTCTTTTTCCCGTAACATGAGCTACGTGCCTCCGATCGATGCGCCATCAGCAGCAACGCGATCCTTGGATTGAGGCGGTCGTTTCGGTATATTACACTCAAGGTTTTGGAATACTTTGGGTTCGGCCGGGTTGGTTCGTACACGAGACCAAACGGGCCCTCGGAGCGGAAACGCTAATAACTTGAGCTCCGGACGTCCGATTGACGTGCCATCGACTTTGATGGTCTCCTCTAAGGGAGAGGGATCGTTTGGCTTACTCCGCTCGAGTTTTGGACGCAGTTGGAGTATAGTCAGGTTGGTTTTAACTTAAAAACCAACCGGGCCCCCGGGATGAAAAACCCAATAACTTCCAGACCGGACGTCCGATTGACGCGTCGTCTATTGCGTTGTGTTCCTGTTGACGATACGGAACTTTTGGCTTCCTCCGCCTGAGTTTTTGATGCATTTGGGTTACGGCCGGGTTGGATTGTACCCGAAATCCAACCGGGCCCCTGGAACGGAAAAAGATGATATCTTTCAGACCAGACGTCCGTTTGACGAACCGTCAGCAGCGTTGGTGATCTCGTTGAGAAGCGGTCCCTATGAGTATAACCTATGAGAGTTCGGGGTACAGTTGAGATACGGCCGGGTTGGTTCGCTCACGAAACCAACCGGGCCCCTGGGACGAAAAGGCTAGTAACTCACAGACCGGGCGTCCGATTGACGCACCGTCTGTTGCGTTGAGACCCCTATGACGAGGCGGTCCTTTGAGATACTTCTTCGTGGGACTTTGTGATACTTGGAGTATCGACCTGTAGCTTGTGGAGCGGACCCTCCTGGAGATGAGTGTACGGAGTACGGAGACCGTGTAGCCAGCTGAGACCTGACGACTGCTTGACCGACTCGACTTGGAGTGAGTCGACTAGCCCAGTGGACGGAGCGCCTGGTATTTGGCGACAGACCCACAGTGGACGGAGCGCCCGGTAGTTGGCCGCAGACCCGCGGTACTTGACAGGAGGAGTACCTCTGTAGGCTATTAGGGGGAGCACCCGGTATTTGGCGACAGACCCACATCGGACGGAGTGCCCGATAGTTGGTCGCAGACCCGTGGTACTCGACAGGATGAGTACCTCAGTAGTCTTCGGTTAGTGAGCAGTACCTCGAAGTCGTGACAGGGCCACTCTACACTCCAGAGACGGGGCTCTTCAGCAGTTACGGTTTCGATAATGAAAATCCTGTTTTGAGCTGAATCTTTTGATCTTTGTGTTTACCTCATGATTGAGATGGGTCACTTGCTAACATTGGTATATGTATGGGAATATACTTGGGTAGTGGTTATCCGTTGATTTCACAATCCTTGTGTTTTCCTCATGATTGAGATGGGTTACTTGATAACTTAGGTATATGTATGGGCATATATCTAAGTAGATGTTATCTGTTGAGATCTTCTTGTGGTTATCCTTGTTGGTTTAGGGAGACCTTGAGGGTCTCGGGGTCCCTACTGAGTATCGTTATACTCACCCCTGCACGGGCTATGCCCGCACCTCGTTGTGTTGGTTGCAGATGACGGGCAGTGCTGACGGAGGCTGAGTGTTCGAGGACTGGTCGGTACCCGGAGGTGGACTACACGACGAGTCAGTACCCAGAGATGGAGTACACGACGAGTCAATACCCAGAGGTGGACTACATGACGAGACGACACACAGAGGAGGTTGACGGACGAGAGCGTGGAGGAGGCTATCTGTACCTACCCTTCAGGTAGGATCTGTGGTGGAGGACAAGGAGCTGCGATATCTCTACCTACCATTCAAGTAGGATCTGAGGAGGAAGACCCAGGAGCTGCTTCCTTCTTCTAGCTATTTGTCTTTTTTCTGTTGTACCTTGTCCAGTTGTAGTTGTACATTCTTTTGGGTTTTTATTCTGTCCCATTTACTTTTTAGCACTTCTCTTGTACTTAGTTTTTACTTTTTTCGCTTGCTTACTCTATGGTGCTTGTTTTCTTTTATAAAGGCAATGCCTTCCCAGTTATTGGGATTTATGCCTTTGGTGCTAGTCGCCAGCCCCTGGGCTATGGAAGGCGGGCTTGGGGTAGTCACGGCACGGGCCCTGAGAATGGGTCGTGACAAATTGGTATCAGAGGAGTCGGTTCTACCGTAGAACTTATAACTCTGATATTTTCTTCCTGTGAAGCAATAGTGTTAAGAGTACCGAGTGTGGTTTTCAGTTCAGGGAGTCCAGTGTTGGTGCGGGCGGCCGATGTATCCATACACCAGGACCCTGAAAACTGATTTCCGACTTTGTGCACGAAAACACTGATTGCGTGTGCGTTTCCAAAAGTTTTTAAATGTCAGATCAAACCAGGTCAGCTCACCAGGTATAAACGTTTGACCGTGTCACGATGTTTCTTTCAGGATTCCTTTTCACGGACGACCAGCTAGAGCCCGAAGGGATGTGCGAGCTGACAGCCTGTCGAGCGATGAGGCTTCGGTACAGGGCCCTCTTGCAGTTGAGGCACCAGTGGTACTACCATACGTTGGGCCATCGTTGCCACCAGCCCCAGCAGTAGGCGATGCATGCTACTTGAGTGCACTGCACGAGTTCCAGCGCCAGAGGCCACCCAGGTTTCGGGGAGAGACAGACCCGCAGGCGGCTGAGGATTGGCTGGAGGCTGTGGTGAGAGTCTTCAGGCTAGTGGGGATGCCAACAGATTTAATGGTGATCCTTGCTGCCAGCCTTCTTCAGGCAGCAACAGGAAGATGGTGGAGCCTGATGCTTCAGATGCATGACGAGGCGACACTTCTATGGGCAGACATCGAGAGCCTGTTCCGGGCAGAGTTTGTACCATCCACCCTTCGAGCGGTGCGTATACAGGAGCTACTTCAGCTGAAGCAGGGCAGCATGTCAGTGGCGCAGTACTCAACGAGATTCACAAATATGGTACGGGACCCGTTCTTCAGGGCCTGAACCTTCGAGCAGGGGCTCAGGCGAGAGATTAGAGCTTCTATTGTTTCTCACAGCTTTCTGACGCAGACAGGGGTGTTGGAGAGATCCCTCTTAGTGGAGAGTTTCTTTGCTGAGCAGTCTCCAGCAGCAGGACCCACCACTAGCCGGCTTGCGGCAGAGTCTTCTGCAGCAGGAAGTAGACAGATGGCATAGAGGTCCAAGAGGACCAAACCTACTGGTGGATGACTGCACGACTCGGGTTCAGTTGTGCGGGGAAACCGGGGTGGAGTCAGAGATAGACGTGCCGAGAGTGGACAGTGTTACTCTTGTGGCGGAATTGGTCACATGGCACATGACTGTCCGACCCGCCATGCAGATGACCAGCAGTTAAATGAAGAACCTCCGAGGCAGAGGTAGAGGTTCGATCAGGGCGAACCGCAAGGAGCAGGCGGCCATGGAAGAGGAGATGGCCGTGCAGCTGGAGGTGGACGACGCTTCGGGATGTTGCCACCACCACCACCCGGAGGCCCACCCCGACCGCAGGGGACAGGAGGACATGGGAGAGCTCAGCTTCAGGCAGCTGAGGGCTATGGTCATGGAGCTCCGGAAGCAGATGGACAGGAGCGGGACTAGCTTCTGACATGGAGGCTATTGATCCTGTTGCTTCTAGTTCTATTGATGTTTGTCTGTATTTGCTTCGTGTATTTGTACTATGAGATGCAATAATAAAAAGACACTTATCTTTTTTTGCTTTCCTGTCCTTTTGTTTGGTTGATACTGAGTGGTCCCGGTTAAACTGATGACTTGACCCTCACTTTTGAGATTTCTACTGGAGGAGACCCAGTGACCTCACACTGATGCCGACAGTGTGACTCGACCCTTGGAGGCGAGAGTGACAGTTGGATCTTTTGGTAGTTACGTCGAGGCCTTACGACGTCATCCATGGCATGAATGCATCATTCATGTCAGGATTGACTGTATTAGGCAACGAATGTGGTTCATCCAGGGATGATACCATATTTCTCTTATCAACAAAGAAGAAATCATAGCAGCTCTTGTGAGACTAAAGAAGGTCCATGTAATCCAAGAGAGGATGAAGACTGCACAGTGCAGTAAGAAACAGGAAACTGGTGCCAGTCTTAGTGACTCGGGCATGTTAAATGTTTCAAGAAGTGGAAGCTTTAAGGATAGATGAGTCTGCGAAGTAGCAGACGTGGAGGCAGGGCTAGGAGAGAAGTATGAGGTGGTGTACATCTTAACATGCTACAACCACCCGCCTTAGTTATCCCTGCCAGGCTCAGGGATCTGGAGGGCGGTGGAAGAGTGCGGCTATGTGCGGTCAAGGAATGTGACCCAATGGCTCTAGAAATGATTTGAGGGATAATCTGTGTTCACTACTAGCTGTTGTAGTAACGGATGTCGATATGAATCATTCCTTGCTTTCACAAATCTTGTTCCAGACCTAGCGTTTCCGGTAAGCGGTGGACTTGACCCTCACGTCTGGAGATACCTTGGGAGGAGACTTGATGATCACACTTACGCCGACGGTGTGGTCGGACCCTCGAGGCGAGAGTTTCAGTTGGAATCTCTTGGTGGTAGCGTCGAGGCCTTACGACGTTAGTTTAAGTATGGAACAGGCAATAACTGTTCATACTCAAATTGACGGTTTTAGGCAAACGTCGGGATGGGTTATCCTTGGCTGGCGAAAAGGAAACCCCAGGCAGCACGGGATAAACTCTTTCATAGGAGGGTGAGACTGATCACTCTTGAGTCAGTCAACCATACCCTCATTGCAGCAGTCTTTTGAGTTTCAGTTCTAACAAAAAATGGAGTCCTCTGGAGTTCGAGGATGACGACCACGTCTTCTTACGGGTCTCACCTCGACGAGGTTTACGGAGATGTGGCCAGGGAGGCAAGTTATCACCGATGTTCAACGGACCTTTCTAGGTACTTAGCTGGGTAGGCGAGGTGGTTTACCGCTTGACCCATCCACCTTAGTTGCACCAGGTGCACGACGACTTCCACATATCTCAACTGAAGAGATATGTGCTTGACCATTCGCATATCATCGACCATGAGGAGTTTGATAATGGTGATGTGGTGTCTTTCATGGTGGTTCCAGTGGGGATAGAGGATCGACAGGAGAGGATCCTATGAGGAAGATCGATTCCTCAGGTGCACTTTCTTTGGCAGTACGGGAACCTCCAAGTGAGCACATGGGAGCGGGAGGCTCAGATGCGTGCTCTGTACCGCTTTTGTGACCCTAGTTTATGTTGAACCTTTACGGGGACGTAAAGTCCTGTGGTGGAAGTAATGTAAAGACCCGGAAATTTCAAGGGAAATTTTTTTTTCCTAAATTTTTTTTTGAATTTTACAAGAGTTCAGTTTCTGACGGAACCTGATTCCGAGGCCCGGTGTGCCCGGAATCATTTTCCGAAGTTTGGCTTGGGTACGTTCAGTGAACGGACGAGCGGGTTTTTTTAACTTTTAAACCGGTGCTCGGAATCGAATTCTGATGGCACCGATGGAATCGAAGTGCCGTTATTTGCTTAGAAACGCCTTATCTGGATTTGCGTTTTCTCGGGTGTGGTTTATACTTTTTGGGTTTTAAGTTATAAAATAAAATAAAGTTGTGCGACAATTGTATTTTTATTTCACTTAAAGCCGCTTGAAGACCACTTTAAGCTACTTAATCTCAGTTGAAACGGATAGGGTGCAACCCAAAATATCCTATCCACTTGATAGGATATTTGTGGGGTGGGGCCCACACGATCCCCACCGTTTCTTTCCGCTAAGTAACGCACCCGTGAAAACCCCTATTAAATAAAAGTCAACTGGGGCGTTTTCTTAAACAATTAAATGCTCCTATTAAATGGGTGGTTTATTCATTGAAATTAATTCTATGAATTAATTTCGTTCATTTCTTAACAAATTTTCGTTTTGTTGGCATGATAATAAAATAAGGCCAACACACCTTCCTTTTGAAAGGTTATGTTAAACCCTTAAAGAATCTCTGAGTATCTTCCTCCTTCTTTGCGAAGAACGTGAAGAACGCGAAGAATGCGAAGAATGCAAAGAACGTCGAACCCATGGAGATCAGCGATGTGACGCCGTGTACCATGACGCTGACGATTCTCTCTCTGCGACGCTTCTTTCGCGACGATCCAACCCCGCGGCAACCTTCGATCGACAACGACAAGATCGTCGACGCGACGCCCTTTCGCGACGTGACGCTCCACTTGTTCCGCGACGGTCAATTCCGAAAAGAACGCACGTCCGACGAGGTAGGGTTTTTATTTGAGAATAATAATACCCTTTTTCCTCAGATGTTTCCTTTTGAAAATAATGAACGCGGATCAACTCAATACTAAGTTAATCCGCGGGAAGTTTGGTTATGGGATGAGTACTCTTGAATGCGGAAAATCGGTAGGGATTTTATTTTGGAAATACCTTTTTATTCCTGTGATCGTCCCTTTTAAAATAAAGAACCCGGATTCTTATGAACAATTTTATTTTATTAAAATTGTTTTTGGATATGTTGTTTTATCCTCCGGATTGATACTCTCTAACGCGGAGGGTGCGGGCCAAACGAACACAGCCCGACAACCCTCCGTCGTTCTTCGTTGTTTTGCGGATTTGGCGGGTGATGAAAAAACGTGATGCAAGGGTGATTTGATGATCCTGCAGTGAAGAACAGAACCAGGGAGGAACAGTGGCGCAGACGGGAAGGAAAACGGACCACCGGAGCAACTCCGGTGGCCTGCGGAAGCTACCGGCGGCGCGGGTCGCCGGCGGCCGGAGGCGGCGGCGCCCCGGTGCGCTGCCAGACAAGGCCGCCGTAGCTGAAGCCGCGGCGGCGATGGCCAGCGGACCTGCGGCTGCGCAGGTCCGGCTCGTGCGCACGGGACGCAGCGACAGGCCGCGTCCGCTGATCCAGCGCGACCCCTCGAGGGCCGCGGCTTCCTCAGCCCGCGGGGGCGGCGCCCCGTGGATGCCGCGTTGCTCGGCCACTCGGCCGAGCCGAGCCGGACCGGCCGGCCGAGCCGGGCCATGCCCTGGCCGGGCTGGACCGGGTCCAGCCGAGTCGGACCGGGTCGGGTCGGCCCGGGCCCAGACCCCCCATCTTCGGACCGTATTCGGTCTTTTGCCCGTAACATGAGCTACGGGCCTCCGATCGACGCGCCGTCAGCGGCAAAGAAATCCTTGGATCGAGACGGTCATTTCGGTATATTACACTTAAGGTTTCAGAATACTTTGGGTTCGGCCGGGTTGGTTCGTACACGAGACCAACCGGGCCCTCGGAGCGGAAACGCTCATATCTTGAGCTCCGGACGTCCGATTGACGTGCCGTCGACTTTGATGGTTTCCTCTAAGGGAGACGGATCTTTTGGCTTACTCTGCTCGAGGTTTGAATGCAGTTGGAGTACGGTCAGGTTGGCTTTTACTTAAAAACCAATCGGGCCCCCGGGACGAAAAAACGAATAACATCCAGACCGGACATCTGATTGACGCGCCATCTGTTGCGTTGCGTTCCTGTTGACGATACGGAACTTTTGGCATCCTCCACCCGAGTTTTGGATGCATTTGGGTTACGGCCGGGTTGGATTGTACCCGAAATCCAACCGGGCCTCTAGAACGGAAAAAGAAGATATCTTTTAGACCGGACGTCCGTTTGACGAACTGTCAGCGGCGTTGGTGATCTCGTCAAGAAGCGGTCCCTATGAGTATACCCTATGAGAGTTCGGGGTACAGTTGAGATACGGCCGGGTTGGTTCGCTCACGAAACCAACTGGGCCCCTAGGACGAAAAGGCTAGTAACTCACAGACCGGGCGTCCGATTGACGCACCGTCTGTTGCGTTGAGACCCCTATGACGAGGCGGTCCTTTGAGATACTTCTTCGTGGGACTTTGTGATACTTGGAGTATCGACCTGTAGCTCATGGAGAAGACCCTCCCGGAGATGAACGTACGGAGTACGGAGACCGTGTAGCCAGCTGAGACCTGACGAATGCTTGACCGACTGGACTTGGAGTGAGTCGACTAGACCCGTGGACGAAGCGCCTGCTATTTGGCGACAGACCCATGGTGGACGGAGCGCCTGGTAGTTGGCTGCAGACCCGCAGTACTCAACAGGAGGAGTACCTCTGTAGGCTATTAGGGGGAGCGCCCGGTATTTGGAGACAGACCCACGGCGGACGGAGCGCCCGGTAGTTGGCCGCAGACCCGTGGTACTCGACAGGAGGAGTATCTCAGTAGTCTTCAGTTGGTGAGCAGTACCTCGGAGTCATGAAAGGACCACTGTACTCTCCAGAGACGGGACTCTTCAGCAATTATGGTTTCGATAATGAAAATCCTGGTTTGAGCTGAATCTTTTGATCTTTTTGTTTACCTCATGATTGAGATGGGTCGCTTGCTAACTTAGGTATATGTATGGGCATATACCTGTGTAGTGGTTATCCGTTGATTTCAAAATCCTCGTGTTTCCTCATGATTGAGATGGGTTACTTGATAACTTAGGTATATGTATGGGCATATATCTAAATAGAGGTTATCTGTTGAGATCTTCTTGTGATTATCCTTGTTGGTTTAGGGAGACCTTGAGGGTCTCGGGGTCCCTACTGAGTATCGTTATACTCACCCCTGCATGGGCTATGCCCGCACCTCGTTGTGTTGGTTGCAGATGACGGGCAGTGCTGACGGAGGCCGAGTGTTCGAGGACTGGTTGGTACCCGAAGGTGGACTACACAAAGAGTCAGTACCCGGAGGTGGACTACACGACGAGTCAGTACCCGGAGGTGGACTACACGACGAGACGACACATAGAGGAGGTTGACGGACGAGAGCGTGGAGGAGGCTATCTGTACCTACCCTTCAGGTAGGATCCGTGGTGGATGACCAGGAGTTGCGCTATCTGTACCTACCCTTCAGGTAGGATCCAAGGAGGATGACCAAGGAGCAGCTTCCTTCTTCCATTTGTTTGTCTTTTTTCTGTTGTACCTTGTTCAGTTGTAGTTGTACATTCTTTTGGGTTTTTCTTCAGGCCCATTTACTTTTCAGCACTTCTCTTGTAATTAGTGTATACTTTTTCTACTTGCTTACTCTGTGGTACTTTTTTTCTTTTATAAAGTCAATGCCTTCCCAGTTATCGGGATTTACGCCTTTGGTGCTAGTCGTCAGCCCCTGGCCTATGGATGGCCGTCTTGGGGTAGTCACGACACGAGCCCCGAGGACGGTTCGTGACAAATTGGTATTAGAGGAGTCAGTTCTACCGTAGAACTTATAACTCTGATATTTTCTTTCTGTGAAGCAATAGTGTTAAGAGTACCGAGTGTGGTTTTCAGTTCAGGGAGTCCAGTGTTGGTGCGGGCGGCCGACATATCCATACACCAGGACCCTGACAACTGATTTCCGACTTTGTGCACGAAAACACTGATTGCGTGTGTGTTTCCAAAAGTTTTTAAATGTCATCTCAAACCAGGTCAGCTCACCAGGTATAAACGTTTGACCGTGTCACAATGTTTCTTTCAGGATTCCTTTTAACGGACGACCAGCTAGAGCCCCAAGGGATGTGCGTGCTGACAGCCTGCCAAGCGACAAGGCTTCGGTACAGGGCCCTCTTGCAGTTGAGGCACCAGCGGAGGCACCAGCAGTACTACCATACGTTGGGCCACCAATGCCACCAACCCCAGAAATAGGCGATGCACGCTACTTGAGTGCGCTGCACGAGTTCCAGCGCCAGAGGCCACCTAGGTTCCGGGGAGAGATGGACCCGCAGGCGGCTGAAAATTGGCTGGAGGCTGTGGTGAGAGTCTTCAGGATAGTAGGGACGCCGATAGATTTCATAGTGATCCTTGCTTCCAGCCTTCTTCAGGCAGCAGCAGGCAGATGGTGGAGCCTGATGCTTCAGATTCATGACGAGGCGAAACTTCTATGGGCAGACTTCGAGAGCCTGTTCTGGGCAGAGTTTGTATCAGCCACCCTTCGAGCAATGCGTATACAGGAGCTACTTCAGCTGCGGCAGGGCAGCATGTCGGTGGCGCAGTACTCAGCGAGATTAACAGATATGGTACGGGACCCGTTCTTCAGGGCCCAAACCTTCGAGCAGGGGCTCAGGCGAGAGATTAGAGCTTCTGTTATTTCTCACCGCTTTCTGACGCATACATGGGTGTTGGAGAGAGCCCTCTTAGTGGAGAGTTTCCTTGCTGAGCAGTCTCCAGCAGTAGGACCCACCACTAGCTGGCTTGTGGTAGAGTCATCTGCAGCAGGCAGTATACAGATGTCGAAGAGGTCCAAGAGGACCAGACCTACCGGTGGATGACTGCACGACCCAGGTTCAGTTGTGCGGGGAAACCGGGGTGGAGTTAGAGCCAGACGTGATGAGAGTGGAGATTGTTACTCCTGCGGCGGAATTGGTCACATGGCACGTGACTGTCCGACCCACCATGCAGATGACCAGCAGTTAAATGAAGAACCTCTGAGGCAGAGGCAAAGGTTCGATAAGGGCAGACCACAAGGAGCAGGCGGCCATGGCAGAGGAGCTGGTCGTGCAGCTGGAGGTGGACTACGCTTCGGGATGTTGCCACCACCACCACCAGGAGGCCCACCCCAACCGCAGGGGGCAGGAGGACATGGGAGAGCTCAGCTTCAGGCAGCTGAGGCCTATAGTCATGGAGCTCCGGAAGCAGATGGACAGGAGCGGGACAAGCTTCCGACCTGGAGGCTATTGATCCTGTTGCTTCTAGTTCTGTTGATGTTTGTCTGTAGTTTCTTCGTGTCTTTGTACTATGAGCTGCAATAATAAAAACACACTTATCTTTGTTTGCTTTCCTGTCCTTTTGTTTGGTTGATACTGAGTGGTCTCGGTTAAACTGTTGACTTGACCCTCACTTTTGAGATTTCTACTGGAGGAGACCCAGTGACCTCACACTGATTCCGACAGTGTGACTCGACCCTTGGAGGCGAGAGTGATAGTTGGATCTCTTGGTAGTTACGTCGAGGCCTTACGACGTCATCCATGGCATGAATGCATCATTCCTGTCAGGATTGACTGTATTAGGCAACGAATGTGGTTCATCCAGGGGATGAGACCAGATTTCTCTTATCGGCAAAGAAGAAATCATAGCAGCTCTTGTGAGACTAAAGATGGTCCAGGTCATCCAAGAGCGAATGAAGACTGCACAGTGCAGTAAGAAACAGGAAACTGGTGCCAGTCTTAGAGACTCGGGCGTGTTAAATGTTTCAAGAAGTGGAAGCTTTAAGGATAGATGAGTTTGCGAAGTAGTAGACGTGGAGGCAGAGCTAGGAGAACAGTATGAGGTGGTGTACATCTTAACAAGCTACAACCACCCGCCTTAGTTATCCCTTCCAGGCTAAGGGAGCTGGAGGGCGGTGGAAGAGTGCGGTTGCGTGCTGTAAAGGAATGTGACCCAATAGATCTAGAAATGATTCAAGGGACAGTCTGTGTTCACTACTAGCTGTTGTAGTAGCGGACGTCGATATGAATCATTCCTTGCTTTCACAAATCTTGTTCCCGACCTAGAGTTTTCGGTAAGCCGTGGACTTGACCCTCACGTCTGGAGATACCTTGGGAGGAGACTCGATGATCACACTTACGCCGACGGTGTGGTCGGACCCTCGAGGCGAGAGTTTCGGTTGGAATCTCTTGGTGGTAGCGTCGAGGCCTTAGGACGTTATTTTGAGTATGGAATGGGCAATAACTGTTCATACTCAAATTAACGGTTTTAGGCAAAAGTCGGGATGGGTTTTCCTTGGTCGGTGAAAAGGAAACCCCAGGCAGCATGGGATAAACTCTTTCACATGAGGGTGCGACTGATCACTCTTGAGTCAGTCAACCATACCCTCGTGGCAACAGTCTTTTGAGTTTCAGTTCTAACAGAAAATGGAGACCTCTGGAGTTCGAGGATGATGACCACGTCTTCTTACGGGTCTCACCTCGACGATGTTTACGGAGATGTGGCCAGGGAGGAAAGTTATCTCCGAGGTTCAACGGACCTTTCTAGGTCCTCAGCTGGGTAGGAGAGGTGGTTTACCACTTGACCCATCCACCTCAGTTGCACCAGGTGCACGACGGCTTCCACGTATCTCAACCGAAGAGATACGTGCTCAACCCTTCGCATATCATCGACCATGAGGAGCTGGATGATGGTGAAGTGGTATCTTTCACGGAGGTTGCAGTGGGGATCGAGGATCGACCAGAGTGGATCCTACGAGGACGATCGATTCCCCGGGTGCACCTTCTTTGGTAGTACGGAAACCTCCAAGTGAGCACATGGGAGCGGAAGGCTCAGATGCGTGCTCTGTACCGCTTTTGTGACCCTACTTTATGTTGAAGCTTTACGTGGACGTAAATCCCTTTGGTGGGAGTAATGTAAAGACCCAGAAATTTCAAGGGAATTTTTTTCCCTAAATTTTATTTGGAATTTTACAAGGGTGAAGTTTCTGACGGCACTTGATTTCGAGGCCCGGTGTGCCCGGAATCATTTTCCGAAGTTTGGCTCGGGTACGTTCAGTGAACGGATGAGCTGGTTTTTCTATCTTTTAAACTGGTGCTCGGAATCAAATTCTGAGGGCACCGATGGAATTTCAGCACCGGTATTTGCTTAGAAATGCCTCTTTCGGAGTTGTGTTTGCTCGGGTGTGGTTTTTAATTTTTGGGTTTTATGTTATGAAATAAAATAAAGTTGTGCGACAATTTTATTTTTATTTCACTTAAAGCCACTTGAAGACCACTTTAAGCTACTTAAGCTCAGTTGAAACGGATAGGGTGCAACCCAAAATATCCTATCCACGTGATAGGATATTTGTGGGGTGGGGCCCACACGAGCCCCACCATTTCTTTCCGCTAAGTAACACACTCGCGAAAACCCCTATTAAATAAAAGTCAACTGGGGAGTTTTCTTAAACAATTAAACGCTTCTATTAAATGGGCGGTTTATTCGTTGAAATTAAATCTATGAATTAATTTCGTTCGTTTCTTAACACGTTTTCGTTTTGTTGGCATGATAATATAATAAGTCCAACACACCTTCCTTTTGAAATGTTATGTTAAACCTTTTAATAATCTCTAAGTATCTTCCTCCTTCTTCGCGAAGAACGCGAAGAACGCGTAGAACGCGAAGAACGCGAAGAACGCCGAACCCATGGAGATCAGCGATGCGACTCCATGTACCGGGACACCGACGATTCTCCCTCTGTGACGCTTCTTCCATGACGATCCAACCTCGCGACAACCTTCGATCGACAACGACAAGATCGTCGACGCGACGCACTTCTGCGACGCGACGCTCCACTTGTTCCGCGACGGTCAATTCCACGAAGAACGCACGTCCGACGAGGTAGGGTTTTTAATTGAGAATAATAATACCCTTTTTCCTCGGATGTTTCCTTTTGAAAATAAAGAACTCGGATCAACTCAATACTAAGTTAATCCGCAGGAAGATTGGTTATGGGATGAGTACTCTTGATTGCAGAAAATCGGTAGGGATTTTATTTTGGAAATACCTTTTTATTCCCATGATCGTCCATTTTAAAATAAAGAACCTGGATTCTTATGAACAATTTTATTTTATTAAAACTGTTTTTGGATATGTTGTTTTATCCTCCCGATTGATACCGTCTAACGCGGAGGGTGCGGGCCAAACGAACACGGCCAGACAACCCTCCGCCGTTCTTCGTTGTTTTGCGGATTTGGCGGGTGACGAAAAAACATGACGCAAGGGATATTTGATGATCCCGAAGTGAAGAATGGAACCCGGGAGGAACAGCGGCACAGATGGGAAGGAAATCGGACGACCGGAGCAACTCCGGTGGCCCGCAGAAGTTAGCGGCGCGCCGCCGGACAGGGCCGCCGTGACTGAAGCTGCGGCGGCGGCGGCCGCGTGGGTCCGGCTCGCGCACACGGGACGCGATGACATGCCACGTCCGCTGATCCAGCGCGACCCCTCGAGGGCCGCGGCTTCCTCAACC
Source organism: Viscum album (assembly GCA_963277665.1). Taxonomy (NCBI): domain Eukaryota; kingdom Viridiplantae; phylum Streptophyta; class Magnoliopsida; order Santalales; family Viscaceae; genus Viscum; species Viscum album. The sequence goes on from OY728165.1 coordinate 537,107,178, forward strand.
CCCGGGGGCAGCGCCCCGCGGCTGCCGCGTTGCTCGGCCGCTCGGCCGAGCTGAGCCGGGCCGGCGGGACGAGCTGGGCCGTGCCCTGGCCGGGCGGGACCGGGTCCAGCCAAGCAGGACCGGGTCGGGTCGACCCGGTTCGGCGGACCCAGGGGGTCGGGCCGGGTCGGCCCGGGCCCAGACCCCCCGTCTTCGGACCGTATTTGGTCTTTTGCCAGTAACATGAGCTACGTGACTCCGATCGACGCGCCGTCAGCGGAAACGCGATCCTTGGATCGAGACGGTCGTTTCGGTATATTACACACAAGGTTTCGGAATACTTTGGGTTCGGCCGGGTTGGTTCGTCCACGAGACCAACCGGACCCTCGGAGTGGAAACGCTCATATCTTGAGCTCCGGACGTCCGATGGACGTGCCGTCGACTTTGATGGGTTCCTCTAATGGAGACAGATCTTTTGGCTTACTCCGCTCAAGGTTTGGACGCAGTTGGAGTACGGTCAGGTTGGTTTTAACTTAAAAACCAACCGGACCCCCAGGACGAAAAAGCCAATAACTTCCAGACCGGACGTCCGATTGACGCGCCGTCTGTTGCGTTGCATTCCTGTTGACGATAGGGAACTTTTGGCATCCTCCGCCCAAGTTTTGGATGCAGTTGGGTTACGGACGGGTTGGATTGTACCCGAAATCCAACCGGGCCCCTGGAACGGAAAAAGATGATATCTTTCAGACCGGACGTCCTTTTGACGAACCGTTAGCGGTGTTGCTGATCTCGTCGAGAAGTGGTCCCTATGAGTATACCCTATGAGAGTTCGGTGTACAGTTGAGATACGGCCGGGTTGGTTCGCTCATGAAACCAACCGGGCCCCTGGGACGAAAAGGCTAGTAACTCACAGACTGGGCGTCCGATTGACGCGTCGTCTGTTGCGTTGAGACCCCTATGACGAGGCGGTCCTTTGAGATACTTCTTCGTGGAACTTTGTGATACTTGGAGTATCGACTTGTAGCTCATGGACCGGACCCTCCCGGAGATGAGCGTACGGAGTACAGAGACCGTGTAGCCAGCTGAGACCTGACGAATGCTTGACCGACTCGACTTGGAGTGAGTCGACTAGCCCAGTGGACGGAGCGCCCGGTATTTGGAGGCAGACCCACGACGGACGGAGTGCCCAGTAGTTGGCCACAGACCCGCGGTACTCGACAAGAGGAGTACCTCTGTAGGCTATTTGGGGTAGCGCCCGATATTTGGCGACAGACCCACAGCGGATGGAGCGCCTGGTAGTTTGCCGCAGACCCGCGGTACTCGACAGGAGGAGTACCTCAGCAGTCTTCAGTTAGTGAGCAGTAACTCGGAGTCGTGACAGGACCATTGTACACTCCAGAGACAATGCTCTTCAGCAGTTATGGTTTCGATAATGAAAATCCTAGTTTGAGCTGAATCTTTTGATCTTTGTGTTTACCTCATGATTGAGATGGGTCACTTGCTAACTTAAGTATATGTATGGGAATATACCTGGGTAGTGGTTATCCGTTGATTTCACAATCCTTGTGTTTCCTCATGATTGAGAAGGGTTACTTGATAACTTAGGTATATGTATGGGCATATATCTAAGTAGAGGTTATCTGTTGAGATCTTCTTGTGGTTATCCTTGTTGGTTTAGGGAGACCTTGAGGGTCTCGGGGTCCCTACTGAGTATCGTTATACTCACCCCTGCACGGTCTATGCTTGCACCTCTTTGTGTTGGTTGCTGACGACGGGTAGTGCTGACGGAGGCCGAGTGTTCGAGGACTGGTCGGTACCTGGAGGTGGACTACATGACGAGTCAGTACCCGGAGGTGGACTACACGACGTGTCAGTACCCGGAGGTGGACTACATGACGAGACGACACATAGAGGAGGTTGAAGGACGAGGGCGTGGAGGAGGCTATCTGTACCTACCCTTCAGGTAGGATTCATGGTGGACGACCAGGAGCTGCGCTATCTATACCTACCCTTCAGGTAGGATCCGAGGAGGATGACCCAGGAGCTGCTTCCTTCTTCCAGCTGTTTGTCTTTTTGCTGCTGTACCTTGTTCAGTTGTAGTTGTACATTCTTTTAGGTTTGTATTATGGCCCATTTACTTTTCAGCACTTCTCTGGTACTTAGTGTTTACTTTTTCCGCTTTCTTACTCTGTGGTGCTTGTTTCTTTTTTAAAGGCAATGCCTTCCCAGTTATCGGGATTTATGCCTTTGGTGCTAGTCACCAACCCCTGTCCTATGGAAGGCGGGCTTGGGGTAGCCACGGCACGGGCCCCGAGGATGGGTCGTGATAGATACCTTTAGAGGTTAGGTTTTTATTTAAGCATAAGTGATTTAACTATAATTGTTATCAAATTATGAAGAGCCATAATTATTTTAGGTAAATTAAATGATTTTAAGATAACATGAGTAATTATATCTTAGTGTTTATCCTCTTCAAAAGATAGTATATGATGATTTTACTAATATACTCACACTGACCTTTTTGGTTTTAGAGTAATTGGTTGGATCTCGTAGGCACTAAAGCAATAATGGATGCGAATGAAATTGTGACGGTTTTATTCATGAGAAATTGAATTAAATGGGAGATGCAATGAGAACTCTTGTGTTAATTCCTAACCAACTATCTAGAGTCATTATTTACCACATGAACCTTGGGGATTTTTCTAAGGCATCATATATGCAATAAAAAAACCTTTATCGACGTTCAGGTAATAATCAGAAAGGTGATTATATTCAAAAACCTATGTGTCAAGGATGTAGAAAGAAACGCCTAGGAAAATGCTTCAAAGGGATAGTGAGAAGTTATAGATTTGGTAATGATGGTCATAAAGCAATAACCTGCCATGGAAAAAGGAATTGTTCAGTTGACTATATGAAAGAGAATAAATTTCATTCCGAGTGACCAATTGAATTTTTAAAATGTGCTTTGCAAGGTCATTACGCAATGAGATGTCCGGTGAAGAAGGTTAGAGAATGGGATCAGTAGGACCGTACAAATATATGTTTACTAATACCTAATTCCATTCCAATTGAAGATGAGGAAACTAAAAATGTCGAATGAAAGGTATGTATTATTTCTTAGATCATGTTTTGAAATTATTGAAATGTAAGGACATCATTCATGATTTTATTTGTAATAAATAATTATAAAATAATAATATGGAAATACATGGATAAAGGATCACAAAAAATGTTCGATAATTAAGATGTCTTCAATTTAGGAATTGAAGAGTTATGTTGGGTCTATGGTGATGATATGTTTAAATGTTTTAATGATGGGATTAATTTGGATGAATTAAAATATTTTAAACCCTTAATTTTTTTATATAAAAATTTTAATTTAGGAAGATTTAATTTTTATTTTTATGATATAGTTATAAAGAACCATTAGGGTTTATATGAACCTCGAATTTGGGGCAATTATGAGTTATTATTTTTGGGGATGAAAAATGTGATTTATGAAATAAACTTTGAGTTTAAAACATGTAATGGATATTTTTGAGTATTTTATACAATGTTTTAAATGTAATTATAATTATATATTTTTTTTAAATGGAAACATGCAGACTGTGTGACAACCCATCGTATCAGACAAAGATATGGGAATCGAACCAACAACCAAAGTGCGGCTGGGATTTATTGCCTACCACTAGACTACAAGAATTCCCTAGTCATAATGACTTATTCTTTTTAGTTAAATGATTTTCGGGAACAAGAATAAGTTGGTTTTTAGAAATATGTTTTTTCAAAGGGATGCCCTTAGTATAGAAAATGATGTGGTAATTATGTGAAAAACACTATTTTGGAAGACGCTTTCCCTTTTGGAAACACTCTATTCCTAAGGGATATAGAATACTATGTGATTTTATTTGAGTACTAATGGATAAATTTTATTTTGTAAAAATCTATTTTTTATTGTGAACATTTGATGATTTCTGTTATTTATATAATTGATTAAACTATCATTCAGAATAGGTGATTAGCAAAATTACTTTTAAGTATGATACTTTAAGTGTAGTCGATGTTATAACTGTTAAGATTTATCATGGAAGACCATGTGATCAAATTCATATGAGATTTGGGTTTCAATTTTAGTTGGGATTATATTGAATAATTTTAAGGATATTTGTGTATCGAATAGTCTTTGTTGAACATTGGGTATTTTTGTTGAGTATTGGAGATTAAGAGTAGTATTTTTATAAATGATTATCCTTTTTGGAGATTATTTGATCTTATCATAACCATTTTGGTTTTAATTAATGTATAAAGATGGAATAAATATATATAGTAAATCTTTTGTGGATTATTTGATTCTCTAGAAGATGATTCTAGCACTTTAGATATGACCAAGTCATCTTGAAAACTAATCATTTGGAGAAAAGATGTGTTTTGGAAGAAATTTAACAAAGTATGAAACTATACCTGACATATATGTATACATTCTTATGTTTCTAATATAAGTACTAAAAGAATTATTCAACTTTATGAAAAGTAAATTAAAACAAAATGTTGTCTGTTTACTTTTCCTACTCGGGAATCAAAGACTATTAAACCCATCGCCAGTTTGTGGTTTTCTTGTGGGTAACTTTCTCATAATAATATCTTCTATCACACTCAATCAGAACATGATGGTTATATTTCTCTTCCATATCCATGTTTTCATGGAATCCTTGTATGTGTTATATTGGGTGACCGTTTTTACTTCTCCTTCATTCTTATTAAGTGAGAGTTTTATTATCTCTTTTCTGATGTGGGACTTTCAATGAAGTATCAAAGCATAATTTTAATATTGCAAGGATTAAATTTCTAAAAGGGGGAAGGATAAAATGAACCAATTATTTATAGAATAATAATTTTTAATTTCTAATAATACTTATATATAAGATATTAATTTTATATCAAAGGTGATTCTTATTCTGATAGCATACTCGACACACATAAATGGGTTTCTCTAAAATCTTACATTGCAGACAACATTGAGTAAGAACAAAATATAATACAATAATATTATTATTATTTTAAATTGTAGTTAATTAATAGCCATTAGAATGGCAAGAATGAATAGTATCAACTGAATTTAGAAATATAGTTTAAACATGTTTAAAAATTGATTCATTGGTTTCCAAATTTATTAGAAATAGAAATTAAAAAAACAATTGAATATAAAGGATGTGTTTTTATGAAATCTTATTTAAAAGATAATAATTATGTTTTGATATCACCCATTATGGAATTTTATTTAATGAAAATTATATTATTTATATTCAATGTAATTTTTTAAATTCATCTTTTATTTTTTCTATATATCAAATGAGAACAAAATCAATTTTTCGAATAAAATCAATATTTTTCTAAAAATGCAGTTTTACTTCCTTTTGAGGGAGAACCATTTTTAAATATAATTTTTGTCACTTTTATATATTATATTTTAAAATATAAAATTATTATTTAGAATAGATTCATAAAAATTTACTTTGGATTAAATTTTGTTATTTTCTGATAAAGTTTATTATTTAATGAATAGGGAAAACAGACAGAATTTTAATTCAAAACTGCATTTTCATATAATTTATTTTTATTGTTATATTATAATTATTATTGGTTTTAAATTATAATTGGAATTTTTTTTCTTAATATTTAATTCAAATTTTTTCTTTGGAAGTAATTTCACTTTAAAATGGGATAAACAGATGTCAATATTTTAATAATTATTACTTTTTAAAAACCTGCTTTTTAGTTTTGAAAACAAGAATTAATTTGAAATTATATACTGCAAATTATATGAATTTAATTTGAAAAAATGGATTACATATTTGGAATTAGTAGGTCCTAATTATTTAAATAGTTTCTTTTTATTCTTAGACATTATGAATAGTTATATCATAAATTATTTTATTTAGCATGGTTAAAGGGTAAATCTAGTAAATAAGGGTAAACAAATAATATTTTCATAACATTAAATTATCCTAAAATGTATTCTATTATTATTTTATGATATATTTCTATCCATGGGAAACATTGGGTTGATTTTGGGACCCCATGGAGCCACTTTGATGTGAAAATGACAAGTTATAAGAATTAATTTAATGGGAAATTGAATCATAAACATGTGTGTCTTAGTAAAATACATTTTTATATATTGTAATATAAGTGATATTTTGAACTATAAATAGTAAGTAGAAAGATAAAAATATTTCCTATGTCATGGTGTTTTATTTAATATTTTTAGACATCAAATAAATTTATTTATTTATGGCACAATGATGATGTGGTGATTACCATTTTAATGAATGATTTAAATAAATGAGATTAGAAATATTAAAATAAATTTGTTCTGAAACATTTTATACCATACACTAATTTTAGGTACTATTATGACTTTTTTTATTTTAAATAATGATTTTTTAAAATATTCAAGTTGTTATGTACTTTTAAAAAAGTCATGATATGAATAGTATAAAAATAGACATAAATGAGTTTTTAAAACAAATACTATTTTATTAAATGATATAATAGTCCAAATAATCCAATATTATAAAAATTAAATTATATAATGATTAAAGTGACATTAATTAACCACTTGAGGTTCTATTATAATTTTATGGTAAATATTTTATTTATATAGTATTAATATACAAGAAGACATGGTAAGAGTTAAATTAGTTAACTAAGGGTTAATGAAAAAAAATAATATTAAATTTGAAACCAAAACTTTTATAAAACATATTGGTTGAAAGGATTTAGAAAACAATTTATAATATCTTCTAATAAAATTACTATTTGACCTTTTGAAATCAAAATTCATTTTATAATGAAAAAATCATTGAAGACATTCTTAAACTACCCCCTCCTCCTTCATATAAAAGGCCACCACCTATAATGCTTATTCACACCCCTCAAACCCCTTGGCTCGTCCAAACTCTACTAAAATAATCTTACAACATCCTTTATTTCCTCCTAAAAGCCTTACCTTATGCATAAGGCAAGTCAACAAATTTGTTCGGCTCAAATTAAAGGGAGTTACACATTTTAAGTGGTAGCGTCTTCTCTAAAGTTCATTTCCAATATTTTAATTCTCCACTATATATTATATACTTATTATTGGATTAAATAAAAAAATAGTATCATAAATATAATATTAAATGTTTATGATAAGGATTTGAACTACACATACATACAACTCCATCAAATTGATAAGAACATATTGTTTCTTTGTATGATGAATTGCTACCACACGAAACGATGATTGTTTGATTTTCCCCCACCACCACTCACGGTGTACATTATGATGTCGCAATATTTAAATATGATATATATTATATTTATTTTGACTTTGTGATACTGTAATTTTATATTGACAAACATACCTTTATTCTTTTCATGATGTGTAAATATGAAAATATCATTTGCGGAAATGCGAACTACCGTCCACTCAAATTGATATGATTCGTTCATGCCATACTCGGAACGTCTAAAGAATAGAGTTAATGAACATATATAACATATATAACATATTATTTTTTAATTTAATTATAATATAACTATGTATCATTTAGTTCTCATTTATTTAATATGATAAATAATTTAATGTAACATTCATGCATACGCACGACTTACTATCTCCATAAATTGTGCATTTAATTTATTATCTCGAAATGTTATGGAATATTATCAATACATATATAATATATATATATTATATTTAAATCATTAATAATATTATGTATATAATTTACTTTTTACCACATGGACAATTGGTAACTATAACAAGTTCATTTTTGACTCAAGTACCAAACATCGATGAAACGACCAATGTGAATTTGAAAAATTATATGATTGTTATAGAAATGTAAAAGTGATATAAAAAGAATAATAAACTTTAAAAATATTCTTAATAAATTATAAATTAACATAAGTTTATTATTTAAGAAAAACAAGTAACCTACCATATGAATTAAACTCAAGGTAGGGGAAGCTTTCACCCTCCAATATTAGCCAAAGACTTATTTTAGGTTATGTCATTTAATTTACATTATATTATGTTGGTATATGTTATTATATATCCTTATATATATCCATTTTATTTACATGTTATGAGATACCATTTTATCTCTCATCAACTCACTTTCTTAATATTTAAGTGACATGGTTAGGCTATCAAATTTCCATAAGGGAACTTCTTAACCCAATTTCCATTCATTGGGATAATCCTGTACTTCATGATCGTGTTGTTATATGAATATGTGTGAATGAACTCCTATTTTTTACACATAATATCTATGTTTATTGGGTGTATTTATATTTTCACACATAATTATATCATCGATTTATCACTAATATAATGATACGATCTTAGCAAGGGACTCTGTCTCAATCTCTTTTCACTGAGGCAGATGTTGATGTTATATGTCATTAATATCCTATAAGGTTTATATTAATCCCTTTTAACATTTCATATCATTAATTAATATATTCTCATGATATTTAATGTTTTTGATGTTTTTATTCTTTAATTATTTTTATTTAAGTGTTTTTCAAGTGGAAATGGATGCTTTAAGTAAAACACCATTTTTTAATATTTTAAATATTCATTCATATAAAACATTGTATTTCATGTCCATGTTTTCAAATGGTTATTTAAGAATTTATATATATGGACATGAATTTTTTATAATGTTAGTTTATTTAAATAGTTTCAAAGTGGTATGGGACACTTTAATTCAATTTATCTTTATTAAATATCTTAAATGACTTTAGAAATGGGTTGAATATTTTAATATCTTCAAATGACCTCTTATGATTGAAATGTGGAAATTTTATTCTTCCTTTATGCTTATTTTATGTGTTATGATTATATAATAGTACTTGGACATTTGATGGGTTGTTACGTGATAATCCAATATTAGTTGGTTATGTGATTAACCCAATGATGGGTGGTTCCGTGATAAACCAAGGATTGGTGGTTACCTTATAACATCTAATTCATTGGGTATGGAAGTCGGTCATATGGAGATTCCATTTAGTGATATGTGTGGAATTCAAACTTATGGTTATTCTATTTGAGTATGTTTTTTCCCAAGTTACGTTTATATGATATATGTGGCTTTATATGGGATTTATGGTAATCTTTTGGTTTCAAAAAGGATTATTAACGATCTTATATTCAGTGAATTGTATTTACTAATTCTTAAAGGTGAAAAGTATTACTTTTTTATAAATTATTCATGGTTTTCATGTTATCTGTAGACTAACATTTTTCTATCTTTAAATATTTCTTACTGATATTTTTATGCTAATCCAATGTTTTAAAATGTTTTTCATGTGACATAAGGAAGAATAGAGTCAAGGATGGGATCACGGAAAAGTTATTTTGTTAAAACATGAAATGATGTCATTTTCCGTTTTAAAGAGTTTTTGTTTTACGAAAAATATGGATAGTGAGTAGAAGTGTCTACTTGTAATATTCAAGTTGTTATGTAATATATATGGCCTAATTCTCTCAAACTCTAAACCAAAAAATATTCTCAATGTTGAATTAGTGACTTAACTCAAGATTATGTAATGTTTAGGGTTGGGGCCTTATATTCTTACTCTCACTCAATTTGTTTAGATCCAAAAAAAGAATAAAATAACCACTGCATAAACTTCATTCACCTCACCAATGTGATCAGGAACCCCATATCACTCCTTAACCAACCTCACAACCCTTAACCGAAGTAAAAATTAGGATGATGGTGGGTTTGTGTGAAAACAAATGTTAGACTGAATAACTGGTAGCAAAAAAACAATGATAACCATAAATTTATAAATGTATCCAAATAATAACATGATATATTTGTCAAGAGTGAAATAAGAACATATATTCATTGGAAATAAAAAGTGATGTGTAAGGTAATTATACTTTTCTCTAGCACAAAGGGATTATAATTCCATTACTAAAGATACATAGATTGATATTAAATAGAAATAAAAAATGTTCAACCACCAATATATAAGCTTTCATTTCCCTTTATATGAACCAAATTAATATTCTGAAATGCTTCTTTATACTCAAAAATCATCTATATATGAGTTAAATATTGAGATAATATCATCTGCAGACCATTGAGAATCAATTTTCCCAATTTTTTCAACATCTAGATGTCTTTCCTGAGCCTTAATGTCATTGAATGAGATAAATAATCTCAACATGGGAAGATTGCTTCCACTCTACCCAATTGAACAAGTCAAAAAAATGAAATTATTTTAATGTACCCACTATTAAATGTCAATAACATTTTCATGGATCACATGTGTCACTATAAATGGGTTTATATACTCTTCTTTGGTGTTTCATGAATGATCATGAGGTTATATTCATAGTGTTTTGGGAGTACTATAGACTTGAACCTTTCAACTGGAAAAAGATAATTATATATAATTTATTAATTCCTCTGATCATGGATGGTATTATATTATTCCTAATTAGGATCCGTATAAATCATATATAGGACATGGACTATTTTTTAAATATGAATATTATCAAAATCAATCCAATGTGACCTTTATAGTGGCCTAGTTAATCCTATGTAGTAGCTGGAATCCTGGTTAACTACTAGGGCTCCAAAAAAACTATTTTTTTATCATAAAGTTAATCTCATGTAGTAGAATCTTATTTAGTGTCTTGATAAAGGTGTACAATACTCTATAGTGTCTTATTGGAATGTAGATTTCTATAAAGCTTCCTAGAATTAATTCCAATCATAAACAATCTTTAGGAATAATTTTCTATTCTCCTGTATTGATATTTTGATGCCACAAGTGTTATTATTTTTTGACCCCTTTCCCCAAGAAGTTTTATCTAATGTGTAACTTGGAAATTTCATGGTAAATATAATGTAGCTCTCATCAACTCCCATTTATTTTCATGTGATCATATTTTCTATGGATTTCACCATATATAGAGAATGATGTGCAAGTATTATTCTAACATGAGCCTGGTTTTAGTCACAGGAAATGTATATCACATACTATCTCCATAAACATATTCTTATTTTCTAAATTAATCACACATAAGAAAATTTTAATCCTATTTAAGTCCAATTACGATATTTTATTCATATATAGCATCCATTTTTACCCCTCAGGAAGGTTCTCCTTATCAAAAATCATCGAAATTCACCTAAATAAATAGTCTTATGTTCATAAAGATAACAATATGATTTAATACCAATAAAACTAAAGAGTTAATCATTCTTTAAATAATTTATCTAATAAGAAGCAATATAAGTATTTTACAATTTATTTGTAATTTAAAGAGAAATAACAGTAAAAAATAATAAAAAATACAAATGAAAAAAATATGAAAAATTTTGTACAATAACACCCCCACACATGTTTAATAACTTTTTCTCAGACACTTCTTCTCATTTTTAATCCTTCATTCAATTGATATTAAAATAAGAGATTTTTTTTTCAATAAAACCGTATAAATTGGAGCCTCCATTAATCCCTTTCAATTATGATCTTTGTACCATCGATCATTTTCATAGTTCATTGATACTTATTATATAAAATTTTGATATATCATTTTCCCATTCTTAATCCATGTTTTCAATTCCATAATTATTTACATTCCCTTATATAAATTTCACTTATTAGATTTTTCATAGCCATGTTTATTTCATATCACTTAGTATTTGACTATAGATAACCCATAAATAAATCATCCTAAGATATTAGGCATCCCATGGGACCAAGATTAAAATTCTAAGCATGGAAGAAACACTTAGGAAGTAGGATCTCATGTCACTCTAACTCTTATTTAATATATTAATAACACACGCTTGTGATTTATTTGATTATTAATAGTTATATATGAGTTATCATATTATTTTTTTTACTCTCAAACATATTAGTTTTCAATATGTCTATTAGGGATGCAACCTAAGGTGTTAATCACTCATAATGGACAGCTTATACAAGATCATGTTCAAAAATCTTAGTTCCTCATGTCAATATTTTTATTCCATTAAATTTTTTTACATTATCCTTAAAATTACCTATTTACAAAATAACGGACTATATGGTATAACTATGATAAAATATATAGTGGGGAGGGAGAATATTTTAATCATATTTTTTCTTTTTTGTTTAAAGGCCACAAACAAACAAAAATTAAGTTAAACATTTACATCCTAACATTTACCATCCCCCACACATATCCATCATATTATTCTTGATGAGATAAAATATAATAATATATATATAATCATAAAAAATTATAGAAGTTTCTAGAATATGTTAAAAGGATGAAGATGACCTATTGAGATTATTTATCTGTGGTTTGGAGCAGCATGAAATTCTCTACAAGTATCCTTGGGAGGCTCTTAAAAAAATATTTAATATCAGTCTATTTACTATGAAATATACTTCTGAATTATTCCCTAACAAATCTATTATACCATAATGGAATGCTTTATCAACAACATAAGGGTTGGATTATTTGAAACATGACTTACCTATCATGATTATTATCCTCTTGGAGAATAACAACACACAGTCACAAACATCTAATTAAATTTTGTGGATGATCTTATCATGTTATTCTTTTATCCTTTCCTTTTAAAGTTAATTGTTATCATTATCATTGTTACATAACTAATCAAATTCATTAATTTGATATTTATTTTGTTCCTGATCTTCTTCCATATTTATATTTTACTTTTTTAATGGTCTAAAAGGCTTTATACTCTATTTCAACAAGTTTGTGACAACATTTACCCAAAAAAAATTATAAGGGGGAATACCTAAAGGTTTATTTAATATATTCCTATATTACCATAATGAATCCCCAATTTCATACTCCATTCCATTAATTTTAGATGAACTATTTTCTCTATAATTATTTAAAACTCATGGTTAGACACTTCTACATCCCCATTTTTTTGAAAGCTGTGGATTTGATTTTTGGTGATGCACTCCATACATACTCATTAAGGTCACAATGATCTAATTGTAGTTTCTAGTTCCTTATAAAATTATGATGGATATATGTACTCCAATCCATAAAAATATTATTGATCTAACAAGTTCAACACCAACCTAGGATTCATCAATTATAGTATCTTTTTCTTAAACCCACATATATATTTAATCTACTATAAATAAAATATAAAAAAATAAAATATAAATTAGGAATATTCATATAAAATATATTACTCAAATATAAATAATATTAAGAAACACATTATTTTTTCATAACTTTAGGAAATGCATTAAGAAAATATACATTTTTGGTAATTTTTACAAAATTCATATGAGTCTTTAAAAAAACTAGGCCAATAAAGTTGAAAATAAATTACAATATAACTATTAATTGAGAACTAAAGTTAACTCCATATGCGAGTGTGTGATAGAAATAAAGGATAGAAAATTATCACTCTAAATAATACACAATTTAACCACTCGATCAATATAAATCAATAAATGGTAATAATCCTCCCAAAAAGTTTTTGGATTTTAGCTTTTTTTATGAAATTTTTTTATAATTTTTATGAGGAGAAAACTTGTAACATCCCAAGTAAGTAATTAATAATATATATTCTTATCTATGTCTATTTATGAATTAGATAGTGTTTTAGAGGCTTAAAATGGGAATAAATCCAATCTTAAGCATAGAATTTCTAATATTTTTAAAAGATTGTTTTACTGCCTTTTGATGGAAAACCATTTTTAAATATATATTTTAATAATTTTATAATATCTATTTGTCAAAATAAACTTATTATTTTTGATAGGGTTATTAAAATTTACTTTGGATTAATTTTTGGTATTTTTCTGACAATGTTCATTTTTTAATGAATAGTGAAAAATACTGCATTTTACATCAAAACTGCTTTTTCATCTAATCTAATTATATGGTTGGATTATCTTTTTAATTATTCTTAAAGTTTAATTATAATTTTTTTTTACCATTTAATACAATGGTGGTCATTTGGATTAATTTCACTTTGGAATTGGGCATAAAGAAGTGCCAAACTTTTCAAAGATATTGTTTCTAAAAAACCTGCTCTTTGTTTTGACAACGGGAATTATTTTTAAATTAATTATTGAAATTTATGTGTTTTTAATTTGGTAAAATGGATTCCATATTTGGAATCAGAAGGTCCAAATTATATAATTAAGACTCTATTGTTTTTTGACTTTGTGAATAGTAACGACGGTAATTATCGTTAATTATCTTGATTAATTTGTAATCGGGCAGTTAAGGATAATAAAATAATATCATAACAATAAAAAATGAGACCAAAATGTGTCCTAATACTACGGGTTGTGTCATGGCCGACCATGGGATTTTTTGTGCCAAACGTGGGGACCCCATAGAATCAATTTTGTGTGGTAATGACTTTTTATCTTTTTATTTTTAAAGAAAGTAAATATAACAATGAATATATCACCTGAGTAAAACATTTTTAATTTGGTCTAAAGAAATGATATCTTGGCATATAAATATTAATTTGAAATCTAAAAGGATTTCCTATATCATATTATTTTGTTTATAATTTTTGGACATTAAATAAATTAAATTATATATATGAGACCATGATGATGAAGTGATTACCTCATTATTTAATGATTTAAATAAAATGAAAAGATAATGTAAAATCTAAGACATACACAGGTCAAAAACCTATTGGATGGGTGGAATTAGAACCCTTATCACCTTATCCTCTAAGTACATCAATGTGGGACCTTTAAAATCCGAAACTCATTTGGAAATAAAGTAACATTTTATACCTTTCCAAGAGTGCCCCTCCTCTCCTCTTATAAAAGGACCCCACCTATACCTCCTTACCCACACCTCTCAAGCCTTTGGATAATCCAAGCTCTGCTAATGTTATCTCTCCACATCCCACTCTTCATCCTATAAGCCTTACCTTAGGCATAAAGCTCGTCAAGAAACCCTTTTGGTTCAAACCAATAGGAGTTACCCGATTCAAAGGTAAAGTCTTCTCTAATGCTATTTTGTATTATTTCGCTTCTCCAACCCCCTAAACTATTTTCATTAATTTCTTTTGTAACAATACCAGTATCTTAAATATACTAGGATGTTTTTATAAGAAGGATTCTATCTACACTTACACACACCTACATCCAATGGTTAAAGAACATATTGTTTCTTTGGATGGTGAATTTCTGCCTCACAAAACGATGATTGTTCAATATTCTTTTAAAACCTTCAAAGGTGGCCATTAAGATGTCACTATATTTATATATGATATATAATATGTTTTTGTTTTACTTAAGAAAATGTATTTTTCATTTATGTCATACCTTTATGGTTTCCATTATGGGTAAACGCGATATATTCATTTTAGGAAGTGCGGACTACCGCCCCCTCAAAGTGATTTGATTCATTAATGTCATATGTGGGACGTATAAAGGATGTAGTTAATGATATTATATATGATATTATACTAGAATTATAATATACCTTTATATCATTATGATCTCACTCCATTAAGTAATAAATATAAATGAAAGTAGCGTTCATGCGTACGTACAGCTTACCGTCTCCATGAACAGTGCATTTCATTTCTTACCTCTCAATGTTATGTAATATTATAAATGCATGAATATACTAGATATATATGATATATATGATATCTACATAGTGAATATAATTCTGGATATAATGGATATTTTACCACATGAACAACTTGTAATTATAAAGAGTTTATTTTTTAGTCAAGTACCAATGATCGACAAAACGACCATTATTAACTTAAATAATTACATAGTGTTCATAACATGGTAACAAGTGATATAAAAGAAATAATGAACTTGAAAAAGTCTCTTAAGAAAGTATAAATAAACTCATGTTTATTGTTCAGGGGGTTAAAGAACGATCAAGTCAAGTCGGACCCGAGGTATGGGACTTCATCTCAATCTTCTTTCATTGAGGCATATTTTGTTTTATACACAACTTTCTTTTATATGGTGTATAAACCACTTTGACATTTAGGTTTACTCAAAAGGAATCTTTTTTATATGAAGCGTTTACTAAACTACAAAATAGAATGTTTTTTTCGTATGTATACGGCAGCAACGACTTCGCCGCCGCCGTGACCATTATTTGAGTTTCGGCTTCCTCTACAAGCCATAAATTTTTTTTAAATGAAAAATAAATACCATGTTTTACTTTTATTTTATTTTAGAATTGAAAATGGTTTCATAATGTTTTATTATATTAATGTGTTGTATTGATATCTTGTGACTGAAATAAGGAAATGTTATGTTTCCTTTATGCATGTTTTATGTGATATGATTATGTTATGGTTCTTGGGAATTGTTGTGAAGACAGGTGGTTCCGTGATAAACTAAGGGTGGGGAGCTCGATATAGCTCTCCAATGCATTGGGTAACGTGAAGGGGTTAAATGTTAAGTTTTCTCCGAAGAGATTTAGGGAATATACTGTGATGGGTATTCCAAATGTAACAAAGAGGGTTACTCCCTACGTAAGAATGTTATGAATGCCTCAAGTTACCTTTATGTATTATGATTTCTATGATTTATTCCTTATTTTATGAGGTATGATAATGTGATTATGTTTTATGGGTAAAGTATGATTTCACTGTTTCTTATGTATACATGTACTCATATTTCCTTTCCATGTTTTTATATCCCTTACTGAGCTTTTTATGCTCATCCCAAGTTTTTGAAATGTTTTTTCATAGGTCAAGGGAAAGGAACATGATATGATGATAGTTTCAAGGAAGTGTTAAGATAGAATCCATGTTTTATTTTAAATATGTTTTTGTTGATGGAAAAAATGAATACTATCTTTTATATAACCACTTTGTTTAAATGTGGAATGTAATGCATGTTTTATCATCTAATTCTCTAAAACTCTAAACCTGAAAAGTTCCTCAACGTGTATTCTTGAAATACCTCAAGATTAAGAAATGTTTAAGGATGGGGCCATATAGTTGGTATCAGAGGTTAGTTTAGATAACATTAGGAGTTAGAATTATATTAAATGATTATCCAAAAATATTTTTTTATGGTCAAATTGAAATGATATAGATTTTGAAGATTACCATGTTGCTTCATCTATGACATGTTTGTTCAGAATGGTTTTCAGCAGAGCAAATAGGGAAGCAGTGCTAAGAAGGCATACAGAAGGAAATTTCCTTCTGAATCAGTATCCTGAGATGGTCGGAATTGGAACTGAATAGTTTCTTGCAGTAATGGCGCAGTTGAATCATGCAATAAATGGTGGTGGTATCCATGCACGAGATCAGCCAGATCAACCACAGAGGAACATGTAAGTGGTCGAACAATTCAGGACGCAACATCCCCCATCATTCAGAGGATCATCTAACCCTGTGCTAGCTGAAGGGTGGATTAAAGAACTGGAGAATATTTTCGATGTCATGGGGTGTTCAGAAAATCAAAAGGTTAGTATTGTTGTTTATCGTTTTGAGTGTGAAGCAGATCAGTGGTGGTCGATGGTTAAAAATATCAGGGATGCTGATGAGATTGATGCTCTCGACTGGGATGAATTCAAAGGTATGTTTCTTGAGAAGTATTTTACTAAGGTTTTTCGACTTAGGATGGAGAAACAATTATTGGAATTGAGTCAAGAGGAAGACTCAGTGGCTGCTTATGAAGAAAGGTTCACTCGATTGGCAAGGTATGCTCCAAATTTTATCCGAGACCTTGATAGTAAAATCAATCATTTTTACTCAGGATTAAAGCCAAAATATCGAAGGGCATTGGCTTCTCATGAGTTAAAAAGTTATGAAAATCTTCTTCGATGTGCTGAGAAGGTGTAAATGGAGTTTTTCGATGATCAAGTGTTCTATAACAATCAACAGAAGAAGTGACCGAGGTGGCAGGAGAAAGGGAAGAATTCTTCAAAAAGGTCTGATGGTAAGAAAACTAAGTTTCCAGTTTGTGATAAATGTGGTAAAAGGCATGCTGGAGAATGTCTTATGATTTCTGGAAAGTGCTATCGATGTGGTAAGATGGGGCATAAGGCTCGTGATTGCACTAAAAATGATCAAAGTGGTGGTAAGACCAAATTTGATTTAAAGTTAGTGAAATGTTTTAAGTGCAATGAGAATGGTCATTATGTAAACGAGTGTACGATAAAGAGCTCGCGTGATGGGAAGCAGTTAGACTACAAGCAGAAAGGGGCTGTGAAATCCTTTACAACGACTTCAGCAGATGTTGGGCCATCAAATGAAGTGGTATGAGTTACTTTGTTTGTTTTTTCAGATTATGCCAGTGTGTTGTTTGATTCTAGGTCTACACAATCATTCATCTTTGAAAACTTTTCTAGTAAAATGGGAATGCCATCTCATGAAATGACTCATGAACTTGTGGTAAAAACACCTAGGGGAAATGTTGAGGCAAAAATAATTTATAAGAATCTTCCTATCCTTACCCGTGGAAAGAAATTACTTGAAAACCATATTGTTTTACCTCTAGAAGAGTTTGATGTTATACTGGGTATGAATTGGCTCTCTATTTACCATGTAAAGACTGACTATAGAGATAAAGATGTTTCTTTTCAGAAAGACTTTCAGTTTGTGTACAGGAATGAACCCTTATTATTGATAACATATCAAGAGGCTATGAAACTTGTAAAAGATGTAAATGAATTTTACCATTCACATATTTTTGAAAACAAAGGAACTGTTCAGATTAATGATGTGCCAGTGGTAAATTAGTATCCTGATGTTTTTCCGGATGAGTTGCCTAGAATAATACTAGATCGGGATGTTGAGTTTACTGTTGACTTAGTTCATGATTATAAGCCAATTTCAAAACCCCCTTATTTAATGGCTCAAATTGAACTTTTAGAGTTGAAGGAGCAATTGCAAGATTTATTAGAGAAATGTTTCATTCAACCTAGCACATCACCATGGGGTGCTCCTATTTTATTTGTTAAAAAGAAAGAAGGTTCTATGAGTCTTTGCATTGATTATAGAGCCTTGAATAACATCACTGTTAAGAACAGATATCCTTTGCCTCATATCGATGATTTGTTTGATCAGCTCCAGGGAGCTCAGTATTTTTCAAAGATTGACCCGAGATCGGGGTACCATCAGTTGAAGGCAATGGAAGCAGATATTCTGAAGACCACTTTTTGTACAAGATATGGCCATTATGAATTTGTATTTATGCCTTTTGGGCTAACCAATTCACCTGTTGTATTCATGGACCTTATGAATAGAATTTTCCATGAGTTCTTGGATAAGTTTGTGGTGGTTTTCATTGATGATATTTTGGTGTTTTCTAAAAGTAAAGAGGAGCATGAAAGACATTTAAGGGTTATTTTTTAAACCTTAAAAGAAAATAAATTGTATGGGAAATTCATCAAGTGTGATTTTTTGGTTGAAAAAAATTTCTTTCCTTGGTCATATTGTTTCTAAATATGGAATAACTATTGATCCAGAAAAAACAAAGGTTGTGGAAGAATGGCCAAGAACCAAAAATGTAACTGATATTCGTAGTTTTCTTGATTTTTCAGGATATTACCAATGTTTTGTTAGAAATTTCTCATGGTTATCTAGTCCAATGACTAAGCTAACTCGGAAGGGTGTTAAGTTTATCAGGGCAAAAGACTGTGATTGGTGTTTTCAGGAACTGAAAATAAGATTGGTGAATGCTCCAGTTTTGGCACTACCTTCTAGGAATGTAGATTTTGTTATCTACAGTGATGCTTAATTGAAAGGACTTGGTTGTGTCCTAATGAAGAATGATCATTTAATTGCTTATGCTTCCCGTCATTTGAAAACTCATGAGGTAAATTACCCTACACATGATTTGGAATTAGTTGCCATTGTTTTCACTTTGAAAATATGGAGGCATCATTTGTGTGGTGTAAAGTGTGAAATATATACAAATCAAAAAAGTTTAAAGTATATATTCACTCAGAAAGAATTGAACATGAGACAGAGGAGATAGATAGAATTAATCAAGGATTATGATTGTACAATTTATTACCATCCGGGAAAAGAAAATAAAGTGGATGATGCTTTGAGTTGAAAAATAAATGCTTCATTAAAAATGTTGTGTTTGGAACATGATCCTTTGGTTAAGGATTTGATGAACATTCGCATAGAAGTTGTTGGTGTAGGATGTACTTCTGTTTTGTTTCAGGTATTAGTGAAATCTTATCTATCATTCTGAATTAAGCAAGCACATAAGCAAGACAGCGAGTTGCTGAAAAAGGTAGAGATGGTTCAAAAGGGTAAGTTTCCTGAATTCAACATTGATAATGAGTGTGTTTTGAGATTTGGGAAGAGATTGTGTGTGTCTTGTGATTCACAATTGAAGAGAGAGTTGTTATGTGAAGATCATAGTTCTCCGTTTTCAGTTCATCCATGAAGTACTAAGATGTATAGAGATCTTCAAGAGTATTACTGGTGAGACGGAATGAAAAGGGATATTGCTGATTTTACTGTGAATTGTTTGACATGTCAATAGGTTAATGTAGAGAGGCAGTTACCAAAAGGGATGATTCAACCTTTACTAGTTCCAGAGTGGAAATGGGAGAATATATCCATGGACTTCGTTGTTGGATTGCCGAAGACACCTCGAGATAATAATGAAATATGGGTTATTGTTGATCGCTTGACTAAATCTACTCATTTCCTTGATATACGAGATACTTTTTCCTTAGATCAACTTTCTCATTTGTATCATAAAGAGATAGTCAGGTTACATGGAGTTCCTCTCTCCATTGTATGTTACCATGATCCCAGGTTCACTTTTAACTTTTGGAAAGGCCTTTAGAAGTTGTTGGGTACTGAATTAAATTTTAGTACAGATTTTCTTCCTCAATCTGACGGGAAGTCAGAACGAACAATTCAAACTTTGGAAGATATGCTACATGCTTATTCGATGGATTATCAGGAAAGTTGGGACCAACATCTTTCTTTGGTTGAGTTTTCTTATAATAACAGTTTTCATTCCAGTATACAGATGGAACCATTTGAGGCATTATATAGGAAGCGGTGTCGAACTCCAGCTTTCTGGGATAAAGTGGGTGAAATGAATTTGATTGGACCGGAATTGGTAGAAGAGTTGGTAGAAAAAGTTCAGCTGATACAGAAACACATGAGGACAGCTCAGAGCAGGTAGAAGAGTTATGCAGACAACAGGAGGAAGGATCTCTCTTTTGAGGTAGATTATCATGTTTTTCTCAAAGTATCATCATGGAAAAGTGTGGTGTGATTTGGTAAGAAAGGAAAGCTGATTACAAGGTTCATTAGACCATATGAAATTCTGGATAGAGTTAGATCAGTTGCATACCGAGTGGCTTTACCTCCGAGTTTATCTCAGGTACACAATGTTTTTCATGTTTCAATGTTAAAGAAATACATGCCAGATCCATCTCATGTTTTGAGTCCAGAGGTGGTTCAACTGGAAGATAATCAATCTTATGAGGAACAACCAGTCTAGATTCTTGACCACAGGGGGAAAGTGTTGCAGAATAAGTTGATTCATCATGTAAAGGTTTTGTGTAAAAACCACATGAGGGAAGAGGCAACATAGAAATCTGAAAATGCAATGAGGGATAAATACCCCCACTTATTTGATAAGTAAATAAATTGAGGGGATGCAATTTTCTAAATGGGGGAAGGATGTAACATCCCAAGTAAGTAATGAATAATATATATTCTTATCTATGTCTATTTATGAATTAGATAGTGTTTTAGAGGCTTTAAATGGGAATAAATCCAATCTAAACATAGAATTTTCTAATATTTTTAAAAGATTGTTTTACCGCCTTTTGATGGAAAACCATTTTTAAATATATCTTTTGACAATTTTATAAGATATATTTGTCAAAATAAACTTATTATTTATGATTGGGACATTGAAATTTACTTTGGATTAATTTTTGGTATTTTTCTGACAATGTTCATTTTTTAATGAATAGTGAAAAATACTGTATTTTACATCAAAACTGCTTTCTCATCTAATTTAATTATATGGTTAGATTATCTTTTTAATTGTTCTTAAAGTTTAATTAGAATATTTTTTACCATTTAATCCAATTTCGTTCATTAGGATTAATTTCACTTTGGAATTGGGCATAAACAAGTGCCAAACTTTTCATTGATATTGTTTCTAAAAAACCCGCTATTTGTTTTGAAAACGGGAATTATTTTTAAATTAATTATTGCAATTTATGTGTCTGGAATTTGGTAAAATGGATTCCATATTTGGAATCATAATGACCAAATTATGTAAGGAAGACTCTTTTGTTTTTTGACTTTGTGGATAGTAACGACGTAATTATCGTTAATTATCTTGATTAATTAGTAATCAGGTAGTTAAGGATAATAAAATTATATCATAATAGTAAAAAATGACACCAAAATGTGTCCTAATACTAATGGTTGTGTCATTTCCGACCATGGGATGCCTTGTTCCAAACTTGGGGTCCCCATGGAATCACTTTTGTGTGATAATGACTTTTTATAATTTTATTTTTAAAGAAAGTAAATATAACAAAGAATGTATCACCTGAGTAAAGAATTTTTAATTTTGTCTACATAAATGATATCTTGGACTATAAATAGTCATTGTAAAGATAAAAATATTTCCTACATGATAGTATTTTTTTATAATTTTGGGACATTAAATAAATTAAATTATATATGAGACCATGATGATACAGCGATTACCTCATTATTTAACGATTTAAATAAAATGAAAAGATAATGTAAAATCTAAGACCTAAACTTGTCAAAAACCTATTGGATAGGTGTATTTCGAACCCTTGTCACCTTATCCTTGAAATAAATCAATTTGGTACCTTTAAAATTTGAATCTCATTTGAAAATAAAGTAACATTTTATTCCTTTCCAAGAGTGCCCCTCCTCTCCTCTTATAAAAGGCCCACACCTCTACCTCCTTACCCACACCTCTCAAGCATTTGTCTCGGCCAATCTCTGCTCATTTTATCTCTCCAAATCCCTCTCTTAATCCTAGAAGCCTTACCTTAGGCAGAAGGCTCCTAAAGAAACCCTTCTGGTTCAAACCAAGAAGAGTTACCCGATTCAAAGGTAAAGTCTTTTCTAATGATCTTTTATTTTATTTTGCTTCTCCAACCCCATAAACTCTTTCTATTCATTTATTTTGTAACAACACCAGTATCTTACATATAAAAGGTTGTTGTTATAAGAATTATTTCAGCTACAATTACACACACCTATATCTAATGGTTAAAGAACGTACTGTTTCTGTGGATGGTGATTTTCTGCCTCACGAAACGATGATTGTTCAATATTCTTTTAACACCTTCAATGGTGGACATTAATATGTAACTATATTTATATATGATATATAATATGTTTAGTTTTTACTTAAGCTTCTGTATTTTTCATTTATGTCATACCTTTATGGTTTCCATTATGGGTAAACGCGATATCTTCATTTTAGGATGTGCGGACTATCGCCCCCTCGAAGTGATTTGATTTTTTAATTACATATGTGGGAAATATAAAGGATGGAGTTAATGATATTATATATGATATTATACTATAATTATAATATACCTTTATATCATTTTTATTTTACTCCATTAAGTAGGAAATAGACACGAAAGTAGCATTCATGCGTACGTACGGCTTACCGTCTCCATGAATGGTGCATTTAATTTCTTACCTCTAAATGTTATGTAATATTATAAATCAATGAAAATAATGGATATATATTATATATATGATATCTACATCATGAATATAATTCTGGATATAATGGATATTTTACCACATGAACAACTTGTAATTATAAAGAGTTTATTTTTTACTCAAGTACCAATGATCGACAAAACGACCATTATTAACTTAAATAATTAAATAGTGTTCATAACATGGTAATAAGTGATATAGAATAAATAATGAACTAGAAAAAGGTTCCTAAGAAATTAGAAATTAACTGATGTTTATTATTCAGGAGGTTAAAGAACGATCAAGTCAAGTCGGACCCAAGGTATGGGACTACGTCTCAATCTCCTTTCACTGAAACATATTTTGTTTTATACACACCGTTCTTTTATACCATGTATAAACCTCTTTGACAATGAAATTTACTCAGAAGGAATAATATTTATACGAATCATTTACTAAACAACAAAATATAATTTTTTTTTCATATGTATGCAGCGACAAAGAATTCTCCGCCGCCGTGACCATTATTTGAGTTTCGGCTTCCTCTACAAGCCATAACTTTTTTTAAAATGAAAAATAAATACCATGTTTTAATTTTCTTTTATTTTGGTATTGAAAATGGTTTTCATAATGTTTTTTTATATCAATGTGTTGTATTGATATCTTGTGATTGAAATATGGAAATGTTATGTTTCTTTTATGCATGTTTTATGTGATACGATTATGTTTTGGTTCTTGGTCATTGTTATGAAGATGGGGGGTTCCATGATAAAATAAGGGCGGGTGAGCCCGATATAGCTCTCCAATGCATTGGGTATTGCGAAGGGGTTAAATGTTAAGGTTTATCCGAAGAGATTTAGGGAATATACTGTGATGGGTATTCCAAATGTAACCAAGAGGGTTACTCCCTACGTAAGAATGTTATGAATGCCTCAAGTTACCTTTATATCTTATGATTTCTATGATTTATTCATGATTTGATGAGGTATGATAAAGTGCTTATGTTTTTTGGGTAAAGTATGATTTCATTGATTCTTATGTGTACATGTACTCGTGTTTCCTTTCCATATTTTTATATCCCTTACTGAGCTTTTTATGCTCATCCCAAGTTTTTGAAATGTTTTTTCACTGGATAAGGGAAAGGTACATGATATGATGACAGTGTCAAGGAAGTGTCAAGAAATAATCCATGTTTTATTTTAAATATGTTTCCATTGATGGTAAAAATGAAAACTATCTTTTATGTAACCACTTTGTTTAAATGTTGAATGTAATTCATGTTTTATGATCTAATTCTCTAAAACTCTAAACCTGAGAAGATCATCAACGTGTATTCTTTAAATATCTCAAGATTAAGAAATGTTTAAGGCTGGGGCCTTATAAAACTTATATGTTTTAACAAATTTTTCTATGTTAGTGTTCCAAGTATTATAATATAATACCATGTAGAGTATCTCACCCTAAAGGAAATCATGAAACGATACATCAACTTGCATGTCTACTTCTGATATATGAATAATTCAACTAATGTGATCGGTTATAATGTTCTTATGATCCTTTTTATCCTTCATTTTCATACTTGACTCCTAGATATTTATATTCCATCCCAATAACTTTGGTTTCAGATATTATTTCTGCCACAATTATCATAGAACTACATTGTCCAAAAATATAGTCAGCCTAGTTCTTAAAATTTGTGAACAAAACATATCAAGAGAAGAGAAAATTGAATGAAAATATTTCTACAATGTTGTATAGTTTTCTTGATCCAAGTCCAATGTACTAAATAAATAGTCAATAACATGTGGTAATACCTCTATCTTTTATGACAAATCCATTCGTGTTTTATGATTTGATTCATCAAATAAAACTTCAAAAGTAAACTCCTAACATGGTATATTTTGTTGTATAATGATTCTCATCTTTATCTCATCAAATGAAAACCTGGATGCATATTTAAATATATATATATATATATATATATATATTTGGAGAATTATATATTGATTAAAATTGATCCTACAAAAATCTTTTATATGTGTCACGTAGAATCCAACATGAACTAGAAGTGATAACATATGATTTACAGTTGTAGGGTATAGTAAAGTGTTGATTATGAAAATTTTAGATTTTTCCTCTAAATTCACCTTCTCTTATATCACATGGCCTAAGAATGTCCCTTTCTCAATTATAATGTTTAATTTTTCAATATTAAAAAAAATTCCTTCAATGCATTTTTTCATAACCATATTTAAGATTAATATAAGAATATCAAAATAAGGATCCAGAATAATGTATTTTTCTATAAATTCCTCTAATACATCATTGAAAAATTCATAGAATATACTTACCATGCACCATTGGAATGTACCCAGTACGTTACATAATCTAAATGGTATGATCTGATACGATAATGTAATATATGCATGTTGGAATGTTGGATTCTGCTAATCCTATGAAGCAACAGTAACTTATTGGTATCTATAATACCCATCTAATAAAGAATAATGTGTATTCCTAACTAACTTTTCAAGAATTCAATCAATAAAAAATAATTGAAAAATGAAATTATCAATCAAATTTGTTTAATTTTCAGTAATCAATTCAAATCTTCAAACTTCTTTGAATACACAGTATAATAAGAACATTTTTATCATTTTAAATGAGTTCAATTCCCTAATTTTGTTAGGAAAAACTGTATAGATCACACCCATTAAGAGTTGGAAATAGAATATATTATTCTAGCTTACATGAGCTTCTCAATTTCTTTTTTATAATAGTAATAAGCATGTGTTCCTGTTTTTTTTAGGATTATCTCACCTGTTTAGATTTATTTTCAAGTAAAATATAGTGCTTGAAAATAGTATTATGTATTTCAGGTATGTCTCTGAGTGTCCATCCAATTGATTTGATGTCTTATAGTGACCTTTCCACTACACCAATTTCCATTCTTAATTTCATTGATGTCTTGTTTAAATATATTCAAAAGATATATCTCTTGATTTATAATGATATTATTTTCTATAATCACTAGTTATTGATACCATCCATTGGGTAAGAATATTTTATGTTTGATAGTGAGGTTTTTAATTATATTTCTAGGAGTTATATTATTGAAGGTACTATCTTGGGTGCTCTTATGTGTTCCACCTGCATGAAAGGAACAAATTAATTAATTTCGCTATCAAATTTAAAAAATAAATTGAAAGAATCACTAAAATCTTCAACAAAATAATCATTACTTTCAGCCAATTCTATTTTTCCCTAGTGTTTCCAAAAATAGTTTTATTTCCATATAAAGAGATTAAAAAATGATTTGTGTTACAATTTTAAAAATCTCATTTGACAACTAATTTTTCTCATTTAAAATATGTTATAATAAATTTTAAATTTTCATAATAGTGTGTACCGTGGTTGAAAAGATCATTAAATCCAAAATATTGAAATGAACAAAATCCTCAACAGATACTCTTAAAAGTGTTTCTTCATGAATATTTATTATAGTTATTTGGATATTTAGAAAAAACATCCATGGATAATAGGTGCAAGATAATTTTCTTAATATTCTAATATGTTGAGGAAATAAAATTCAGTTTCAAAAATCATGTCCACTTTAATCATGACATCCTCAAAAACTCCTATTGTGAATGATTTTTCTTGGATATCCAATTATAATAATACTATTATAATCCCGATATCTTCAATATATAATAAATATTATACACTGTGAGTCATGAAATTTAACAAATATTTGAGTTGACACAAATCATTAGTGAACGTAGACTTCCCAGTAGTTCATGGTATTGAGAAAGTACCTATGTATTGGAATTTTGTGGGAATATATGATGAAATTAATGTTGATATATTCCTTTCAAAACATACTATATAATTATAATTAAATATCATCCAATTTATAATAAATTACATTAAAATTTTATACACCTACATATTTTCTTATATATTTCAAAGGTATAATGTCAATTTCCACCCACTTGAATATCAGGATCACATATTTTTTCAAAGACTCCTTAAATTCACTCTTGATATTGATTAATCATTATAGATAAGGTGTTGATGGGTTAGATTGGTCTTCCATATTTTTTCCATTGTTTTAATGTTATAACTTTTTTGTTTGAGAGATATATTCTTCTTCATGAATTATTTTAGATGTGTTTTTCTAATTAGATTCATGTGAAATTCCATACCCCTCCTTAAATAAATGATACTTAAATTTCCTTTCAGTTGGTAATATATTTAGTAGGAGGATTATCTAATCTATGATTTATAATATTGTTAAAAGGGATCAGAATATTCTAAAAATAGTTCCCAAACAATGTATTTAAGGTAACGTAACCAACTAGGGTAGTTTATTGAGTGTATTAAAATTAAAAAAAATTTATATTAAGTAATTTGTAGTGGGTTCTTGATTATTACCTTATGATTGATAACATATTGATGTTTGGTCTTGGTCGCTAATTTTATTTTTTGAAAGGTGGTGGATCGAATCATTATTTGAATGGTTATCTTTGGTTTCTAACACAATATTATATAGGAAAATATTCATTAAATTCATGGTTTTATAGTTCTTGGTATTTTAAACATGGGTATATGAATTCAAAATTATTGGTGTCTTGAACTTGGGTAAATCTATATGTGTAGTTCTCCAAGGACTAATAAACTCTGTATTTTTTAGGAGGCTTGATTTTTGGTTTTATTTCTCAGTTCAATGCAACATATCTAACAAGTTAGATGAGTTCCTCATTTCTTGTTTCACATAAATAAGACTTGTAAATTTTTACCTCATGAAAACCCCTTATGGTGATTATTATTAAAGAAATATATAAGTTTTGAGAGTTATTCTCAATCAATTACTTTTCATCTGTCAAGGATTTATCTTTGAGAGATCCTCCAAAAGAACAACTTAATATGCTCAAGTCACATTCCAATATCAATTGATATAATAAAACCATGAAATGGTGTTCATATATAATTATATGTGGAAAATGGAAATAAAATTCATGAAAATATATCAATAGATATAAATATTTTCTCTTCTACCTTTCTTTATACCATATATTCCCTTCCTTAATATTTTTCTCCTTGAGTAAAGATCTTTCGAAGAAAAATTCATTAAATGTCATCTTAAAAATTAAATTATTCTAGTTGTAATTTGAAAACCCACTATTAAGAAGAAACATCAATGGAAATGGGGAATTATCCCCATTTTATTTAAGATTTAGTAACTTATATTAGATTAAAGTTAATTCACTCATGTCTAAATTCTTTTATTTTTAAAGGATTCCTCACTTTATGGACCCTGAAACATAGGTAAGAATTGGATTATACAATATTTATGTATAAAATAAAATAGATTATTTTAGAAAAACAATTTTATAATTTTGATAAAAAATGTTCGGTACTTATAAGTCTCAGAGAGTTCAATTTAATGGAGCAAAGTTTTATTCCATGTTATATTATTTAAAATAAGTTCCTAAAGATGTGGAATATGGTGATTGAGAATTGCTTAATGAGATGTACCCAAAATATTTTACTAAGTGATAAATGTCTTATAAGATTTATATATCTTATAAGGAAATTCCTCTCAACCTCTGGGACAAGACCAAATAGGTGATCATGTGATCATCTAGTTCATATAATAAAAATATCTAAAATATATAAAACTAAAAATAAATAATAGATATTGGATTTAAAAGTAAGGCCTTGACCTTAGTTACCTAGAGTCGGGGTATTATTACATAACATTGTCATGATCACAAGGAAATCATGTCTCGAATGACCGATCATTTTAGTATTATTGGAAAAAATATTCATACATAAGTTCAAATTTACAACATGAAAATAAATACAAAATGAATTTATTCCATTAGAAACATCCAAGCCACCTAGATTATGCCTGAAAGTCACACATAACTAACTTCTTTGAATCCTGGGAAAATGAAACATAAGAAAGGGGTGAGCTCAAATGCTCAGTAAGGGTAAGAAATACAGTGTAAGATAACATAAATATTAATCATGGTGAATAATTCGAACCACATGCCTCTACCAATAATAAACATGAATACTTTTATGGTAAGAATATGAGCTCAGTAAATACTGCCATAATAAAACATAATCATGGTTATTCTACTAGTCGAATGACCACATGAACCATCAATATTATTTTTATAATGAGGGAATGTATATTGCCGGACATTTGGAAACATTTTGTCAAGGCCTCGACCAAGACATCTAAAAATTATTAAGTCCTCGGCCAAAACTATATATCAAATTGGGAAAGCCCTCAGCCAATTACACGTCTAGTTGTCTCATGAGACCTACTAATTCATCGAGGAGCTATACCGGGCTCCAACTATCACTTACTAACTCCAATACATTTCTCATATGGGAAGGTTGAAATATAACATAAACATTCTTATTAAAACTGGCATACGAAATGTCAATACTTCAACCATAAACCATGAATGGTATAAAAATAACACATCCATAGTTAGGAATATCATAAAACATTCAATACAATATGGAATATTTGTATCATAATTAATCTACTTCAAACATGTATAAAATCCATCATAGGATGTTAACATAGATGAAATCAAAACAATTTGAGAAAAATGTCTCCTTCTTTTTTTGAAATAATTTAAAGTTACATAATTATAAAAGAAAACATTTATTTTAAAAATATTCTTATAAGAATGTAAGGGAATATTTGACGATGTTATAATGGTGTAGAATAACCTCACCCGTCATATAAGTAAAAAAACATTCTTGCCTTAATTTTTTTTAAAGGTTATAATGTACTTTGTTTGGAAAACGATGGAAAAATTCCTCTAAAACCATTTTATAAAAGTAAAATCAGGCTATAAATGACTTTAACCCATAGTTTAGTAAATAGTAAAAAAAATTGTACTGCATTTTTAAGAAACATGGATGTGGATGAAAAATATGTCCCAGTAGATACTTATGTAAAAACAACCTCGGATAATAAAGAGATTGTGAAATTAACCCTTACCTTGTACTTTTCCATGGTTGAGGGTTGGTTAACCTCCTGTATAATGGTGAAATAATTTCTATTAAATTATTAAAGAATTGTATACAATAATATGATATCATATATGTTCTTGTAATATTACTTTGTTAATAATATTTTAGTATAATCGCTGTTTCGGGTGTTAAATGATTCTTTTTCCCTTATATGCTTTGTTACGTAAGTAATGTTTGTTATGGATAGGATGTATCTTATTCATATTCAGGATGATATTATGTCTTTAAATATTATTTTAAATCATCAAATGAAAATTAATCTTGAATGGATATGATGGGGAATGAATCTCATCGCATTCGTGGAGAGGGAATCCGTACGTATGAACGAGCGACAATATCATTCTTTTGATATTAAAATAATATATAATTAGATGGTATATCATATATACATAATATTTATCATGTTATATTTATTATTAACATCAATTACACATCATTATTATACCCATCAAAATAATAATGTATTGGATAACAATTACACCATGACATGGAGACGGTAAGTCGTACGTACGCGCGTTTGGTGACATGTCATTAAAATGATGGATTGAATAATGAAAATGGATATAACATATTTATAATAAAATCATTGTATATAAAATATACTTGAGTTACTATTTTTTAATGGAAACAATAAAGAAAGAGGAAGTGGAAGAAGAAAAGGAACTTGAAATATGTGATAAAATATTTACCTCTTCTTCTTGTTCTTTATTTTGATTTGATCAAAAGGGATCCTTAGATTGGATTTATGACAAAAGGAAGGCCTATTAGATGAAGGGAGGACAGTTGAGAGGGTATTTGGGTAGGGTTTGGCCAAGAAAAATTACTTTTATGGTGTGAATTAGAGAGAATTGGGAGTGCCCTTTATAAGAGGGGTGAGGGGCACCTTAGGGAAAGCTAGAAATATTATTTTATAATAAAATCATTTTCGGTTTCTAATGGCTCAAAAATTAGTTATCTAAAGTATAAGGTGGTTAGGGGTATAAAACCTCTCAAAAAAAATGTTTTATACAGGTTTGGGTCACGATATTAACTTTATATTTTACATTTAACTCTTAGTTAAATAGTTTGACATTTACCAGGTCTCTTTGTATTTTTATATTTTATGGTTAATAAACTTAGTATAAACTTATAAGAGAACCCCAAGTGGTTCATTAATGAAACACATATCATTATATAATTATGTTATCTGAACTTTATATTTTTATGAATGTAATATCAATTAATAATATAATATGTATTTTAAAAACACTTTTATGTCAATTTTGACACTATTTGGTATTTTGGTTTTGCTAAATTCATAACAGCATCATTACTTCGACAAAAATTCATCTAACAATACCTAACATGTCACATTAACCATTAATATTAGTGTAATTCATAAAAATCCTCAAATTACATTTATTTGGATATTTATAATATCAATTATTTTAATCTTTCATTAATACAATAATTACTGCATCATCATTGTGTCATAAATAAATTTAATTATGTAATGTCTAAAAATTATAAATAAAATAACATTATGTTGGAAAGATTATTATCTTTATAATTAATATTCATAGTTGAATTTAACTTATGTATAACCTTATATTAAAAAAAATTAGTTATTCAACTTTGAATTTATCACTTTTAACTCTTCCTTGAATTAAATAATAATAAATGTCCCAATCTATTCCAAGTGGACCAAATAGGTTCATATTTTATTCATAAGGGTGTTTTTGGTCGAATTATACTTATACAATATAATTAGGACATGTGTTTGGGTAATAATAATATCATTTTTACCCTTAATTACCCTATTTACTTTTGACCATGGTAAATAAAACTAAAACAAGTTACTATTCCGAAAAAGTTATTTTTATCTTAATGAACCACATTTTTCTTTCTGATATCAACTGTATCTCTCGGATTTTTTAAATTCAACTCACAGAAGTGGTAAAATTAAGTTTTATGTAAATTTGAAAATGCTCCTAGGTGGTGGGTAAAAGACGATAAAAAGTTCGAGAAAATTTTTATATATCTAGAATAATTATAAATTGAATCCAATGAATTACATTGGATTTATATAGGTATTATGTATCAAATTTGACCTAAAATAATTTTAAATAAAATAAATAATTATTTAAATAAAAAGTTGGTTTTAAAAAATAACTCAGTGTTTTTCACTATTTATCAAATATTGAAATTTTTCAGAAATATACCAAACATTAACCCCAATATAATTTTGATATACCAAATTGAAAAATAAATTTTGGTTTAAAAATTTCAAAACATATAAGTTTCATTAATTCCTATTGTCAAAACGAAACACCTTATTTTTAAGAAATAATAACTATCAAAAGATTGACACTTGTTTATGTCCAATTTCAAAGTGAAGTTACTTAAAATGACCATAATTGTATTAAATGGTAAAAATTTAATCTAATTGTACTTCCAAACCATTAAAATGTATAATTAAACACAATAAATTATTTTGATTAAAAAATTTGTTCTCAGTTAAAATATATTATTTTTCACTATTCACCCAAATATGAAAGTTATCAGAAAAACACCAAAAATTTATCGAACCTAAATTCTTATGTCTTGATTCTAAATAAGAAGTTTATTTTGTCAAATTGAATATATAAAAGTTTCAGATATTGGATTTTAAAAAGGTTCACCATTAAAAAGAGGTAAAATTGCATTTTTTAAAATACTTTTTTCATCTGAAAAAAATGAATTTGTTATTACATTATGACTAAGAAACTCATAATATGGATTCTAAAATGATAAGGATTTTATAAAGTTTAAAATTCAGTTAATACGATTCATAACCACTTTTGAATGGCTAGTTTGGTAAGTCGTGGTGCGCTAGAACTCAGTATTTCATGTAGTGAAAGTTATTGAATTACTTTGAAGAAATAACGTACTATGAAATCTTGGGGTGTTATATTCTTCCCTCCTTTAATAAATTACATCCTCACAATTTAAAATTGTTATTCAAAGATAAATTTTGAAAATAGAAAATACCTTTGTGGGAAAACCCACATAAAAAATTGGGTTAATAAAATTTAGTCTTAATAAGAGGAAAGGAAAATGAAAAGGTCACCACTAAATTATGATCTCGATAATGAGAACATTGGCGGAAATTAGAGACACATAATTAGAGGAAAAACGTAAATATTTATAGGGAGTGATTGAGGTCATCAGTCACAAACAATTGTATATTTGAGGGCCTCAAAGACATCAATCTATAATGATTTAAAATAACATCGGTTCAACAAAATATAAGGTATTAGGATAACACATTTTTTAGTTTTATGATCCCATTCCAAAAGTTTAAGAATTAATTTCCACATAGAATAAGAGAAGAATGAAATATTTTATTTATGCTATTCTTATAGGTTTCCAAAAAAATGAATTTATAATTCATCTAAAAGACTATTTAAAAAACTACATTATTCAATCTAGGAAATAATGTGGGCCAGTGGTAGGTGATACACTTTTCTCACCCTTCAGTTTTGGTTTCACGTCTCACGGCCTTTCCAGACGCGACTGGTTATTGCCCGACCTTCGGGTTGTCCTTTTTATGGCAATCCAAAAATAATCTCAAACTAAAATTATCCAAAATACTTATGTCTAAACTCACAGTCCAAAATTTATAAGGAAGGTAAACACAATGAAGATCCTTTTTTGCCACGTAATAACAAGTGAACACCTTCATCATGTATTTTTTTAACACTACAACTTCCTGAATTACCATAAAACCTCATTGATTACATTCATGCTCCCTTATTCCTTATATAATATTGGATATACTCCTTCTATCCAAAAATTTTGTAAACTCCAACAATAATTGAATATAAAAATCATTAATCTGTTTCAAGTTAGTCAAGAATATCCAATATAATTTATCCAAATCAGTCATGTATTATTCGAAAAATCACTACCTCGGTATCAGAACCATATTATGGTTTATCTTTCTCTTAACCATATATTTTCAAAAAAATTAACCTGCTATTGAGTCACGTTTCTTGGTTCCACAGAATCCCAAGTCCAAAATAAAATGGTACTGTAGTACAATCCTTATATACTCTATAATTATTATAACATGTACATCATTAATACAATACTCAAATGACATAATAATGTTATAACAATGTAAGAAATCTAATCCTTCATCTTCATCTTCAGTAGTATCGTAACTTTATTATTATCTAATAGTATCATTTGGGGTATACTCTGATGATTTGTAAATTGATTCACGTAGTGTCCCAACTCCTTGCAGATGAAGCATTGTACATTTGAAAATTTTTTCTTACCCTTGCAATCACATACTTGGTGTCCTTTTTCTCCACACTTATAACAAACTCACAATCCCTTCAAGCATTTACCAAGGTGATTCGTTCCATAGTAATCACATATGGTAGAATCCTTCTTTTCCCTATTCCCTTTATCCATCTTTCTCTCTTCCATCCTTTTCACCTCTTGCTTCCCTTCAAATCCATAGGACTGAGAGAATTATTTACATATCTTATTAACACATGACACTATTTATTTATATGTTGATAATACATGGGAGACTATTTCCCTAATAAATGTTGGCTTAATACTGTGAAAGATATGATCCTTCTTACACTATGGATCATACATATTGCTGGAGTTCACATTCCTTCTACTGGGTGTCATTTCTATACAATGGCAAACACTAGGTCTGTTTATGAATTGTAATTAATAATTTCAAACTTGTAAAATACCTAACATAAATTGAACTATTTATGTCTATAATCCATAATAATAAAAATATTTTATTTGGGGAGGTATATACTCATAAATCCATTATAATGATTTGTAAAGAAAATGAGAATTATCCTAAGCATATACCCTGGGAATGTCATAACCAAGAGTGCAGGAAGGCCCGTTGTTGTGCACCAGTTCCTGCTCGAGTCTAGCTCAAAGAGGTGTTTTTGGGTTTTACCCCTAGGTACATCTATGCCAAAGCCACCTCTACCTGCTCGTATCCAGACAGGGATGTATTTTCTTGGAAAACTCACAAAATCTCTACAGTAACAAAATTATAAGATGTTCTCCTATACTAATCCTCAAAGTCTATCTTAGGGTTATGTTATCTAATCAGAGTTTAACTAAATCTAGTTTCCAAGGTTCGTACTTAACTTCCTAAGATACCAATAGTAATGTCCCGACCCTGATTACCCAGAGTCAGTGCATTATTAAATAACATTGGCATGATCACAAGGAAATCATGTCTCTAATGACCTATCAGTTTAGTATTATTGGAAACAAGATTCATACATAAGTTCAACTTTACAAGTTGAAAGGAATTACAACACGAATTTATTCCATTAGAAACATCCAAGCCTCCTAGATTATTCCTGAAAGTCACTCATAACTAACTTCTTGGCATCCTTGGAAAATGAATCATAATAAAGGGGTGAGCTCAAATGCTCGGTAAGGGTAAGCAATACAGCAGAAGAGAACATAAATATTAAGTGTGGTGAATAATTGAAACCACATGCCTTTACCAATTGGAAACATGGATACTTTTATGGAAGGAATATGAGCTGTGTAAATAATTCAATAATAAAACATAACCATGGATATTCTACTAGTCAAATGACCACACAAACTATCAATATTATTTTCATGATGAGGGAATGTATAATGTCGGACATTTTAAATCTTTTTGTTAAGGCCTCAGCCAAGTAGTCTGAAAATGATTAAGACCTTGACCAAAACCAGATATCAAATTGGAAAAGGCCTTTGATAATTCCATTTCTAGTTGTCTCATGAGACCTAATGATGCATCGAGGAGCTATATCGGGCTCCACCAGTTACATACTAATTCTAATACATTCCTCATATGAGAAGGCTGAAATATAACATAAACATTCGTATTAAATCTAGCATACGAAATGTCAATACATTAACCATAAACCCTGAATGTTATAAAAATAACACTTCCAAATTAAAACATATCACAAAAACATCAATACAATATGGAAGATTTGTATCATAATGAATCGATATCAAACAAGTATAAAATCCATCAACGGATGTTGACATAGATGAAATCAAAACTATTTTAGAGAAATATTACTTTCTTTTTTTGAAATCATTTAAAGATACATAATTATAAAAGAAAAAATTTATTTTGAAAATATTATTATAATCTTGTAAAGGAAGCTTTGAAAATGTTTTAACAGCGGAGAATAATTTCACCCACCGTATAAGTAAAAAAAATTCATACCTTAATTTTGTTGAAAAGGTCATAATGTACCTTGTTTGGAAAATGACAGAACGATTCCTTTCAAACCATTTTATAAAAAGTAAAATAAGGGTATAAATGACTTTAAACCATAATATAGTAAATAGTAAAAAGGTTTTTAAATACATTTTTAAGAAACATGTATTTGGATGATAAAGATGTCCCAGAATATACTTATGTAAAAACAACCTCAGATAATAAAGAGATTGTAAAATTAACCCTTACCTTGTATTTTCCTTGGTTGAGGGTAGGTTAAACTACTGTATAATAGTGAAATAATTGTTATTAAATTATTCAAAAACTATATACATTAATATGATATCATATATGTTCTTCTAATATTTCTTTGTTAATAATATTTTTGTATTATCATCATTTCGGGTGTTAACTGATTCGTTTTCTTTTATATGCTTTGTTACATAAGTAATGTTTGTTATAGATAGGATGTATCTTATTCATATTCATGATGATATAAAGTCTTTAAAAATTACTTTTAATCATCAAATAAAAAATATTCTTGAATGGATACGATGGGGAATGAATATCATCTCGTTCGTGCAGACGGTAATCCGTACATACGCACGAGCGACAATATCATTCTTTTGATATTAAAATAATATATAATTTGAAAGTGTATCATATATATAGAATCATAATCATGTTATATTTATTATTTACATCAATTAGACATCATTATTGTAGAGACCCAATCTTGACATACATGGACATTACATTTATTTTTCTTAATACCTAATACATAAAAAAATAGACAACAAAGGACCGTAATAGTTTAGTGTCTTTGGAAACTCGGAATATAATATTCTAATCTTGGTGAAAGATCATAAATATATCCAATAAATATCTTCTATTTTTTCTTACCTAAAACCATTCTTTATATCATGGGGAAAAGAAAACATATAAAGGGTGAGCTCAAATGCTCAGTAAGGGTAAGCATGGAGAAAGTAAAACAAACCATATACATTTGAACTTCAAAATTTGAACATAAAGATTACACATCAAAATCTTGAGTTGTGAAATAAATTTTGGTAGTACGTAAGGAATAGGTCATAAAGGAACATCAATCATGATAAAATATCATGGGAATAAATCATTTAATTGTGGAAAACTATTAAGCACATGATATGATTTCCATATTAGTCAAGGCATTTCTACCAAGATCATCGTAGTGGACAAAGTCCCTTTCTAAATCGAGTTCACTCCTCATTCCAGTCCTGTATCACTTAACCTAATTAACTTACCATTCCAGCCATGTCAATCTAATGAGTTATAAATTTTTACCCAATGCACTGGAGGGGGATATAGGTCCCACCCATCTCATATTTAAATCATTCTTACTTGTGCCTCAAAATAAACATAAATCATTCATCATAACCCAAAGAATAAAATGGGTTTCATAAACATCATCCCATCATAATGTGTAACACCCTGAGATTTTATGAGAATTTTTTTATGTCTTATGTTATACACAACACCAAAGGAATCTTTCACAGCACACAATACGGACATTGCTTGCATTACACGCAATCGCGACCTTCCTCGATAGCGTGTGTAGTACGCAATACCAGGTTTCACTAAACAACGATATATTATTATGAACTATCCATTATAAATATTATTAACTACATTGTGAATTTTATTATTCATCTTACACATTTTCTAGAACATGGGAAGAGAACAAAATAAATATTTCGGGTAAAATAAGTATTTTTTTAAAATGCAGTTTTTCCGCCTTTTGATGGCACACCCACATTAAATCAAGTTTTTGACATGTTTATAAGTTCAATTTTACAAAATAAAATTCTTATTTTGAATGAGGATATAAAAATATACTTTGGATAAATTTTTGATATTTTTCTGATAACATTCATATTTTGATGAATAGTAAAAATACGCTAATTATTAATTAAAAACAACTTTTTTCATTGAGATAATTTATATTGTTAAATTATAATATTTAATGGTTTTAAAGTATAAATATAATATATTTTTACCATTTAATATAATGTATGTCATTAGCATTAATTTCACATTGAATTCATTAGTAAAAACATTTCAATCTTTGGAAATGTTTTAACTTCTAAAACCTGTTTTCTTAACAACGGGATTTATTTTAAATTAATTACTGCAACTTATATGTTTTGAATTTTGAAAAATGGATTCCATATTTAGAATCAGTGGGTCCAAATTATATTAATAGGCTACTTTTTTATTTTGGGGCATTATTAATAGTAACTATGGTAAATTTTATTTACCATAGTTAAAGGTAAATCAGGTAATTAAGGGTAAATATAATATTATAAAATTACCCTAACAACTGCCAAAATTTTATTGGATGACTAAAAGTCGACCCATATCACCTAAGGGTCGGATTAGATTCATTTAATGGACTTTTTTCTAAGAAAATAATTTAATTATTATAAAAACAAAAGAATGTGACAACATGTCACTTTCTTAAATATTATAAGTATAATAATTTTAATTTAGTGATAAACTTAATGAAACTTCGAACATGAATAGTCTCTAAAACTCTAATACAATTATCTACATCATAATAATTTATTTAGAATTATTAGGGATTAAATAATTATCATTAATTATGACACAATAGTGATGTTGAAATTATTTTATTAATTAAAATATCAAATAAATGGTTTTAGAAATATTAAAATAAATATTATATGAACTATTTAACGTGATCCACTAATTTTCTAGATACATATAAAATTTTATGAATCTATTAAAGCTTTTAGTTTGAACATAACTTCTGTATATATTTTATTTAAATTAAATAAATGAATAGTGTCAAAATTGACACTATTGTTATTTTATAAAAATAACATATTATAAAATTGTTTAAAAATCACAAAAATATTTAAAATTTATATGGTCGAAAATGTCATAATGTGTCAAATTATGGAAAATTCACAACACATATGTAATTATTTATAATAATTTAAAATTTAGAATATTATTACCACAAATAAAATTAAATTGATAAATAAGGATAAATCAAGTTGATAATGTATAAAAAAAATTCCTAAAATGTCTATATTTTTCCGGTTGTTTATATTACAACCCTATATCATCTAATCTTCGAAAATGAGTCATTTTTAATGTTTTTAAGTGGCGTTGGGATTTAATATAAACTAATATTTCTTATATTTCCAAAGGTGCCCCTCTCCTACCTTATAAAAGAGAACCTCCTCCCTCTCCTCCTCACACTGATTAGAGCCTTCAAGCTCGGCCAATCCCTGCCCATTTCACTTCCCCACATCCCTAGAAACATCCTAGAGGTCTTGGTCTTCTTCAAAGACCAATTGTAGTGCCCTAA
This sequence comes from Viscum album, assembly GCA_963277665.1. NCBI lineage: Eukaryota > Viridiplantae > Streptophyta > Magnoliopsida > Santalales > Viscaceae > Viscum > Viscum album. Next base: position 537,147,553 of record OY728165.1, read on the forward strand.
GACGAGGTCTCAAATATGCGCTTCAAAGAATAGGTAATGAGGTATCTATAACCTAAATGAGTTGAATGAATAAATATGATATATAGTACACTAATACCATTCTAGAAATGAGGTATCAATAACCTAAAGAGAAGAATAAGAATTTATTTGACAAAACATGCATAAGAACAAAAAGAAATAAACACCTGAATAACAAGTAATAATGAAATATTACTAATAAGAAGCTATGAATATGACCATATATGATATCATAACAATAATTATGATTTTTTAATAAGTAAATACCATTATTTAAATCATTATACAGGAGGTTCAGACACTTATGAAGCAAATCGGACCTCAGGTAAGGGAAAATATCACAATCTCATTTTTATCCGAGATTGTTTATACTTTGGTATTTACTGGGGTGTATTTCATCATCCACATCCATGTTCCCTCAATATGTAATATTGTCTCCATCCACCTACAATTTTTTAAATCCAATTTTACCCTTCGGTGAGTTTTTAGTAAAGGATATGAAATGAATCTTTTGTCATTTTTTGTACGAAGTACTTTTTGACTTTTCTGACAAAAGTACGAGAAGAATGTTTTTTTTACTTATACGGTATGAATGGATTTTTAAAAAATTATTTCCAAGAAGCTTCCTTTACAAGTTTTAATGTTTAATTTTAATCAAATTATTTTAGTTTAAAATTGTATGACATGTTAAGAAAGGAGAAATGTTTTTGAAGTAGAAAGGATATTTTCCTAAAGAATGGAGTTCATGTTTTTTTATCAAAATTATTTTCCATCTAAGAAAATATAGGGTTATGTTTCTATCCATATTATTTCATTGATTTGATTATGTTGTGATGGAATTATTTTTATGAATTCCTTTATCTTATATGAATTGTTTTATGATTTCACGATGTTTAAGAATCCCATTTTTATTACATGGGTTAGGCAATGATGTATGATTTATGATTTTTTGGCACACATAAGAATGGTATCATAATGAAATGGGTGGGACCTATATCTCCCTCCAATGCATTGGGTAAAGATTTTATATCTCATGAGATAGACATGGCTTGAATGGCAGGTTAATCCGATTCAGTGAAACAGGACTGAAACGAGGAGTGAACTTGGTTCAGAAAAGGACTTTGTCCACTACGATAGTCTTGGAAATGATTCTTGACTTATAAGAAATGATTCTCTATGATTATGTGTATATGAACCTAAGTTTCATGTTTTAAGTTATGATTATTGTGATTACATTTCACTACCATGATTTATCCCATGTTATAAAATTATGATCCCTTTTGTAGGGTAAGATTTCCAAAATGTTATGTTCTTATGAATATGATGTGATTGATATTTCTTGTGTTTACCCTTACTGAGCATTTGAGATCACCCTTTGGATGTTTTCTTTCCCCAGGTCAGGAAGAAGTTTATTAAGTAGAATATGCCAAAAGGGACTCTAGATATGATGAAATAAATGGGAGGCAATGTAGATGCTTTATGAACCAGTTATTTATGTTTCCAAGTTTCTAAAGACACTATACCGAAACGGTCCTTTCATGGTTTCGTTATATGTTGTAATAAGGGTACTTAAATTTTGAAGTAATAACCATGTATGTGAAGTATGGGTCACTATAGTTGGTATCATAGGCAAAGGAGGTAGGAATGAATCCAATCCTTGGGAACTCTCGCATGTGAGCGTTGGACGAAGCATGGCTCTCCGCCCAAGGGATTCATGAGGAAATGGCTGCCACTGGGGATGGTGGTTTGTCATGCCCAGGGGGTGTAGCCGCCCTTGGAGTGCCTTGATAGGTATCAATTATAGTCCACTGGAATTAATTCCAGACTGCTATAGTTGGTATTATAGGAAAGGTATAGTTATCCTTTGGAAACTAGGAGGTGAAAGCCTTAGTAATAACCCTAAGGATAAGTCTAAGAATAGAACACAATATTAGTGTTTTAGAAATGGCCATGAACAACCTATGATAAGACCTTAAGTGTGAAATTTTATTCTTGATTATGTGGTTTTCCTATTATAATTAGTGTTTCTCACACTATTCTTCTTGGTTTTATTCAATGGCTTGAACTCGAAGAAACTGTGTTAATGCGGAATGCGACAGGTAATGCAATGATTGTCCCCCTAAGAAACCAAATGTTATTGGAGCTGGAATGAAAAATCTTGTATCCATGATCACACAACGTTCTCAAGATATTAATCATTCAGGACTTCCAAACGAGCAAAGGAAGGAGAAACATTCTGTTGAATCCTTCATGAGGCAACGTCCACCTTCATTCAGCGGGTCTACTGATCCATTTGTTGCTGAATAATAGATTAGTACTACTGAAAAGATATTTTTAGTTATTCAATGTTCTGAACATGATAAATTCATCTTAGCAGTGTATTGTTTGGAAGTTGATAGTGATCAATGGTGGAATCTTATCAAGAATACGAGGCCAAAAGATGAAATTGAGTCCATGGAATGCGATGAGTTCAGGAAATTATTTTTCAATAAGTATTTACCTCGTATTCTTCGAAAAAAGATGGAGAAGGAGTTTCTTGAACTGAATCAAAAGGATGATGAATCTGTTGGTACCTATGAAGCAAGTTTTATAAGACTCGCAAGGTATGCTTCTAGAATTATTATCCAACCAGAGAGTAAGATCGATCGATTATTTAGTGGCTTAAAACCAAGTCTTCGAAGGGCGTTAGACATAAGGGACTTCAATATCTATGAGGAAATTGTTCGATGTGCTCTCAAGGTTGAGATGGAGATTGGTGTAACCCATCAGTCACATGGGTTTGATAAGAAGAGGAAAATGGAATTCAAAGGAAAATCTAAAGACCACACTGAAAAGAAGATGAGTTTTCCCTTATGCTCAAAGTGTGGAAAGAAACATGGAGGAAATTGTCTTAAGGGGACAAGAAAATGTTATAATTGTGGAGAAGAAGGTCATCGGGCAATTGAATGTCGAAATAATGGGAAGAAAATGTCTAATGATGCAAAAAAAAATAAGGGATACACAGAATAAACCTACTACACTTCAATGTTTCAACTTCAAGGATATGGGGCATTATGCCAATCAATGCCAAAATCCAAGGGTTGATGATGATGATCAACGTCAACAAACTCTTAAGGCCAAAGACAAAGGAAAGACACATGAAATTACTATCGGTGATGTGGAGTACGACAACGAAGTGGTGAGAGGTACACTTATCATCCACTATAAAGTAGAAAATGTTTTATTTGATTCTGGATCCACCCACTCTTTTATTTCTGAATAATTTTCTAAGGGTATCACCGTATTACCTCAACAATTAGATTTTGAGTTGGTTGTGACAACTCCTAATGGCACAACAGTCGCATTAAAAGTTTACAATTCTTCTCCAATTGAAGTTTGTGGGAAAGTGATTCCTGCAAATCTTGTGATCCTTCATATTGTGGAATTTGATGTGATTATTGGAATCGATTGGATTTCTTTATATGGAGCTCATATCAATTGAAAAAGAAGGGAAGTCACATTTCTTATTCCAGATCAATCTATGATCGTCAATCGATGCAAGGATGAACATAACCTTCTAGGGGAAATTTCTTCCATCTTATCGGTCTGGATTCTACTAAATGAAGGTTATTTATCTCAAATGGTTGGAGAGAAACTCACGATTAATAATATACCCATTGTACGGGAATTTGGTGATGTCTTTCCGGAGGAATTTCTAGGTCTTCCACCAAATCATGAAGTTGAGTTTTCAATAGAACTCGTACCGGGTGCTTTGCCTATTTCAAATATACCATATAGAATGGCCCCAACTGAGTTGCAGGAATTGAAGAAGAAACTCCAAGAGAACATTGATAAAGGATTCATACGCCCTAGTGCGTTACCTTGGGGAGCACCTATTCTGTTTGTTAAGAATAAAGATGGATCAATGAGACTCTGCATTTATTATCGAGAACTTCGCACGATCACTATCAAGAACAAATATCCTCTCCCACACATTGATGACCTATTTGACCAACTACGCGGAGCTCAATACTTTTCCAAGATTGATCTTCGTTCAGGGTATCATCAATTAAGGGTCAAAAGGGAGGATATACCAAAGAGGGCTTTCCGTACAAGGTATGGACACTATGAATTTATAGTGATGCCATTTGGTCTTACTAATACCCTTGTTATCTTCATGGATCTAGTGAATAGAGTCTTTAGAGACTATCTTGATCAGTTTGTGGTAGTCTTTTTAGATGATATTCTTGTCTATTCAAATATAAAGTAAGAACATGAAGATCAATTGAGAATTGTATTAAATAACTTAATAAAGGAGAATCTTTATGCCAAATTTATCAAGTGTGAATTTTGGATTCAAAAAGTTGCATTTTTGGGTCACATAATCTCAAAAGAGGGGATATCTATGGATCCAGCAAAAACAGAGGTTATCGAAAGATGGTCGAGACCAACAACAGTAACTGGGTTCCAAAGTTTTCTTGGTTTGGCTGGATATTACCGACGTTTTGTGAATGATTTGTAAAGGTCATCTAACCCACTCACTAAGTTGACTCGAAAAGGAGTTAAGTTTGTTTGGATGGAGGAATGTGAAGAAAATTTCAAAGAGCTAAAAAGAAGGTTAGCTAGTGCACCTGTGCTCACACTACCTTATAGTGGAGAATGGTTTGTGATCTACAGTGATGCATCCAAGAAGGGACTGGGATGTGTTCTCATGCAAAATGATATGGTGATAGCTTATGCCTCACGACAGTTGAAAATCCATGAGCAAAATTAACCAACTCATGATTTGGAGTTAGCTGCTGTAATCTTTGCATTAAAGATTTGGAGGCATTACCTTTACTGTGAAAGGTGTGGTATTTATACTGATCATAAAAGTTTAAAGTATATTTTCACACAAAAGGAGATGAATATGCGTCAAAGAAGATGGTTAGAGATGATTAACGATTACGAATTCTCAATCCATTACCGCCCTGGGAAAGCAAACAAGGTAACAGACGCATTAAGTCGGCAAGACCATGCTAGCATATCCATGATGGGGATCACAAAAGATCCAATATTTATGGATTTACAAAGGATGGATCTTGGAATTTTAATGGAAGGGGAGAAATCTTATCTTTCTCAAATGAATGTTCAACTATCTGTACATGTGAAGATTGAAGAGGCACAGAAAGAAGATGTTGAGTTTCAAAAGAAGGTGAGAAATGTTCCTGAATTCAACCTTGATTGTGATGGGATAATAAAGTTTAGGAATCGGGTTTGTGTTCCTCACATCCCCGAATTAAAGAAGGAGCTTCTGGATGAGGCTCATAGTTATTCATTCTCTATTCATCCTGGAAGCACGAAGATGTATAGGGACCTGAAAGAGTACTTCTGGTGGGATGGCATGAAAAGAGATGTTGCTGAATATGTCTCTCGATGCTTGGTTTGTCAGCAAGTTAAAGCTGAGAGATAGAAGTCTAAGAGGATGTTACAACCATTACCCATACCAGAATGGAAATGGGAAAACATCACTATGGACTTTTTCACTGGACTTCCTAAAACATCCAAAGGCAATAATGGTATCTGGGTCATAGTTGATCGTCTTACAAAGTCTGCACACTTCATTGCTATTAGAGAGGATTTCTCTCTATATCAGCTTGCCAGGATATATGTAAAGGAAGTGGTAAGATTTCATGGAGTACCACATTCTATTATATCTGATCGGGATCCGAGGTTTACCTAAAAGTTCTGGAGAAGTCTTCAGCATACTCTGGATACAGAGTTGAGTTTCAGCACTGCTTATCATCCTCAGACAGTCGGTCAGTCTGAGAGGAAAATTAAAACTCTAGAAGATATGTTGAGAGCTTGATCTATAGATTTAAAAGGTGGTTGGGATCAACACCTACCTTTGTTGGAATTTTATTATAATAATATCTTTCACTCCAGTATTCAGATGGATCCTTATGAAGCTCTTTATGGAATGAAATGCAAGACTCCATCTTCCTGGGATAAAGTTGGGGAAAGAAAGCTATTAGGACCTGATCTCGTTGATGAAATGGTAGAAAAGGACAGATCTATTCAACAACACATATGAGCAGCTCAGAGTCGACAGAAAAGTTATGCCGACAACTGAAGAAAAGACCTAGAGTTTGAAGTGGGTGATAAAGTGTTCTTATGAATATCTCCCTGGAAGAGGGTCATGAAATTTGGAAGGAAGGGAAAGTTGAGCCCTGGATATATCGGTCCTTTTGAAATTCTGGATCATGTTGGGAAGGTATCTTACCGATTGGCGCTTCCACCAAATCTCTCTCAAGTTCACGATGTGTTCCATGTATCTCTCCTGAGAAAGTACATACCTGATCCTTCACATGTAATCACCTCAGAAGTTATACCGCTGGAGAACGATATTTCTTATGAAGAACAACCGATAGAGATTCTGGATTGTAGTGAAAAAGTCCTACGGAACAAGACCACTTTCTTGGTGAAAGTTTTATGGAGGAACCACCAATTAGAAGAAGCTACATGGGAACTTGAGGATATGATGAGGGAGAGGTATCCTCATCTGTTTGTAATGAAGTGACGAATTTCGAGGGAGAAATTTAATTTAAGGGGGGTAGATTGTAACACCCTTAGATTTTATGAGAATTGGTTTTATGTCTTATGTTATACGCAACACCAAAGGAATCATTCACAGCATAAAATACGGACTTGGCTTGCATTACACACAATCACGACCTCCCTCGACAGCGTGTGTAGTACGCAATACCAGGATTCACTAAACAACGATATATTATTATAAACTAGCCGTTATGAATAATATTAACTACATTTTGAATTTTATTATTCATCTTACACATTTTCTAGAACATGGTAAGAGAACAAAATAATTTTTTTGGGTAAAATAAGTATTTTTTTAAAAAAAATTTAGTTTTGCCGCCTTTTGATGGCGCACCCCCATTAAATCTAGTTTTTGACATGTTTATAAGTTCAATATGACAGAATAAAATTCTCCTTTTGAATCAGGATATCAAACTTTACTTTGGATAAATTTTTTATATTTTTCTGATAACTTTCATATTTTGATGAATAGTAAAAATAGGCTAATTTTTAATTAAAAACAATTTTTTCATTGAGATAATTTATACGATTAGATTATAATATTGAATGGTTTTAAAGTATAAATAGAATATATTTTTACCATTTAATATAATGTATATCATTATCATTAATTTCACATTGAATTCATAGGTAAAAAAATTTCAATCTTTGGCAATGTTTTAACTTCTAAAACCCATTTTCTTTACAATAGGATTTATTTTAAATTAATTACTGCAACTTATATGTTTTGAATTTTGAAAAATGGATTCCATATTTGGAATTAGTGGGTCCAAATTATGTTAATAGGCTACTTTTTTATTTTTGGGCATTATGAATAGTAACTACGGTAAATTTTATTAACCATAGTTAAAGGTAAATCGGGTAATGAAGGGTAAATATATGATTATAAAATTACCCTAACACCTTCCAAAATTTTATTGGATGACTAAACGTAGACCCATATCAGCTAATGGTAGGATTAGATTCATTTAACGAACTTTGTTCCAAGAAAATAATTTAATTATTATTAAAACCAAAGAATGTGACAACATGTCACTTTCTTAAATATTATAAGTATAATAATTTTAATTTAGTGATAAAATTAATTAAACATCGAACATGAATAGTATCATGAAATATAATACAATTAGATAAATCATAGGAATTTATTTATAATTTTTAAAGATTAAATAATTATCCTTAATTATGACAGAGTAGTGATGTTGAAATTATTTTTTTAATTAAAATATCAAATAAATGGTTTTAAAAATATGAAAATAAATATTATATGAACTATTTAATGTTCTCCACTAATTTTCTAGATACATATGACATTTTATGAATCTATTAAAGCTTTTAGTTCGAACAAATATTTTGTATATATTTTATTTAAATTTAAATAAATGAATAGTGTCAAAATTGACACTATTGTTATTTTATAAAAATAACATATTATAAAACTGTTTAAAAATCACAAAAATATTTAAAAATTATAAATTAAAATTTATATGGTCTAAAATGTCATAAAGTGTCAAATTATGTAAAATTCACAACACATATATAATTATTTATAATAATTTAAAATTTAGAATATTATTACCACAAATAAAATTAAATTGATAAATAAGGATAAATCAAGTTGATAATGTTTAAAATAAATTAATAACATGTCTAAATTTTATTGGATGATGCGATTACAACCCTATTGCATCTAATATTTGGATATGAGTCATTTTGGAAGTTTTAATGTGGGGTTTGGATTTAATATAAACTAATATTTCTTATATTTCCAAAGGTGCCCCTCTCCTCCCTTATAAAAGGGCACCTCCACCCTCTCCTCCTCACACCAATTTGAGCCTTCAAGATCGGCCAATCCCTTCCCATTTCACTTCCCCACTTCCCTAGAAACATCCTAGAGGTCCTGTTCTTCTTCAAAGACCAATTGTAGTGCCCTAAGAGGAGGTCTCAAAGAGGCGCTTCAAAGAAGAGGTAATGTCTATTACCGATTATTTCAACTTTATTTCTTCTTCCACTTCTTCTTCATTAGTTGGTTCATTATTAATTAATAACATCAGTATCACTCATATAATGATATGTTATTATAAGTGTGAAACAACCCTATTTCAACATCTATCCATCCTACAGAAAATGAAATCACCACGCGTGCGTACGTACGGAATACCGTCTCCACGCCGTGGTGTAATCTATTTTCCATCACCACCTTACATTGATGGGTATAATGGTGAAAATAAATAACTATATATGATTATTTTAAAGTGGTATTAATTCTGAAATAGTATACATACACTCCAATACAATTCCACAATCATGGGAACGATATCATCGCTCGTGCGTACGTACGGAATACCATCTCCACGATGTGATATGATTCGTTCTACATGATCTTCATTGCATAATGATTATATAAATGAATTTAATGAATAAATATTATATAATGTACACTAATACCATTCTTTAAATGAGGTATCTATAACCTAAAGATAAGAATAATAATTTATTCGACAAAACACGCATAAGAACAAAAAGTAATAAACAACCGAATAACAAGTAATAATGAAATATTACTAATAAAAAGCTAAGACTATGACCATATATGATATCATAACAATAAGTATGATTCTGGAATAAGTCAATAACATTATTTAAATCATTATACAGGAGTTTCAGACACATACGAAGCAAATCAGACCTATGGTAAGGGAAAATATCACAATCTCATTTTTATCCGAGATTGTTTATACTTTTGTATTTACTGGTGTGTATTTTATCATCCACATCCATGTTCCATCAATATGTAATATTTTTTCCATACACCTAAAATTTTTTAAATCCAATTTTATCCTTCGGTGAGTTTTTAGTAAAGGATATGAAAGGAATCTTTTGTCGTTTTTAGTACGAAGTATTTTTTGACTTTTCTAACAAAAGTACGAGAACAATGTTTTTTTACTTATACGACATGAATGGATTTTAAAACATTATTTCCAAGAATCTTCCTTTACAAGTTTTCATGTTTATTTTTAATCAAATTCTTTTAGTTTAAAATTGTATGACATGTTAAGAAAGGAAAAATGTTTTTGAAGTAGAAAGGATATTTTCCTCAAGAATGGAGTTCATGTTTTTTTTATCAAAATTATTTTCCATATAAGATAATATAGGGTTCTGTTTCTATCCATATTATTACATTGAATTGATTATGTTGTGATGGAAATATTTTTATGAATTCCTTTATCTTATATGAATTGTTTTATGATGTCATGATGTCTATGAATCCCATTTTTATTACATGGGTTATGCAATGATATATGATTTATGATTTTGTGGCACACATAAGAATGGTATCATTATGAGATGGGTGGGACCTATATCTCCCTCCATTGAATTGGGTAAAGATTTTATATCTCATGAGATAGACATGGCTGGAATGGTAGGTTAAACCGGTTCTGTGAAACAGGACTGAAATGAGGAGTGAACTCGGTTCAGAAATGGACATTTTCCACTAAGATAGTCATGGCAATGAGTCTTGACTAATAAGAAATGATTCTCTATGATTATGTGTGTAGGCCACAAAGTTTCGGGTTTTATGTTATGATTATTGTGACTACATTTCACTACCATGATTTATCCCATGTTATGAAATTATGATCTCTTTTGCAGGGTAAGATTTCCAAAATGTTATGTTCTTATGAATATGATGTGATTGATATTTCTTTTGTTTACCCTTACTGAGCATTTGAGCTCACCCTTTTGTATGTTTTCATTCCCCAGGTTAGGAAGAAGGTTATTAAGTAGAATATTCCAAAAAGGAACTCTAGATATGATGAAATAAATGGGAGGCAATGTAGATTCTTTATGAACCAGTAGTTTATGTTTCCCAGTTTCTAAAGACACTATACCGATACGGTCCGTTCGTGGTTTTGTTATATGTTGTAATAAGGGTACTTCAATTTTGAAGTAAGAACCATGTATCTAAAGTATGGGTCGCTTTATAACGTAATCCATATAAAACAAATGGATATCATTTCATCATAAGAAGAATCAAATCATGTAAATAATAGAGACAATATACTTCAAACATAAACATACTAAACAATTTCATCTTAGATGGAAAATAGTTTTGATAAAACACTTGAAATGAATTCTTGAGTAAAATATCCTTTCTCCTTATAAATCATTCTCTTTTCACAAAATGCCACACAATTTTAAAATATAAGTATTTTATTGAAAATAACCATGAAAACTGTTAGAGGAAGATTCTTTAAAATTAGTCGATATGAAACCGTAAAAATCCATTCATGCCGTATAAGTTAAAAAAACATTCTCCTCGTACTTTTAACGGAAAAGTCAAAAAGTACGACATTTGGTAAACAAAAGATATATTCCTTCCATAACACAAAGGAAAAGTCAAAAAGGGGTAAACATGACTTCAAACATACATGTAAGAATATTACACACTTTATGAAAAACATTTTTCATTGGCATGGATGAAAAATATAACCCTAGTAAATACTTGCGAATAAACAATCTCGGATAAGAACGATATTAGAATAGTTATCCCTTAACTTAGGTGTGATATGCTTCGTACGTATCTAAAACTCCTGTATAATGATTTAAATAATTTCATTGACTTATTACATAATCCCACTTATTGTTATGATATCATATATGGTTCACTTATGACATTATATTACCCGATCTTTTGTAAATTCAATGTTAAAGCAACGTTTTGGTTAAAATCGTTTTATTTATCTTACGTGTTTGGACTTATTGTTCATGATATTATTATTACTTATATCCTTATTTACTTACTTATAGAAGGTAAATAATGATTTATATATCAGATATATTCAGTATATATATATATATATAATAGATAGATAAATGAAACGAAATACATCGTTCATGATGACAGTAGGCCGTACGTAATGCATGAACGATGCTTTCCTTTCCTTATTGAATTGAATGGAAGTAAATAGATGAAATATATATATATATATACATAAATCCAGTAGCTTTATCATGTCATATATTTCATTATTATTCATTATATATACTTTATAATCATTTTTGAATGGTTAACATGGAGAATGAATCTCATCGCGTCGTGGAGACGGTAATCCATACGTACGCACGAGCAATGATATTGTTCCAATAATTATTGAATTGAATTGGAGTGGATGATATAATATCTCATAATCAGTATGATGTTATAATAACTGTATATAGTTATTCTTTACACCATTATACCCATCCATGTAAGGTGGTGGTGGAAAAATAGATTACACCACGGTGTGGAGACGGTATTCCATACGTACGCACGCGCGGTGATTTCATTTTCCGAAGGATGGATAGAAGGTGAAATGGGGGTGTTTAATATTTATAATAACATATCAGTATATTAGTGACACTGATGTTATTAATTTATAATGAAACAACTAAAGAATAAGAAGTTTAAAAAGAATGAAAACTTGAAAGAATCGGTAGAAGAGATTACCTCTTCTTCGACGCACCTCTTTTAAGATTTCTCTTAAGGAAATAGAGTTGGTATTTTTAGGAGACCAGAACCTCTATAATGCTTCTAAGGACGTTGAGAAGGGAAATGGGCAGGGTTTGTTCAAGCTTGAAAGATAAAAATTGGGTAAAGAGGAGAGGGAGGAGGTGCCCTTTTTTAAGGTAGAAGAGGGGCACCTTAGGACAAACTTAAAATATTATTTTATAATAAAGTCATATTCCTTTTTTAATGGTGTCGAATTGATTTATTTCGAAGCTAAGTTGGTGATGGGTCGAAATACTCTCAACCAATAGGTTTTAGACAAGGTTAGGTAACTATTTTAAACTTATCATTTAGAGTTAACTCTAAGTTAAATAACTTAACCTTTACCGTGCCTTCTTGTTTTCTTACACTATGTGGTTAATAAACGTACTATAAAAAGTATAATGAACCCCAAGTGGTTCTTTATTAATATATATAACCTTATATATTTCATTTTTCCCAACGTTATATTTTTAGAAATAAAATAACAATTATTAATATACTATTTTGTTTAAAAACTATTTTATGTGAATTTTGACACTATTTGGTAATTGATTTTTGTGAAACTTATAACAACATGATTCCTTATAAAAAAGTAAATTAAATCAATAATAAAATGTAATTTTACCCTATAAAATTAGTATAATTCATAAAAAGTCTCAAATTACATTAATTTGTGTATTTATAATATAAATTATGTTAATATTTCATTAATAAGGTAATTACTGCATCATCATTATGACATAAATAAATTAAATTATTTAATGTCTAAATATTATAAATAAAATATCATTATGTATTAAATATTTTTACCTTTCTAATGAATATGTATAGTTGAATTTATCTTATGTATAATTATATATTAAAAATGTTTTAGTTATTAAACTTTGATTTTAACTCTTTTAACTCTTCTTTAAATAAATTAATAATAAGTGTCCTAATCTAATCCAAGTGGACCTAAAGGGTAATATTTTATTTATAAGGTTTTTTTTGTCGAATTAAACTTATCCAATAGAATTAGGACATGTGTTAGGGTAATAATAATATCATTTTTACCCTTAATTACCCTATTTACTTTTAACCATGGTAAATAAAAGTAAAAATTTACTATTCAGCAAAAAAATATTTTTATCTTATTGAACCGATTTTTTACTCCTTGATATTAACCGTGTATCATGGATTTTTGAAATTAAACTCACATAAGTTGTAAAATTATGTTTTATGTACAATTGCAAATGCTCCTAGGAGGTGGGTAAAAGACGGTGAAAAGTTCAATAAAATTTTTATATATCTGAAATTATTATAAAATGACTTCAATGAATTACATTGAACTTATATAAGTATTATGTATCTATTTTGACCTAAAATAAATTTAAATAAAATAAATGATTATTTAAATAAAAAGTCGGTTTTAACCAATAACTCAGTGTTTTCACTATTCATCAAAAATAGAATGTTTTCATAAAAATACCAAAACTTCACCCGAGGATAATTTCAATATTCCAAATCCAAAAACTTAGTCCATTTTGAAAGATAAAATTTATAAAATTTCAAAAAGTGGGTACTAATATTCATAACAGCTAGTTTATATAATATTTTAATAACATATCGTTGTTTAGTGAAACTCAGAATTGCGTACAACACACGCTATCGGGGAATGTCGCGATTGTGTGTAAAGCAAGCCAAGATAGGGTTGCGTGTAGTGCAAGATTCCTATGTTGTTTTTTATAATAGAATCCATCCATATTTCATTTATACATTGAATATATATATATATATATATACTCAATGTTGTGTAGAATAACTTCTATCAAACGATCTAGAAATTTTGTGTAACATGATCCAAGAATAGTGTTGCGTATACTGAAAGCTAATATGGTGTTGTGTATAGAGCAAGATAATCTTGGTGTAACATACAACAAAAGACATCAAATAAATTAAAAATAATACTTCTCATAAAATCTCGTGGTGTTACATTCTACCCCCCTTAAAATGAATTTCGCCCTCGAAATTCGTCAGGGTTATAAATGGTTTACTAATTGAATGTTTATTTAATAGAAACCCACATCGTAAAAAGGACTACCAAAACTTAACTTTTTAAACTAAATTATGAAATGTAATAGTTACCCAAATTAAATAATCACTGGGTTTCCACATAAGATAAAATAGGTGAAAATATGTATATGGAAGAGAAATCGTACCATCATGTTCTGATGGAGAGTCGTAGGGAACATGGCTATGTAAAAGCCAACAATCACAAATCGATAAATTTGTTATAATCTAAGGTACCATCTGATTCATCAGATATGAGGGCAATAATACAACATTTTTGGTGTTCAAGATCATTTCCATAATGTTGAAAAAATTGGAATTAGAAGAAATACTTTCTTGATTTTGGTACAATATCATCGTTTCTCATTCATTGAACAATTTATACTTCATCTCATAAATAAATGAAGTTGAATTTGTCATTTGTGAAGTTTTAGCAGATCAAGCGATAGAATGATAGGTCATTCCATCTGTCTCAAACAAAAGGTTATCCAAAGTTATTAAATATACATAAGTCCATCTATAGTGGGATTAATCATATATGGTTCCTAAAATGGACTTATACATAATAAATTAAAACTAATTTATACTAACCAGGGAATTCCTATAGGCCAGTGGTATGTGATAGAGGCATGTCACACTTCAGTTGTGGGTTCGATTTCCACAGCCTTGTCTGACGGGACGGGTTGTCGCCCGTCCAATGGGTTTTCCTTTTTCCAAAACTATATTATTATAACATTCCAGAAATAATATAAAAAAACATGTTCTATCCTTAAATAATACTATCTGATGTCCAACATAATCCATTCCAATCATTAGGCTAATCCAAAATACATCTGTCCAATCTCACAGTATAAAGAAAACGATTACTTGAAATGTCACATAACAAGCAGGTGAATGCCATCATTTATCCCCCATATATCATAAGATATATCGTGTTGGTCACTTTCCAAACATGTGAATACCTTAATCATGTATTCTTTTGAAACATGAATTACCATATAACCTTAGTGAAACCATGAATTCTGTCAAAAGTTAACTCTTTCCACATACCAAATTCCCAAAATTTCTATATACTCAAACCATGATATCACTTTGTACTTATATCAGTCATGAGCTCATGAATACTATAAAACATTTCATTTTCTTATTATCCTTTAATTATACTCATATCATATGCTTTCCAAAAATATTTCAATCACTTTTCATGGTTATCGGTACCATATAATTATTTAAAACCACAATGGACCAATACATAGATATTCCAATATACCAAAAAAGTACCTCAACAACATTATTCTTGAATAACAATAAATAAACACTTCAATATATTGTCTTCAATGATTGTAATGGAATAAGTCCTTCCTTGATTTAGAAGTAACCTCTTAGGTCATGGAATTGAGTTGGGTAATGCCCATGTTCTCCACAGATAATACATTGAACTCCATAACAGTCTGTCACTCTATAACCCTTCTCTCCACACAGATAACATGTTCCCCTCCATTTGATGTATTCATCATGTTTCTTCTTCACATATTTAAAAATATCAATCTTCCTTTCTCTATGATCCTCACCATCATAATATGCATAAAAGTCCATCTTCCTCTTATTTGATGAATTAGGAATACCACTAAAGTTCACCTTGTTAATCATATTTCACGATGACTGATTCGGCATAATCACAAAATCATTCTTTCTAGGAATTACATAATTTATTTACTCATAGTCACCAATTTTTCCAATGGATTCAATGTTGACCCAATTCCTTCTGGTTCCCTCCATTGACTAAAACCAAAAACCATGGTGTGTGAAACAGTTAAAAAAATAAGGAACCACATAATCATAAAAATCCACTTCTAGGATGTCTAACTTTTCACATATTATTTAATCCATGACACCCTAGGTCCACCCTAGGTTATTCCTGATCATCAACATAATTCTAGGACTGTAACCTATAGTTATACTAGACCTTAGGGACATCCCTAGACATACCATAGAAATATCTATAGGGATCTCACTAAAGTTCTCGTATCCCTGTTTCCAAAGGTTGGCTAAACCTTTCCTCTGATACCAACTATAGGGACCCAATCTTGAATTACATAGACATTAAATTTCATTTTTTGAAATACCTAATACATAACAAAAATAGACACCAAAGGACTGTAATAGTTTATTGTCTTTGGAAACTCGTAATAAAGTCTTCTAATCTTGGTGAAATATCTTCAACATCTCCCATAAAGATCTTCCCTTTTTTTACCTAAAACCTTTCTTTATATCCTGGGGAAAAGAAAACATATAAAGGGTGAGCTAAAATGCTCAGTAAGGGTAAGCATGGAGAAAATAAAACAAACCATAAAAATTTGAACTTCAAAACATTAACATAAAGTTTACACATCAAAATATTGAGATGTGAAATAAATCTTAGCAGTGTGTAAGGAATAGGTCATAAAGGAACATAAATCATGATAAAATAGAATGGGAATAAATCATTTAATTGTGGAAAACCATTAATAACATGATATGATTTACATAGTAGCCAAGGCATTGCTACCAAGACCATCTTAGTGGAAAAAGTCCCTTTCTGAATCGAGTTCAGTCCTCGTTCCAGTCCTGTATGACTGAACCAGATTAACATACCATTCCAACCATGTCTATCTAATGAGATATAAATCTTTACCCAATTAATTGGAGGGAGATATAGGTCCCACCCATCTCATAATGAAATCATTATTACTTGTGCCACAAAATAAACATAAATCATTCATCATAACCCAAAGAATAAAATGGGTTTCATAAACATCATCCCATCATACCGTAATCAATATAAAGAAAATGGATATAATTTCATCATAACAAGAATAAAACAATGTAAATAATAGAGACATTATACTTGAAACATAAACATGCTAAATAATTTCATCTTATATGGAAAATAGTGTTGATAAAACACTTGAAATGAATTATTGAGGAAAATATCCTTTCTCCTTAAAAATCATTTTCTTTTCACACAATGCCACAAAATTTTAAAAGAAAAGGATTTTATTGAAAATAACCATGAAAACCTGTAGAGGAATCTTCTTGAAAATTAGGCTATATGAAACCGTAAAAATTCATTCATGTCGTATAAGATAAAAAACTTTATCCTCATACTTTTAACAGAAAATTCAAAAAGTACCACATATGGTAAAAAAAAGAAAGATTCCTTCCATAAAACAAATTAAAAGTCAAAGAGGGGTAAACATGGATTTAAAAATACATGGAAAATATTAAGCACTTTATGAAAAACATTTTTTATGGACATGTATGAAAAATATAACCCTAGTAAACACTTGCGAATAAACAATCTCAGATAAGAAAGAGATTGGAATAGTTATCCCTTACCTTAGGTCAGATATACTTCATACGTATCTGAACCACTTGTATAATGATTTAAATAATGTAATTTACTTATAAAATAATCACCTTCATTGTTATGATGTCATATAAGGTTACCTTATGACTTTATATTAACCGTTCTTTTGTAAATTCCATGTCAAAGCTGCGTTTTGGGTAAAATCATTTTATTTATCGTACGTGTTTGGACTTATTGCTCATGATATTATTATTAATTATATCATGATTTACTTACTTCTAGAATTTAAACCATGATTTATATATCATATATATTCATTATATATATATATATATAATAGATAGATAAATGAAATGAAATACGCCATTCATGGAGACGGTAGGTCGTACGTACGCATGAACGCTGTTTCCATTTCCTTATTGACATGAATGGAAGTAAGTAGATGAAATATATATATACATAAATCCAGTAGCTTTATCATGTCATATATTTCATTATCATTCATTATATATACTTTATAATTATTCTTGAATGGTTAACATGGAGAATGAATCTCATCGCGTCGTGGAGACGGTAATCCCTACGTACGCACGAGCGATGATATTATTCCCATAATTATTGAATTGAAATGGAGTGGATGATATAATATCTCAGAATCAGTATGATGTTATAATAAATATATATAGTTATTCTTTACACCATTATTCCTATCCAAGTAAGGTGGTGGTGGTAAAACAGATTACACCACGGCGTGGAGACGGTATTCCGTACCTACGCACGCGCGGTGATTTCATTTTCCATAGGATGGATATAATTTGAAATGGGTTTGTTTAATATATATAATAACATATCATTATATTATTGATACTGATGTTATTACTTTATAATGGAACAATTAAAGAAGAAGAAGTTGAAGAAGAAAGAAAACTTGAAATAATTGGTAGAAGAGATTACCTCTTATTCGACGCACCTCTTTTAAGATTCCTCTTAAGGCACTAGAGTTGGTATTTTGAGGAGACCAGAACCTCTATAATGTTCCTATGGAAGTTGATAAAGGAAATGGGTAGGGTTTGGCCGAGCTTAAAAGCTCAAAATTGTGTAAAGAGGAGAGGGAGGAGGTGCCCTTTTATAATGAAGGAGAGGGGCACCTTAGGAAAAACTTAAATTATTATTTTATAATAAAGTCATATTCGGTTTTTAATAGCTCCAAATTGATTTATTTCGAAGAGAAGGTGGGTATGGGTCGAAATACTCTCAACCAATAGGTTTTTGACAAGTTTAGGTTACTATTTTAACCTTATCATTTATATTTAACTTGAAGTTAAATAATTTAACTTTTACCATGTCTTCTTGTTCTCTTACACTATATGGTTAATAAACATACTATAACAATCCAAACGAACCCCAAGTGGTTATTTATTCATATATATAGCCTTATCTAAGTCATTTTTTCAAACCTTATATTTTTAGGAATAAAATAACAATAAACAATATAAAATTTTGTTTAAAAACATTTTATGTGAATTTTGACATTATTTGGTAATTGAATTTTGTAAAAATCATAACAGCATGATTAGTTCGAATAAAGTTAATTAAATCAATAATAACATGTCATATTAATGTATAAAAGTATTTTAATTCATAAAAAGTCTCAAATTACATTTATTTGGGTATTTATAATATCAATTATGTTAATATTTCATTAATAAGGTAATTACTACATCATCATTGTGTCATAAATAAATTAAATTATTTAATTTATAAATATTATAAATAAAATAAAATTATGTAGGAAATATTTTTAGCTTTATAATTAATATTTATAGTCTAACTTATCTTATGTATAACCCTATATTATAAATGTTTTAGTTATTAAACATTGATTTTAACTCTTTTAACTCTTCTATTAAATAAAATAATAATAAGTGTCCTTATCTAATCCAAGTGGACCTAAAGCGTAATATTTTATTCCTAAGGTTCTTTTTGGACGAATTACACTTATCCAATAGAATTAGGACTTGTGTTAGGGTAATAATAATATCATTTTTACCCTTAATTACCCAATTTAATTTTAACCGTGGTAAATAAAAGTAAAAAAGTTACTATTCACCAAAAATTATTTTTATCTTATTGAACAAGATTTTACTCCTTGATATTAACCGTGTCTCTCTGATTTTTGAAATTTAACTCACAGAAGTGGTAAAATTAAGTATTATATACAATTGAAAATGCTCCTAGGAGGTGCGTAAAAGATGGGGAAAAGTTCAATAAAATTTTTATATATCAAAAATTATTATAAAATGACTCCAATGAATTACATTGAACTTATATAAGTATTATGCATCTATTTTGACCTAAAATAAATTTAAATAAAATAAATTATTATTTAAATAAAATTTTGGTATCAACCAATAACTCAGTGTTTTCAGTATTCATCAAAAATTGAATGTTTTCAGAAAAATACCAAAATTTCACCCTAGGCTAATTTCGATATTCCGAATCCAAAAATGAAGTCTATTTTGAAAGTTAAAATTATATAATTTCAAAAACTGGGTATTACTATTCATAACAGCTAGTTTATATTATATTTTAATTACATATCGTTGTTTAGTGAAACTCGGTATTGTGTACAACACACGTTATCGTGGAAGGTCGCGATTGCGTGTAAAGCAAGCCAAGACAGGGTTTAATGTAGTGCAAGATTCCTTTGTTATTATGTATAATAGAATCCAACCATATTTCATTTATACAGTGAATGTATATATATATACACTCAATGTTGGGTAGAATAACTTCTATCAAATGATCTAGAAATTTTTTTAAACACGATCCAAGAATAGTGTTGCGTATACTTCAAGCTAATACGGTGTTGCGTATAGCGCATGATAATCATGGTGTAGCATACAATAAAGGAGATAAAATAAATTAAAAATAATACTTCTCATAAAATCTTGGGGTGTTACAATTATTATACCCATCTAAATAATAATGTATTGAATAACAATTACACCACGACGTGGAGACGGTAAGCCGTACTTACGCACCTCTGGTGACATTTCATTCAAAGGATATATTGAATAATGAATATGGTTGTAACATATTTATAATAACATCACAGTATATAGAAGATACTGGAGTTATTATTTTATAATGGAAGCTTCAACGAAAGAGGTAGTGGAAGAATAAAGGAACTTGAAAGAGGTTATTAAAATATTTACCTCTTCATCTTGTTCTTCAATTTTATTTGATCATATGGGATCCATAGGTTGGCTTTCTCTCTAAAATAATGCCTCTAGGATAAAGGGAGTATAGTTGAGAGGGTATTGGGGAAGGGTTTGTCTGAGCCAAAGGTCTTTGAAGGTGTGAATTAAAGAGAAGGGGGATTTCCCTTTTATACGAGGGGTGAGGGGCACCTTAGGAAAAGCTCGAACAATTATTTTAGAATAAAATAATTTTCGGTTTCTAATGGCTCCAAAATGAATTATTTAATGGTTAAGGTGGTATGGGTCTAAAACCATTCAACCAATAGGTTTTATATAGGTTTGGATCAATATATTAACTTTATCTTTTAGATTTAACTCTTACTTAAATAATTTGACATTTACCATGTCTCTTTGTATTTTAATATTATATGGTTAATAAACATACTATAAAATTCTAAGATAACCCCAAGTTGTTCATTAATGATACACATATCATTATATTATTCTTTTGGACAACTATAGACTTTTATGAATAGAAT
Organism: Viscum album; assembly: GCA_963277665.1. Taxonomy (NCBI): domain Eukaryota; kingdom Viridiplantae; phylum Streptophyta; class Magnoliopsida; order Santalales; family Viscaceae; genus Viscum; species Viscum album. The sequence goes on from OY728165.1 coordinate 537,168,820, forward strand.
ATCAATTAATAATATAATATTTGTTTTAAAAACTCTTTTATGCCAATTTTGACACTATTTGGTATTTTGTTTTTGTTAAAATCATAATAGCTTTATAACTTCGAAAAAAAATTCATCTAACCAACCCTAACATGACATATTAACCAATAAAATAAGTTTAATTCATTAAAAGTCTCAAATTAAATTTATTTGGATATTTATAATATCAATTATTTTAATCTTTCATTAATACGGTAATTACTGCATCATCATTTTTCCATAAATAAATTTAATTATTTAATGTCTAAAAATTATAAATAAAATACCCTTATGTAGGAAATATTTTTATATTTCTAATTAGTATTTATAGTCTAGTTTATATTATGTATAACCTTATATTAAAAATGTTTTTGTTATTAAACATTAAATTTAACACTTTTAACTCTTCTTTGAATTAAATAATAATAAATGTCCTAATCTATTCTATGTGGACCAAATAGGTTTATATTTTATTCTTATGGTTGTTTTCGGTCTAATTATACTTATCCAATATAATAAGGACATTTGATAGGGTTATAATAATATCATTTTTACCCTTAATTACCCTATTTACTTTTAACCATGGTAAATACAAGTAAAAAGTTACTATTCACAAAAAATTATTTTCATCACATTGAACCATATTTTACTTACTGATATCAACCGTGTCTCTCAAATTTTTGAAATTCATCTCACAGAAGTGGTAAAATTATGTTTTTTGTAAATTTGCAAATGCTCCTAGGAGGTGGGTAAAAGACGGTAAAAAGTTCGACTAAATTTTTATATATCTAAAATTATTATAAACTGACTCCAATGAATTACATTGAATTTATATATGTATTATGTATAAATTTTGACCTAAAATAAATTTAAATAATATAAATAATTAATTAAATAAAAACTTGGTTTTAAACAATAACTATGTTTTCTCACTGTTCATCAAAAATTGAATGTTTTCATAAAAATAACAAAAACTTTCCCTAAGATAATTTTAATATTAAAAATTCAAAATTGAATTCTATTTTCCAATTTCAAAACATATTATTTTCATTAATTAATTTAAAATTAATTTTCGTTGTCAAAACCAAAAGGTGTATTTTTAAGAATTAATAACTATCAAAAGATTCACACTTGTTTATGTCCAATTTCAAAGTGAAATTACTTAAAATGACTATAATTGGATTAAATGGTAAAAATATAATCAAATTACACTTCCAAACCATTAAAATGTATAATTTAACACTATAAATTATTTTGATTAAAAAAGATGTGTTTAGATAAAATATTGTATTTTTCACTATTCCCCCAAATATGAAAGTTATCATAAAAACACCAAATAATTGTTGAAACTAAATTCTTATGTCCCTATTATAAAGAAGAAGTTTATTTTGTCAAATTTAATATATATAAGATTCAAATATTGGATTTAAAAAATGTTCACCATTAAAAGGCGGTAAAATTGTATTTTTTGAAAGATACTTCTTTCATCTGAAAATAATGATTTTATTCTTACATTATGTCTAATAAAATTATAATATGGATTCTAATATTATAATGATTATATAAAGATAAAAATTTGGTTAATACAATTCGTAACCTCATTTGAACGGCTAGTGTAGTAAGTCGTGGTGCGCTTGAACTCAGTGTTGCGCGTAGTCCATGTTATTGAATTACTTTGACGAAATAACATACTATAAAAGCTTGGGGTGTTACGTTCATCCTATTAAATAATGCCAATTTATTGAGGTAAATGTCATGGTCTGGTCAAGAAAATAATTAAAATCCTCAGAGAAAATGTAGTGTCATGGTGTGACTCAGGCATTATCATAGGAGGAACTACTTTATAGTGGTTAATATGTCTGTGAGAGTCCATATAAAGATAATTTTTTTAAAAAACCAATGAATAATGGATCAAGGTGTATGAGTTATTTGGAGAAATTTCATAATGAGTTTTAAAACTAGGTATAAATATTATCATTACCAATATTTTTCCAACACACACTCACTCTTTAATAATTCCTCCAAATGTATACCTCTTTTTTTAAAAAAAAATTAAAAAAACCATAACAACTTATATCCCTTAGTATGATTGGATCCAATAAAATCATAAAATAACAATTATACGAACATGCTTCTCGTAGTCATGGTGATCATGAACCCCTTATCACTCCATAACCAACCTTACGAACCTTCACCAAAGGAGAAATATAGAAGATCAAAGGGTATATTTAAATTTAAAGAAATACTGATTGACTGATAAACACACCGAAATAGTGCAAACCATTAACTATATCATTTATTCAAATGGGAAATCAAGAGATTAAATTTGAGAGAAATAGGCACATATATTCATTAGAATTAAAAATTATGGTGTAGGATAAGTATCCTCAGATTATCCACATAGTTATTTGAACACTATACATGGATATACACAACTTTTTTGTAAAGAGAGTTAAATGGAAAACACCTAAAACAGTAACTTCCCTTCCAATTTATAGAGACAAAATAAACATTCAGAAATGACTCTCAATGCTCAGATATCATCCTTGTATGAGTGAAGAAATGAGATAACAACATGTGGAAACCTTTGAGAATATTTTATCCCACATTCTATATTCTCCATACATGTTCCATGGGGTTCAAAATAATCAGATGTATTAGACGATCATCGAGTTGGAAGCTCATTACCTATTTACCAGATTTAGTAAAGCTATGAAAATGTGGAAGTATTCTCATATATCCACTTATTCTTATTTAAATTGTGTTCATGGATCACATATATGGATTCAAAATAAGTGTACCAACTATTATTTAATGTTTTTGGAATGATCTCAAGGTCATATAGGGACTACTTCATGAGAAGTACTGATTTGAGGCTCAAAATTGGAAAACATTGTATTTTACACCCATTAAGAAGTACCCAAATCATAAAGTATATTATTCATTCATGGATTCCTTGATAACATTACGTGTTCCTTGGATTATTTTTTAAAATCACACATAGTTTAAAATCAATCTGATGTGATCTTTGTAATGGTAGCATTAATCAAACATAGTGACTTGAATTATGTATTGAAACTAGGTATCCATCTAAACTATTCTAATATATAGGGAATTCAATATTCCATATCTTAAGAATTATATAATTTAATCTCGTAAATAAGAATCATAAATAGTGTGTTGAAAAGGTTTTTTAATCATAAATATCACTACCTTGGCTTGTTGATTCCTACACAGCTTCATAGAATCCATTCCAATCACAAACAAGCTTTAGTAATTTAGTTCTATTCTCACCATGTGATATTCTTGCAAAACATGTTTTATTCATTCATAACAATGTTCCTTGATAAGTTTAATATTTCATGTGTTTTAGCACCTTCTTGTTTCATATTACATTGATCTCATCCCTTTCTAGCTAATCTCATGCAATCATTATTCCCTTATAGTTTAACATATATAGAAAATAAGATACGGTGACTATTCTGATGTGATCTTGATTTTAATCCCACATTAGGTATGTCACAGAGGATCTCCCTATGCAGCTTCTTATTTTCTAGATTATTCACACTCAAGGGAATTTTTATCCTACATAAGTATCCCAATGTTTGTTTATTTGTCTCAAGCATCCATTTTTACTATTTATAATTGTTTCCACACCTAAAAACATTTAAATTCAATCAAATTAATATAACACTATGTTAAAAATGATCTCAAAATAAATTAATGTCAATGAAACTAAATATTTACTCCTTTTTAAATAATTTCTAAAATATGAAGAGATTAAATATTTTTCTAGTTATTTATAATTAAGATAAAATAATAGTAAAATTATTATACAATACTATTGAAAAATATGTCATAATAATCCACATAATGTTATTCAACAAAGATGTTATCCTCATGTCAATGATAAAATTTCCAATAATTTCAAAGTTCCTCTTGAGGATACCTATTTAATAGTCCTCTCCATTGCAATTACATAATTAGAAGACATAGAGGCCTTCCCCATGGTGAAAACCATAATGTTAATCCTCGTATAAAATAACCCAATATCCATGGAGGTCCTTAATATGGTGTCTACCATGATACTTCATCTCATGCTGAAAAATTATATATTCATAGAGGTCCTCTATATGATTACTTCTATAAAGGACCTTCTCATGATAGTATATCACATTGGCCTGATGTTCCTCCAAAAATCATAAGTATCCCGAATTTTCTATCTTTTCGAGTGGTACTTTCAAAAAAATATATATATTATTTAAACACCACAATAAAGTAAAAAAATTTTCTTCCACATCAATGGGTAACCTAAGACAATGATCATCATCAATTCCTCCATCAAACTAGTCATGATTTAGCATAGTCAAAAAAAATTAAATATATTGGTAACACTTTATAAAGAAGCCAAAAAGAATCATTTTGGGTTAGAATATGATAATGAATACTTCTTTGTAAATGAGGAAAATTCCAAAATCATATAATATTAGTTGGACACATAAAAGATACTTTTCATTTTTATTTCATTCATATTTCTCAGCATGTTATTCTTAAGATCCAAAAAACAAAATTATTTCTAAATTTTTATTAGAATATTTGGGTGACATTTGACTGTCTCAGATGAAAACACCTAATTTATGAAGAGTACACCAATCACCTCAATAATGTAATTAAAAAATTAGAATTAATGTTGTTTCCCTCCTTATATCTTGTAACCCTAAATATACAAAAGAGCATGAGCTCCTCCAAATTTATTTTTTAAATGACCTGTATAAAATTGGTTATATCATTATTGATTCTTACTTGTATATGTTTTCCAAGGGATGGGGATATTTCAGAATGTTAAATTTTAACTCACCTATGAACCATTAAGGTCGATATAAAAAATATTTTACCATGAAATAGGTGTGGGTTTTTTCCTAACCATGGGAATTTTCTTCAAATATCCGGATTAAATTTGGTCATTTAAGAGTGTGGAAGAAGAAAAATATACATGAATGGGAAATAGATGAACTTCTACACCATGTTTCTTGGAATGTAAAATAAGAAATAAACCTAAGGTATTTTTACCCCATAAATAAAGATTTTCCTTCTTCGAGATTATTTTTTTATACAGAACCATTAATAGATACACTATATCCCGTACCTATAAGGATATAATCATATGATACGAGTATAAACACATTTATGATGGAAACATCCTAGGGATAACCCTATAACATGGGTTGGGGTTATTTTTACCCTCCCCACCACCCTCTATATCATTAATCAAGATGAAAGGTACTTGGATCTATGATGCACTTCTCCACAAAAAAAATCAGCACTCTCGAGGCTAGGGGATCCTCTAAAAGATATTTCATAGTAATCTCTATCAATAGTCTATGAATAAACAACAACATTTATACCACATTGATAAAATACTATATTAGAGTCACTTAGAATCAATAATCATGATAAGTCTCCCACATCATCTTAATGGAATCTTCAAAGGGAGAAATAAAATTCGCATATGGATATGTAAGTCTAAATGATCCTTCAATAAGAAATTATAAAATTGTGGATTATAATCAATCATGTAAATTTTATTAAAAAGATAAAAATTCCTTATATTTATTTGACATAGATGAGTAATTATTCTATACCACTATATTTACTTTAGTAGGTGTGATCATTATTAATCCTTCTAATGCTGTAGAGAATGATGGTTCAAATGCACATGAAAAAGAAGAAACATTTATGAAGAATTTTATTTACAAAGTGGTGCATATATAAGGGGTAAAAATATGATAATAAATATGTGAACATGATTTATGGTCTCCTCAATATATTATATTTCTAACTATATAGTAAACTGGTGGCATAGATAAAGGAAAAATGGGTGGATACATCTATTTCATTCCCACCACCCAAGGGTGTCGAATTCCTCTCCATAAAAGAATAAATTGTGTATTATAAGCCCAAAAAAATAAAATATTTATGTTAACTTCCAGTGAATCGAGGTAATTTTACCCGGTGATTATCGTATCTTGGATAATGCATGCATACACACTTTGTTGATCCTCTTTGAAAAGGGGAGATGGTTTAACCCATGAAAGCAGAGCTGATTCATCGAGTTACTCAAAGAACAAATCATCCTATTGGAAAAAAATTTAACCGATTGAATACTAATATTTTATGTCACTAGTTCAACATCATACATGTTCTTAATAAAATCAACTGATACATGTTCAAATTATTCATCATGGATATATTTCCAGAAACTAAACAGGATCACCAGCAGATCAATTAGATGTTACTACCACTTGGTTAGAGGCTAATATGGACTAATGTTCACAAGTACTACTAGAGAATAAACTATATCTTAACTGGGAGTACATGAATTCTCCTAAACACATATTTGAAGACCGTATTTTAATATAATTTAATGGAATGAGATATCAAGAGAAACACCTAACTCGTTTTTCTTCTTGGTGTAGCCTAATGTAGAGAAATCCATAATAATAAGAAGTAGATAAACATATATATTTCTTAATGACCCTAGAAGGTCCTATATTTTTATAATACAATATCCCTATATATGTATCCATTTATAATTGGGAGGATATTAATAGAAAATTCATATACCATAGCAACCTCATTATAAGGAAAAAATAATTCCATAATCCCTATAAATAGAAATATTGTAAGAATTAGAAGGTTTTAGATTTTTTTTAATTAAAAGGGTCTCATATATTTTTTGGATATAAAAATTCCCTATGAAATGTTGTTAAAAGATTTTATGTACAATCTACATTATTGTTTTGACAACATTTTCATTTATCAAAAGTATACTAGTAAATTCTGAGAATTAATTGAAATAGTGTATCATTTAGAGTATTAGATTAAATAACACAAAAAATTATTAGAAAGCACAAAAATTATAGTCCAATAATGTATAAATAGTTTTGGTTATTCTCAAGACATCAAAAACACAATTCCAAACTCCTAAGCTAGTCAAATTAAATATAGTAACTCCCATAAAAAACAACAAGACATGTTCCCCAAAAAAACACACAAGACATGTGAAAATAGAGGTTCTATGTCTTAAAAATTTAAAATAATAGAGTGCACTCCATCCAAAATTATTAATTTTTAGATTAATTAATTAATTTATTGGAAAATAATTTAATTTTATTGTCAATGGTCAAAAAACTAGATGAAAATGGGATATTTAATCATCCAAATTATTTTCCCTACCTCGAAATGATGGTCTATATAATTCAAGATTTCTTTATCAAAAAATATCTCCACAAAAAAAACAAAATTTTTTTATTCAATCCAAAATAACATGTTATATATATTGGTCACTTCCAAATATAAAGGATAAGAATATCAAGAGGTTTTAAATTTGGATATGTGAATGTTTTATTAATAGATAACTCTAAAATAATTCAATCATGTGTATGAAAAAAAATAGGTTAAAAATGAATCATCTAGTCCCGACCCTAATTATTCTCTTAACCCATATAAAAATTTATTTTTTTACAATGATACCCCTGAGGTGGAGTGATATCCAATAATAAAGTAAGTTATAAGGGGATTAACCTCAATGTTTATCCAATATCATCTAAAATCTCATGGATTTCATGCCCCCATTATTAAGGGGATGGGAATTATTTAGTTTAATGGAACATTCCTCTAATTATGAAATTGAAAATGACTCTATCAATATCCATTGACTAGTATAAGGAACACTGATGAGCAAGAATTCTATGAAATCCAGTTTTCCATCAACCATCATAGAGGAGGTCACCCAAGAAAAGAAATACATTACATAGGTAGACTCTAGAATTGAGTCATCAAACATAATAAAATCATATATTCTATAGAAAATAGGATAGAGGAACATAAATTGGAAAAATAAGAGGATTAATCTAATATTGGAACCTCATATTCTCATCTTAATATTTTCTTACAAGTGGGTTGATTATCCAATAAAAAATTCCCAATTCAATATTTTAATGTAATGGGATTATGTGGGTTGAGTAGCCAAGCGAGGAGGCTTGATCAAAGATTCCAAATGGTTAGTTGTGCTGGAATTCAACTTTTTTTGGCCCAAGAAATTCCCTGGGGGTAGAGGTCAAATATCTCTATTCGGGATTTTGCAGTGTGTGAAAGGATCAGCATCCAGTTAAAGGAGGTGGAATCGTATTCTGAGGTGTTAGTTAATATGATTATTGGGAAGACTAGATTTCCTTGGTACCACATGTATCTTGTGTGGGGTAGTTTATACGGCTTGTCTTATAGAACTTTGATGAGACATGTTTTGAGGGAAGGAAATTTTGTGGCAGACGGGTTAGCTAGAGGAGGTTGTGAAGGTAACCCTTTCATCATCTACACCGCCTTGCATTCTTTCCTGGTTCGTTGTAAAGACAGTATTTTAGGGGATTCCCCCGCCTTCCATATTTTCATCCTCCCTAGAATCCTTTTTTATTGTTCAGGTTTTAGGGGATAGTCCTTACCCCACATCTTTTTAATGAAAAATAAATTTTTAGTCCAGTAATAAGAAGAATTCCTGATTTTAAAATAATAGAAAAATATTTATAGTTAATACAATTTGACATGACTAAAGGTTCATGATATAAAACACAGTACCCTAGCTTGAAAATATGATGTATTGAGGCATCTCTATTCTATTATGTAATCACTCTCAATTTTGGATGCTAATCATCTATCTAAAGAATTCATATTGACCATCATTGGGTATTTTAAAAATCCTTAAATGTTTGAAACCAAAGTTCCCATAGCTAATACAAACCACGTCAAGACTATAACTATTTAATGTTAAAATTCATCTTCATTATAAACCATGATTGGTAAATAACCATACATGAAACATTGGAACCTTATACGTGTCTAAAAACATAGTGGTGTCAATATTCATTGAGCTCTAGTAGATAATGGTTCATAAATTAACTACATTCCTACCCAAACCCTTCACTACTTACAATATAAGGAATTTGATATAGCACCCTATAATTTTGACACTAAATGATATGATATGACTAAATATAAACCCCTATGAAATATCATATTTAATTCATAATTTTGGGAACACATATCAAATTTTTAAGTTCATAATGGTTCTACATGATAGAGCCTTGAATGAAATATTTGGATGTTTATTGATTCATTTGAATTCAGGGATACCCTCTTCATACCATCAATGCCTAAAATAATTTTTTGGATGGCTTAATTGGAGTAATTTGTGAAAAGAAAATCACCCTTTAATTCATAAAAAATATAGACGCATTGATGTAAGGAATTATAAAAGAAATATAATGTAATCATAGCTGGATGATACCACATGGGTTGCGGCTCCAAACGGGATAGAGGCTTCTCCTATAAAAACTTATAAAAGGTGAAGGTGTGTTTCATGCTCTGTATCCGTCTTATTAACAAAAAAAGGTGAATTTGGAAAATCATAGGGCCCTACCATCCAAATTAAAGTATCCATAGATCACCTTATTATCTTATAATGAATAAGAAAATGTATCTAATAATCTATGTCTATATATACAATGAAATATTTTATAGCAACTTTTATACATTAATGCTATATTTAAAAATATCTAGTATAATTTATTTTTGACTTATATCCTATCATTATATATAAGATTATTCAATGAGAAGAGAATTTATCACTCGTAGAAGATATAGGTATTAGGGTCTTTTGTTTCCATTAATAAAGTATCTTCTGATATTTGGAACTATTTTCTTATCCCAGAGAGGGTAATCTGAATGGGAATAATGAAATTATTTCACAGTCCTACAGAAATTTAAAGATTTGGTACACCCTTTATATCTATTAAATATGAAGAAGATGATATTTTTGATGACCCTCCATACATTAAAGAGGGAATCTCCACTAATATTAATGAACAAAAAAAGTAAGTATGGATACTAAGGAAGTCCCATGACCCACAATTATTAGTAAAGACATGGATATTGAGGAGAAAGAGAAATATATAACCTTCCTCAAACAATATTAAAATGGTCTTGTATAGAGAAACATAAAGATTTTTGGTTTAGATCTACATGTCATTTTTCATCACCCAAGCATACCATCCAACCATTATGCCAATAAACAAGTAAGGAGGAGAATGAATTTGTCTCATACTACTATAGTGGAGTATAAAGTGGTAAACTAATCAAGACCAATTTTAACTGAGAAGTCAAAATGGTTCCCCAAAATTTTCCCAGTTAAGAATAAAAATGTAAAATTTAGAGTTTTCATCAACTTCATGGACTTATAGTGTCATTGAAAAAAAATATGACGTAATACCCTAAATAAAATTACATGAATGGAAGTCTATATAAGTTAAAACATAACCAAATTTCCACCTCCTCGTACACAAGAGGATTCCACCTTGCAATGCATGCCTAAATCATATTTTGGGGAGGTTATACACTAAATATAATAACCATTAAAAATAATAAAAAACCAAGTATCGTCCATAATATAAAATCGTAGTATACATATAGAATTACAACAAATAACAAACCATAACAAATACACATACACCATGTTATAATAAGTAAAAAATTTAGTCATGTGATCATACATCCCAACATATCACCCACCGGGAAGGTCACATACAAAAAATAATCAAATTAATAAAATATATAATAGGCCCAACTAAAACCTCTAAGCCTCAACTCAACCCAAAATCTAAACCCAGTCGAACTAATTTATCTTGATCCACTATGTAATATATGATCAAATATATGTAACTAACATAAAGACTATTTCTAAATAAAGGGTTATATATAGTGTGTAAGAAATAAAAATCAATAGGGACTCTCTATTTTCCCTTAATATACACCATTATATTTATGTGTATGCATGATAAAAATAAATAAACTGAACATTTGGAAAATAAGCATATGTTGTAGGTTTTCTTGTGTTAACCAGGATATAATAACACCTGACCATACATGCTCTAACCACCATTGGTGAACCATTCCCATCATTACCTCATAAAAAGAGGAATTCATATGTAATCTCATAATACTATCTATCCAACAATATATTTTAATGAATTCTAGATAGAATTTTAGATATAGACACATCTGATAATGGCCCTCCAAATCCATATGGCATCACAAACTCTCTATTATTCTAGACATGGACACTAAAATCCATATGGAATATCAAGATTTCATCCAATATGGCCATAGGTAGAAAATTTCATAGAGTGTTCTAGACTCTTTTTGTTTGACCAAAGATGCTAAAAAGTTTCATAGTGCATTTTGGGCTCTCAGTAAATATTACCATAGGTAGAAAATGTCATATGGAATCCCAAAATATCTGGTTCTATGAAAATAAAGAGAAATATATGACTCATCTGGGGAGATAAGGACCAGGTGGTTCAACTAAAATACCCACTTCCCAAGGCCCTATGTCACCATAAGCTTAATACCTACATCAACATACACCCAATTAACATAATAAAAATTTAATTTTTCCCTAGAAATAGCTCCTAGAAAGAATCACACATGTCGATCTCATTATGACTCACATATAATAACCTAGTAATTAGTCATGTGTGACTTTTTCCCTTATCAATGTCATCTCACTGTCCATATAACCCCATATTCTATCCCCTCAAAGATCATGCCACACACATGGTACATAACATGTTGAACAAAAAAAATGCACCCATATTTCCAATAATAACATCCTCTTAAGATCTTGTATCCCAACCTGGAATCTACCCACTAATGCCAAATAATATCCATCACATAATGGTGAATTGCTAACTCATTATCCCCCTCAACCATTTGGGGTAGTCCAAATCCATTCCAAATTCCCCATAACAGCATTATGGTCACAATACCTAAGGAATATGGAAATAGAAATACAATCAAGGTCTCTAAGAAACTCATTATCATCCCATAAGACAAATAAACTCCCCAACCCATGTGTGGGCCCAATCTCACATATCTCAAAGAGATATAAAAATATTATCATCTAAATTAAACCCTTGTATTTATTCTATATTAATACCATGATGAATTATCACATTCACATTATGTTCCATAGTGACTAACAACCCACAAGGGGGAACTCCCAACCATACATGAGATGTATGATCATCTCACCCACCACCCATAGGCCAAATCCCACTATCATTCCACACTAGAATTTGGAAAATCCAACTTATAATAATCATAATCCATCTCAGCCCCAGGATATATCATGATCCTCTCAAAAACATAATTGTTATCATACCCCTTTGATTTAAATCCATTAAGCAATTCAAAACCACTTAAAATATAATAATGAAATTGATTTATGCTTCAGTGGTATTAATCCTCCTAAATTTCCCACTTATGGTGCTCTTGGGCCCTATCTAGTTTACTGAAACCCCAATTATCATGTATTAATTCATAATCATTCATAAACACACATGTGGTTAAGTATTATAGGGGATACCTGTCTCTATATACGAGTCACCATCCTCAAGTCACACACTTTTGTGCCTCTTCCCTACTCACACCAAGCCAATCCAACATCCATATCACTTATCTCAATCCAAGACATCCAAACAATTAATTATTGAAATTTAAAATGATTTTATCAATTTAAAAACAAGAATCATAACTACTAGAAACATGATAATCCATCGTATGATGTTAAAAGCGTGACCAAACCCTTTTTCATGTTCTATAGTACACCCATGGAACGTCTATGAGAAAAATTCACATCAACAAACATCCAATCAATCCTAAATTTTAAGCAGAATAGGGTAAATTCAAATAAAACTCATTTGGTAATGATACTTCCCCAAAATAATGAGAGACAGTATCTTTTCTTCGTCTCTTGTCATCATTGATCCACAAATCAATTCTTCTCTATTATTCAGGAATATTCCACCACGATTTTTGGGAATCATCACTCAAAACATAACCTAAATACAACATAAATAAATTTTAGCTGATAAAGTAGAATAATAGATAGATAAAATAATGAAATACCTCTAAATTATTAATGAAATTCCTCATAGACCAACCCCTATCAAGGGGTCTCCATATAAGAGGAAGAGGGAAGGGGAACTAACCAAAATATCATCATCAGACAAAATTTCAACAAAAATTCGTTGGAGGAGAAGTCTATAAAAATATTGGAATTCACTTATTATAAAAAAGCATCTTCATCCAACTAGGTACTAGATCAATCCATTTTAGGTACCATAAAATCTACTAGAAACCCGGTACACCACCATCGGGTATCATGTGATGGTCTAGGGGGTATTCTTTCCTTAGAAAGTATATTTGTTACCTAATACACATAGATTTCATACTTGATGACCCCTGCTAAAATTTCAATATAAAGGCCACCCTAACCAAACTCTAATGATCTAATAATCAAGGAACCTTTTGACCTCCAAATAAACCCAAAAACACCGTATATAGTTTTCCAAACACATGGTTTTCCAAACTGAGTCCTAATTCTAGGATCACCCATACTCTAGAACCAAAACTTCAAACTACCATAGGATTTTATATCTTTTAATAACATGTTTCATTATAAACTCCACACCATAATGCATATAATTCCTAAGAAGAAGTCAAAAAAGATTCCTAACCACAAATAAATTGTTTAGAATATTATACTACTCTTCATTTCTAATCTCAAATTGAATTTGTCCTTGCTACACTTCTCGTATGTGGATCATGGATACACTATCTTTTCTATGTAAATCCTCAATATAATCCAATGATATAGATCCCACCCCATGACATCTTATTTCACATGAAAAAACAATTCAGTCCTCATATTCCCAACTTTCCAAGATTCACCTAACCTCACACACTGATGTTCTATCATATTAAGAGAAACAGAATGACTTAAATTATAGAGGCATCACATAATCATTTAACAACACACATCAAACTATAAACTCAATAATATATATAATTAAATATATACATCTACAACCCAACAAAAACAATCAGCATACCCTCTCTATGAGCTCTGATAACCCCTTAGCCATAGTCTCTATTAGACAACACAAATTCTACCCAAGTAATCTATCACATTCACTGATTTCTATCAAAAACCAAAGTTGATTTAAAATATTAAAATTTATCAAGGGATCAAATGGAATCCACCAACCAATACACCATTATCTTCGGTGATGCCTCAACCACATGCCTACCAATTATTCTACAATATGATCCTATCAATGCAATGGTTATACACAAAACTTTAGATAATATTATCCCCCCAATTGGAGTATCCTTATCATTAACATACTGAAAACACACTTGATATTAAGTCCCATTCCATATCCATTATCAAATGAAATTATTGGATGTGATCGACCTTATCGCACTCAAGAAACAATAAGAAACACTAATCACCACCCATTATAGTATTACAAGAAACATCCCCCCTTATGTTAATTAAATTTCCCTAGAAGCAATATCCAAACCTACTAATAGTCATTGGTGTTCTCCTTACCACACAACTTTCATTACCACTACTTCTGGAGAATATCACCATACTTGTTAGAAGATCATATTCATGTCATTATCCTTGATCCATGGTCATCACATCCTAGAAAACACTTGTCAAACCCTACACCTAAATAAAAAACCTCACAGTTCTCTGACTCATGGTCATTTAAATCCACCATAGTCCACTACTCATCCTCAAAATCTAAGTAAATACGCCATGTGCTCATTTATTTTATCACATCAACAAATATCATGTCTCCACCAATATTTAACATTATCCTGTTTTTAGACACTATAAATCCTCATGAATATCACATATCATCATAGATAGAACACCTCTTATTCTCATCAAAACCCATGGTTACAATATATATAGTAATTTCACAAATTCAATCAATTTTCGGCCCATAACCAAAGACAAAATGTCATATACCATCTGCATTCACAGGGGGATCACGTACAAACACACTCAATTTCCATGACTCACCAAAGAAGTCGGAACTAAGGGGTACGCAAATTATCACAACATCACTTGGGTTACCCTGGAACTAAGAAAATTTCAACGCACTCATACACACTATAATTTTACTCACCAAAAAGTAAAGAGCAATCTCATGTGACCAGCATACATCTTCCTTAAAACACTAAGACTTTTCCCATAAAATAAAAACCAACATTAATTCTCTCCTCATTAAACATAGGCTCATTCACTTAATCTTTTATCTTTACATCCCTTTCATGAAAACAAACACAAAGGCACCTAACTAGAAGAACACTAAGTGTTTTATTCCTAATAATCCTAAGGAATCTCACTCATAAAAAAGAAAAAACATGGATACCAACCATAACTGCATCATAATAAAAAAAATATGTCTATACATGTTTCACCCATCCTGTACCTAACCATCAATGATCATATCTCACAATTCCATCAAAACCCCATCCTAAAATAAATAAGCCTTTGAATCCCACCGATCCATCCCTCTACCCATTGCCAGTATACTATAAGCACTGAAAGTGCTTCAAACCCAAAAATCCTAATTAATAATGATGCCTTTATCTACCCAATTATGGGTATCCCACACTTCAATTCAATAGATTCCAACTCCAAAAAAAATATATTAGGCACAAACTACTTATTCCAAGAATCACTGTGAAATTGAATTTCTGAATCAACCCATGAAGGGATTCTATGAGTCACTTGGAGGTAGGAACTGTACAATAATCCAAATATTATATCCCATGATAAGATCCACATAACCTACCATCCTAAAACACAATGATCCATCTTATTATAATTCCATAAAGATGTTATATAGGGAAAACTATCCCATTTTTTCAACAGAAAAAATTAAACCATATTTCATAAATGAAAATAAATAACATTGGAGATCATGATTTTAATTTGAATATTTCATGATAAAATTTTTCATATAATAACTCCACATTCCATTCTAGGACAAGATTAAAAATCAATAAAAATTATAAAACCAACAAATAATACCTGAAAAAATATCTCAACTATAATGACAAAAACCAAAACCCACAATAAAAAAACCCTAGTAACCTAGACTTTCCACTGGAAAGGTGTTCATGAATTTCTAGCCAATGGTGCATCCTAATATATTACACATTCATGTCTCTAATTAATAGGTCCTAAATATTAAAATAACTAACATAGAGTGTTGATACTATTTTTTGATGCACATATTACAGTCACCCAAATAGAACCATATTTGGGTAATCACATGACCTCGTGAATGCCTATGGAAATCCAAGTAATTTCTAACTAACTTATAGGTAATGAAACATACATTAGTAATACTATGACCTCAATATCAAAAATGAAATTATAATAAATAACTATATATCAATCATAAATGATAATAAATGTATGCATATAAAATTATTACTAATAAAAACCCATATAAATTGTCATACACCATACTTTAATAAATAATAAATGCAGTCATATAGTAATATATCCTATCTGATCACCCAAAATATTGATCATATAGATAAAAAATATATAATATGTCCTAATAAAATCACTGAGACATACCTCAACACCATCTCCAAAACCAATCAAGCTTCTCCAGCCTGATCCACTGTATAACATAAGATCATACTTGTGTGATATAAATGAAGACTACACATTCACTAAAGTTTATATACATCTGTGAGAAATGAATATCAATAGTGTCACACCAAGTGAAAAAAATAAACTCTACCATATTCATGTGTTTGAACAATAAAAATAAATAAACAGAACATATAGTATACCAGCATGTGTATTGGGTCATCGTTTGATAACCAAGATGCCATAACCACCAACCATACATGGTCTGATCACTACTGGTTAACCACATTAGTCACGACCTCATCAATTAAAGGAATACATATAGAATTCCAAATGTATATATTCCCAAAATCCTTATACATTTGATGTGTACTTGGATATATTTTATGGTATGATATGAGTGTATCATAAGTCATGATATATGAAATCAAGCTACTACCTTTTTCACCCAAAGTCAATGACATCAAAAATCTATAATTATTGTGGGGTTATATTTTATGATTCATAACACCCAACAATTATTGAGTTTTTCAAACATTAAATGTTTAATGAATGAATCTTCTTCATGTTAGGAACTGTTAATATTATGTTCTATGTGATTAAATGGTATGGAGAATAGTAATCAATGAGAGTTAGTAATTTCATACATAACTCAAACATTTTTTAATATATGATTAAATGAATACACAATTGAGGAGAATCCTCAAGGGATATGAAAATGTCTCATTGAATTAAGCAATGGTGACTTTTTTATGAGACACTTTCTCAATATCCCTTCAACCAATCCTCAATGTCCCTCTCTTTTCTCACCATACTTTTCCCCCTGAGAAAGTGACATGTCATGGATGTAAGGAAGATATAGCCCAAATATTGGCTAATTATGATTAGGTTGTGGATATTCCAAAAATAAGTGAGCCTATTATCTGCTACTCATAGATCTTTATCAAGCATATAAATGAAGAAAACTACAACATCCATCTATAATGTAAGGTATACAGAGTTTCTAATTTCTAAATACATGGAATTGGTTTATCATATCATGGTGGTATTGGGAATGAGTTTTCCCTTATATCTCATTTAATTGAAAAAATTTGTTCAATCCTTAGAAACAATTTAGTAGTATGCTTTATTGTGCTTCCCGTTTTACGAAACCATGTTGTTGAAAATGAAGAAATTTTGATAAGGTATTTCATATTGTATTGGATATTTTATAAATTGATTTAAAATCTAAACTATGATTTGCATTATGATACAATATATCGTAAGTAACCATTATAATTTTTTTTGTAATACCTTGTGATATAGGATATAATAAAATATGGTTTGATCGCACCGTACGATATAGGATCTCATAGCAAGTGAATTTCAATAATTTCATTGCTTTCAACATTTCCTAGTATACGATATAAACTATCATAGTATAAGATATGGACTATCATAGTATATGATATGGAATTCAAAAGATAACTATAACATCGAATTATACTATATTAATGCTATAAAATAGATACTTGAATCACCTAAGTGGTATAAGGTATATTGTAGAACATGATGGTCATGCACTATGGTTTAATATTATATTGAATGAGATATCATACAATACAACTGATAATTCATGAATTATATATCATGATCCACTAAGAGTCAATCATAAGATATAGTGTTAATTTTGAACTATGTCATGGCTTAAAAGATAAGTTTACTGTAAAATAAGTTATGTGGGAAAAAATATATTTCTTAGTTTTAATGAAAAATTGAATGATATGATTTATACATTGATTTTAAATTATGGGAAAAGATATTTTGGGATATTAATTAAATTTATATATTTTTTTATATATAAATTAATCATTAAATGATTATAAATTATTATTAAAAGTTTATGGAACATTTATTAAATAAAATTATATAATTTTACATGTTAATATTTAAAAATATTCAATCATATGGAATGAATTATAATTTAGATATGAGATTTTTATGTAGAAATTATAAGAGTAATTTAAAAATTATTTATAAATAATAAAATAATGATTAATATAAAGGATTTTATATTAAATTAATTTTTTTATAATTATCTGATTTGAGTTGTTCTGATTAAAACGGCATCATTTGGGAAATTACTTAACCATATCAAAAAAGTTTTTCATAATTAATATGATCAAGTATTAAATTTATTATATATGTGATATTTAGCATAAGTAAATTTGTAAAAAATAGAATTGGAATATAAAATGATTAAATTTCAATTAATTTAATATATTAAGCACATGAAATATATTGAAAAATATGTTGGATTTTATATTGTAAATAAATATAAATTTTTCAAATTTAATTAATTATATAATGTCCATAATGAATGGCTAGTTTATAAAAAAATATTATTTCATGATTTATAAATTTTTCACCAATAGTTTATCACATGATTAAATATATGATCTATTTATTTATTTATTTATTTTATCACCATATTTATTCATGAATATAATTTTTCTATTTTGAATGGATGTTTTCTTCAATTTAAATTGTTAAACTACTTATATAAATTGTCATATTTGGTATGATGATTTATTTAATTGTTTCAACCCTAACTTTTTCTAATATTAGGTTATGTTAATGAATTTAGATGTTGATTATAGTTTATAAATATTAGGTATTGTAATTAATATGGAATTTAGGCCTCTCCTAGGTAAAGTATCTTCTGATAGAGGGACTTTGGGTTGGACTCCTCACTGTAATAGTGCCTTATTCCTTATCTAGAAAAGTGTGGATTGGTTATCTATTTATCTATGCTTAATCTTATTTGGAATATTTATTTACATTATTTTAATCCTTTATATAAAGGGTTTCTTGTGCCTTTTTCATGAGATACATTTGGATATGCATAAATATAGTTGGATTTTAATTTGTTTTATTAAAATAGGTTACGATTTTTATAAAGGTTTACACATAAATATGGTTTAAACATATTAATTTTGTGTAAGAAATAGTATTTCAAACTAAATCATTAAGTTCATGATTACATGTAATGAAAATAAATTTCATAATATGGGGAGTATAAATTCCCTTTAAAATATTAAGAATTAGATTCTTTCCAAAGTTATAATTCAATACTTCGATCATCGATCCAGGTAGGTTATGCAAAATCTAGGTGCACCCAGATTATCTTTTGTATGGAAATAATGTAATGAGGTGACCCTAACCATTAGGTGTATCATTCTATGAGTTTTCTCTAGGCTAAATGCATTTTTAAATCCCTAGTAATTAGGATACTAGAAGAATACTGTTAAGATAATCATTTAATGGATTTTTAAAATATTATTCCACTCAACTATCCAAGATTTTTATGTTATATGATGGACATAATTATTTACTAGATATATTCATGAATTGTTTACATTATTTACCAGTGAATTTCATAAAGAAATATTGATCATTTACCACTAATTGGAATGGTTAATTTTCAAAATAAGTCAACATTTTAGGGGATCATATTTAAAAAAATTTCTTATCAAATGATTTTAAATTATGATACTCATCTAAAATAAGATGTTTTTTTGTAGATAAATGGAATCATAATCATCATAAAACATTAGTTTGAGATAAATCCAAGAGAAAGAAGAAGATTAATGTATGTAACTTCTTTGATTGGTATAAAATTTAAGAATTGTTATTAAAGAGTAAAAAAAATGTGTGTTAAAGAAATACCTTCCTGAATAACCAAATGCTTAGATAGATCATCAGCTGAATCTTGATGATTGTAATAAGGATATTATGATTCACTTGACATTTCAAAGTCATTAGAAGCAATATGACCAAAATAATTTCAGTCTCCATTGATATACTAAATATCCTTATACATTCTAATTAAATTGGATAGGTTAAAGGATTTCATTGAAGGTGTGTTATGGATTTGAAATTCATTATATAATCTTTATTGGAAACATTATGAAAATTTCAATGACTTAAATAAAGTTTTACCCTGTTTCCACATAGAATTAATATATATGACATTGAAATTGAATTTATTGGCTCATATGTTATGATAATATTATAAAAATTTAAAGGTTTAATCCAAAAGGTATTTTTTTGGATTGTACAATAGTTAGGAAGGGTTATTGAAACCTAAGAGAGTTGTTAGGAGGGAAGAATAGTGTTTCCCAATGATAGAATTGTCTGGGATTATTGAAGGAGTTTTGCGAACTCCATAAAAATTATATTTCATGTATTAGTGTTATAAAAATAAATTCTTTTATTTTGAAGGGTATACGATACCATATGTATATTTTAAGAATTTTTCAATATAAATTAGTTCAAAATCAAGTAATTAATTGATGAATTTTATCATTTGAATTTGAGTGATGTGGAAACGCATTATTTAATAATTGATTTGATGCAATGGAAATTTCAACCTTAAATGGATCTAGAATAAATGATATGTACAATTATCACATTTCTAATATATGATAAGATGATTTTTTGGTTAATGAAAAGTTTTTATGAATAATGTGAGATGATGGTTTTAATACAAATGGTTTATGATTCATTATATTCTATAATGTATTTAAAAATTACAAAGGAATAAAAGGGGTTTTTCCCAGGATAAAAGAGTTTATCTCAATGTTTGATAAAATATGAGAGATGTGATCCCACAATCCATAATTGGAATATTTTAAAAAATATTATTATTTTTAGAATATCTCTAAAATACATGAAATATCATATAATATATAGATATTAATGGTTTATTTGTTATGATTTCCCACTAAATCAAATAAGTGTTATTTCCTAACATAATGGAGTTTGTGTTTCTTCGCTTGATATTATGAAGATATTATGGTGTCTAAGAGACTAGTGGGATTACTTTTTGGACATAAATAAGTTCAAATACAATAAATAAAGGATTGTATCAATCAAAATTTTAATTTATTTCTATTTAATATTCTAATAGGTTTTAGGTTACATCGATTAATAGAAATGTAATGAATTATATTTAGTTATCATAATGAAGTGGATGTTACTATATATCGTAAAGGGGTTTTTGGATTTGTTTTTAAATAAAAATGTAAAGAGTTATATATTGTTACATAAAAGATATGATGGAAAAAATATGGAAATGGTTTCAAGAAATATGATAATGATGAACATAAAAAGATTTCTGAGTATAAGGTATCTGTTATTTATGACGAAACGTTTATGTAATGATGTTAGGAAGTTTAAATATTATGTTCATATATTTAAACATTGGTAATATATTTTATAAGTATTTCTATTATTCAAACTAGATTACATCATAGATACTCTATAAAGGATTTTAGTGGTGTATTTTTATTAAGTGGATACATAGAGATGTGAAAAGATAAAATGAGTTTAAAAAAGGCATAAAAGTAAAGATATCCTAAAGCTTATCTAGTGGTTTATCATATGGGTTATGATTATATGTGTTTTTATGTGTGTTTCTATTATTTTAATTAAATTATATTATGAATATAAAATATTTCATGTTATTGAAAAGGAAGATTAAATTTTTAATTCCTTCACATTGGCCATATATATATTTCATAAACTGTGATGATAATTAACCTCTTAGATTATGACTTTGACTTATCCCTAACCAATGTTCATTTTGATGTATTGTATGTTTTAATGATATTTTATGTTTATTGTGGGTATAATTTTATATAGTGATTTAGAATATTCTCATGAAATGGAATTGAAGTTTTATGCATTTGACAGCCACCTATGTATACAATAGAAAGTGTCATACACTATGTATTTGGTATACTAGGAGTCCATGTTTTATATTGATATTTCATTATACTAGAGATTAACAAGATACTTATCATGAGAACATTAATACTTTGATATGTTTATTTCACAAACATTGAGGCTTATCAAATCTGGGTATGGTTGGGTATGTTGTTGGTTATATCATCTGTTGAGATTCACCAAGGTGGGATTCATCCTCTCATGTGATGAGAATGAAATTTAGGCCATCAATTGAGATATATCGAAGGACTGTAAAACCATAACTAAATAATTCATGTGATGTTCTTAACTATTTGGGTGAGGGACATGTGATGTGCTTATCCACTTAGAAGAATGACCTGTGATTTATTCATCAAGATGTTTAGTATATAATCTGAGAATCAAGAACGTGTGATTTGTTGTATTAGATTGGCATACTTTGTGTCCTATAGTTACTTTCTGATTTGTAATAAGGCGTCATATAAAAATTGATTATTTTATATGATAAAAATGGTGGTAATAAGTATATAGATACATGTATTTGATGGAGATGTCACTAAATCCCTTTATAGATCAACTATCATCTATACTTTTCTAGAGGTGAATCTTTGATTACATTTATGAATTCAAGAATTCATATTTTTTATAAACTCTTTAAAGAACTAAGGGAACACACTTTTTTATTGAATAAATGGGGATCTATTTTTATTGAACTCATATAGATTCTCTAAACTAATTTTAGAGTTTTACAAATGGATTCTTAGATCGATATTCACAATGTATTACTTACGATGTGATACATGGTGAATTTAATAATAAATTTCAAATTTTATTTTATAAGTTATCTAAATGGATTTTGGGATATAATTTCATAGGTTATTTTATATGATATAATATAATGTGAAATAGAATAAAGGTTATAATGCATTAGTGTAAGTGGGAGATTAAGGAAGATATGACCTAAATACTAACACAATTGATATATATTTAAATATATCATATTGCACGATATGGGTGTTTTGTAGGGAATAATATATTATATAATGATAATACCTTTTCTTGTTGTAGTGTATGATATAATAAACCCATAAGTATTTTGGAATGATATTTTACAATTAATAACACCCTATGATTAGGGATTCATTCCAACAATAAATAGTTAACATTCAAATCTACTTTACATTGGCTATCATTAATATTATGTTTCATATTTTGAAATTATCAGGGTAATGGAAATAGTTGACGGTTATAGAGGGATTATTATGGAATTTATAACTCATAAAGTTTTTAAAAAGTGATTAGATACATACATACTCAATGAGAATCCTCAATGGCTCTAAAAGGTGGATGAGACACTAATATGTGGTTACATCTTCATGATATCCTTGATCAAGCACACATATGTCAATTGTTTATATAGATATCTTCTTCCTTCATCCTTTTTCCCATAAGGTACAAGAATACTACGGATTTAAGGAATATCCCATCCAAACATTTGGTGATTTTGATAGGTATGGGGATATATTATAGATAAGGGAGTATATTTTCTACCTCATAGTGATCTTCATTTTGCATATGAACAAAGATAATAATATATATATATGAGTAATGTACACATTGATTTTAATTTTTATATACATGATTTCAATTTTTAATATCATGGATATTCTAGGAATGTGATTTGTATTATTTTTTGTTACATTGAATAAGTTTTGTGAAATCCCAAGAATCCCTTTAATATCATACTACTACTGGTATAACTATAGACACTAATGAATTTTATATGTCATTATGGATCTTAATTGATCTAAACATGGGTGTAACATTATATATGGGGTCTCAAAATATCTATTTCTATGACCATGATGTGAAATTTTGATTGTTATCCTGGGCACTCGGTCTATCTGACCATAAGTGGTAAAATTCATATGGAATATAATAATATTTTATTTTTACCATATATGCAAAAAATATCCATATGTATCCCAAGATCTCAAAAAATCTGATAATAAGAAGAAATTCTTATATAGAATGTCAAAATATATATTAGTCTAACCATAGATAGAAAAAATGTTACTCGTCTAAGGAGAAAATTACCTCATCAATTTAATCTGACACCCTACTTCCAAGGGTCCCATTACTCCACTACCTAAATACCTATATGATCATGCATCAAATAAAAATAAAAAAATGCAAATCACATCCACAAACATAGATCCTAACAAGAAAATCTCTTTTCTAGATCATTATGAATCACAACTCATGACATGGGCATTAGTAATGGATGACTCAGTCCTATTATCCAAGTCACATAAAAAAATATCCTCATAGTCTAACCCCTATAATATAATCCCACACACAAGAGGAAAAACATATTGAACCCGTCAACAGACCCTTCTTTCCCATAGGAACATCATCTAAAGATCTTATAACTGAACCCAATCTGTACTCATCAAATGCTGACACATATCCATCACCTCATAGTTAATCTATAGAATATAGGGACCACTTGATCTTATAAAAAAGGATTTCTTCTAACTACCTTCCAAATTACCCAAAACACCATCCCAATCCAAACACCTAAGGACCATGCCAAAATAAATACACTCAAGGTCTCTCAATAACTTGATACCAATCCATAAGACAAATAACTCCCATACGCTATGTTTGAATCTCAAATCACATCTCCCACGGAAATATTCTAATATTTTAATCTAGATGAAACACTCTATTATATATCATACCAATCACCATAGTTATTTTTATAATCACTTCATGCACTATGGATATGACCCACCCCAAATGGGTACTCCCTACCATATGTGAGATGTAATACCATCTTATCCATCGGTCCTTAGCCAAATCCCACCATGTCTACCACATTATCCTTAAGGAAATATAATCTAGGCTATTCACAAACTATTCTGGATCTAGGAAATATTTCAATCCTCTAATTAATTCAATAGGGAACCTATTCCCCTTGATGGAAGCCTCTAGGAATTTACAAATCACTAGTTATATAATGGAGGAATTGTTTAAGCCTCTGAGGAACTAAGACACATTACTTCTCCACTTAGTGGACTATTAGAACCTATCTAGTCTACCCAAACAAAAATTATCATATAGTAATTAACAAACTACTATAAACATGCATCTGTATTTGTATTATATAGATAACTTGCCTCCATATAGATGCTACCATCCTTAAACCATTATCATCCAAGACTCTTCCCCACTCACGCCAAGACCAGAAACCATTATGAGATTCTATATCAAGATAATAAATCCAAACATTTAATTATAAAAATTTAAAATTAATTTTAAAATTTTGGATGAGAACTCATATTTCCATCATGTGGTAATGAATGTAACAACCAATGATTTTTAAATGTCTTATTTTCTCTAAATTAATATTCTATTTGGAAGATTGATTCATACACAACACCTGCCAAAAATAACCAGTGACATATAAGAAAAATATTATTAAAAAACTAATAATAATCATACAACTAGTAAATATAAAAATTATAATCAATTATAAATCCATAAAAAATATGATTAGGAACACATAAATTTATTAAAAATCATTTTTCCATATCAATATTTTTTATTTATATATATTCTATTTTTATTTAAAAGTTAAATTTATAAATTTTAGAATTTAATTTTTACAAAATTAACATCATTTTTTAATTCCATGTTGTAAAGTACCTTAGGGTAAATTGTTGAGATTTGTAACATCACGATACTATTTATGGGATTCCTAAACCTTATTGTGTAAAATTATTATTACATTAAATGGGGAAATGGTCTATGAGTGAAAAGTTTCATTTTTTTAAACACATCGTGGAATGGTAAAACGCCAAATTAATGCTCTGGAATATTCAATTATATATTTTTTGATTTAAACACTGAGTAAGTATAAGTTTCTGAGGTCTACAAATCCTATGGGAGGATATAATAAAAATATTGAACATTTCATTTTATTTATGAGAAATTTATTCAAAATAATTGAATAGCACCAAAATGATCTGTTGTATGAGATAACTAAGCATACTGTTATGTCTAAAATGTGGGGGTTACACTAGGAGGGGTATAAAATTCAAATATGCTATACTTTTGGATGCCTCGCTTCTGAGATAAAGTGATTAAATAATATTTAATATATTATTTTATTAAATATAATTAAATACCATCTAAATGGTGCATCGTATGAAAATATGAGACTATGGTTGGGTCTAAAATGTGGGTTTAACCCTAGATAGGCTATAACATTCGTATATGTCAGGTGTTTGGACACCTCACTCACAAAAATAACCTTTTTTATTTTACCTAATTTTTTATCCAGATATTTACTTAATAAATCATTAATATCTCTCAAACGGTTCATCGTTTGAGAAATATGAGACCACAGTTGTGTCCAGAATGGGTTTTTTTACCCTAGACAAGGTATAATTTTCAGCAAAAACGATCATTTTTTCATGTCGCAAATGAATATAAAGTTATTTAATAATTATGTTAAATGAATATTTTTATTTTTTCCATTTAATTATTAATTTAATTCATAAAAATTGTTTAATACTATTCATCCATCTTCCCTTATTCTTACCCCCCACTTTTAGTGATGAAAGTTTTCTGAAAATCCAATTTTTAACCATTTTCACCTAATTAATTCAACAATCATCATAAATTAGTGAATTAATGAATCAGCATTCAATTTTAGATTGAATAATTCTTTTAAACATATTCTTGATGGAGGTTTTAGAGTAGATGAAACCTATGTGGGTTGGCATTATGAAATAGCCAAATAAATAAAATCTTTCTTTGCGGTTAGTCCTGATGAGTCTTAGCAACCTCTGATCTAATCTCCACGCGTTATCCAAAGTGGGTTGGCGTTCAAATTTTCATCTGTGCATGAATTTTTTTTCTTGTTCAATTTGTTTGTGCATTTTTTTAGGTAATTAGTTCATTTTTGTTTTTATTACTCTTCCAATATTATAAATTCAATAATGTCTTTATTATTGATCAGATTTTCACATCGTTAATACCATTGAATCTGTCTCGATGGGAAGAAGTAGAATAATATCGTTGTTTCAAAATCAGTAAGGTATTCCTCGATCATATTATTTCACATTTTAAATGGTTCTTTTTAAATAATTTTAACAAAAGTTATTTTTTTATGAATTATTGAATGATAATTGCAACAACTTATCATAGTATAATTTTAATGAAATTAACAAAGTTAATTATTAAAATGTTTTATGAAATGATGAGTTATGAAATTATTGAAAGATAAATATAAAGAAATATCGAATCAAATTTTCATCAAATGACCAATGATAATTTCACCAGGTTATAAAAATATGTTTAAAAAAATTATCAAAGTGTAATTTTAAATAATTATCAGAGCATAAATACATTGATGATTTATTTTGTTTATAAAAAAGTGATATATATATATATATATACTCATATATGATTTTTTTAATAATTACTTTGGAATTTAATGATAGTTTTATTAAATATAAAATTATCAAGGTGTATTTTCTTTGAAATATTAAAGGATAAGTATAATGTAATTATCACTGGGCAATATTATCAAAACTATCATAGGATAATTATGTATTGGTCAAAGGATAATTATAATAATTATAAAATTATAATTTGAAAATTATCTAAGAGTGATAAAATATTATCCCATATAATATTCTTAACCTATAATTTTAAAATTATCTTAGAGCGATAAAATATTATCACATGTAATATTTTTAATTGATAATTTGAAAATTATCTTAGAGCGATAAAATATTATTGCATCTAATTTTTTTAATAGATAATTTGAAAATTATCTATGATTGATAAAATATTTTCACATGTGATTTTTTTAATAGATAATTTGAACATTATCTAAGAGCGATAAAATATTATAATATGTAATATTTTTTCAATAATTTGAAATTTATTCAGGAGAGAGAAACTATCATCACATGTGATATTTTATTTTCTTTTTAAATAAAATATTTTGTTTTGGTTCTAGGAACCCATGATTAAGGACGAGCATTGGTCTGTTGACGCTTACTATAATAAGGTTGTAAAGAGTTGTATTGAACCACATGGGGTAGTTTATCATTTCTGCTGACATCGATGACCTTATGTTTGGTGGTTTCATCCCGATTATCCAATTTGATTACCATAGAATCGCTTGATTTATTTCAATTTTGTATTTAAATTAAATTGTTTAATATTTATTTAAATTTCTTTGATAAAAACCCAATTAAAATTAATTAGAGTATTTGAAATGTTTTTTCATGGAAATTTAGAAAACCCCAAATTCCACTGAATTTGGATGCATTTATGGAAATTGGATTATTTAAATTGTTGCATTTAAATTGTGGATTTGATAGAATTTTTTTTAATTAAATTGATTAATTTTATTGTGGAAATTCATTGTGAAAAAAGGATCGAATTAGTTTTTAATGGATTTCAATCTCATGAAAATTTCATAAAATGAATTTATAGAAACCCAGTGGTTTTATCTTATGAAAAAAATGCACGTTTTGGAATAAAACATGTTCTGGTTTTAAATAGAAAGGAATTTTCATTTTCAAAATAGAAGAATGGGATTGATCATATTTTTAAGCATTCTTAAAATAGTTCACACATCATTTAAGAGTGAATGCAATCCTTAGGTAGTTATTGGGTTATTTGGATACACTCTACACTACGAAAATGTTTTAAAACATACTTATGGTAGGCCACATTCATATTGGGTTGGTAATGAGTCTTCTTTAGAAAATTTCATAGGGACCTATGTATAAACATTTCTCTAAGTTCACATAGATAGTATGGAATCCTATAGATGGTTAATAGTATCTTACCTTTTGTAAGATGACCATGTTTCTTACTTTTTTATTTTTATTTGGGACATAAATGTATTCCAATGTTTATTGGAACTACTTAACATTCCTACTGAATTTATATAAATAGTTTTATATAACTATTTTACATAATACATTTTATTAGAAATATTTCATCTATTGTAAAGTAAAACATGTGCTTTGAATGTATTTTCCAACATTTTAAAAATGTATAGAATTTTTTGTATAAACATTATTTTGGATTTTCAAACCTGCTTATTATGAATAAAAAAAACTTTTATTTAGAAAATCTATACTCGGCATCTGTTATGGAACATTGGTGGTGTCCTACTAGGATTAGAATCACACCCTAATTTTTCTTTTGGGTGTTTGTAAACTCTCTCCTTCCAGGATCAAGAAAACGAAAGGGGTCTCTTCAAGGTGGATCCAGTTATTGAGCTTTGTACTAGGTGATTTGTGTCCTTTGGGACCAGGGGGGTTGTTTTCCTATTTAGTACTTTGGGTTTTAATACATCTGCTTTATGCCTTTATGTATTCTAGTACCTTCCTACCAATGGGGATTTCTTTTGATATGTATATTACATTGTTATTCTTTCTCATATGCATTCTTGTGGAAGAAATAATTCCCACCTAAATATTGTACAATACCAGGTGCTAGTCATTGACCTATGGGGATCAAGAACGCCCTTCACACTATGTCATAACTGGATCGGTTATCAGGTTAACAGGGTTCCAAGGATGGTTCGTGAAAAAATGGTATCATAGGGAGGTTGAGCCTTTTTCTTTAAGACAGTATGCTTTTGTAAAATCTTATCATGACTTAGGAGGTATTTTCAATTGAGTGTATCGCCAACTATCACCATAATGAATCTTAAGTCTCCATGGGTGGTTAGGGAAATATTTCTTATAGATTAGTTCAAGTCTTTTCCCTAGTTTTATTTGGATAAAGGGGAATCAAAATCTTTTTTACTCTTTCTATTGGGAATAGTTTTCCTTGTTTCTCAGTAAGAATGTTTTTCTAATGTCTTTCTTTATCTACTTTTGTTGTGTTGCATCATGCCTCTGAGAATACATGTGAATCAGATCTAGGAGGAGACTGTTGTTAAACCTCAAAGAGTGAATCCTATTATGGATAAAAATATAGTGGTGGTGATTGTGCTACTATCCATGCTTTGGGGTAGGCAGTCCCACCAGTCCCCATTCAGGATCTAGCTATGGATCCACAACTGAATGTTTTATGAAATCATTTTCCCGAGTTCCTTCACTAAAAACCACATGTTTTTAAAGATCCGCTGATCCTCAACATGCTAAGGAATGGTTGGGCAGGAGAGAACATTTTTTTGTGTTCTTAGATATATTGGATTGGATAAAGGTGAAGTGTGCCACTTTCATGTTGGAGGGACCAAGTTGGAGATGGTGGGACACAATAGTGATTATAAAGAAGCATGAGGGCTTATAGTGGAAGGATTTCAACGTTATTTTCACCGAACAATTTTATTTAGATTCAATGGTGTTGGAAAAGGCTATGGAGTTTCTCAATATTGAGAAGGCCGAAAGAACAGTGGCTCTTATGGATATTTAGGTCACTTTTAGAAGTTCTTCCAAAACCTTTCGACTCCACATAGGGGAAAAGAAACATCATGTCCTCTTAAAACATTGGGTTAATCAAATTCTTCACATAATAAAGAGTTCCATCCATAGGAATCCAGAAAGAAGCTTCTTCATGCACTGGAAGAGTCTCTAATAGAAGATGAAACAGGTCCATTTACAATGATATTTATCATTATTATACTTCTTCTTTAGTGACTACTCAATTTGATACTGGTGCATCTCACTCATTTATTTCAACCCTTATCATTAATCTTCATAATCTTCTAATGGAGCTTTTATTTTTTTTCAATGGATATCACTACACCTCTTGGTATGAAGAGAGAGATTCGTCTTTGTAGTCCCACTTGTGTCTTCTCTCTATCAGATGTAGATCTTTCTTGTAGTTTTCTGGTACTCGACATAAAATATCTTGATGTCATTTTCATGATTTGATTGGGTCATTACCAATAAAGACCAAATTGATTATTTTATTTAACAAATCTACCTTACTACACCCAGTTGTGTGCCTCTAGTATTTCAAGGAGAATGTGACCTATAGTTCAGTAGAGTTAGAACTTATTATCTAGATTTTTGGAATGTTATATCTGTGTTTACTTTTGTTCTGGAGAAAAATTCATTGGGTGGTGATCTCCCACCAGTTTTCATCAAGTTTCCCATTGTGTTTCCATTTAATTTTTCCGATTTACCACTGGTAAAAGAGTTTGATTTTTCCATTGACTTGATGCCTGGTACTCAACCACTTTCTTTTCACCCCTACCAAATGGCTCCAACTGAACTGAAAGAACTAATATCCCAGTTGGATGATCTTCTTGAGAAATCCTTTATTCAACCAAGTGTGTCATCATGGGAGGCACTGGTTCTCTCTGCTATGAAAGATGATAGTTCTTTAACACCTTCTCTTATCAAGATGATTCGTCGGGAATAGAATCATTTTGACGAATTTTTTAAGCATTAGAAACTATCTGTATGGTGGGGAGACTTATTCTTAATGGTCATTCCCCATAGAGAGTGTTTTGTGTTATCAGCACTATTATGTTTCAACGTTAGCGAAAAGGAAGTCTGTAATGGGGGATTTCCATAATTTCTAATTTATTTTTCACCCATGAATCACTAATACATTCTACGACTTGAAGAAGCAGTTTTGGTGACCCTGAACTCTTGAAGATTTCACCCTGGTTAGGCCATCAATGGCTCGGGAGGCAAGGGAAGCTTGATCTTTGTATTATGGGATCTTTTGAGGTTATTGATTAGGTGGTGAAAGTTTTTTACCATTTAGAACTACCAATACAAATAATGTCAATACATAATATGTTTCATGTATCTCGGTTTTAAAATCATTTTTGTAACACATCTCATGTTCTAAGTTGGAATGATCTCGAAGTGGAACCTGTTTTATCTATGACTGAACAACCAATCATGGTTGTTGATTCTAAGACCAAGATACTTCATGAGAGGACGATATCTCTATTCTATATGATATGGAATCATGGTTCTAATTCTCATGAGAAATGAGAGTGGAAGGCACTGATAAGAGAATAATGTACTTGTCTTTTTGATGTGGAAGATTATTTATTGGCTTTCTGGGGACCGTAAATTCATGTGGTGGGTAGGATGTAAAATCCCATAAATGTTTCATAGATTTATAGACCTTACTGTGTTAAATTATTATCACATTAAATTGGAAAAAATGGTTTATCCGTGAATAGTTTTATTTTTTTTTAAACACATCATGAAAGGGTAAAATTCCCAATTAATACTCTGAAATATTCAATTAAATATTTTCCAAGTTAAACACTGAGTAAGTTTGAGTTTCCAAGGTCTAAAAAGCGTTGGTTAGAATGGAAGAAATATATTCAATATATTATTTTAATCATGGGAAATTTATTCAAATTAATTGAATAACTCCAAAACGGTCTATTATGTGAGAAATCTGAGCACACTATTATGTCTGAAATGTTTTGTTCCCCTAGGAGGGGTATAATATTCGAAAGCACCGGGCCTTTGGATGCCTCGATCATGAGATGATGTTATTAAATAACATTTAATGTATTATTCTATAAAAAATAATTAAATATATTACAAACGGTGTATCTTATGGGAAATCTGAGACCATAGTTAGGTCTGAAAAGTGGTGTTTACTCTAGAATGGGTATAACATTTGGAAATATCGGGCGTTTGGAAGCCTCACTCACAAAAAGAAACTTTTTATTTTAATTAATTATTTATTTCTATTTTTAATTAATAAATAATTAATATCTCCCAAATGTTTTATCATTTTGGAAATCTGAGATAACTGTTGTGTCCGTAATGAGATGTTTACCCTAGACAAGGTACAATTTTCTTGAGCAATGAGCGTTTGGTCATGTCGCACAAGAATTTAATGTTATTTAATAATTTTACTAAATGATAAATTTTATTACTTACATTTAATTATTAATTTAATTCATAAAAATAATATGGTATTATTTATCCATCTTCCCTAATTCATAACCCCCATTTTTGACGATGGAAGGTTTCTAAAACTCCACTTTTCAATAGTTTTCATCCAATTAATTCCAAAAACATCATAAATGAGTGAATTAATGAATCTGAATTCAATTTTAGATTGAATCACACTTTTAAATTATTTATTGATAGAGGGTATTGAGTGGATGAAACCTATATGGGATGGGGTTATGAAATAGATAAATAAATTCGTTCTTCTAGTGTGGTTAGTCCAATTAATCTCAGCAACCTCAGATCTAATCAGCATGTGTTGAGAAAAGTTAGTTGGGGTTTTTATTTTCATCTACACATGAATTTTGGTTCGTGTTCAACTTGACTATGCATTTTTTTAGATAATGAGTTTATTTTTATTTTTATTTTTATTCATTACTCTTCTAATCTTCTAAATTCAATAACTTCTTCCCTATTTATTGTATTTTCAAACCGTCGGTATCGTTGAATCTATCTTGATGATCAGAAGAAAAATAATACCTTTGTTTCAAAGGAAAAAAAGGTTTTCCTCAATCTGATTTTTTCATGTTTTAAATGGTTCTTTTTAAATAATTTTATCTGAAGATAATTTTTAATAATTATCAAATGATAATTACAATATCTTATCAAAGAATAATTTTAATAAAATTATCAAGGATAATTCTTAAATAGTCTTATAAAAGGATGAGTTATTAAATTATTTAAAGATAAATATGAAGAATTGTCAAATCATTTTTTCATAAAATGATCAATGATAATTTCACTAGATTATAAAATGATGTTTTTCAAAATTATCAAAGTGAAATAATAAAAAATTATCAAACGAGAAATACATCGATAATTTATTTTTTTTATAAGAAATGTATATATATATATAGTTAGATAATTGTTTTTAATAATTACTTTAGAAGTTAATGATAATAATATTAAGTATATAATTATCAATGTTTAATTTCATTGAATTATTAATCGGTAATTATAAGGTAATTATCACATGACATGATTATCAAAATTGTCATAGGATTATTACGTTTGTGTTGAAGGATAATTATTATAATTATAAAATGATAATTTGAATATAATCTAATTGTGATAAAATATTATCGCATATAATATTTTTAATTGATAATTTGAAAATTATCTAAGAGAAATAAAATATTATCGCATGTAATATTTTTAATCAAAAATTTAAAAATTTTCTAAGAGAAACAAAATATTATCGCATGTAATGTTTTTAATTGACAATTTGAAAAAATATATAAGAGTGATAAAATAATATAGCATATAATATATTTAAGCGATAATTTGAATAATATTTACGCATGATAAAATATTATCATATGTTAATTTTTTTCAATAATTTAAAATTTATTTCGAAGAGAGAAACTATTATCACATTTGATATTTTATTTCATTTTTAAATAACGAATTTGGTTCTAATTATAGGAACCTCATGCAAACTTCGAGCATTGGTTTGATGATTATTATGATAATAAGGTTGTGAGGAGGTGTATTGAACCACACAGGGTGGTTTATCTTCTCTGCTGACATTTATGACCTTGAGGTAGGTGGTTCAGTCCCGATTTGAAAAATTGATTATCCTCAAATTGATTGATTTATTTCAATGGATGATTTAAATTAAATTTCTTAATCAAGCTTTCAATTGCTTTTATAAAACCCCAATTCTAATTAATTTGAGGATTTGAAATAGATTTGGCATGGAAATTTTCAAAACCACAAATTCCATTGAATTATAGTGGTTTCATGGAAATTGCATGATTTAAATTGTTGAATTTAAATTATAGATTTGACGGAAATGGTTTCAATTAAATTGTTGAATTTAATTGTAGAAATAAATTATGAAAAGGGTGAAATTAGTTTTTAATGGATTTCAAAATCATGAAAATGGCTTAAAATGATTTCATAGAAACCTAGTGGTTTTATCTTGTGAGAAATACATGTTATTGAATAAAGCCTATTTTGGTATTAAATGGAAAGGAATTTTCTTTTTTGAAATAAAGGAATGTGATTGATAATATTTTTAATCAGTCTTAAAATAGTTCACTCATCATGTAAGTGTGAACGCAATCCATAGGTAGTTACTAAGTTATTTGAATACACTCTACGCTACGACAACATTATAAAACCTACTTCTTGTGGGTCACATCCCTGATAGGTTGGTGATGAGCCTTCTTCGTTCATTGTCATAGGGAAATGTTTATACACATTTTCTTGAGTTCACAAAGATAGTTTGGAATCCTATAGTTGGTAAATATTATCGTACCTTTTGGCATATGACCATGTTCCTATCTTGTTTATTTATATTTGAGATATAAATTAATGTCAATGTTTGTTGAAACTATTTTCCTTTCCTACTATATTTATATAAAAAAATTTATAAAAATGTTTTACTTAAGCCATTATTTTAGAAATATTTCATCTCCTTTAAATTAAATCATGTGCATTGAATTCATTTTCCATCATTTTGAAAATGTATGGAATGTTTTTTAAAAATATGATTTTAGATTTCCAAACCTATTTATTTTGAAAAAAAATAAAAGATTTTATTTGGGAAATAAATATTTAGAATCTATTTTGGAATCATTATTGGTGTCCAACAAGGATTAGGATCACACCCTAATTTTTCCTTTTGGTGTTTGTAGAGTTTTTCCTTTCTGGCTCGAGAAAATGAAAGGGATCTCTTGGAGGTGGATCTAGATGTTGAGCTTTGGAAAAGGTGAGTTGTGTACTTAGGGACCTTCAAGATGTTTTCCTGTTAAGTAATTTGGGTTGTTGTATTTTGGATTTATGACTCTTTTTATTTTGGTAACTTACTCCCAGTGGAGATT
The DNA here is from genome assembly GCA_963277665.1 of Viscum album. Classification (NCBI taxonomy): domain Eukaryota; kingdom Viridiplantae; phylum Streptophyta; class Magnoliopsida; order Santalales; family Viscaceae; genus Viscum; species Viscum album. Next base: position 537,204,984 of record OY728165.1, read on the forward strand.
TATTTTTATATGCATATTTCTTTTTTTCCTTTTGCTTCAACATTCTTGTTGCAGAAATAATTCCCACTTTATTATTGTACGATGTTAGGTTCTAATCGCTGACCCTTGGGTATCAGGAAATCCCGTCGGGCAATGTCAGAACCGGCTCGATTATTAGGTTACTAGGCTTTCCAACCTGGATTGGGACAATATTTTTCCAAAATAATTGATTTTTAGGTGAATATTAATGAATATTGATCTGGCTAATATCATCAGTTTTATGAAATTATCATAATAAAAGAATGAATTAAAAGTTTTGACAAATTTTTATATGAAAATATATTTATAAAAAAACATAAATCATTTCTAAATACTATGTCGAATTAATTGAACCCTTGTGTAACATTTTGGAACCATAAGTAATATTTTACTATAAATATAGTTTTTATTTGATTATATTAAAAATTAGTATTAATAAATCAAATAAATTAAATATATAAAAAAATATTTTATATTTTGGATCAACATGATCATATTACGTAATAATTTGATTTTCCTTTTTTGTTATAAATTTATGATTACTAATATTAAAGTTAATTAGCCTAATAATGGTAACATTGTTATTTTCAATGAATTGTATAATTAATATTGTGTAATTGTTATCTTATAAAATAAATTAATATCTTCTCCAAAATTTAATTAATATAATTTTTAAAACTATATTTAAATATAATATAAATTATTAAAATGGTAATCAATACTGAATTAGATTAAGAACAGTTAGTGGTAAAAAAACAATTTTCAACAAACTATTTTTCTATATATAAAATGTTTTAATATAAAAGATAAATTTATATTATTTAGAAATTTAATTGGATTAAATAGAGGTTAAATTTAGTTTTTCACATCCAAATTTTTTAATGTGGGTTATTTTATATTTTTATTGGGACGTGTATTCTTTATTTAAAAACTAGTTACCTAGGTAAAAAATAAAAATGGTAAAATGTAGAAAGACTAATTGTTAATGACTTGAAACATGTATAAAACATGTGTTAAAATGAGTGTTAGAGGATTTATAATCATAAACCACCCCAAAATCCATTATTTATATCTTTTGGAGCCTTTGAAACTTCAATAGTATCATTGTATTATATAAAAATAATGGATGTTCATTAAGGTTCCCTTTTCTTCACTTATAAAAGGGGAACACTCCCACCGCTTCATGCCAAACATATTCCTTAAAATTTCTTCCTAAAACTCACCCATATTACCCCCTATAAAAATATCTAAATTTAATAATATTATGTTCTCAAATAGTTATCATAATCCCATTATTTTCATGGATACATTAAAGAGTATGTTTAAAGTCACAACATGAGTGTTACTTTACCCTTAACATTTTATTCATAAATATTCACTTCCAAACCAATCCGTAACATTTTATTATAATGAAATGGGTTTAATTAGTATAATTTGGGGTTATTATATTAATTTTATGACTATTATTGTTTCCTTTCTGACCACTTAGAAAAACAAAAGAATGATTGTGTGAGTTTTTGTGTACTACTGCCTCCACCAAGTGAAATCAACCATTTTTTCCCACTACCACTATTCCTAGATAATAAAGATTGAATTGAAGAATAAATATGATATATATAATATATTTATTTTTAAAAAGATATAGAACTTGTTATCCATGTTCATTCCCTCTCTTATATTTAGAAATGAAAACATTAACCATGTTTTTAGGGACTAATGCCTCCAAAAAGTAACATATCTCATTTTTCATTAATTTTTTTATAATTTATTAAATTATCATAAAAATATCATTAAAAACTTTAAATTTTTCCAAATAATATCATTTAAATTATATAATAAAGATATTATTCTAAAAGAAACTAATTTCATAATCATATTTATCCATTAATTATTGTGTGTCCATATTTGGGTCGGCCTAACCACCTACTTGAATAATACAATAAAATAATATATTGGAAGTATATGATGACTTAATTAATTAATATATATGATAAAAATAATTAAATACTTAATTTATTTTTATTCTTAAAATTAAAGTTTAATATTAAAATCAGTACCACTATTCGTTTCTTAAAAAAATTGCTAAAGCATGTTGGTCTCCAATTTTTTCGAAAAGAACCATAATTAAAACTCTTTTAGAATGAAATTATAAATTCATAAAATATAATAAAACATTAATTCCAGTACCTTTTATTATTTATAATGTTTAACATTTTGATTGGAATGAATAATGACACCCCTATTTTGAAAAAAAGTTAAAAATGATCAAGATAACTCACACTCAATTTTGAAAATCGATAATAACTAACAAATATACATGTTGAGAATAAATATAAGTGAAGTTTATAAAAGGATATATATATATTCATATATAAATATGAATAAGTTTCTGAAATATTTTATTCAGATAGTTATTTTTTATATGGTATGTTCATGATCTTTAGTGGAAGTTGGGAATTAAGGTAAGTGTTTTGTTGTCACATTTTAAAATTTATGTGACATGTTGGATATTAAGCACAATGATTTCATTTATATAGTTTATTAATTACACCATTTACTTATATTAACATTAATATCATTCATTTCATTAGAATTTAGTTTTTATAGTAACACTCTTTTGTTCTTTTGTTCCTATATTACCATTACTACAAGGGATACATTGTCTCAAATTTAATTTCTTGAGACATATTTATTATTGTGAACTATTAAATCATTTATATGTTGTGGTTGTTTCCTAATGAATTTATTTTTCTATATTATTGAAATTCATGGTCTTTGAAGATCCGTATAATTTTATTTCTTTAAATTTATTTTCATTCAGATAATATCAAGGATGTAAGAGCCTTTATTAACTCAAATCCATTTATTGAGTTAGAATTATTCTTCTTGAACATCTTATTTTACATTTTTAGTTTATTCTAGCCTATTATATTTTTTCATGGTACTTTCCATTCCACTCTAAAAATAATGAAATTTTAATTCAAATATTTTATCTCGATGAATTTACTCCTCAAAAAATATATCAATTTTTTATAATAATTTTCATCCTATTTAATGATAGTTTACATTACATGTTCATATTTTGTCCAGCAATTTTATAATTTATAATTGGATACATAATTATGTTTTGTCTCATGTGACCATTATAATTCTTATATTGTATTTTCAAAATAAGGTTTTTTAGTATTTTTAGAATATAGGTTTTCAAAAATATTATTTTAAAATATTTAAAATGATTTCCATAATTTGAAAATGTAATATTTTATATTCCACTTAATTTTTATTTATAATCACCATTATGTCTTTCCAAATTATTATTATAGAAGATTTTTTAGATGTAAAATTTTTCAAAGTGTTTTAACTTCACCTTTATTAATCAATTATTTTTTTATTCTTGGATCCAATGTTGAAGTTTCATTTAAAAGAAAAGATCTTCCAATGTTTTTCACTTTACCTTTTCAAAAAAATCAATATAATCATAAGTTTTTCTTTTACAAAAAAGTTAAATGTGTATTCTAAAAACTCTTATTATTTTTCTTCAATTTTTCTCTTTATTTGTAAAAGTCTTAAATCCTTGGAAGTAATTTTTCATGAAAAAACTCTAAATATTATTTTGAAACAATCATTTAGGATAATTTAGTTTTTTGTATCAACCATTTATATCCATGAGGTAAATTTTAGTGATTCCATCTGAAAAGTTTTGAAACTAGTTTTTTATTCCATGCATTCATTGTGGAATAATTATTGGTTTCCATTGATACAATTATGTATTGATTATTGATGGTCGTGGTCCTATATCACCATAAAATGTATTGGATAAGGATTTATATCACTTAATACAAGGATGTTAAGCTCTTTTCATAATAAAAATTATGAAGTTTTTTTAAAATATGAAGAATTTACATTTTTTGTTCACAATAATAATAATGGATATTTTTTTATTCAAAAAATGAATATTAAAAAAATTGTTCACAATAGAAATCAGAGACATTTTTTTGTTCAAAAAATAAAGCATGGACATGTTTTCTATTCATAACAGAAGTCATGGAATTTTTTTTCTTTATAATAGGATGTGTGGAAAAAAATATTCACAACATGAATGGTGGACTTTTTTTACAACCTTAAGAATGAACATTTTTTTATTCGCAACATGAACCATGGATAATTAGTTTTTTATAATTTATTTATGAAACTTTTTGTGACAAATCCCTTCATTATTATATGTTTTAAGTTCTTAATGTATTTACATATCATATTACAATGACTATACACCATGGAACATGTTTATAATCTCATGATTTTTCACTCTTTTTCTAGGTTGAATGTTTTTTTATTTTAGATTATATGTTCTTCTATCATGGTTTATGGAAAAATATTATAATTTCATGTTATTTTTAATAATAAAGTTCTTTGTTTCCCATATCTTATCATATTATAATGATCTTACCCGTGATAAAATTTTTATAAGTTTTACATTTATATGTATTTGAGCTCACCCCTTTCTTATTTTCCATTCCCAAAGTATGAATATGAGTATGACCTATGAGAAGTCTCGAAGGGTGTTCAGTATGGTTAGATTATGGAGAAATTTTTATAAGTTTTGTAAAATATGTTTCCTATATATTTATTCTTAAAATAAACTAAACTAAAAGTTTCTCCAATTTGTGTTATATTATTATGTGATGTAATACTAATGTGACTTTTTTGTGAGTTAAGTTTGTATCATCTCACAGTATATCAAATTTAATTTGTAAAAAAATGTATTTTTAACACTGAAATCGATAGTGTGGGTCTGGGTGGATCAACAAAATTATTACCAAACCCATGTACATGGTAAAAAGGACACCCATGATGCCCCTATTAGAAAAATCCATAAAAAACTAACATCCAATCAGTTATAAAACTAAATACAAATTGATGAAGTACCTAGAAAACACATTGGGTAGTGATCCTCAACCAAAAAAGTGATGAAATATGTTTTTTGTCTATAGACCTAAAAAAACCCATTAATAAGTAATGATTCCACCATTCTCTATTGGAATATTCTCTCAAACCCCAGTTCAAATATAATATAAATTTGTATAAATAAATAATGGGGAAAAGAATAGAAGGGGTTGGTGCCTCTAAATCATAATGGAAATGGCTCAAAATTTTAACCCATCAAGGGGGATCCATGGTAGTCGAAGTGGTAATGGGATTGGGAAAAATTTGTTCCCCAAACCCCTTTTCCACTCTGCATCGTAAGAGGGGCTGATTATAAAAAGGTAGTCATTCCCCTCTTTAAAGAAGGCCTTGTGGGACTGCTGAATACATGGTCGAGCAGTACTGAGTACCCAAAAATCTATTGACCACCTAGTACACCATCAGTAGGTGGAAAGTGGTGTCTTATAGGTTATTTTCTCCTTATAAATAACATCAAGTACCTAGTGACCCTAGACCAGGTTCCAGGTGGCCCCTAATATAATTTTAGTAGTAGTACCACCCTAACCCTACTATGATGCACTTATAATCACCCAGGTTAACTCCAAAATCTCCAAAAACACATAAAACACCTCATATATATTTTAAAGCACTAATTGTTTTTCAATAAGTGTCCCAATTATCGAGTCACTGCTTTGAAACAAAAATGTAAATTCCCTTGGGATTTTTCAACTTGTAAAAACATGGGTCATTATAAATTAATTCCCTATCTGAATCGTAGAATTGTTGACTAATTCAAAATCTAATATTCAGGACCTATAATATACGGATATGAATTTTGGGCATCACCAACATCAAATGGATCCTGAGGATTAAAATAATTCTTCCTCTAGATCACCCCAATTGTTGTATTGCTATAAATTGATTCTGTTTAGCCTTAAAATAAAATAAAAACTTGTCATAGAGTGATACAAAACATCTTAAAAATTTACATAGAAATACCACAAAACCTTTTATTGATGATTTTTTTTATCAAATAAATCTATCATCAATATCATCTCATCTATATAGAAGTTGTGTTTTCCAATATATGGCCTTAAAATCTGAAGATAAATCCATTGAATTGTGTATTCACAATAACTTCTTGGAAATTATTGGAATTTGAGATTCATAATCATGTTATAGAATTTTAAACTGAAAAAATAAATAAAAACATGATATTATCCTTCCCCTAAATTATTTATTGTTTATTGGGTTCCAAGGAAGGATTTTCTATATCTATATCTTCATTGTAAACCTATTGATAAATATTATTCACATTACTAAGCTGATAAATAAATTAAAAACATACCAATGATTTAATTATTTTCAGGATTCTTTTGATATACTTATGAAATATATTTCACACCCTCAAATATTGATGTCTCTCATAGAATAAAAGAGTCTAATCCGCCCCTTGGATGCTTTGAAGTGGTTAATTGGTTCCCTTCTCATCCAAAAGAATTATACATGAAAAGAAAATAACCTTTAATATCTTGGCAATGAAATATTAAAAATTGAGATCTAACATACCAATATTTAGAAGAATTTTCTTACTTTTACATTTTTTGTATGGAAGTTTAACCATTACCTACAGTATAATGAGGTTCATTTGATCGATTACATTTATCAATTATAGTACGACCTAGGTTTTCTTATGTTAATGGGGTGATTTGAAATATGGTTTTTCATCCTTTATTATATATATATATCCATCTTTTTTCTAAAAATATAATAAAGGACATACATTAGACAATTTTATCATGATATAACCATTCCCGAAGGAACAACCTATTTGTATAGATCCCCTTAATAAGAACATTTTCTCTAATAATGAAGCATCTCAGACATTGACAATCGACTTCAATGGTTCTTCTTGAACTCTAAATATAATTTTTTTTGAATAATTAATATTCATTTTTTTAGAATTCATGTTTATATCTCAAAAAATAAACTCTTTTCATAATCATTCCACCTTTTATAGGTATGAACAAATAATAAGGTTGAATTCCAAGACCATTTCACCATCGTAGACTATCTATACAAATACCAATCATAAAAATAAATGATAAAGTTGATTATAAATGTTGATTAAATAGAGAAATTAATAATATATTACAGTGAAAAAATAAATAGTACATTTTCCAGCCTATAAATGGTCATTTATTCCTCATATTATTTCAGAACTAGTGATATCTTATACTATAATTTCTCACAATTCATGAGTAGATGCATTGTAAAATTTATAGATAATTGTTTCTAATACTGATCAAAATGAAAATATATATATATATATATATATATCATATTTTGAAGGTTTTCATTCCTTTTATCAGTAAATAGGTGTAAAAAGTACATGGAATCGATAACACATCAATTCAAGTTGGATTGTCATCTCAAATAACTCATATAAAAATCAATTGGATGTCCCCAACAGTAGAGTGCCTCTGAAATAGAGTTCTATACGAGTGGTATTAGAAAGAGTATATCTTTTATGGAAATAAAATTTTAATCATTATAATGATCAATATATCCAAAAAAATTCTATAAATAAGGTTTTTATATGGTCCTTCTTAGGTATATTTAAGGAGAATAGATCCTCACTATTATACATGAAGTCTGTAATAGAACATATAGAACACACTGAATAGAAACAAAGATTTTTCATCAAATCAATACACATGGGTATTATTTTCCATCAATTATACATGATTACACATAATAAAAAAGTATGTGTCATGCATGTTTGGTTCACACTAACTTTATTCATCACCCCATAGAGTTGTTAATCAAAATTAAATATTATTGGGCATTTTTCGTATAAGGGGTAGATGTAATGGGTTTTACAATATAGTGGAAATCAAATAATTAAAATTCATTATCAATACCACTAGATTATATTAAAATTTTACCAAATTCATACCCTTGAATGAGATTACGAAAAAATCATTATAAATTTTGTATGGTCTATTATTATCCCATGATTTGGAATTCTTCACACAATATTTAGAAATAACAGAAAGAAATTTTATGCATATGAGCTGAAAAAGTTTTATATGAAGTATATCATCCAATATAATCATTCATCCTACCATAATGTGACTGTAAATAAATATATAGTTTCCTTTAATAATTTTTTTTAATATACTTGAAAAATAGTGGATAGGGATAATAATTCTTGACCTAATATAATCCTCAATACATTTTGGGATTATCATACCACCATGTTTACCCATACACAAGTGACCCCATATTTTTTGGTGTACAAAATAGTAGCAGTATTTCCCAAAGAAGTTAAATTTATTACACTTCCAATAAGTTTTTTAACCGACTAACTGAGGATCAACAATCATATATTCAGTTGCATGAATTGGAGCTTGTTGATAATAAAAGGTTGTAATATTTATAAAACATTGAAGTTTAGTAAAATCTCATAAATATAGTATTTAATATGAATGTTTGTACCTAATAATTTATTAAGGAAGTATTAGTATTGGATTTAAATAATATAATGACAATTGGGAAGAAACCCCAAAAGTATAATCCAAATCAGAAGGCCCTTACATGATACACAAGGTCTACTTCAGCATATCATTCTCCCTACTCACTTGGGATAGAGGTATCATTACACTACCCACTAATTAAAGGTTTATCGAAAAGTAATTCACATTAATTAATATTGTACATATTAATCCCTTATTTCCTGACTCTAAATTTCATGAAATGAAGTCTTAGTTTCATGAACCTAAAATATATAACATAAATTCCAAACAACATAACCTTAATGTATAATGTGTACCATTCTTTTTGCATGAAATTAAACTACAATACAAATGGTTCATCTCATATGAACCTAAACTAATATGATTTGTTCATCCTATACGAACCTAAACTTAATATAGTGGTCATTTCCACAAGACATTTAAACTATTGGTTATCCCACCATCACATCATAATGTTAAATAATAAATACCATCACTCACATATGAATGATCCAGATCTATATGGAATTATTTTATATTCTTTTACCCATCATTTTTATTTTAATTTAACCATCCTAGTGTACATACACCTATACATTCACATAATATTTACTCAATTTTACACACACTAATGTATATTCAAGAATTATATTTGGGTTAGTTCCTATTACCATGAGATACATAGCGAAACACATATCTCTTATCATGGTCCTCACTGAAAACATCACTAACATTCTACTTCCTCTTAAATTAAAAAATTTTTGTTTGTTTTTCCAATTTCTGTTAGAATTTTTTCATAATCCCAACACTTGGAGATAACCTACACTTTTTAAGAACTATGTGGTTTTGATTAGTATAACCATAGGATACATATTAATAAATGAAGAAATTTTACTAGGACCTAATGTAACTTCCCATACACTCTAATTCGTTCCTCAACACCACAAGTCAACTCAATTTAATCATCCTTAGGTCAAAATATTCTAACTAACATTGATTACTTCCATTTCATATGTCATACATTATATAATAATTATTTAAATTACCAAAAATCATTCATGCCTTTTTTTAATAGCATATATAATCTAATGGGACCCCTTTTATTTTGAAAGAATCACATGTTCTACATATATGGTCTACTTATACACATAATAATTTTGTCCTGTTATGGTTTAAGATAGAGATTCAAGAGGGGTTGAATTTATTCTTTAAAAAAATATTTAACCAAGTTCAAACATCCCTCTTCAGGTTATTAGATATTGTACTTCTATTTTAATTAGAATTTATTGTGTAAATTAAACTAAAGTAAACCCCATGACACAATATATATTTATATTTGTTTAGGGAAATAAGAAACTCCCTTATTGTAATCAACTATCACCAAATATAGTCTTGGTTATTTTTATTTGGACCTTTTTCATGGGGTTATCACAACAGAGTGAAAAAAGTTGACAGTTGGCATAAGGTTATACGATATTTTACTAGGATCTCCAATACAAGTCTTATCCTTAGTATCACTCCCATACATAGTACAAAAAAATACTTAATAGGTGAAAAAATATGTTTAAATGAATAATGATTAACAAAATAGTTGAAAAATCCACAAATTGAATGATGATTGTGTTTCTTCTAAGGAATATATGAACACTTAAAGAAAAACTCTTGAAATAATTTTACAAATTAGTATGAGTTTATCATATACTTATCCTTCTTATTTTGTAATCATAATGTATATCAAAGAGTTACATAGTATTAAGAGAAAAATAAAAAAAATTAATCACTTGAGAGTATCACTTGTATATCATTCTATATGAGTGTCTTAGACCAATCTTCTCAAAGGAACATATATATATATAAATATATATTAAAATAATAAATTTAAATAAATACATTATTTCCTCCTGGAAAATACCATATAGTAATTATAGAATATATTCCATTGAATAATGACCTAACTTATGGTTTTACAATCATTTTTAGATTTTATAATCATCATTCCCAAAATAAAATTTTAATAATAGCTTTGTAGCTAATAAACTCTATAATTACATCATTAATAATTTAATTTTTCCAAAATTTATTTCTATTAACATCTTATTAAAATAATCATGTTTGAATTTTCATTTAAATCTGTATTTAAATCCTACAAGCCAAAAATAGTTCAATAATTATAATCCATGCAATCTCATGAGATACCTCCTTCACATTTTCAAACATTTGAATTTGAATATGTAGTGTTAACATACTATTAGTCATTTTTTACAATTTATAATATACTATAGGTAGTGATAAATAATTTTCTAAGAAATATTATACTTAATACATATCTTTTAAATCATAAATTTTTAATTCTTAATTTTTGAATCCTTAAATATCTGAAATACTTAAATTTTCAATTCTTTACTTCGAAAACCTTAAGATAAATCACCATTTCTATTGACCTTAATTTCTGATTACTCTTTAATCATTAGATCATTCCAGGTCATTTCAGCATGAATGAATTTTTATTGACATGACCAACTCATTTCTTCAAATGATAATGCAAACAAGTCCTTTATATATTGATGTTTAGTACTTTACCATTTTTCTAAAATCGTCACAACCGTTATTGATAGTGTAAATCATACATATATTAGCTCCTCTTGACACACTTCCATGTTACATAACTTTCAAAACACCTTCACTTATAATATATATATATATGATAATTCCTCATCTTCTGAAAGAATTAATTTTAAAAGAATCACTGTAATAGATCTAAGTATAAAGAGATTTTCATATTCTAAAAGTACTTTTAACTTTTATATATAATTATGGGTAAATATAGTTTTACAAATTCTCAAAGTACATCGAAATATTTTATGCTAGTATGGGTAAAAAAAGTTTTCTAACATTTAGTCTCTACTTTTCATAGTATATGTATTGTAACATCTCAGGTAAATATTGAACATGACATTTTTATATTTATTAATATTTGTGAATTAAATATTAATTCTACTTTAATGGGGACTCTATGTTCAATGGCGTACTCAATACGCAAAAATGGGTTTCTTTGAAATCTTATGTTGCACACTAATAATATAATATTATTATTTTAAATGGTAGTTAACGCCTAGACCTTGTATTGGAGGGAATGAAAATAAATAACTAAAATATTATTATACATGTTTTTTCAATGTTTTTACATTTATCCATTAAAATTTAGAGGCTTAAAATAATAAAATAATTTGATTTAAAGCATGAAAACTATTATATTCAATAAAATGTCGATTTACTGCTTTTTTATGGTGAACCCTCATTAAATATATTTTTTTTACTTTTATATGTCCCATTTGACAAAATAAAATTCTTATTTAGAATTAGGACTGAAAATTTACTTTGGGTAAAATTTTGGTATTTTTCTTATAAAATTCATTTCATGATGAATACTGAAAAATATTGTATTTTATTTCAAATCTGCTTTTTAATTTAATTTATTTATATGGTTAGAATATATTTTTAATTGGTTTTAAAGTGTAATTAGATAGATTAAAATTTTAATTTATTTTAAGGTTAAATTAGATTATATTTTTACCATTTAATACAATGGTGGTCATTGGTATTAATTTCAACTTGAAATTAGACATAAACAAGTGACAATATTTTTATTGATATTGTTTCTTAAAAACACGATATTTGTTTTCAAAATGGGAATTAATTTTAAATTAATTAATGAAACTTCTATGTTTTTAAATATGAATCATTTTTGAATTCATAATATCAAATATAGATTAGGATGAATTTTTGGTAGTTTTCTGAAAACGTCAATTTTTGATTAATAGTGAAACCACTAAGTAGTAGTTAAAAACTGGCATTTTCATTTAAATGAAATTTTACTACATCTGCAAATTGAATTATTAAAACATGACATACATGGTTATTATTATTATTTAAAATGTGGTTCAATAAGATAGAAGTAATTTATGGTGAAGAGTAACTTTTGGCTTCTATTTAACGCAGTTAAAGGTATATAGGGTAATTCAGAATAAAAAATTATTATAATAATACAAAATTACCTTACCACTTGTCCTAAACCAATTGGTTGAGTCATTTAAGACCATGGACATCTTTGGTTCGATTTTGGGACCCCATGGAGCCACTTGGGAATGATAATGACACTTTATTTTAATTAACTTAAATTAAAGGAAAAAATGACCTAAAAAATATCTTTTAGTAAATTACTTTTTACAAGGGGTTATATACATTTCCATTTCAACTATAAATATTAACTGTAAATATAAAAGTATTTCCTACATCATGGGATTTTTTATAATTTTTAGACATCAAATAAATTAAATTATTTATGACACAATAATGATGTCGTATTTACATCATTAATAAATGATTTAAATAAATAAGATTATAAATATTAAAATAACATAAAAACCCTATGAAATTCTTATTATATGAATTTATTTCTACCATGAGTTATCATATCTTTGACTTTAATTAGTTTTTTACTTTTAGAAACCGAATATCATTATATAATAAAATAATATTTTCACACATTCCTAAAGAGCCCCTCCTCCCCCTTATAAAAAGCCTTCACTTGAAACTCATTCCACACACCTCTCAACCCCCTTGAGTCATCAAACCCCTGCCCAAATAATTTCCCGATATCCCAATCCTCCTCCTAGAATCCTTACCTTAGGCATAAGGCACTTCAATAAGTCCTTTTGGTTCAAACTCAAGGGAGTTACCCAAATTAAAGGTAACAGTTTGTTTACCTTCTTTTCTTTTATTTTACTTATAAAACCCCTAAAATGTTTTTATTTCGTTATTTTATACAAACCCTAATATCCTCAATATACTAGGATATTTTTCTTTGAATTATTAGAACTACACTTACACACACCTTCATCTAATGGGTGAAGAACATATTGTTTCTGTGAATAGAAAACTAACTCCTCGTGAAATGATGATTGTTCGATTATCTCATACCTCCTCTCATGGTTTCCATTAATATAGAACTAATTTATATATGATATATATCATTTTTATGTTTTCTTTATACTTCTGTATTTTTCTTTTATATCATACCTTTATGGTTTCCATTATGGGTAAATGCGGTAATTTTATTTGAGAAAGTGCGGACTACATCTCCTCAAAGTGATATGACTCATTTATGTCATATATTGGACATATAAAGGATGGTTTTAATGATATTATATATGATATAATACTTGAATTATAATATACCTATGTATCATTATATTTTAATTCCATTAAAATAAGAAATAGAAATGAAAGTAGTGTTCATGCCTATGTACGGCTTACCGTTTCCATGAACGGTGCATTTCATTTCTTACCTCCTAATGCTATGTTCTATTATAAATATAGGTATATACTGGATATATATGATATATATGATATCTAAATCATGAATATAATTCTGGATATAATGAAATTTTTACCATGTGAACTACTTGTAATTATAAGAAGTCTATTTTTGACTCAAGTACCAAATATCATCAAATCGACCATTGTTAACATAAATGATAACATAGTGTTTATAACATGGTAATAAGTGATATAAAAGGAATAATAAACTTTTAAAGGTGTTCTTAATCAAGTATAAATTAACTTATTTGTATTATTTAGGAAGAACAAGGAACAAACAAGTCAAGTTGGACACAATGTAAGTGGTTTCTTATCTCACTTTTAATTCTGTGATATTTCCATTGTTCGCCACTTATTTATTGCATGTGGTGTATTGTGTACTACCATTTGATATATATTATCATTATTTTCTATATATTTCATGGTATTTTGTGATTCATTTTGTGGTTATTAACTTTTGGTCACAGGACTCGATTGATTACAACATGGTAAGGGATTTCTTATCTCACTTGTATTCCATTGAGATTCATGCTATATTTGTCACTATTTCCTTTGTGTGGTGTACCTTCGGCCCATTATTTGTAATATTTGTGTTATATAATTTACTTTATGGGTATTTAAATCTCCATTTAATGATCATTCTTTCATGTGGTGTATGTTTCGTAAGTTACCAAATAGGTAAGGGAACTTTTTAACCCATATTTCATTCCTTGGGTTAATCTTCTAATTCATAATTATGTCATGTTGTGATTATGTGTGGAATCACTATTTATTTATTTATGTTGTAATTTACACTACCCTTTGTGTGGAAATAAATTTGATACACATAATCACTCCATGAAAAAATTCCCATGTCATCGATATGAACATGATAAGAGTAATCTTAACTCAATTTTCATTCATTGAGTTAAAAATCCAAGTCATTGGTGTTGTTTTTAAAAGAATATTTATCGATTTCCTCTGATTGATTTACAATTAATATCCAATAATATTGTGTGTATTTATATTTTTCACACAAAATTATGTCATTTATTTATCCTTAACCAAAGGATACAGTTTTTATAATGGATTTCAACTCAATATACATTTCATTGAGACTTCATTGTTGTTATGCACAAATTCACTCTTCTGTGGTTTATATACTATCCTTTGGTATATTATATCTTGAATACCTTTATTCTAATGATATTATAATTTTTTGATTAAATGTTATTCCACAATTATTTGTATTCAAGCATCTCTCATTTTGTTAAAATCTCATTAACAAAAACACCGTTTTAAATGTTTTAAAGATTTATTCATATAAATATTTCACATTAATGTCCATGTTTTAAAAATAGTTTTTAGGATTTATTTATATAGACATTAATTTTTTAAAATGATAATTCATTTAAAAGATTCAAAGTGTTATGTGACACTTTGATTCAAAAATCTATTTATTAAATGTTTTAAATGGTTTTAAAAATGATTTGATAAAGCATTCTTTATTTCAATATCATGATTTGATATATTGTGATTGGAATGTGGAAATATTTTATTTCCTTTATTCTTGTGTTATGTTTCATGAATAATTCATGGTTATCGGGGATTTTTTAGGTATACAGGTGGTTCCATGATAAACCTAGGGTGGGTGAGCCCGAGATAGCTCTCCAACGCATTGGGTAACATGAAAGAGGTAAATGTTAATGTTTCTCCTAAGAGATTTAGGAAATATACAGTGATGGGTATTCCAAACGTAACTCCCTATGTACCTGAGATAGCTGCAATGTAAGTATGCTATGAATTCCATAAGTTACCTTTATGATTTATGATTTTTGCGTGTTATTCATAAATCTTACGATTTTGTAAGGTATGCTTTGATTGAAAAGTATGGTTTCATTGATTTGAATTTATTGATGGGATAATGTTTCTTTTCATTATTTTATAACACTTAATGATATTTTTATGCTCATCCAATTTTTTGAAATGTTTTTCAAAGGACATAAAGATGAATAGGGTCAAGGATGAGATCAATGAAAAGTCATGTTGTCTAAAACATGGAACTGCAATTGTCTCTTTTTTTAAGAGTTTTTATTTTATGAAAAATGGATACTGGGTATTAGTGTCTACATGTAATATTCAAGTTTGTATGTAATAGTTATGGCCTAATTCTCTAAAAATCTAAACCTGAAAAGATCCTTAATGTGAATTATTCATTTAATTCAATATTATGTAATGTTTTAAGGTCGGGTCCATACAATTTGTATCAGAGGTCGGTTTAGATAACTTTAGAGGTTAGGTTGTTATTAAATCATAAGTGGCCTAACCATAATGGTTAGTATATTGTAACGAGTCACAATTCTTTTAGATAATGTGAATGAGTTTAAGATAACATTAATATGCCTATCTTAGTATTTACCCTCCTCATAAGATATTATATGATGATTTTACTGATATACTCACACTGACCTTTTTGGTTTTAGTAAATGGTTGGATCTAACAGGAACCAAAGTAACAGTGGATGTGAAGAAAACTGTGTTAGTTTTTTGAATGAGAAACTGAATGAAATGGGAGTTGCAATGAGTAATCTTGTGGTTATTCTCAACCAACTATCTGGAGTCATTATTGACCACCTAAACCGTGGTTATATTTATAAGGCATCGTATATGCAAGAAACAAATCCCTACGGATGTTCAGGTAATAATCATAAAGGTAAGTATGTTCAAAAACTGATGTTCCATGTATGTGGAAAGGAAAACTTAGGAAAATGCTTCAAAGGGACGAGAAGATGCTATAGATTTGGAAATTAAGGTCATAAATCAATAACTTACCATGGGAAAAGGAAGCTTCAAGTTGACTCTAGAAAGGGAAATGAGTTAAGTCGGAGGGATCAACTGAATGTTTTAAGTATGGTGTGCGTGGTCATTATACAAATAGTTGTTTTACGAAGAAGTTTCGAGAATGGGATCACCAGGATCGTAAAAATATATGTTTACCAATACCTAATTCCATTCTAATTGAGGATGAAAAAACAAAAAATAACCAATGAATGGTATAGATTATTTCTTAACACATGTTTCGATATTATTGAATCTTAGGATATAATTCATGATTTTGATTGTAGAAAATATATATTTTAGAATATGTTGGAAAGGAATGGTTAATGGATCATGAATAACGTTGAATGAGTAAGAAGTCAACATATAACAGATTCAAGTGTTATAGTAGATTTTAGGATGGTGAAATGCCAAAAAGTATTAATTCTCTTTTGATGATGGGATATGATTATAAGAGTTTTTATAGTAGGTGTATCTAAGAAGTTTGAAATATAAAGATTTAGTCAAGGAATAATTATCTTTTCTTCTATGTATATAGTTATAAAGAACCATTTGGTTTTATATGATCCTTGAATTTGAGGCAATTGCAGGGTATTACATTTGGGGATGCAAAATGAATGTTATTAGATAACCATTGTGGTTAAAATATGTTGTGGTTTCTTTTGATGAATTTATCTATATTTGAGAATGTTATAAAATTATAGAGTTTTTGAAAAAGGAAAACACACAGACAGCATGACAACCCATCGCATCAGACAAAGCTGCGGGAATCGAACCCACAACAAAAGTGCGACTGGGATTTATCACTTACCACTGGACTATGTGAAGTCCCTAGTTAGTATGACTAATTCTTTTTAGTTAGATGATTTTATGAATCAAGAATAAGTTGATTTTGGGTTATCTATGGAAATTATTAACCAATCAAAGGGAATATGTGATTTGGTTAATTACACTTCAGTATAAGACTTTAAGAGTAATCGATGTTTTTGGAGATAAAAGTTAAGATTTTTGTGGAAGACTATGTGATCAAATCCTTTTGAAATTTTGGGTATCAATCATCATTTGGTTTAATTTGAAGAATTTTTGGATAGTTGTTTATTGAATGGTCTTTGTTGAACATTGGGTATTGTTAGAAAAAAAAATTAGATTAAGAGTAGTTTTTCTTTTTGTGAAAGTTTATCCTTTTTGGGGATTATCTAATCTTGTACTAAATGTTTTGGTTTTGGTTGATGTCTAAAGACAGCGGAAATATATAGTTCATATTTTTTGGATTATTTGATACTCTAGAAGTTTATTCTAGTGCTTTTAATGTGACAAAGTTAGTTTTAATACTCATCATTTGGAGAAAAGATGCGTTTTGGTAGAAATTTAGTAAATGGTGAAATTCGACATGACAAGTAAGTATGTTTCCTTATGCATTTAGTTAAATAAATAAATTCCTCAACTTTATGAAAATTAACATAAACTAAAACATTTTCTGTTTAATTTTTTTACTGGGGAATCAAAGACTGTTCAGCCCATCACATGTTTGTTATTTTCTGGTAATTTAACTTTCTCCTAATCATGTTTTCTATCACTCTCCATCAGAACATGATCATTTGTTCATTCTTCCATATCCAAGTTTTCCAACATAGAATCATACTATGGGTTACCTCGGGTGACCTTTTTACTTCCCTTTCATTCTTTTAAAGTGATATTTTTTAGTGACTCTTTTTTGATGTGGTAATTTTAATGAAGTTTCCAATCCCAGTATTAAAATTGTGAGGATTCAATTCCCAAAAGGGGGGAAGGATGTAATATCTCAGGTAAATAATGAACATGAAATTTTTCGTATATATTAATTTTGTGAATTAAATATTAATTCTACTTTAAAGGGGATGCTATGTTCAATGGAGTACTCGATACGTAACAATGAGTTTCTTTGAAATCTTACGTTGCACACTAATAATATAATATTATTATTTTAAATAGTAGTTAACACCTAGAAATTGTATTGGCAGAAATGAACATAACTAACTAAAATATGATTATACAGGTTTTTTAAATGTTTTTTCATTTATCCAATAAAATTTAAAGGCTTAAAATAAAAAAAAATTGATTTAAAGCATTAATACTCTACTATTCACTAAAATGTCGATTCACTGCCTTTTGATGGAGAACCCTCATTAAATATAGTTTTGCTCACTTTTATATTTCCCATTTAACAAAATAATATTCTTATTTAGAATTATGATATCATAATTTAATTTGGGTATAATTTTTTTAGTTTTCTAAAAAAAATCATTTTCTGATGAATAGCGAAAAATATTGTATTTTATTTGAAATCGGATTTTTAATCTAATTTATTTATATGGTTAGATTATATTTTTAATTTGTTTTAAAGTTTAATTAGATATATTTTATTTTTATTTGGTTTTAAATTGAAATTATATTATATTTTTAATATTTAATCCAATTGAGATCATTGGTATTAATTTCACTTTGAAATTTGACATAAACAAGTGTCAATCTTTTGATAGATATTGTTTCTTAAAAACACGCAATTTGTTTAAACAATGAGAATTAATATTAAATTAATTAATGAAACTTCTATGTATTTAATTCTATAAAATTGACATAATTTTTGAATACGGAATATCATATATAGCTTAGGCTGAATTTTTTGTAGTTTTCTGAAAAACATCAATTTTTTTATGAATAGTTAAACCAATAAGTAGAAGTAAAAAACTAACATTTTCATTTAAATGATACTATACCGCTTCTGTGGGTTGAATTTCAAAAATCTAACAAACATGGTTGTTATTAGTAAGTAAAATTTGGTTCAATAAGATGTGAATAATTTTTGTTGAATAGTAGCTTTTGACTTTTATTTATCGCGATTAAAGGTAAATAGGTTAATTCAGGGTAAAAAGAATATTATAATAATAAAAACCTACCTTATCACTTTTACTAACCTAATTGGATGATTTTTTTATGACCATGGAAATCTTTGATTCAATTTTGGGACCCTATGGAGGAAATTGGGACTGGTAATGACACTTTATTTTAATTAACTTAAAGTAAAGGCAAAAATTACACAAACAAATATCTTTTAGTAAATTACTTTTTATGAGATATTGTATAATTTATCCTTTAAAATATAAATATTAATTTGAAATATAAAAATATTTCCTACATCATGGTATTTTTTTATAATTTTAAGACATCAAATAAATTAAATTATTTATGAGACAATAATGATGCAGTATTTACCTCATCAATAAATGATTTAAATAAATAATATTATAAATAATAAAATAGTATCCAAAACCTAAAAAATTGTTATTAGATAAATCTATTTCGACCATGAGACATCTTATCTTCAGCTTTAATTAGTTTCGGAGTTTTAGAAACCGAATATCATTATATAATAAAATAATCTTTTCACACTTTCCAAAAGAGACCCTCCTCCCCATTATAAAAATCCCTCACTTCTAACTCATTTCACACACCTCTCAAGCCCCTTGTCTCATCCAACCCCATCCCAAATAATATCTCCATATCCCTCTACTCCTACTAGAATCCTTACCTTTGGCATAAGGCACTTCAAGAAGTCATTTTGGTTGAAACCAAAGGAAGTTACCCAAATTAAAGGTAACAGTTTCTCTTAACTTCTTTTCTTTTATTTTACTTATACAACCCCTAAACTCATTTTATTCCTTTATTTTATAAAAACACATGTATCCTAAATATACTAGGATTTTTTTATTATAATTATTCGAACTACACTTACACACACTACCATCTAATGGGTGAAAAACATACTGTTTCTGTGAGTGGAAAACTAATGCCTCATGAAAATATGATTGTTTGATTATCTCATACCACCTCTAATGGTGTCCATTAAGATGGAACTAATTTATATATGATATATATTATGTTTATTTTTTCTTTATGATTTTGTATGTTTCTTTTATAGCATACATATATGGTTTCTATTATGGGTAAACGCGATAATTTCATTTGAGGAACTGTGGACTACCGCCCCCTCAAAGTGATATGACTCATTAATGCCATATGTGGGATGTATAATGGATGGATTTAAGGATATTATACATGATACTATACTAGAATTATAATATACCTATGTATCATTATGTTTTAATTCCATTAAAATAAAAAATAGAAATGATAGTAGTGTTCATGCGTACGTACAGCTTACCGTCTCCATGAACAGTGCATTTCATTTCTTACATCCAAATGTTATATACTATTATACATACATGTATATACTGGATATATATGATATATATGATATCTAAATCATGAATATAATTATGCATATAATGAACTTTTTACCATGTGAACAACTTATAATTATAAGAAGTCCATTTTTGACTCAAGTACCAAATATTAACAAAACGACCATTATTAACATAAATGATTACATATTATATATAACATGGTAATAAGGGATATAAATAGAATAATAATCTTGAAAAAATTTTCTTAATCAAGTATAAATTAGTATAATTTTATTAGTCAAGAATAAAAAGGAACAAACAAGTCAAGTCGGACACAAGCTAATGGGTTTCTTATCTCGCTTTTAATTCAGTGAGATTTCCATTTTTCGGCACTTATTTGTTGCATGTGGTGTATTATGTACTTCCATTTGATATATATTATCATGATTCAATGTATATTAATGGTATTCTGTGATTCAATTGGTGTTTATTGATTTTTGGTCACACGACTCAATTGATTACAATGTGGTAAGGTATTTCTAATCTCACTTTTATTCCCGTGAGATTCATTCTATATTTGTCACTATTTACTTTGTGCGGTGTATGTACATCCCATTATTTGTACTATTTGTGTTATATAATTTTATTTATGGGTATTTACGTCTTCATTGAATGATCCTTCTTTCATGTGGTGTATGTTTCGTATATTACCAAATCGGTAAGGGAGCTTTTTAACCCAAACATCATTCCTTGGGTTAATCTTCTAATTCATAATTATATCATGCTATGATTATGTGTGGAATCACTTCTTATTTATTTATGATATAATTTAAAATACCCTTTTTGTGGATATAAATTTGATTCACATAATCACTCCATTGAAAAATTATCATGTCATCGATATGAACTTGATAAGAGTAATCTTAACTCAATTTTCATTCATTGAGTTAAACATCCAAGTCATTGGTGTTGTTTTTACAAGAATATCCTTGGATGTCCTCTGCTTTATTTACACTGAATATCCAATCCTATTTAGTGTATTTATATATTTCATGCATAATTATTTCATTTATTTATCCTTAACCTAAGGATACCGTTTTATATGGGATTTCATCTCAATATACATTTCATGGAGACTTCATTGTTGTTATGCTCCAATTCACTCTTATGGGGTGTATATATTGTCCTTTTGAATATTATATCATGAATCCCTTTATACTAATGATATTATAAGGTTTTGATTAAATATTACTCCTAAATTATTTTTATTCAAGCGTCTTTCATTTTGTTAAAAACTCTTTAACTAAAATATCGTTTTAAATGTTTTAATGATTTATTCTTATAAATATTTCTCATTAATGTCCATGTTTTCAAAATGGATTTTAGGTTTTATTTATATTTAAATTAATGTTTTCAAATGATAATTTATTTAAATTCTTCAAAGTGGAATGGGACACTTTGATTCAAAAATCTCTTTATTAAATGTTTTAAATGGTTATAAAAATGATTTTATAAAGCATTGATTATTTCAATATCTTGATTTGATATATTGTGATTTGAATATGGAAATTTTATCTTTCCTTTATGCTTGTGTTATGTGTTATGAATAATTTATGGTTATTGGGAATTTTTTATGTGTACAGGTGGTTTCATGATAAACCTAGGGTGGGTGAGCCTGATATAGCTCTTCAATGCATTGGGTAACGTGACAGAGGTAAATGTTAAATTTTCTCCTAAGAGATTTAGGGAACATAATCTGATGGGTATTCCAAACATAACCCCCTATGTATTTATGATAGATAAAATGTAAGTAAGTTATGAATGCCATAATTCACCTTTATAATTTGTGATTTGTGAGTGTTATTCAGAAATCTTATGAATTTGAAAGGTATGTTATGACTGAAAAGTATGGTTTCATTTATTTGTATTTATTGATGGGATAATGTTTCTTTTCATTATTTTATAACCCTTACAGAGCTTTTTATTCTCATACCAAGTTTTGAAATGTTTTTCATAGGACATGTAGATGAATAGGATCAAGGATGAGATCAAGCAAAATTCATGTTTTCTAAAACGTGTAACTAGACATGTATCTTTTTAAGTGTTTTTATTTTATAAAAAATGGATACTTGGTATTATTGTAAACATGTAATATTCATGTTGTTATGTATTATTTATTGCCTAATTCTATAAAACTCCAAACCTGAAGAGATCCTCAATGTGAATTATTCATTTAATTAAATATTATGTAATGTTTTAAGGTCATGTCCTTATAGCTATGGGTGATTTCTGTTTTGATAATTCCATGTTAGTCACCAGAATATAGGTTATTTCCTTTTCAAAAATTCTAACTCTATAAATTACAATATATATGTATAAGCCTTTTAATTATAAAAATTTCTAAACTTCAATGTGGTTATCATATGTTGTAGTAAAAGGTTCCTCCCATAATTTTCCAAATATTTGTAGAGAACTTCCTAGATTCTATGTATGCATAAGGGTAACTATACTTAACCAACTGTAACCTCTATAGACTTAGCTATATAAATTCAAAAATGTCAAAAGCCTTCAACACATATTTTTTATTTACTTACACAAATTTATAATTTTATTCATCGTATATATCCGTCGTTTAATTTTCATAATTTCTTGAATTATTATAAAATATGATATATATAGAATATAAATTCCAAAATAAAAAATCCATTAATAAAATTAAACATTAAAATAATTGACCTTAAATACACTTCAAGGTAAAAACATTATAAATAAAAACTATAATTTTTTTAAAAGTAAAAACATAAAACAAATGAGTGTATGCTGGATTAAAAAATATTCAAAGAAACAAATTCCAAAAATATCCCCATTTTTTATGATCATAAAACCTATAAATTAAAACAGAAAATTTATATTTTAATCACTATTAATAAGATTATAACTTTAACAATAAAAAATAAATAGAATAAATTTTTTTATGTCCAATCTTATCCCCCTTTTGTGATATCAAAAAATAATTTTATATAAAATGGTATAAATTTTTTTTATATTGTGAAATGAATAAAGTATGATATTATAGCATTACAAGGAATATAAATTTTTCATGGACATGTATTTTTCAAGAATAACTCAATTTCATCAAAAAATGTAATCGATAAAGAAAAAATTAAGAACCAAAAAACATAAACACATATTACTTAATAAATATAAAGAAAAACAATTTAAACTCAATTAAAAAGAAACAAACCTAATTCACTATTAATTAAATTAAAAAAATAAAAAATAAGAGTATTATTAGAAATATCATTCATGTATTGTTCATTGTAAACAAATTTAAGAGAAATATCACCACTTTGAGCATGTTATCTCAATAAATGATGCCAAATGTCAATATTCTTCATCCTTGAATAGATAAGACGATTTCTTAAAATATTTATTGCACTAGTGTTATCACATTTGATAGGAACATCTTTATAATTAAACCAAAATACTTTAATGTTTGTTTTAGACACAAAACCTATGAATAAAAACTTCCAGTTTTAATATATTCTAATTCAATAATACATAATACAAAAGAGTTTTGTTTCCTACTAAACAAATAAAACTAACGATTTACCCAAGTAGTGAAACGTTCCTAAGGTAATATTATAATATAGTCTAAAACAAAAAAAAATTAGAATCGAAATTTTAAAGTAAAAAATTTCCAAATGTTTTTTGGAAATAGTAAAGAAAGAGTCACAACACCTTTTAAATATCAAAAAAAAATATTTTGGAATATTTTAGATGAGATTCATTGGGATTTTTTTAGAATAATGGATAGAGACATACAACAAACAGAAAAACTAGTCTAATAGAATTTATATATAATAGGATCGCAATTATTCATCTATATTACTTTTTATCCACCAATTTCCAAGATTCATCCATTTCAAGATTAATATTGGAACTCATTTAAGCTGTATATACTTTACAGTTTTCAAGTCCAAACCATTCTAGAAATCCATGTATGTATGTGATTTGATTTATCACATTCTTATAATATTTATAAATGATTTGAAAACTGATAATGAAATCCAACCCACCAGTCATGCTCATTTAGAACTCATGTTTTAAGAGTTACGAAACAATATTTACATAATTTATTGTTAGTTAAACCAAATATGACATCATTAAATATATTTGAACAAGTAAAATATCTATAGATAATGTTTTATTAAATAGTTTAGAATCTTCCAAAACCATAGAAATTTTTTTAACAAAATAAAAGAACTAATTCCTTCAGACCATCCACTAGGTGCTTTTTTAAAGCCATATAGAGCATAAGTAGGTATAAAAACATAATTTGAAAATATGGAATTTTCAAAAAAAAATGTTGTTAAATAAAAACTTCTTCTAAGATAAATACAATTATAAAATCATATTTAATATCTACCTTAAAAATATTAATGTTCATATAATAAGAATAATTTATGAAAAATATAATGGTTTATAGATTATTTTGAGGTGAAAATATTAATTCATAATATATAGATTCTTCATTATTATAACATTTTTCTGCTAATATTTCCTTATTAGTAATATTCACACTTAGATTATCTTTTTTATTTTTATAAACCCATTTAGTGACAATAATAAGATAATCATTACATAATTACCCATATCATTATAGGTTAAAAAAATTATGAAGGAACTTTGATTTTCCATTGGTGGATGGTTATTTTGAGAACAAGAAATCATGTTGGGAACATAAGGGTTTAATAATCCTAAAAAAGTATTTTTTTTGGAAAATTTTTAAGGTTTAGTGGACACCCAAGGTGTTCAAGGAAGTATTGGAGAAGGGGCTGAGTGGTCTGGCTGTAGTAAGGGCCCATTGTAGACCTTTCACACATTGATGTTGGGATTCACAGAATAAATGATAAGGGATAAGGGTCCATCCCATTTCTACGAAGGTAAACAGTGTGAAACTTTAATCTACACTATGAAAAGATTTTATGTGTTGTTTTATATAAAACGGGTGGTCTCCCTTTATAAGGACATGGCGTTAAACATTACATAATCTAGTTAATTAAACAATAATTCACTTCCATACATTCTCAAATAACATTTAGGTTTAGATATTTTCATAATTATGTAATAAAATCATACATATAAACTCATATATTATAAATTATACACTTCTACTAAAAATCCATTTTTCACAATATGAAACTTTTAGAATAAAACATGATTTCTTTTTGTAACAAAAATTCAGAACATTATACATGAATTCTAAATTCCCATTACCCATCCATAAACCCTATGATAAACATTTTGAAACATGGTATTAGTAGAAAACTATTGCTAAGTTACATAAAAATAAAGAAATAAACCATTATTCTAAGAATGGAAATATGTTTAAAAATTTATAGCTTTTACACCTAAAACATAATCTCTTTAGCATGCCTTATGAAATCATAAGTTTTCTATATTGCAAGCATACATGAATCATAAAAGGTAAGTTGTTGGATTTTTTTCATATAACACTTATATATAATGTATCTCTACCATCTATACAGGGAGTAACCATCCTAGTTACATTTGGAATAACCATCACAGCATGTTCCCATAATCTCTTAGGAGAAACCTAATTGGTTAACTCCATCCGATTACATAAAGACTTAGAGAGATATAATGGGATCAGCCTCTATTTTTTTATCATAAAACCACCCATAATCATAAACATTCTTAATAACAACAACATAATCATAAAATATAAATCTTTCATAAAAGAAATATTTCTATGGAAAATAAATTTTCCATTTTTAAATCACTTTTCAATTTTAAGAAGCCATATAATTATAAATGAAAACATTTTATTTGAAAATAAACATGTATGATTTTAAAGGAAACATAAAATAAATAATATGTCCTTAAAGTGGGAAAACAATCTTATTAAATATTAGTAAAAAATATTTCTTTAATAAAAATAGTTGTACCTTGAAAAGAGGATTTTTAAAAAGGTAGTCTTTTACTTTAGGTCATAAAGCATCATGTACTTGTTCTTAATGACCAGTATAATAGAATTAAAATAATTAATTAATCAATTCATAACATTTTACACATATATGTTATTTATTACTATTTTATTATGTTCATTAATGGAAAGTTTTACGAGTTATAAATATCATAATCTTTGTTCCATGAACATTCATTTAATGGATTTATAGTCAGTCCCCTCAAGTATAATTATAGGAGTTCTTTTCAAATGAAATAAATACTCTAGAAGTGAAATGAAATGCTATTAACATGTTTGAAAAATGTTAGTTGATCACATATATCAATTTTTTCTGATATGAGGATGATTTATTAGATAAAACATTAATGATAAATGTATGGTTTGTTTTTTGTGGTTTTTTTCGACCATCACAAACTATTTTCATTTTATTTAATTATTATGTATATAAATTAGTTCCAAAATATTAAAAAAGTTATAATATAAATTTTAAAATCTTATGTAACCATAATAATAGTTTTATGACCAGCCGTGAATATGGTAACGGAAAATAAAAAACCATAATCCACAAAGGCCATGAATCGACACGTCAGATATGATATATTCAGTTTTTAGAAAAAGTTGAGAATAGAAGAGGTTTTAGGATGGATATTACATTAAAATAATAAAATTATAGTATATATATGATACTATAGTTATCATTATAATTTATAGAGGGAAGGTGTGGATATGGTAAAAAGAAAGTATTCTAAAAGAGAGTGGAGGGGGATTTTACCTCTTGAAAATTGTCTCCCTCAGAATCTCATTAAGGAACTCGGTTTTGGTATTTTGGTGAAACCAGTAGGTATTAGATGTATTAAGAGTATTTGGAAGGTAAATTTTCAGAATTTATTTATGACTCAATGCTTATATGGTGTTAATAGAAGAGGTGTTAAGGGATGGTATTTATAGGGAGAGGGGAGGGGTGTTTTTATTATTTAATTCAATTGTTTCTTATTTTGGGTCAAGACTATCAATACTGTGGATTCTTGTGATTAAGTACAGAAAATTGTTAATGAGAGTTCTAAATAATGGGTTCATAAATCATAAATTACTCTTAAATTCATGTATTTAATTTATAATTTTAAATATTGTAAATTACCATATTTCAATATTCACAAAAAAATCATCTATTTCAGAAAAATCCAAAAAAAAATAAACCTAACCATTTTTCAACATATAGATTTCAAAGATGAACTATTTTTTAAAAAAATAGTTTTTCAAATATGAGAAATTTTATTTTCAATTGAAATCATCATATATTTGATAAATAACAATTTTAATATTATAACAGATTTTATGACACTTTAAAATTTTTATTAAGGTCTCATGAAATTATCTTATAATTATAATAAAAAATATATTATTTTACTAAAATATTTTATGAAAATAAATTATCCTTTAAATTATTATTTTAATATTAAAATTAATATATACATTTACACTTCAGAAAAATACCAACACTAAATTTATCATTTTTAAAAACAGTTATTTACTTATTCCATGTTATAGATATATCATATTTTCATTTATGATATGCCAACATTTTATTTATATTTTCATAAGTGGGGTTATTATTATAATTTCTATATTATTATTTCTAAAAGTCACATTATTATTTAAATGGAACTATTCTAATTTTATAGATTCAATAATTTCTATAATTAGCACTTTTTC
The DNA here is from genome assembly GCA_963277665.1 of Viscum album. Lineage (NCBI taxonomy): Eukaryota > Viridiplantae > Streptophyta > Magnoliopsida > Santalales > Viscaceae > Viscum > Viscum album. Next base: position 537,233,566 of record OY728165.1, read on the forward strand.
ATTATACAATTGAACTAAATATAACTATTTAATTCCAAAATGAAAAAAAAATCTATAAGTACTTGGTTTTTACATTCTCCCCCTCCCCATTAAATTTTTTCCCCATAATTTATTCACAAATTAAATAAGGAAAGATACATTTCCATCATAGAATTTCTATATTCTCAGGTTGCTTCTTCATCCATGTGTTTTCTCTAAAATACCTTAACTTGGTGAATTACCTGATTCTTGAATACTTGATCTCTATGATAATGAATTTGAATAGGTTTATCCTCAAGAGTAAGGTTCTCTTATAGTTGAACTAATTAATGATTTAGAACATAATATGAATCTATAACATGCATTCTTAACATCTAAACATGAAAAACATTGTGTACCACGGACAAAATTAGAGGATAAATTACTAGATATAAAAATGATACATATTTATCTATGATTTTATAGGGTCCAACGAACCATAGAATTAGCTTTCCCTTCTTAAAAAACATATCACATATTTCGATGTAGAAAATTTTATAAATAAATGGTCACCTACCTCAAAAGAAAAATCATTCTTCTAGTTATCTATATAACTTTTTTTCTACTCTAAGATGTCCTCAAGTGTCGCTGAATCAAATAAAATTTATATTATGTTTCACCTGCCAATTATTTTCACATCAACATTAATTCACCTAATTTATACCAAAAAATATAGAGTTTGAAACCTCTTTTCATATATTTCTATAAAAGCTTCCACTGGTATACGGGAATAAAACAATTGTTATAAGAAAACTCAACCAAAAAAGATGATAATTCCAACTTACCAAGTAATACATTCAACAAGCTCAAAGTAATTCTATCATTGTATGAATTTTATACATGGACTATCCATTATATTGAGGATGGAAATCAGTGATGAAATTTAACTCAGTTCCCAATGACTTTTGAAGGCCTTTCAAAAAAGTTAGAGGTGAACTTGGGATCTTGATTAGATACTATAAAGAGTGGAACACCATGAAACCTGGGTATCTCTTTAAGTCACAATCATGAATCATGATCTAAAGAAATAATATCTATAATAAGAAGAAAATTTGTATATTTAGACATTCGATCAACAATAACCCAAATCACATTGTTTCCTTGAAGAGTTTTTGGTAATCCCCTTATCAAATCCATGGATATATTTTTCCATTCCCACTCTGTCACTAGAAAATGATGAAGCATCCCCTTTGGTGATACTCTTGAAGGTCTCTGTACATCTTATTGCTTCTAGGATAAGATGAAAATGGATAACTATGAATTTCACTTAATAAATTTTTATTCAATTGTGAATAACAAGTCACACATAATATATTCCCAAATCATAAAATACAATATTTATCAGTGTTAAATTTTTCAAACATATCCTTTTAACCAATTCTAACTTTTTCTATAACTCGCAGTCTTTATTCTGAGCATTGTAAACTCTATATGATAGAGAAAATTTATAAAACACCTGAAACAAAGTAGAGTCATTTCCAGCACCAACAACTTTCAAAACAAAAATCATCAAATCATTGACCAAGGTTTTAGGTTCCAAATGTAACATAGTAAATGTAACATTATTTTTTCAACTCAATGCATCATCCAATTGGTTTTATTTTATTGGATGGTATATAATTGTAAAATCATAATACTTTATCAGTTTCATTTATCTTCTCTTTCTCATATTCACTTCCTTCTGAGGTAATATTTACGTTAAACTTTTATTATTAGTATATATTTCACACATTTATCCGTATAGTTGATTTCTCTACATTTTTTAAATGAAAACAACACCTTATAATTCTAAATCATGTGTGAGATAATTTAACTATTGAGGCTTCAGTTACCCTGAATCATAAGAAATTACCAAACTATTTTGTACCATAACACCACCAATTCTCGTTAAAGAAGTGTCACTATAGATGAAAAACTCTCCATTTCTAGAATAAAGAGCTAAAATGGAATCATTCACAAATATTTTTTTGAATTCCTAAAAAAATAACATTCTTATGTCCAAATAAATTTAATTCATTTCATGTTAACGTAGTTAGTGGGATAGATAACCATGAAATGTTTTCAACAAATTGTGGGTAATATATTTCTAATCCAATAAAATGAAAAATCTCAGTAAAATTTTTAGGTCTTATCTATTCATAAACAACCTTTTTGGTGGGATCAACTATTATTACATATTTATTTATAATGTTCTCAATAGAAGAAATTTATTGTAACTAAAAGTCACATTTTATAAATATCCTGGATAAATTATTTTTTATAAGGATTACTGAACTATCATTTGATATTTTTAATGATCCTAAAATCTTTTTTAATAAATAAAAATATCAACAATAAAAACAAAAAAATCCTAATATTCACAAAATATTATATTCATAAGTACCATAAAAAAAGTAGGATACTTTTTCAATCCAAATGTCATGAAAACAAACTCATAATTCCCTTATCTAGTATAGAAGTTTGTTTTCAGAATGTCATCCTCCTTCACCATTAGTTGATGGTACCTGAATCTCAATTCAATCTTGGAATAATAATTATATCCCTAGAGATATTCAAGAAATTCATCAATACAATTCAAAGGATAATTATTCCTAATAATAATATTATTAAATCTCTATGATTGATGAAAATCCTTATGGAAACAAAAAACTTTTTAATAAATAAAACATGTGCACACCAAACTGAAGTGTTTGGTCAGATAAAACATTTATCTTGAAACTCCTATAACTGAATTTTTAATTCTAGAAGTTCGAATTATCCATTAGATAAGGGGGTTTTGAAATAAGTTTCACATCATGGACTAAATCATAGTAAACTCAACCTCCCATATAGGGATAATTCTAGAAAACTCATTTTAAAACCCAATCTAGAAATTCATTTACCACTTGAAAATCATTAATATGAATTGTTCCTCCTTTCAACAATATGCGCATAATAACATTCATTTCCATCTTTTAATAGTTTCTCACCTTCCTAATATGTTATAAATGGTATGGTTTCATTCTTGTATTCAAATTGGTAATCTTTATAAAAAACATTATTTAGCTCTATAATCAATCTTATCATGGTAAACAGAAATCCAATCCATACACAGAAAATCATCATATTCTACTAGGGGAAAGAAAATAAGGTTTGCAGGTAAATTATTTTTACATACATTGACATTAATATTCTTATAATTTCCTTTTTTTAATATTTCTCCTCGGGGTTTTTACTATAAGTTTTGTCTTTAATTCATGAAGTGGAATATATAATTTACCAAAAAATTTCTCATATATGAAAGACTGTGTACAAACTGAATCAAAAAATACATTAGAAAACACTGAGTAAAAAAATTAACCTAATAACACTTAATTGGAGGGCCCAACATATGTTATATATAGAGGTTTTTACAAGACATTTTTACTTTCAGTTTGATTGCTTCTCATCATTTGGGTTCCTCTTTAGACACTTGTTTTCATAATGACCCATCTCATTACATTTAAAACATTTTTTTCTATATTTCAGAATTTTTCATACCATAAACATGATATTTTTAATTGAAATTATGAGCCATATTCCCAAAATTACTACATCAGAAACACTTAGTAGACTTCAAAAAGCACACCTCGAATTATTTTTACCACAATTCTCATAAACTGAAAACCTAATTTTCTTACCACTAATAAGCCTTAATGAATTATTTATTTTTTATTTTCACCTCTAAATATTTTTCTTTTGGTTCTCAAAGTACTCATGATCATTGGAAAACTCCATTTCCACTTTCTCTATGCATCAAAAACATTTTTCTTAACTTTTCAATTCATGATATTCCATTGCCCTTCACTATTTTTAATTCAATCCTAAGTAAAAATGATTTATTTTACTATCAAGATCCCAGATAAAATTTAGAGTGTACCTTTCTAATCAAGTTGATTTTTCTTCTTATATAGCCATATAATCCTCCTCCTTTCTCAATTATAGAAATTCATTTTCCATGCTATATCAAATTTCCCTACGAAAATATTTCTCAGTGAAAATATTTTTGAATTTAACCATTCCAAAGCATCAATCTCCTCACTACCCTAGATATTCTTGACTATAAAAAACCATTGTTTGGCTTCAAATTTAAAATTTTAAATAGAAAGACTAAAGTTTTGAAGGTATAAACGCCCAATGGAATTGAAAATATTTTGTAGGGAATTAATCCACCCTTCAGTTACCACTAGGATAGAATATCCATTAAGTGTAGGAGGGTGTTGCATCATAAAATGGTCAACCACTAACATATTCCTTTAAGGTTGATGTATTTCATATTGTTCATAAGTTTTACCTCTATTTATATCATGTTTAAACTCTTTAATTACCATCATTATCATCTTGGATCCAATTCACATCATTCTAGGTTGTGGATTCAGAAGGATATCAGTCTCTCAGTTCCTTCCTACTTCATCTTCTTTGTTTCTTCTTTGGGAAACCGTTTCGAATAGACATATCTTAGATGAAGTAACATGGTAATCCTTAAATTAAATATCATTTAAACTTAACAATAATGTAAAAAACCTTTATGGGTATTCTATTAACATTATCCTAACCCATAAAGTTATATAAAACGTGCTCTAATTCTATCTTTAAGGAGACAACCTTAAACATTCCATAATATTGTTAATTCAACTAGAATTTACTTTCATGAATTTCCAAATATTTTTTTGGATTATAGTTTAAGATAATTATTTCATAAAATCATACATAGAAAATAATATATTATAAATTATACACTTATACTCAATATCTATTTTTCACAATACGAAACTTTTAGAATAAATCATTATTTCTTACTGAATCAAAACATCATGATTTTAAACTATACTTATTACTTTCCTTTACCAATCCATGAACCCAATGAAAAAAAATTTATAACATGTTATGAGAATAAAAAGTTTACTAATGAGAATATAAAGATATAAATATACTATTATTCCATGAATCAAAACATTTTCACACAGTTATAACATTTACATATAAACATAATCTCATTAGCTTACCTTATGAAATCATAAGTTTCTTGTAAACCCATAAAAATCATAGATAAATAAAAAATGTAAAATTGTGGAATAGTTTTCCTATCACTCTTACATATATATTATCTTTTCATGCTATATAGGGAGTAAAAATACTGGTTATTCTTGGAATAATGATCATAGCATATTCCCATAATCTCTTAGGAGAGACCTAACCAGTCAACTCTATCTCTTTACCCAATGCATTGGAGAGATATAATAGGTTTAACCACCCTATTTTTCTCAAAGAAACACCCATAATAATGAAAATTTCTAAGTACCATAACCTAATCATAATAGATAAATCTTTCATATAAGAAGCATTCCAAAGGAAAATAAATTTTCCATTTTGTAATACATTTTATTTTTAAGAATTCGCGCACTTATAAATGATAATGTTTTATTTGAATATAAAATTTCAAAATTGTAAAGGAAACATCAATTCAATAAGGTATCATAAAATTTAAAAAATCTTCTTATGTCATATATTTAAAAAAAATTAATAGAATACTTTTACCTTGATTAATGATTTTAAAAAATAAAGTCCCTTACTTTTTGTTGGAAGTCATTCGACACTTATACTTAATGTTCTGAATAATAAAATTAGATTCATTAATTACTAAGTTCATAAAATCTTCCATATATTTTTTATTTATTAGTATTTTATTAAGTTCATTTATGGTGAACTTTATGAGTTATAAATATCATAATCGTCGTTACATGAGTGTTTATTTCATGGATTTCTTGTCGGTTCCCTTCAGTGTAATTATGAGAGTTAAAAATAAATGGAGGAAAAACTCCATAAGTTAAAATAAATGGAATTAATATGTTACTATATTTTTAAACAATTCATATATTATTTTTTTCTGATATGAGGTGGATTCCTTAGATAAAACATTAATGATAAATGTTTGGTTTGTTGTTTTTCTATTTTTCTGACCATCACAAACTAGTTTCATTTTATTTAATTATTATGTTTATAAATTAGTTATATAAAATTAACCATGTTATAAAATAAATATTAAAATGTAGTTTAACAATAATAATTTTTTTATGACAATCCTTAATGGAGGTAATGGAAAATGGAAAATCATTATCCACAAACTCTATGAATCGACGTGTCAAGGATGTTGTTTTCATTTTTAAGAAAAAGAGGAGAAGAGAAGAGGTTTGATGATTGATATTAAATTAACAAAATAACATTAGATTATATATATGATAATATATTTATCATGATTATTTCTATAGGTAAGGTGTTAATAAGGTTGAAAGAATGAAATAAATAGAGAATTCAAAATAGAAAGGAGGAGGATTTACCCACTTGAATATGTTCTCCTTCAGAACCTCCATAAAGAACATGATTTTGTTATTTTTGTGAGACCATATGGTGTTAGACATGGAGAAGAGTCTTACAAATATAATTGGAAAGAATTTATGAAAGATTAAATGGTTAAAATGTTTGAGGAGAAGAGCTGGTGAGGGGTGGTATTTATAGAAAAAGGAGAGGGCTTTTTTTATTATTTTATTCATTTATTTGTTATTTTTTATCAAGATTATAAATAGTGATGATTATTTTGATTAATTATAGTAAATAGTGACTTTTAGTGTGAAATAATGGATTATTATATCAACAATTTCTCCAAAATTGATGTATTTAACTTATAATGTTAAATATTTTAAATTTCTGTATTTTACAATTCAAAATAACAACTATTTCAGAAAAATACCAACAAAATCACCCTAAATTTTTTTCTATGTGTAGATATAAAAAATGGAATATATTTTTTGAAAATAATTTTCTAAATATGATAAATTTTATTATTAATTCAAATCATCATTTATTCAAAAATTTCTTATTTTAATATTATAACAGATTTTATGACACATTGAAAAATTAATTAATGTCTCAAGAAATTATATTATAATTATGATAGAACAAAATATTAATTTATGAATCTAATTTATGGAAAAAAAATTATTTTAAATCATTATATTAATTATAAAATTGTAAATAAACATTTATGTTTCAAAAAAATACCAATATTTAATTTATCATTTTTAAATAAAATTATTTATATATTTAATTATATAAATATAATATATTTTTATTTATGAGATTCCTAAATTTTATTTATACTTTTATAGGTGAGTTTATTATTGTAATGGCCATATTAGTATTCCTAACGGTCACATTACTATTCCAATTGTAAGGTTACTAATCCATTAGTATAGATTTCTTAATTCCTATTAATACCAATTATTTAATTATACATTTTTAGTAAATTTACATATTCAATTCCAAAAATGAAAACATATTATTCTATAAGTACCTAGGTTTTTATACCCCTCCCCCTTGTTTTTTCTCAAATAGAGCATGAATTGAAGAGACTAACGGTTGGCTACTTCCATCTTCTTACTCATCCTTACTCATATGTGGTTCTTGGTGGATTTTTGCAGTGATTATTGGTAAAATCCTACCAAATTTCATATTTCCCTTCATTTCACCCTAATTTTTTCATTTCTCTGTGTTTTTTGTTTTCATTCCACCGTAACATTTTTGAATTGACCAAATATGTTGGGATTTTGTTCAGATTATATAGAGGGAATATTGGGATGATATTTTTTCATAATCGTTAGTAATTTTGGTAAATATTTATCATATAGTATAATTAATTTGATTTTTTCCTTTATATAATTTATTTGGTTATTTACTGGGTGATTCTTGATAGATATTTTGGTTGGGATGGTGTTCAGGGTATGTTGTAGACCATTCAGGTATAGTCGATCATGGTTTTGTGTGATGACAATTCCTTGTGAGTTTTTAGGCATTGTTCTTAGTTAAAATTAATTCGAATAATTATTTATTAATTGTTTATGCTTAATTTTTGGTATCTTGTGGCATGATAGAGGTTCTCGGGATTGGACATGATGCATGTTTGGCTTAGATGAGGCTTAGTGGAGCTCAGTGAGGGGTTAACCATGGTATTGATGTAATTGATCCCTATAATACAATTTCATGTATATATGATTATGCATTAGCAATCCTGAATCTATACTATATAGAGTTTGAGAATGTGTAATAAGGACTAATAGATTCCTTTGGTGAGAATATTGGATGCCATTGAGCCTCCAAAGTTGTGACCAAGTGCTCATTAGCACTTAGGTAAATTGGTATCAGCCGACAACTATATTTCTGAGGAGTATTGGATTTGTTTGAGCTGAAGATAGACCTCTAGGAGGTACCAAGTTACATTACTAGAAATCATGGTTTTCCCAACAGTTGTATATCAACGGTTTAATAGAACCATTGGTATAAGTGATTTTTTCCAATGGTTTGATGAATCCATTGGGAAAGATGGGAAGAAAATTAGTTTTCCCAATGGTTTTTAAAAAATGCTGGGAAATATTTTCCCCAAATACAGACCAACCAAACCCACACCCAGCCCGATTGCAAATTGCAGATAGAACCCAGCTCTTTAATTCTTCTCGACAGGGACACTCTTTCCACCCAAGATCCATCTTCAATGAAACAAAATCTTATTTCACACTTCAAATTAGTAAGTGTTACCTTAGTTTTAGCGCTTTTTCTCTATTTTTTGGTGTTTGATGTTTTGATTTAGGCTAAATTAGGTTTGTTGTCTACAGAACCCTTAGATTTGTTTTATGTTTTCTGTTCTACACTTCAAACATGGTAAAGGGTTTTTTTAGTGGGTTGATATGGTACTTTTGGTGGAATTTATTTTAGTTAAAAATTGGATTTTGATTTGGATGAGTTTATGTTTCAATTTGAGGTTGGGGAGGGTGAGTAAATGGGGTGGGGGAGGATGTCGAGGGCTATCCATGTGGGGTGGGGGAGGGGTTGTCTAGGTAGGGTGGGGAGGGGCTGGGTTGTCCAAATGGGGTGGGGGTAGGGCTATTTGGGGTGGGGGAGGGGCTGTCTTGGTAGGGTGGGGGAGGGGGCTATCTAGGTATGGTGGGGGAGGGGGGTGGGTTGTCCAATCGGGGTGGGGGAAGGTCTGTTTGGGGTGGGGGAGGGGTTTTCTAGGTAGGATGGGGGAGGGGGCTGTCTAGGTTGGGTGGGGGAGGGGGTTGGGTTGTCCAAATGGGTTGGGGGAAGGGTTGTTTGTGGTGGGGGAGGGGATGTCTAGGTAGGGTGGGGGAGGGGCGGTCTAGGTAGGGTGGGGGAGGGGGTTGGTTTGTCCAGATGGGGTGGGGGTAGGGCTATTTGGGGTGGGGGAGGGTTGTCTATGTAGGGTGTGGGAGGGGGTCGGGTTGTCCAAATGGGGTGGGGGTTGGGCTGTTTGCGGTGGGGGAGGGGGCTATCTAGGTAGGGTGGGGGAGGGGGCTGGGTTGTCAAAATGGGGTGGGGGTAGGGCTGTTTGGGGTGGGGGAGGGTGTCCAGGCAGGGTTGTCCAAGTGGGGTGGTGAGGGTGTGCAGGTGGGGTGGGGGAGGGGCTATCTAGGTAGGGTGGGGGGATGGGTTGTCCAAGTGGGGTGACGGTAGGGTTATCTAGGTGGGGTGGGGGTGGCTGGGTTTTCCAAGTGGGTTGTGGGGGGTAGGGGTGTCCAGCTATGGTGGGGGGCTGGGTTTTCCAAGTGGGGTGGGGGTAGGGTTGTCCACGTGGGGTGGGGGGTGCTGGGTTGTCCAAGTGGGGTGGGGAAGGGCTGTCTAAGTGGGGTGGGTGGGGTGGGGGTAGGGCTATCCAAGTGGGGTGGAAACCCTAAATTCAATGTTTTAATTTGATATTTGGTTTGTTTTATTAGGTATTAGGTGTATGAGGCATTCTCATTCCAATTATGGGTGGTTTTAATCAAAAGTTATGATGATGGAACCATTTATGAAGTTGTTGTCTCTATTTAATCTCATTTCTCCTAACTTAACATTAAATTCTATATCACATTTGGTTTCTATTTTTTTAGTTTCTAGTTATGTTATTTGTGGTCGATGATTGTCTCATGTTAATTGTTTTCAATGGTTTGGCATGGAAATTGGGCATTTAATGTGACTTTTTCAAATGGGGGTGCCTTGAGAATACTCCAAATATTTGTTAAAAATGATAAAAGGTATTTTATTATTTAAAATGGATTTTGAAAGATATTTTCTATTAAAGTTAAATCCTATTGAATTGTTTATGAAAAAATGACTTATATGAATTCTTTTTACAGAATAGACAGAAGTTGGATGTATGAAACTGATCGGATCTCAAGTGATTTTCAAAACAATTTGGAGAGATTTATAGATTTTTCATTTCATAATGCATCAGATTGTGGTCGCATACACTTCCAATGTTCCAATTGTGTTGGTAGAGCTTGGATGAGCCGTGAAGAAGTCAGCTACCACATAACCAAAAATGCTTTTCAAACAAACTAATTTTTGTGGTATCACAATGGGGAGAAAATGAAATCTCAAATTGTTGATGATCGAAATGAAAGGACTAGAATGGAGAATTTGTTAGATGATCGGTTTCCATTTATTCGTCATCATTAAAAAGAAAGGATTTTGACTCAAGAAGACTTCGATATGAGGACAGATGATGCATCTAGTGAAAATAATGATATTGATAGGGTGAAAAAATTGAATGATGTTGCCACGACTCCAATATATCAACAATGCGATTAAAATTAAAAAGCTGGAATTTTTAATCCGATTGTTTCATGGGAAAACTATGTATGGGATTTCTAATATAGCGATCGATTAGATTCTTACCCTCTTGAAGGATTTACTTCCAGATGATGTAGATATTCCCTCAAACCACTGTATGGCATGGATGTTAGTTGAGGAACTTGGATTTTCAAGAAACAAAATTCATTCTTGCCCGAAAGATTGCAGTTTATTTTAGGAGGAAACCGCTGAATGAAATGATTGTATAAAATGTGGCCCATCCCGCTGGAAGTTAAAATCAGATGTAATACCATCCTGCATTCCACAGAAAGTAATGTGGCACTTTCCACTGATCCCCAAACTCTAGAATATTTTTATGTCTGATGAAATATCAATAAAAATTAGATGGAATGATACCGAGAGAATGAAGACTAATGATGAGTTGGTTCATCCTGCAGATGTCTTTTCATGGCAGAGATTTGATGCTCGACATCCTGATTGTGTAGCTGACGTGCATAATGTGAGGTTTTTTCTTTCATGCGATGGTTTTAATCCATTTCGGCATATTCTTACTTCGCACAGCACATGGCCAGTTTTTATACACATTTGTAATCTTCATCCATGGTTTTATATGAAAAAACCTTTAACTTTCATGAGTATACTCATATATGTTCCTTCTGATCCGGGCATTGATATTGATGTATACATGCAACCTTTAATAAAAGAGTTGAAACTTATTTGGGATGTGGGTGTGCGCACATACGATGCATGTTCGAAAGACATATTTCAGATGCGGGTTGTGCTTATGTGGATGATCAATGATTTTACGGCTTATTCAATGATGTCTGGATGGAGTATGAAGGGAAAATTGTCATGTACAGTTTGTATAAAGAATACATGATCCAGAAGACTAAAAAATCGTTGTAGATTCAGTTTTATGGGACATCGACAATTATTGACAAAGGATCATCCATATAGAATGAATCATCGAAGATTTGATAATACCATAGAGACTGATGATCCACCTCAGCGTATATCTGGAAGTGATGTGCTTAATGAATTGAAATATTTCAGTTTTTCGTTCGGGAAGGGTCAAATGAAATCTGGAAAGAGAAATAATGTTTCCACTGAAACCTGTTACAATTGGAGGAAGAGGAGTATCTTTTTTTATTTGCCTTATCGGTCAACCAATTTGTTACGTCATTGCATAGACGTAATGCATATTGAAAAGAATATATGATAAATGTTGCTTTCGGTTCTTCTAAATGTCAAGGGGAAGACAAAAGATTATTTATGATCTTGATGTGACTTGGTGGATTGGGGCATCAGACCAGAATTACATCATGTGCGTATCAATGAAAATAAATGCCAACTTCCATGTGATTCTTTTGTGATGACACCTACAGGAAAAAAACAATTTCTGGAAGTATTAGATACAATTAGAGTTCCTGATGGTTATTCAAGAAACATATCTAAATGGTTCAACAGAATAGAGTTGAAGCTAAAATCATTGAAGACTCATGATTATCACGTTCTACTACATGAGTTGCTTCCAATAGAAATCCATCATCTTTTGTCCAATAATGTAAGGGTGGATATTATTCGGTTGTGCCATTTTTTTAGAGATCTTTTTTCTAAGAAGTTGTCCAAGTCTTTCTTGTAAAAAATGTTGACAGATGCCCCATTAATTTTGTGTGAGTAGGAGAAAATATTTCCTACATCATTTTTCACATGTTTGTTGCATCTGACTGTCCATATTCCCACTAAAATACTTCTCGGAGGACCTGTTTCTTTTCATTGGATGTATCCAACTGAAATAAATATGTTCACATTAAAGTATTATGTCTGAAACATAAATCATATCAAAGGTTCTATCGTGAAGAGTTACTTGGGTCAAGAATGTATGGATTTCTGCTCGATGTATTTGTCTGATCTTACTACAAGATTGAACAGACCAATGAGAAATGAAGAAGAACAGTATGAGAAAATTGAACCCATTTTTCCATCACTTCCTCAAACAGGAGGAATTCTTGGATCATATACATTGAGGACATTAATCCATGAAGAGCGGGAGATGGCACATCGCACGGTGTTTTTCAACTGTGATTTGATCGATGACTATATCAGGTAACTAAATTGATTATGTATATCTTACATATATATCTGTTAAAGTATTCATTTTTTTTATCTATAAGGAACATAAAAAAATCATAAATAGGAAGCATTGTTATTTATCTTTGAGAAGGAGAGAGACATTACATAGAAAAGAGTTTTCTGCTCGGTTAAAATTGATGGTAACAAAATTAATGTTTAAAATAATTATATCAATATGTAATTAAGTTTAATAGCCATTTATATTGGAGGTATTGAGTTTGTCTGCTGACTCTGTCTCTGAGGAAATAAGAGCTTTGGCTTTTGGTCCTAATATCGTGGCTCGTGACTGTAAGTCAATTGTTATCAATGGGTAATAATTTATTATCACTGAATGAGCAAAGAACATGAGAACACAACATGAAGGCATTATGGTTACTGCCACAATAGATTGTTATGCTTGTGTATCAGATAGTAGACCACGATTTGAAAATGTGGGTTATTATGGAGTTATTGAGAAAATAATAATATTGGATTATTACTCTAATGGACGTGTCACAATGATGAACTTCCATTGGTTTGATTCGATGACGAGGCATGGCACATTTATTGATGACTGTGGATTTCGAGTAATTAATATGAATCACACTCTTGCTACCGAAGAACCATATGTGTTGGCATCAATGGCTAAACAAGTTTTTTATGTCAAAGACCAACATTGACCTGAATTTGGTGTCATAGTTGAAGTAATTCCAATACATATTTTTGATTATGGTGATGATGGAATTGACATTGTCCCTAGTTCCATTGGAACTAATCCATTTATTTCTTTTGATTAATCCAATAGCTCAAATTTCAGAGTTGATTATGAACCTGAAGTTTTGGTTGAAAATATATAGAATCATTCATCCATGTTCTCAATTCTTTTGGTTTACCTCGATTTGGGTTGTTAAGGTTGGTAATATTCAAATTGATTTAGTATTGATCACAAATATGTTTTAGTTGACTTGACCATTATGTTAATTTTCAATGTTTATTGGTTGCAGTTTTAGTTGAATTTCATTTTCTAATTTGGAATTGAACTGTATTCAAACATAGTCAAACAATATTTCTAACTTGGATAACATTACAACTGGAATGATTTATTAAATCTATTCAAGATCTTTTAAAACAATTGATAGCTGACTTGACCATTATGTGAATTTTTAATGTTTATTGGTTGTAGTTTTATTTGAATTGCATTTTATAATTTGGAATTGAACTGTATTCAAACATAGTCAAAAAATATTTCTAACTTGGTGAACATTACAACATTTATGATTTATTAAATCCATTCAAGCTCTTCTAAAACAATTGATAGTTGACTTGACCATTATGTCAATCTTTAATGTTTATTGGTTGTAGTTTTATTTGAATTTCATTTTCTAATTTGAAATTGAACTATATTCAAACATAGTCAAAAAATATTTCTAACTTGGTGAACATTACAACTTGTATGATTTATTAAATCCATTCAATCTCTTCTAAAATAATTGATAGCTTACTTGACCGTTATGTGAATTTTCAATGTTTATTGGTTGCAGTTTTATTTGAATTGAATTTTCTAATTTGGAATTGAACTCTATTCAAACATAGTCAAACAATATTTCTAACATGGTGAACATTACAACTTGTATGATTTATTAAATCCATTAAAGCTCTTCTAAAACAATTAATAGCTAAATTACCAATGAATCCCCCTATTCCCTCATATATTTAGTTTTTTGGGTTACACATTAGTTTCCTTTTTCTAAATAATTACTTATTTGTTTTCAAAAGCAGGAAATGAAGCCAATTGAAGAGAGATGAAGGGAAAAAATGATGGAGAACAATCGTCAAATGACGGATTTGGGAATTCCATTATTAGTGCCTATAGTGAGTAATTTATTTCAAATTGATATATTTAAAGAATATATAATGTCATGTGATTAATTTTTTTGTAAACATATTTGTAGGATCCACCTATACATCGACAGTTATTCGACGAGGAGCCTAGTACTGGTCCTAGTACTCAGGCCGGTGGTACGAGGAGGGTTCGTACTAGAGGTGGACGAGTAGCTGCGCGTACCCGACTAGACCCTTCCCCTCCCACTGACATGTCATCCTTCCCACATTTTGATCCCAGTGTGTCGTTAGGGACACACAAGATATTTAGGCCTCCCATGTTTCCATTACCTTCTGCATCTTATGGCCCATCATTTTCACATCCCATGATGATTCCCACTCCCTAGTTAGAATCTGGTCAGACAGTTGTCCCATCTTCTTTTCCTTCTACTTCTGCCAGTCTCAGCTTCTATATTCCATCATCTTCGACTCCTATTCCACCACAGGGTGTTCCATCAGTTTTTGTGGATCCAACAGCTGTCAACGATCAGACTGCAACAGGTATATTTATAAAATCCTAAAAGAAAATTATAACAATATTTATATTCATTATAACATGTTTTGATAAAATATTTGATTTTCTTTCATAACAGATACATCTACTGACAGGAGGCATGGGTGGGGGCGTACATGCATGCATTCATTGTGGAACCTCCACACACAGGTTATGGTGGATTATAATGAAGACAACCAAATGGTTGAGAAAACAGGGCAGCAATGTGGGAGTTTTTTGGCGACGCTTTCCAAATACTCTGACATCATTCCCGTCAGCCCGCTATCATGGAGACATTTTCCACATGAGGTCATGGATAGAGCTTGGGAAGAGATATGGGTAAAAAATATGTTCTATTTAATTCCATGAATTATTTTTATATTTATATGAATTAATATTTTGATGTCTGCTTCGATTTAATTTTCCCAATGGTGAGGGTGCACGACCAGAACGTCTAAAGGATTTAGGCGAGCTTTGGAGAGCCTACAAGCATGATTTGTATATTGGCTGGGTTGCTAGAGTTGGCACTGAGTTAGAGGCGGTACTAGTGGTGGATGATTTTCCTATAGAGCAATATCGTCAGATGATTACTCATTGGACAAGTACCCAGTTTAAAGTATTAATAACATTTGAAGTATTTAAATAATAACTTTCATGTTTTGCATTAATAATACCTGTTGCATTTGCTAATTTTATTTAGGAATCATCTAAAAAAAATAAAAAGAACATTGATGAAAAAAATTCCTTCACACACTAGGACGCACTACAATGCCTGATCATGAGAGGAAGCAGGTATGACAATTGTTTATAATTTTTCTTTACGACTTAATCATTATTTGTTTCCTCAATTATTTAATATTTTTCTAAAGTTTTCATATAACTTTTGTTTTCAATGTCATTGTAGAGGAAAATAAAAAATATTGAAGGATGTGTGCCTCGAGGAAAACTGTTTTGATCGAGTAGACGGAAAAAAGATGGAAGTGTCGTCAACGAAGAGACTCGGTAGCAGATTTGAAGTTTTAATCTGTTGAATTTATATTTTAATATCTATTTTGTATCTTAATTATATATTTATATTTTTAACAGGCTCCTGTAGAGGCCCTCGATGCCCAAGAACCAGACAATTTTGGGCCAACAGATCACTTACATCAGGTGTTGGGAGAAGAGCATTATGGCAGAGTATGCTGCCGAACTAGGATAGCCCGGAAGAGGTATTATCCCTCCTCAAGAATGAGATGTTGTGCCACTATGATGCAACAAGTTAGGCCACATGAAGAATAGGCTGAGAAAAGGGCCACTGAGATGGCTGAACAGTCTGCTAGGGAAAACAGTGCGTTTATGAAATTTATTGAAGTTCTACATCCAACACTTCCAGCAGAGGCCAGCCCAGCTTTTGATTAATATACCTCGTCGATACGTTCAATATATGGTGCACCTGGTGGCAGTTATAGTGGTGGTCAGGACAATGTCCATATTGACGATGATGATGGTGAGGAGTCTGATGAGGAAGAGGAGGGAGAGGAGGAGGGCGAGGCGGGTGGCGAGGGTGAGGAGGAGGGCGAGGGCGAGGAGGAGGGCGCTGAGGAGGGAGAGGATGATGATGGGGATGAGGACGAGGGGGATGATGATGGTGATGATGGTGATGGTGATGTGGGACAAATTGATCCATTATATTTTTGACTAATATTACTGAGATTTGATATTTAATCTATTCTAGTTGTTGGTTTTATCTAGACTCGTAGTATAGTATTGGAGTTGAATTATTTTTATATATTATCTATTTTTATAGATGTTGTTTTCTTTTAGTGGTTGTGTGTTTGGGAACCCCCTCCTTCCTGGACCTTGGACAACCCCCCACCATCCTCCTTGGACCCCGGACACCATCCTGGACAGCCCCCAGACAGCCCCCGGACAGCCCCCCGAACACCCCCCCCCCCACCCTCCTCCCTGGACCCCGGACAGCCCCCCAGACAGCCCTCTGGACAGCCCCCCCCCCCCCCCCACCCACTTCCTTGGACCCTGAACAACCCCCCGAACACCCCCCGGACAGCCCCCAGACAACCCTCCGAACAGCCCCCTGGACAGCCCCCCCCCCCCCCCCACACCCTCCTCCCTGGACCCCAGACAGCCCCCCCCCCCCCACCCTCTTCCTTGGACCCCAGACAACCCCCCAAACACCCCACAGACATCCCCCGAACAGCCCTCCAAACAGCCTTTGGAGAGCCCCCCCCACCCTCCTCCCTGGACCATGGACAGCCCCCCAGACAGCCCCCCCACCCTCTTCCTTGGACCCCGGACACCCCCCCGAACACCCCACAGACAGCCCCGCCAGACAGCCCCCCACCCTCTTTGATTTCATTTACAACTAGAAAATCTATAATTTATATTTTATTTATTTTCATCATGATAATCAATGTAAATCACATTACACATCTAATCAATACCATAGATTCTCGGTATGTTATAAAAGAGATGTATTCATTGGGCATGACATTGTTAGCTCCGAAATGTTTCATAGCATGATAAACTAAAATCTAATCCATACTAAGAATAATATAAAAATATTTTATATTAATGTACACAATATTTTATGTAAATATCATTCCACTAATAGGCACATGAGGATTCTCATAAAATGGACAACATTTTACGTACATATGGAAAAGCGACCAAATGCATTCTAATTGTGTCGATACATTAGCACAATAATCCATGGGTCATATATGACGTTTACGAGTCAACCCTGCCTCAATCCGAGGTGCAGTGTGGCCACCACCACTCAAAATTCCTGTCTTTTGTTTCAAAAGGATGCCATTTTAAGTGAAAAACGTCAACTGGCATACAGAAAACCAACCAAATGCATTCGGATTGTATCGATACATTAGCACAACGAACCATGGGTCATATGTGACGTGTACGAGTCAACCCCGCCTTAATCTGAGGCACAGTGTGGCCGGAATCACTCTAAGTGGCTCTCTTTTGTTTAAAATGGACAACATTTTAAGTACATACAGAAAACTGACCAAATGCATTCGGTTTCCGTTGAAACATTTGGATAATGATGCATGGGTCATATGTGACGTGTACAAATCAACCTCACCTCAGTCTGAGATGCGGTGTGGCCGACACCACTCAAAGTGTCGGTCTTCTGTTTCAAAAGGATGTCATTTTAATTGAAAAACATCAACTGGCATACAGAAAACCAACCAAATGAATTTTGATTGTTTTGATACATCATAACAATGATCCATGGGTCATATGTGATGTGTACGAGTCAACCCCGCCTCAATCCGAGGCGCGGTGTGGCCGCCACCACTCAAAGTGTCTGTCTTTTGTTTCAAAAGGACGTCATTTTAAGTGAAAAACATCAACTGGCATACGGAAAACTGACCAAATGCATTTGGATTGTGTCAATAATTTAGCACAACTATACATGGGTCATATGTGATGTGTATGAGTCCACCCTGCCTTAATCTGAGGCATGGTGTGGCTGGAATCACTCTAAGAGGCTCTCTTTTGTTTAAAATGTACAACATTTTAAGTACATACATAAAACTGACCAAATGAATTCGGTTTCCATTGAAACTTTAGGAAAACAATGCATGGGTCAAATGTGACATGTATGAGTCAACCCCACCTCAATCTGAGGTGCGGTTTGGCCGCCACCACTCAAAGTGTCTGTCTTTTGTTTCAAAAGGACGTCATTTTAAGTGAAAAACATCAACTGACATATAGAAAACCGACCAAACGCATTCGGATTGTGTCGATACTTTAGCACAATGATCCATGGGTCATATGTGATGTGTACGAGTCAAAACCTCCTTAATATGAGGCATGGTGTGGCTGGAATCAATCTAAGTGGATCTCTTTTGTTTAAAATGGACAACATTTTTAGTACATACAGAAAACCGACCAAATGCATTCGGTTTCCATTGAATCATTAGGAGAACGATGAATGGGTCATTTGTGACGTGTACAAATCAACCCCGCCTCAATATGAGACACGGTGTGGCTGACACCACTCAAAGTGTCTGTCTTTTGTTTCAAAAGAATGTCATTTTAATTGAAAAACATCAACTCGCATACAGAAAACTGACCAAACGCATTCAAATTGTGTTGATACATTAGCACAACGATCCATGGGTCATATGTGACATGTATGAGTCATCCCCGCCTCAATATGAGGTGCGGTGTGGCCGACACCATTCACAGTTTCTCTCATTTGTTTAAAATGGACAGGATTATAAGTGAAAAGAACAACTGACATATGCAAAAATGACCAAATGTATTTTAAATGTGTTGATTATTTAGGAAAATGATCCAAGGGTCATATGTGATGTGTATGAGTCAACCCTGCCTCAATCTGAGGCAGGTGTGGTCGGAATCACTCTAAGTGTCTCTCTTTTGTTTAAAATGGACATCATTTTAAGTAAATACGGAAAACTGACCAAACACATTCAGTTTCCATTGAAACTTTTGGTGAACAATCCATGGGTAATATGTGACCTATAAAAGCCAACCCAGGCTCAATCCGAGTCGTGTTGTGTCTGGGATCAGTCCAACTGTCTCTATTTTGTTTAAAATGGACACCATTTTAAATAAATATGGAAAACCGACCAAACGCATTCGGTTTCCATTGAAACTTTAGGAGAATGATCCATGGGTCATATGTAATGTGTACGAATCAACCCCGCCACAATCTGAGACGTGGTGTGGATGAAACCACTCAAAGTGTATGCCTTTTATTTCAAAAGGATGTCATTTTAATTGAAAAACATCAACTGGGTTACGTAAAACTGAGAAAATTCTTTTGAAATATGTTGATAATTTAGGAAAACGATCGATGGGTCATTTGTGACGTGTACGAGTTAAACTCACCTCAATCTGAGGCATGGTGTGGTGGGATCACTCATTGTGTATGTATTTTGTTTCAAATGGACAGGATTATAAGTGAAAAGAACAACTGACATACGGAAAACCGACCAAATGCATTCGAAATGTGTTGATTCTATAGGACAATGATCCTTGGGTCATATGTGACGTGTATGAGTCAACCCCTCATTAATCTGTGGCACGGTGTGGCCGGAATCACTCTAAGTGAATCTCTTTTGTTTAAAATGGACAACATTTTAAGTACATACATAAAACTGACCAAATGGATTATGATTGTGTTGATGCTTTAGTACAAAGACCCATGGGTCATATGTGACATGTACGAGTCAACCCCGCCTCAATATGAGGCACGGTGTGGCTGACACCATTCATAGTGTCTCTCTTTTGTATAAAACGGACAGGATTACAAGTGAAAAGATAAACTGGAATATTAAAAACTAACCAAAAGCATTCGAAATGTGTTGATTCTTTAGGAAAAAGATCCATGGGTCATACGTGATGTGTACGAGTCAGCCCCTCCTCAATCTGAGGCACGGTGTGGCAGACACCATTCACATTGTCTCTTTTGTTTAAAATGGACATGATTTTAACTGAAAAGAACAACTGACATAAAAAAACTAACCAAATGCATTCGGATTGTGTTGATGATTTAGGTCAACGATCCATGGGTCATTTGTGACATGTACGAGTCAACACGAGCTCAATTTGAGGCACAGTGTGGCCAGGATCACTCTATTTCGATCCCTTTTGTTTAAAATGGATATCATTTTAATTACATATGGAAAACCAACCAAAGGAATTCATTTTCCATTGAAACTGTAGGAGAAATATCCATGGGTCATATGTGACGTTTAGTAGTCAACCTCACCTCAATCGGAGGTGCAGTGTGGCCGCCACCACTCAAAGTGTCTGTCTTTTGTTTCAAAAGGACGTCATTTTAAGTGAAAAACATCAACTAGCATACAGAAAACCGACCAAACGAATTAGGATTGTGTCGATACATTATCACAACGATCCCTGGGTCATATGTGACGTGTATGAGTCAACCCCGCCTCAATCCGAGGTACGGTGTGGCCGGAATCACTCTAAGTGGCTCTCTTTTGTTTAAAATGGACAGCATGTTAAGTACATACGGAAAACCAACCAAACGCATTCAGTTTCCATTGAAACTTTAGGAGAACGATGCATGGGTCATATGTGACGTGTAGGAATCATACATTCCTCAATATGAGATGCGGTGTGGCCAGCACCGCTCAATGTGTCTGTCTGTTGTTTCAAAAGGACGGCATTTTAATTGAAAAACATCAACTGGCATACGGAAAATTGACCAAACGCATTTGTATTGTGTTGATACTTTAGCACAACAATCCATGGGTCATATGTGACGTGTAAGAGTCAACCCCGCCTAAATTAGAGGCGCAGTGTGGCCAACACCATTCACAATGTCTCTTTTTTTTAATGGATAGGATATAAAGTGAAAAGAAAAACTGACATTCGCAAAACTGACCAAACATATTTGAAATGTGTTGATGCTTTAGGACAATGATAAATGGGTCGTTTGTGATGTGTATGAGTCTACCATGCCTTAATATGAGGCATGGTGTGGTCGGAATCACTCTAAGTGTCTCTCTTTTGTTTAAAATGGACAACATTTTATGTTAATACAGAAAACTGACCAAACACATTCGGTTTCCATTGAAACTTTAGGAGAACGATCCATGGGTCATATGTGACCTGTACGATCCAACCTGGGCTCAATCAGAGTTTCGGTTTGGATGGGATCATTCCAAGTGTCTCTCTTTTGTTTAAAATGGACTTCATTTTAAGTACATACAGAAAACTGACCAAACGCATTCAGTTTCCGTTGAAACTTCAGGAGATCGATCCATGGGTCATATGTGACGTGTACGAATCAACCCCTCCTCAATCTGAGATGTGGTGTGGCTGAAACCACTCAAAGTTCATGTATTTTGTCTCAAAAGGATGTCATTTTAATTGAAAAACATCAACTGGCATACGGAAAACTAAGAAAATGCTTTTGGAATATGTTGATATTTTAGAAAAACGATCAATGGGTCATTTGTGACGTGTATGAGTTAACCTCACCTCAATCCAAGGCATGGTGTGGCGGGATCACTCCTTGTGTGTGTATTTTGTTTTAAATGGATAGGATTATAAGTGAAAAGAACAATGGACATACAGAAAACTGACCAAAAGCATTCGAAATGTGTTGATTCTTTAGGACAATGATCCATTGGTCATATGTGACGTGTATGGGTCAACCCTGCCTTAATATGAGGCATGGTGTGGCTGGAATCACTCTAAGTGGCTCTCTTTTGTTTAAAATGGACAACAATATATGTACATATGGAAAACCGACCAAATGGATTCTGATTGTGTTGATAATTTAGCACAATGATCCATGGGTCATATGTGACATGTATGAGTAAACCCCGACTCAATCCGAGGCGCGGTGTGGCCAACACCATTCATAATGTCTCTCTTCTGTTTAAAATGGACAAGATTATAAGTGAAAAGATCAACTGGCATACGAAAAACCGACCAATCACATTCGAAATGTGTTGATGCTTTAGGAAAACGATCCATGGGTAATATGTGACGTGTACGAGTCAACCCGGCCTCAATATGAGGCGCGGTGTGGCCGACACCATTCACATTGTCTCTTTTGATTAAAATGGACAGGATTATAATTGAAAAGAACAACTAACATACGAAAAACCGACCAAATGCATTCCTATTGTGTAGATGCTTTAGGTAAATGATCCATGGGTCATATGTGATGTGTAAGAGTCAATCTGGGCTCAATTCAAGGCACGGTGTGGCCGAAATCACTCTAAGTGTCTCCTTTATGTTTAAAATGGATAACATTTTAAGTACATACGGAAAACTTACCAAACGCATTCAGTTTCCATTGAAATATTAGGAGAACAATCCATGGGTCATATGTGACGTGTACGAGTCAACCCCGCCTTAATCTGAGATGAGGTGCGGCCGGCAATGCTCAAAGTGTCTATCTTTTGTTTCAAAAGGACGTCATTTTAATTGAAAAACATCAACTGGCATACAGAAAACCAACCAAATTCTTTCGGATTGTGTCGATACTTTAGCACAACGATCCATAGGTCATATGTGATGTGTAAAAGTCAACCCCACCTCAATCCGAGGCACGGTGTGTCTGACACCACTCTAACTATGTCTCTTTTGTTTAAAATGAACAGGATTATAAGTGAAAAGAACAACTGGCATACGGAAAACCAACCAAACGCATTCAGAATCTGTTAATAATTTATCACAACAATTCATGGGTCATATGTGACCTGTACGAGCCAACCCGGGCTCAATTCAAGTCACGAATTGTCCGGGATCTGTCTAAGTGTCTCTATTTTGTTTATAATGTACAACATTTTAAGTACATACGGAAAACTGACCAAACGCATTCGGTTTCCATTGAAACATTAGGAGAACGATCCATGGGTCATATGTGATGTGTACGAATCAACCTCGCCTCAATATGAGATGCGGTGTGGCCGGAACACCTCATAGTGTCTATCTTTTGTTTCAAAAGGAAATCATTTTAGGTGAAAAACATCAACTGACATACGGAAAACCAAGAAAATGCTTTCAGAATATATTGATACTTTAAGACAATGATCAATTTCATATTTGTGACATGTACGAGTTAACCTCACCTCAATACGAGGTACGGTGTGGTCGGTATCACTCTAGGTGTATGTATTTTGTTTAAAATGGACATCATTTCAGGTAAAAATATATGGTATACAAAAAACTGATCAAATAATGAATTGAATTCTAGATTCCACATATAATTGTCATCTAAATTTTAAATTGAATTTTAAATTTATTATATATGTTTATAATTACGTTATGAATTCTAATTTAATTATGGATGTGTATTGTTCTAGGATGCATTATATGTTAAATGTGTATGAATTTGTTCTCTATATGTACGTGTTAGTTTTTTATTGTAGGTACAATAATTGTATATGCATGTGTTAGTTTATTGAAGGTATAATAATTGGATTGAAAATGGGAGGGAATGCACAAAATGAGGCATGCTGTCCAAATTGGAGAGTTGTTGTGCAAATTGCTGGCTGCTGTCCAATTTGCACAGCATAGGCTATGACAACAGTTTCAAACCATTTTCATAGCATCTCTGATGCTTTTTTTTACCAACGGTTCATTTAACAATTGGTAAAACACCTTTCCCAATGGTTTTTAAACCGTTGGGAAAGAGGAGAAACCATGGGATTTTCCAATGGTTGAGGCCCAACCATTTGGAAAAACTATCCCAACGGTTTGGTAGAACAGTTGGGATAGGTTAGGCTTTCCCCAACCTATACCAATGGTTCATAGTAAACCATTGGGAAAAGCTTTCCCAATGGCCTACTTCCCTATGGTTTGTAGAACCGTTGGTATAACATATACCAACGGTTCTGCAGCCTTTCCCAAGGGTTCAAAACCGTTGGGAAATACATGATTTCCAGTAGTGTTATGAGAGGACATGAAAGATTATTAGGTTTGGTTCTTAAGTCTAGTAGGTAGGAATAAGAAGCGTGGGGTATAATGACGATGGGTGAGGTTGGAATATGTCACGTGGGTGTTGAGGAGCTCTATAATGATGTTAGAGGTGGGTCTTAGTGTACATAGAAAGTGGTATGAGTCCCTTGGGACATGGAATATAACCATATATATTGGTTTAATTTAGGTTAAATGTAAGGTATCTCCATTGGAATATGTGATTTGGGACCTATGTGTGGGTCTTTGGAATCATTCAGTGAATGGAATTTTGATTCTAAGTAGTTTAACGAAAAAATATTGGGACATTTCCTATATGTATTTCATGCATGTGTTTTATGGTGTTTTAATATATTCATTTCTGTAGTTCAATTATTATTATTTATGATTTTTGAATGGTTTAACTCATTTAGTGTTTTATGTAAGGATTCAATGGATAATTAAAAAGGGAGAAAAAAAAGACACTTTTCACTTCTTTGGTTCACTAGAAGCGTGACATCATATTTTTTAGGATTATCATGGGGCACTTCCAAGGAACATAACTAATGAATTGAAGAAAAACAAGGCATCCAGAGAAAAAATTCACATTACACATCCTGCAATAATTACACATAATGAACTAGTGTAAGTTTTGAAAGTGACACACATATTAAAGTGAAGAAGATCTATATATTGTGTAATCATTACATGACAAGTAAAAATTCAAGATGAGATTTTAACAACCATGTTTTAAGTATCATTATTTTTTGACTCATTTTAAGACCCGATACCCACCCATAAAAACATTTGGACCAATATTTACAATAATTCATTATTACCCTATCCCAAATGGTGCCTATAAATTAAGGTCCATCATGTTGTTGTTGATATATCTCAAAGACCAAACCATGGAGCGAGAAGATGGACTGTGAAAGGCCCTCTCATGTATCATCTCCATTTTCATTATGGTTTCTTTTTATTATATCATTCCCACTTATCCTATCATCACATGTATAAAGGGGTAAAACTAGTGAATTTTTTATATAATATAAGGGGATATGTGTCATTAGATTCACATAAAATTCATTATTCACGTATTTGGTTTGTTGAAACTATTCTATCACTTTCCAATCCTTTTTACATTTATTATGACCATTGATAACTGAATCTAAAAGGAAACTTAAAATTCTTTAATTCACAACCCTAATTGAGGAATGGATATTTTCAAATTTAGGGAAATAAGATTTAAATATGGTATCAAGAGAATCATTATTAAGAAAAACACTAAATTTTAATACCAAGGGAAATAGGGGATTGTTTTATTAAGTAGGGGACACCAACACCATTGGATATTCATCATCTCGACTCTAACACCAACTATGAATAAATCAATTTATTTCAAAATCCAATTTCACCTAAACCCCAAAATTACAAAACCCAATCAGGATTTTCAAATCTATTTTCAAACCAATCAATCAATATTTTTTATCTTTTTCTTTCTCAAAATCAATAAAACAAATATTTTTTTCACCTTTCTATTCAAGTTAATATAATAAATTATTTTTAAAACCTAACAAATCTTATTAAACATATCTTTTGGTTTGACGTTTACATTATTCTTTACTATGATTTAATTGATTGAGTTTCACCTATTGTGTTTTAATAAATTGTTTATTTATTAGACCCACATTAAAGTAATGATTCCCCATAAGAATATGAATATTCCCAATATAGTGAGGATAGGATTAATGATTTATCTTTATTTATGTTATAACGAACATAGAATATAGGTCATTGGAACCTTCATGTAGTGTTTTCACCATTGGTTGATAATCATGAGCAAGTACTGAAGAGCAGAGATGGTGATGGATCTACAGGACTTAATATATTCTATGTGGGAAAAGATGTGATATGTTGAGGTATGGGAGGCTATCTTGGGGATAGAAATATTTTTTATGAGCTAGTGAGCTATTTTAAAGGACACAATAATGTTTTTATTCTTTTTTTTATTGTCTCAGTAAAGTCTGTGGGAATTGTACAGTGTACATGTGGCCTCCCCAGAGTCTGTAAGGATGGGTTGGTGTGATTGACCTCCCAAGTTTCTATTTGGATGGTTTGGTGTGAATAAAAAACCTTGATGAGGCTTCTGGGTCTAGTAAATTTATTAATGTGGCTTGGGTTGGTGAATAGTTCATCCCCTTTTCCATTGGGTGATAGTAGGGGACCCTTCCATGTGTTTATTAGGTTTGTGTAAAGTTTGTTCCATGTTCTTTTGACTGTTGACAGTGGATATTTCCATGCATGTATTAGATAATTGTGCACTAATTGGGACTTTACTTGGGTATTCTTGGGTCAATGACTATCATGGGGGCTGCATTATGGTGTGAAAGATGTCTGATGGAAATCACTTGAGTGATAAGGGATGGCTTGAAGATGATGAACATAAGACTATGCCCAATGTATATGTGTATTGGGTCGAGGTTTTGGGTGCCTCCATGCCTTAAGTCATCAAGTATAGGCTATAAATAAATTATGGGTTTGACGGAATGAGATGAAATGGGATTTGAGAATGGGTTTTAAGCTGTTATTGTAAGGGTCAGGGTGGCCTAGTTAGCACCAAATGACATGATGGGAATCTATACCTCACTGAGTGTCATAGAGGTATGGTTAAAAAATAAGGAATGGATATGTATATTTATATTATTTATTCTTCCCATGAATATTCTTTCATATAATAGTGTATACTAGTGGTTACATTTGTGAAACTACTGGGGATTATTCTCACACCCAACATTGGAATCTTGATGCACATAGATACCTTATATCTTCATTTTAGTTCAAATCATATATTGTGCAAAGGGTTGGGTCAGAGTAGATTGATAGTATCAAAATAACGATATGAGGCATGTGGATGGGAGTATACCCAAGGTGCATGTGTTGTTTTTTTATTTTGATTTTTTGGTATGGATTTCCCTAGTGGTATATTAGTTTCATGTTATGTATGATAAAATAATGTATGATATTGATTATTTTTATTTTTATTTTTTTCATACTCTATTGCATATTTTTTTTGTTATTTTAGTTGTTTGGATGACATTTAATTTAAAGAATAGTCTCTCCACTATATGGATTTTCACCTTTCCACTAGTTGGTATCCTCTTGCATATAGGAAGGCATAATTGAAGCCACATAATGACTACAACCCCAGCATTGATGATTATCCAATGGGAAGGATGTTCCAAAGTAGTATCAATGGTTAGGTTTATTTTATAATTTTGGGAGATAATAGATAGGTAGTCTAAGAATGTGTCAGATCTAGTTATGAATTTTGGGGCATTGCAACTAGAAAACCTATTCTGGTATGAAGTCTAGGTTACTAGGTAATGGTGTTCTTATTTATAACTTTCAATGTTATGGATATTTTATTTCACCTTAGGTGATTAACAATGAGTTTTAGGATGTGTGATTTATGAGTTTTTGGCACATATCCCATCAGAAAAATGATATTTTCTCCACTTTTCATATTGGTTGGAGGCCAGGTACATGCATAATTATATGAACATATAATTCACATGACATACATGTTCTATAATGTGATTATTTACTAAGTATAACTCCAACTTTTTATAGTGTAAAAAAACTTATATAAAATTTTCCCATATAATTTATTGGTGGAATTGTACATTGTGGGACTATAGGGTATTTCCTTATAATAGAAGGGAATATAGATGTTATTTTTGGTGGTTCTATGATGATATAAATATATTACCATCATATAGGGATGTATAAAGACCCATCATGGGTCAGTATGGTAATTTGACACCATATTGATTACTTTAAGATGGCATTGTTTGCATGAGAGGAGATCTAAGAATGGAAATGAATTTCCTTGATAATTATGGACCCTTGTCAGTCATCAAGATGTTGGTTTGGTTAATTAATGTCACAAAAAAACTATATGTAATTTTCACTTATATATTTCTGGTGGAACTCTACTTAACTAGTAAAGGAGGTTCTATGAAAACCCTGAAGGATTTTGGAGGAAGGAATAAGTAAAAATTATTTAGGTTGTGATGTAGAGCACAAAAGGATATCCTAGAATCAAGGATAGTTTCAATATGGAAGTAAAACTTTGAATACTTAACCAATGGTTCATTGGATGCACCTTTTACTTTCATGATGGGAGCATTAGAGAATGATCATGGTTCTTGAGATGATTCGCATAAAGCAAGTGGACTTGTGGTTAGCCTTGGTATAGGTGATTCTTTGGGTTGTTAATTGATACTAACAAATTTGTGTAGCATGTCTAGTGAGTTTGTCTGATGATATTAGATTAGATGATACATGACTCATGGAAGTGTGAGTCTAGTTGTTTTATTGGGTTTTAATTAGAGCATTCAACCATTGGGTTTGATTGAGATCAGGATAGATAGTTAGAAATAACATGTGAGAGTTTTCTTGATGGATCACTCTACCGTAGAGTCGAAGAGTGATTCCATTGATAATTTATGAGGTTATGTAAGAACCTAAGTGGAATAATGGTTTTTGAACGATAGTTAGTTTTATATTAAGTTCACTGTCATAGTGAGGTGACCAGGGTGTTTGGTGAGACACTTGTGGCAATGGAGGCCTGGTTTTTTATGAAATTAGGATGTCTATTGGTAGTGGTAGGTGACATCAGAAATGGATCAAGGTACTATATTATAACCACCATGAGGGTGTTACATGATAAGAGTTTCAAATAATTTGTTTTGATGATGTCACCCATTTGGTTCTATGCTCAAGGATTGGCATAAGGGAATCTATTTGGGGGAGAGTGATCCAATGGTTATTGAAATATGATGTTCATGGTGAGTCATGAATGACTGGTGGTTGGTGTTTATTGTTGGAACTTGAGAATGAGTAGGAAAACCACATCTAATCATATTTTTCAATGACAGAAGAAGAATCGTCTATGGAAAATGGGTGTTTGGTTTATTTGGTAAATGGTAATGGTACCCCTTTGGTGGAGAGGATTGTATTGGTCATGTGTAAATGAACTCTACGCTGTAAGGGTCGTGTGTTTGGTGAGACCAATCAGTAGATGGTAAAGGTGATGTCAGAGGGATTATAAGAGGTAAGATCCATTAATATATGGTTCCTTATATAACACCAGATTTTGGTATTGGATCATACATTGGTTAGGGTCATCACATTATCATCGGTCTTGGGGTGGTCTCGGTGGGATCCAAGGGTGATTCGTGGGGTGATCCATGATTCATGATTTGTTTTAAGGAGTGAAACAATATTTTTTATGTGATTTTAGGGGTGAACTAGCATTGTATCATGGTTTATGGGTGAAACCCTATTTCATCACGTGATATTATGGGTTAAAATGTTTCATGGAGGGATTCGAGGGGTGAAACCTTATGTATCACTTGTTTCTAGGGGTGGATCATTTGAATAAAAGTAGTAAATGTGTGGTTTAGTGTAAAATTCTTGGGATGTAAGGAATCTGGTGTTGTCTCTCAAGGTACAAACTGGAGCCTATGTGTGGGTGTCAATTTTGGAAACACATATATGGAGTTAGGTGTTTTTTAGGATGTGCTAGAAGGTGTGACCATTTTATTTTTGAAAATTTATCAAGAAGAGTTTCAATTGGTAGTCTTGTATGAGTTTACACAAGGTGAGAGGGGAACCATGATAGGAAAATCATGTAAGACATTGTTATTGGGTCTATGGACCACTGGAAGGTGATTTTAAATAAGTCATTCCAATAGTACATGGCACTATAATCATCATGTTTAATTGGATGATGACATTATTTTATTTTACGATATACATTTTTGGTGAACATCGTCCCATTGTTGGTGTTGGTAGCAAGAAGATAGCTCGTCTTCTATTGAATGTCGCATTTGATTGTTAGAGTTGTATAATGGGAGTGTAATAATCATTCATAGATGGAATGTGGCTAGTATACGGTGAATTAATGATCATTTAAATTCAATAAAAAAAATTTGGTGCCACCATATATTCTCTAATATAAGAAGCATTAAGGTGGGTAGATTTTAATGAACCACATCATTATAGGTTGTAAAATTCTTAAGGGGGATTGAATTTTATATTTAAGGATTTTTTTTATAAATTAGAGATATATTGGGAATAAAAGGGTTTGAACATCTGAAAACAACATTTTTGGAAAGGATTTAAGGTTTGGTGGGCTTCTGGGGTGTTTTTCATTGCATCAGAGAGGGATGAAGCACATAGGGTGCTGTCAAATCCTGTTGTGGGAATTTCACATTGTTGATTAGGTATTTATGGTTTAAATTATCAGAAATTCTTTTTGAATCCCCCTTATAATAAGG
The DNA here is from genome assembly GCA_963277665.1 of Viscum album. Taxonomy (NCBI): domain Eukaryota; kingdom Viridiplantae; phylum Streptophyta; class Magnoliopsida; order Santalales; family Viscaceae; genus Viscum; species Viscum album. The sequence continues at coordinate 537,264,505 of OY728165.1, forward strand.
TTCTCTCAATGATAGGGTGTTTTGTGTGTTTTTATTTGAAAATGGGGCCTCTCCTCCCCTCCCCCCCATATTTGGTGTGTTGGATTACGTGTAGGGGGGAAGATTGGCCCCACCTCTCTTCTTCCTCACCCTTGACCCATGGTGGTTCTTAAAAGAGTTTTTCAATGATTCTATGTAATATAATCCCTCTTTCCATTTATCTCTTCATTGTTTTCTAACATTCCTAATTATTATTATGGTTTTGGTGTTAATTCTACCAGATCATAGTGGAATAGACCAAGGATTATGGGGATTTAGCTCCAATTCTATAGAGGATGTCCTAATATGATATCTACCCATCAATATAGGATTTTTTGGTGAAATTATGTCATATGGTGGATTTATTTAGTTTTTTTCAAAAAATAAATTTATTTTTTTATTAAATGGGTGACACTTTATTTCTTTTTTGGTATCGATGGTGTCGAGGGTATATTGAGGACCTTTCGAGTGTGGTCGAGATCGATTTTGTTGCAGTGTGGGTTTCTGATTAATTTTTATACATTATACCAAGTATGAATAGTTATTTATAAATAGTTTATATTTAATTATTGGTATCATTTCGCATGATATAGGTGCTTGAGAGTATAGGTAATGCTTTTTGTCTTAGATGAGGTACAATAGAGCTCAGTGAGGGGTTAAGTATAGTATCAAGGTTGGTGAATCCTATAGTACACTTTCATATGTATTTTTATGCATGGGCATGGATTTGTACATACTACATGGGTTTTGGGAATGGGGTATAAGGTTTTGTAGACTCCTTATATGATATGAGGTGGTGGATTTACCCTCTCGGGATGTCTCTAATATCTCATTATCACTTGAGTAAATTAGGATCCCTTAGTGACTATATCTCCAAGGGTAGTAGGATTTGGTTGAACTGATGAGAGACCTTTAGGAGTTCATTGGTTAAGAGGGTATGTGTGAGTGTCCAATGTTGGGTTCCAAGGTTCAGAGGGTATGCATGAGTATGTTGGAGTAGAATAATGATTAGTAAGATAGGAATATGTTACATGGGTGATGTGTAGCTCCTTATTGAGGACATGGGTGAGTATAAGTGTATTTGTAAAGTTGTATGAGTCCATTAGGACATGATTTAGGATGATAGAGATAGGTTTTATTTGGGTGAAGAGTTTAGGGATATCCCTTAAGAGATGTGATATGAGACCTTTATATGGGCCATGGTCATCATCGAGGACATATAATCGGGATACTAATTGGGTTAAAGAATGATATTTTGGGAGGGGATTGTGTAAAAGTATTGGGAGTAATGATGGACCTTTATAAGGATTGTATAAAACTTTTAGTTTAGGTAATGGGGTAATTTTGGTAGTGTCTTCACCATTGGGTGATGAGCGTAAACATATACCAATGAGAAGAGAGAGTGATGAGATGATGATTCCAAGAGATTCCCTATGGGGAAATATGTGATGTGTTGAGGTGAGGGATTTCAATCATGGACTAGGCCTAGTTGTGTTGAGTTGGTGAGTTATGTGTTAGGTTACATCCCTATGTTCTTACTTGTTCTTAATATCCATCCCGGAGTTTGTATAGATGGGTTGGTGTGCTTGTGGCCTCCCCAATGTCTACGAGTATAGTACTATGTGATATAACTACATAGTATTTTTTGGATGGTTTGGTGTGATGATAATTCTATGATGACAAAATTGGGTCCAAGACCTTTCCATATGTGGGTTCGGTTGGTGGAAAGTTTAGTCCCTATTCATGATGAGTTAGAAGAGGACCATTCCATTCATGTATTATGTTCGAGGAAAGTTTGTTTTATATTCCCTTAAGTGTCAGTAGAGGAACTCTTTGTGCATGGATTGGGTCATTGTGCGTGAATTTAACCTTTACATGAGTAGTCTTGGGTTGAGGACCACCCTATAGGCTGGTTCATGGTGTAATGGATGACTGGTTAGCCTCACTTAGGTTATAAGGGATAGATCAAGTCTAATGTATGTAAAACTGTTTGTAGTGTCTATGGGTATTATGTAAAAAAATTATATTTATCCATACCCTAATTACATCATGGCGTCAAAGAGAGTATGGTTGGGTTCGGGGTGGCCTACATAGTACATAATAAACTAATTAGAATGTGTAATTATTCACGAGACATGGTGGCTTGGTTAGTGAGTGATGAATCAATAAGAATGTCTATGTTATTTCTTTTACTCATGCATACACTGGAATATGATGAAATATATTAGGGGTTCTTGGTGTGACCCAATTGAGTTATATACTGACACCCGGTGTAGGTATCTCAATGTGTGTGTTTGTAAACCTCATGCATGTATTTTACATCCAAAAATATTTTTTAAAAAAGATTGGGATGGAATACTTCAAGTTTATCAGGGGGCTCGTATGAGACCTAGGGATTGTAGTTGGGCTACGGTGTGTGTTTGGTATATTTTTTTTATATTTGGGATCGTCCCAGTGGGTGATTAGTTGTATATTGAATATTATATCATCATATATAATATTGGTCATGCTTATTATTTATTATTTATTGTTATATACTCTATTGTGTATGTTGATTGATTATTTTAATTGTTTGGATTACTATGATTTGAGGGAAAATTCTCTCCACTGTATGGATTATGCCCTCATCGCTAGTTGGCAACCTCTAGAATATGGAGAGGCATACTTGAGTTCATCTAATGACCTCGATATGGGAACTGGTGAGTGGCCCTGGGATGAGTCATTACAAATAGGTTATATCCACTAATTATCTAACCAAATTCCTCTTAAAATAGTTTAAACATATTTTCATGGATAAAAACAAATTATTATCCCTCAACTATTTTTATCTGGTTTTAGGTTCTAGTTGTCATATAAAGGAAGAAACTTAAACAAAATTTCTAGTAAATTTTATAGATCTAAATCCTTTATATAAAATTCCAAAAATTTATTCTAAGGGATGCCCTTTTAAGGTTCAAGAATATCTTGGCGTCACATTCTTAGAATATCAAACTTATAATCATTCAGGACTGTTTTTTTCAAGAACATATCCCTCATCACCATCCTTTTTACTAGTGATATAAGTCTCAAGTCTCAAGTTATCATAGAATCATTAATGTTATCATTGTGACTTTTCTTATGAAAAGATAGATCACCTTAATAAAAAATTACATGAATTGATTCTTCAACTATCCTTGAATTATTATTTAAAACTCTATCAAATTTAGATACAGTATAATAACCAAGAAATATTGTTTCATCAGCCATAAGATCAAACTTACCAATATTGTCCTAAGTTCTTATGATATAAACCTTATATTTTTAACAAAATTAAAATATATGTTTTTTGGTTTTATATAACTTTATAACTCATAGTATTTTTTATTTAATATAGATTTTATTAAAACTATGTTTATAAAAAATAAAGATATGTTAATAGCATTAGCCTATAAAATATTAGACATATTATACTCACATAACACAATTATTGAAATTTCTTTCAATGATATATATCTAAATTAAATAACTCCATTATATTGAGGTGTTATAGGGGTATATAATTTATATTTAATACCACGATTTAAAAAAATGAGTTGAATTAACATCTTTCAAATTATTTTCCTTGGTCACTTCTCAATGAAATAATTTCGGCAACATTCACATTCAAAACTAGTTTTCAAAAATTAAAAAAATACATCACAAGCTTCACTTTTATGATTTAAATAGTGAACCCAAGTAAATATATAAAATTAATCAACCACAAAAAAAATATCTACTATGAATTATTTTTTCTAAACATGGTCCAACATATTCATTTGAATATGTTCCAAATATATGAAAGTAACAACCTTATTTATTGACCTAAAATAATATCTATGTTTCTTTCCCATTTTGCATCTATCACATAGCATATTATCATCAAAATTATGGTAATGAAAACCATAAATAAATTCCATAAAAAACTCATTAAATAATAAATACTATATTGTCAAATTATTTTATGCAAAATCTATAATTCATTAATTTTGGAATTCAAACAATATAAATTTTATCTATATAAAGTATCAAGATCTAAAGTATAGAAATCTTTAGTTATAGTTTCTTTGAACATATGTAATATTTATATAAAAATAGAATATCTGTGATTAGATAAATCAATTGAGTAAAATTTACCACAATTTTGATAAATACATATTAGATTGTGTCTTAAACCTTTTCAGTAAATCACTTTTTTGGAATGATTATGGATTTAAAAATAATATAACTCTAATTAATTTTCTTCTAAAATAATCACAAAGGGTGGAATATCCTGAAAAAATCATTGATAAAGAGTATTAATTTGAGAATTCACGACTCATATGTCTTGAGTATCCATTATACATGTACAATTTCACATTTTTTTTATGTATCCTTATCAACAAAAATATCAAACAACAAAATGTTTTATTACCCATGCACTTTTAGGTCCAGCAATGTTAGAAAATAAATATTTTCGTTACCAATGATATTTAATTATTTAGTAAGAATTATTAATACCAAAAAATTGATAAAATCTAAATTAGTAATCATTACCATAAATTCCAAAAATACCCAAATGAAAACAAGTAACAGTATATATATATTATTCTTATTTAAACCATGCACACAATAACTCTAATATAGCTTTATATTTTCACTAATAATTCTAATTGAAAATATTCCTTTATTTAGATTATTTTTACCAAGTATTTTGTTAAGTTCATCCTCTCACTTGGTAAACATACTAGTTTATAATTTCAAATAATTAACTCTAGCTAATAACTCATTAATTATACGATCATGTATATCATAAATAGTAATCGTTTTATCAACTTTAGAATTTAATTCTAAAATATGTTTAAATAAATATTATTTTTCAATAACAATGGAATGATAATTGTTTTTCATAGTCATGTTATTTTTTTAAGTATCATATTTATATTAAAGTAAAGAATAATTATCACTAAACTCATCAAAATGGAAATTTTATAATTCAGAAGTAATAGAGAAGAATGAATGTAAATCTTCAATCTAAGTCATAAAACCCATATTTTCCATTTTTTGAATGCCTAGATTCAAATTTATACTGATAATAACTATAATACTAAGAGAAAGATTAATTATCCTTCATTTATATTTTATGTTTCTTCTTGTCGCCTGGTTTTCTTTAAAACATCATTTCAGAAGAAAAAAATCTTTTAATTGAAAGAATTTAGGCTTGATATGACCAAGTTTCATGAATTCATAGAATCTATGTTAATCTAAATTTAAATCATTGTTCTTAGAATTATTACTAACATTCTTTAACATTTTTTAAATATCATTGATTATACTTTCTAGTTATACATGTGTATATCCTAAATTTAAACAACATTATTCTCTTTCATCATATGTCTTATAAAATGTTTCTTTGACCTTTTTCATATCCTTTAAAGTTGAATCCTTAAGAGAATAATTTTCATTTATGACTAGCTTATGACCCTAAGATTTTTCTTGACTAATAGTTTTATATAAAATGAGTGTTCAAATAAAATTATTCACTTTCATCTCTTTAATAGCTATGGATAATCAAATAGATACAGAGATTCCACTCCATCTATCAAGTATAATTTAAAGAACGTTTAATGCTTGATCTAAAATGGATTCATCAGTTTCCAAGGTAGAAACATCATTAAATATATCAGTGATTGTTTAATTTATTTGAGTCATTAATTCCTGATCAACCATCCTAAAAGTATAAAACATTTGTTTTTTGTAGTATTGTACCTTACTTTTTTAACATTATCATTTCCTTTATTGAAAACAGTAATAGTTTATCACATTTCATGAGTAGTAACCCACTGAGAAATGCAATTTAATTAATATGGTCTTAATAAAAAACTGATAATATTCATATCCATTTAGTTTAAATCAAAATCATCACTTTTATTAGAACTTTGTGACTCACATTCACTAGTAAGAATCTTTCAAGTTTTAACCACTTTTATTTAAACTTTCAAACCTATATTATTCAAATAGATAATCATTCTAGATTTCCTATAAGACCCAAGATTTTTCAATAGCAGGTAAATACCAGAACCCTAAAAAAATTTACAATGCACATTTTATTACCTCAACATTATAGGATAGTATAAAAACCTTGTATTAAAACATATATTTAATTTTAATATATCTAATTTCATAAAATTGATATTATTTTTGGATTTCAAATTTTGAAATTAACTTAAGATGAATTTTTGTTGTAGTGTATTTTTATCTAAATAAATTAAACTTATTTATTTTTAATAGTCGATATAATATCATGTTTAAATGTATAAAAAAATATTAACACTCATTTATTTATTAATTTATATTAATTATTAAAAAAACACTTAATATATAAATAGTTATTTTTCTAAAAAAATTATAGATCTTATGTTTAAATTTAAAATTTAATTTTCTCATATTTAGGAATTGTATTAGATAAACTAGATTTTAAATTTAGAATAATTTTATTGAAATTAGATTTAATGGATCATCTTATATTTTTTGTAAATAATTAATTACCATGGTAAGTATTTAATCAATCTTAATAATGGGAAAAGAGGTAACTTAAAGTAGCCTAAATTTTGATAAATTAACTTCAAAATTAGAACTTATAAAATACATTTTTATCAAAGAAATTCATATCCAAATTTTACAAAAACATTTGTTTACCTAACTTTCCTAACTCCCATGTGATTCTATTATTACCCCTTACCTAACTTTTGTTTCCAAAGAAATATCCCTTTTTCACCTATAAAAGGATCACACTTACACCAACCACAAATCACTCAATACCTTATAATTACTCTTTCACCACTAACTAATTTAAATTTAATAGAGCCTCATTTTATGTTTCTAATCCCCTGTTTATAATAAAGTGTATCAATTCTTTCATTTCCAATAGGTCCATAAAGAGAATATTCATGTCCTCAATTTGAGTATTATCCACTCCCTAACCTTTTTTTCAATATATCTCTCCTATAAACCTACTATATCCATACTAGTATGACTAAATAATAATCATTATTATATTTAAATGTTATTATATTGATCGAAATACCATTATCTATTTCCCTCCCATCTATTGGAAACTGATAATATCACTCATGTTATCTACGAACTACTGCCTTTAGGAATTGTGTACTTCATTTTTCATAACATCCTTACATGGATAATTCTAAGATTATATTTTATGAATAAAAATTTTATTTATGATATTATTATGATTATTTATAGATAAATTAGGCATTGTATAAATAATATTAAGAATAAATATTTCCACCTAAACTGAACATACTAAGAGAAAAATGATTTCTTCTTTGAAAATAATAGCTTCTTATTAATATTTTGGATTTATATTTTACTTAATTTTATTCTAAATTCATATTCATAACCTTAATACCATATAAATAATACTATTTATTTTTTTTATAATGATATTATAGTAAAATAGTCAATTTTATGACCATACCCATAGATTATAGCACTTTCTTGTTTGGGTTAGTTTAACCACCTGCATGAACAATGGTTTCAATTTCCAACATAGATGAATATAGAAACATGTTTAAATGTAATATTGGATACTAGAAATCAAATAATGGTTATTTTAATTTAAAAATGTAATATTTATATTTAAACTCTTTATTAATATACCGCCATTTATTCATTAAAAATTAATGAACTAGCTTGTCATTGATTTCATCTTCACAAATAATAACTAAATTTCAGATAGAATAAAATTAGAATAGTATAAATAAATATGGAAATTATATTAAATTATATTGAATAATCTAGAAAATATTTATTTTTAATCAAATAATACGGATCATCATTGGAATTATGAAAATTCTACAATACAATAAAGTATAAAAACATCTGACGTTAAAAATAAACAATAACAAGTTAATGAATTTATAATGAATGATTATAATTAAATAATATAAAATTAAATAAATATGAATAAATTTGTTAAATGATTTATCATAACTTTTTTATTATATAGGATGTGAATGTTCTTTTATGTGAGTTCAAATTTATGGTAAGGATTCCTCATCTCAATTTTATTCCCTTGAGACGCATGTCATATTCACCACTTTTTTTATTATCTGTGGTGTATATATTTACTTATGGATCCATTATATCATAAATTTCCAGAAATTAAATTGATTTAAAAATCCATCTCAAGTTCTATATTTCATGGTATTTTAATTTAAAGCCACTAATGTCATATGGGTTCCTCATCTAAATTTTCATTCCTCGATACAAATTCCATATCCAATGCTTGTTTTATTTTTTTTTAGTATATATTCTACCTTATGGAACCATTTATCATAACTTTAATTAAATTTAATATATATAAAAATTCATCTCTATTTCTCTCTTTCAATGTTCTTTAATTAAAAAATCACTAAATCTGAATGGGTTTCATCTCAATTCCCCTTCATTGAGGATTGTTTTCATATTATAAATTTATTCACCATTTATATAACGTACTTACTACCACATTGGATTTTATTCTTATAATTAGATTATATTTAATGGGATTTTCAAATCTTTTTATAAAATCGTCCTTAATATAATTTTAGTTCAATGATGAATAACTTCATAAGGGTTCTTAAAATTTTATCTTCCTTTATTTTTACAATGATTTCCATTTCCTTTTAATTATAAAGAAATTTTTTATTATACATCATTGTTATAAAGACTTTATTATGTTTTCAATGAGTTGTCACATGAAATTACCTAATATTTACTTTATGATTTTAATTTAACTCTAATTTTATAATTAATTTTTTATTATGAGAACATAGAAATACGTTTACATTTTATAATAAATTTACACATCATGGACCACTACAACTAGAAATAGTAAAGGTATTTTTTTAATAATATAATCAAAATTGTATTATTTTTTGTCGAATACAAACATATCCCATTAAAAATGTATTTTCTGATAAATTTATAAGTTTTAGTTAAAAATAATTTTCATGGAATAGTCTTACAAAATTATTTTTAAAGGACAATGTATTTTTAATGAATTCTTGAGTAATTTTTATAATTAACAGAATGTTTATTTTTCAATGAAATTGATAAATTTAAATAAATAAATATGTTTATTTAAAATATTAAATTATCATTTTTTTGATAATTATTTTGATAAAATAGATATCATTTTCTAATTCAGTGCATCAAAATATTCTTAAGATGAATTTATGGTAATTTTCTAACAAAATAAATTTTATTTTTGGGTTAAAATGTGAAAATATAGTATTTATGAAATACTATATCTCCTAGGATATAATTTGGATGTGATAAAGTTTTAAGATTTATTAATATTTATTATAAATAAAGAATTTATTTAATGAAAAAATATTACATAACATCTTTCATTCAGAAACACATGCTTTGAATTTTTAAAACCATGATTTTATACTTTCAAAAAAAAATTAGTTATACTTATATCATATTAGAATTGATTTTCTGAAATTTTATAAATTGAATCATTTAAAATGTATTTAATATTTAGAATTATAAGATCCAAATTAGATAGTAATGTTAATTTTCTTTTTAGAGAAAAAAGTTTTCATGGTAACAAAAGAGTTACCAAAGTATAAGTAAAATAATGTTACTCATTAATGTTAAATTATAAAATCATAAAATACCAAAAAAAATAAAATGTAACATCCCTGACCTGGAAGCCACTAAATCGGTGCTCCGATCTGGGTAGTTACATAACCTTAAGCGAACCTCCCCATATTCCAAAGGTTGTCGACTAGCAGTGGGGTCTATGTGGTCATGTGGGGAGACTATACCCCCTTTTTATCAGAGTAAGCCACAACAGAAATAAACCGATAGCGGAAAAAATGATCAGTAAACAAGGAACATGTATACCAACAATTTCCAACAATAAAATATTCCATGTCATACTACAAGTGCAAAAGTGAACAAAATCCCAAAATAAAGACAATTGCCAAAATCCCCAAAATGGTCCCGACTCCATTTCCGGATCCTCCACCATGTGCTACCCATGTCCACTCAATTATCTAGAAAGGACCCTTGTCCTTTTCCTGACCTGCAAACATGAAGTCTGCTCGGGTACCTAATGGCGTCCTGAGTGGGGTGTGAGTATAACTCAGTAGGCCACCACCAACTGTGTCTATAAAATATCCAGTATCAACAAGTAGTGCATGAAAAAGGAATATGAATGATAATTGAGAAATAATTATTTAAGGTGTCATTAACCAGTTCAGATCTAGAGCCATTGCCACTTCCATTACCATTCATTTCACTCCAATTATCATCACTTACCATTTCATCACATTTCCATGGGTTAATCACATACATTATGCCACATGGGTCTAAGGACAACAATCATAGGAAAGAGGGTAAACACATCGTTATCCTATCTCAATAGGACTAACCCCCACATAGAAACCATATTATCACCTCAAAGCCTTAGTCTTGGTGGATGCAACCATATCCTCACCTCAAAGCCTCAGTCCAGGTGGAAGCAACTATTAGGATAATAGATCCTCAGTCCTCATTCCTAACCCGTGCATTTAGGGTGGAGTTCAGATCATTATTCTTCACTCAACCCATGGGCGTAGATCCTCAAGTCATACCCCACTCTATTATCCATGTGCACACGCTTATATATACAAATAACCATCAACCCATCATACCATTGTCCTTTGACAACCACCATTCACAACATACCACACGGGAATTAACATTATTCCTTATCCCATTAACACATTACCATTTCACATCATTTAACCATTCAACCAATTCCCATGTGTTATGCCTATCTCACAAAGCATTCAACACTAGACTCATAATTCATCCCATTATGGTCTTTAATCTGTTTACACAATAACCCATTTAACCCATTCATCATTTCCATGAATCAACCATTCAACCCCTTTCAACAACCCTATGGTTATTTCCAAGTCTAGGAGCATCACCTAACTTCTATTCAAAGTTCAACTAATCATGCCAACATATTTTTTAAGGGATCTACCATTTATTACAACAAGGTCATTTGTTTAATAACAATACCTATGTCCGGGAAATCTAGCGCATCCCAAGTATGGCCCCAAATTATGTCAATTCAATCCCAACACATACCACAGGGATCGTGATGGTTCCCATTTTCCATTTCAAACACCATTTTTACCAAACATGCCAAGGTTATTCAAAACATAACCAAGGGGAAACAAGAACACAAAAAACATGCACAAATACCCAAATAACCATGGGATATAACTTGTAGACCACCTACCTCGAAACCGTAGTTTAACACACTCTCAATTGAGTCCTTAGACCTCTATCCGACCAACCTTTGGAGCTTCAACCTAAAACTCAGCCAAAAGATAGGGTTTTAGGGCTTCAGAACGAGAGGGAGATAAGATACAAACCCTAAACCAAAAAGAGAAGAAAGGATGGGATTAGCCTTTCCTAGAGCTTCAATCTGCATCCAACAACACCAAAAACACATTAGAAACGAGGGAGATCAACCTATTGGAGCTATTGGACGATTTGGTTTGTTCCTAGGGTGAAGAGGAAGGAATAGAGAGGAAATCCCAAGTGGGTTCATAAAATCCTGGGGTAGCAATTTTGTAATTTTTCCCAACATTAAGAGGCCGCGCGGTTTGGATGCACGGTTTGAAAAACCATGCACAAACCATGTGCATGATACTGTCTGGAAAAAGTGGGTTGCACGGTTTACCTGGGCAGACCGCACGGTTTTCCCTGGTCGTGTGCAGGTCGTGCACCTAGGCTTGTCTTGCCCAGTTTTCCTTTCTTTTATGCCCCGAGCCCCTGAAAAAACCCCCAGGACCTCTCATACTTTCCAATTACATCCCTTGAAGCCCAAAATAAGGGATTCAACTGAAACATAATGAAAACACACCCTTCCAAAAACCAGGATCTTACATCCTCCCCACCTTATAATGACTCATCCTCAAGTCGAGCTTCCAATCCTCATTGACCCACCAAATAGAAGAGTTCGGGCCACTGAGCCTGCATATCCAATTCCTTCTCCCAAGTTTCTTCCTGAACTTTCACATGCTACCATAATACTCGCACTAATAGTACAAACTTGCCTCACAAGACCTTTTCACTATGATCCTACACACGAATTGGATGCTCCTCAAACGACGCATTAGTCTCAGCTCCACATCCTCCATGTGAACCACGTGAGATTGGTATGGGTGGTATTGTCGAAGCTACGACACATGAAACACATCATGAATCCCACCATACCACTGTGGAAGAGCCAGTTGGTAAGCCACTGGTCCGATCCCCTCCACAATCTCAAAAGGTCCCACATACCTGCGTGCCAACTTACCCTACTTTCGAATCTAACGATGACCCAACCTTGGTGACACCCGAACAAACACTTTATCACCCACCACAAACTCAAGAGGTCTACGCCTCCGATCTGCATATGACTTCTGCCTACTCGGAGCCGTAGCCATCCACTTTGTGATCAACTTAACTCTCTCTGAATTCTCCAGCATGAGACTTGTCCCCAAAAACTCAGATTCACCGGCCTCTAGCCAACATAATGGAGATATACATGGCCTCCCGTAGAGTGCCTCAAATGGTGCCATATGAATCGTAGCCTAAAAACTGCTATTGTAGGAAAACTCAACTAATGATAAGTTCCTCTCCCATGAACCACCAAGGTCCAAGACACAAGCTCTTAACATGTCTTCCAACACTTGGATCGCATGCTCCAACTGCCCTTTCGTCTTTGGGTTGAAAGACGTACTCAAAAAAACCTTCATACCCAGTGACTTCTACAACCCTTTCCAGAAACTTGATGTGAAATTCGGATCTCGGTCCAAAACTATGCTTTGTGTAACACCATGCAACTTCAATATTTCCCAAACATATAGATCACCCAACTGATCGACTGTAAAGGTCTCCTGAATCGGTATGAAATGAGCCACTTTTGTTAATTGATCCACAAACACCCAGATTGCATCATTCTTCTATGGAATCCTCAGAAGACCCATGACAAAATCCATCGTTACATCATCCCACTTCCATCCCGGAATGGGAAATGGATGAAACAAACCACCTGGGCGTTGATGCTCAGCCTTCGCCTGCTAACAGGTAAGGCAATGTGCCACAAAACCCGCAACTTTCTTCTTCATTCTAGGCCACCAAAACTGCCTTCATAGATCACTGTACATCTTGGTCAAACCAAGATGCACTACCAACTTGGATGCATGGAACTCAAGCATCAACTCTTCACGCATACACTTTGGTACAACCAGACGATCACAAACACAGAAAACACCTTCCACGTCGACGGCCCAACCAGAAGGTAGCTCCACACCTTTACGATGTTCCTTCATGATTAAACACTCAGGATCATCATGATGACATTCCTTAACTTGACTCAAAAGAATCGACTCCAGCATTAAGAAAAAAAGAGTGACCTGGCCACTCTCATCTTCCACCTCCAGGTGCACCTCTGCAAACAAATCCATCACCTTCCGCTCAGTGATGGACTCCTGAACCACCTGATTCTGAACCTTCCTACTCAGAGCATTAGCAACACTATTTCCCTTTCCTGGCATGTACACCAACTCAATGTCAAAATATTTAAGATATTCAACCAATCTTCGCGGACAAAGGTTTAGAACCCAGTGTGAGAAGATGTATTTTAAACTCTTATGGTTAGTAAACACAGTAAAACGTTCTCCCAACAAATAGTGCATCCATCACTTCAAGGCATACAACACTATAGACAACTCAAGGTCATGAGTGGGATAGTTCAACTCATGGGGTCACAACTGTCTTGACCCATGAGCCACAACCCACTCATCATGCATCAACACGACCCCATGTCTGACTCTGGATGCATCACAAAACACAATGTACTTTTTACCCGGCTCAGGTAAGATCAAGATAGGTGTGGTCGTCAACCACATCTTAAACTCTTGGACGGTGTTATCACAAGCCTTATACCACTCGAACTTGATTCCTTTCTTGGTCAAGCCTAAGGGTGGTGCTGCCAAGGGAGAGAAATCCTGAATGAACCTTCGGTAATACCCGGCAAAACCCAGAAAACTCCGAACATTAGAAACACTCTTGGGCTGGTCCAAAGATACCACTGCCTACACTTCCTCTAGATCCACTATCACACCTACCTCTGAGATAATGTGACCCATAAAATGCACCTCACCAATCCAGAATTGACACTTTGATAGATTGGCTTATAGCTGAAGCTCTCTTAGTATACCTAGGACGATGTCAAGATATTGGGCATGATCGTCCTAAGTTTTCGAGCACAATAAGATATCATCAAGAAAGGCAATCACAAACTAATCTATATAGGGATGAAAGATTTGGTTCATCAAATCCATAAACACCACTAGTGTGTTGGTCAAGATGAAAGGCATTACCACAAACTCAAACAACCCGTACCGACTCGGGAAAGCTGTCCGCGGTAGGTCAGAAGACCTCACCCTCATCTAGTGATAACCTGATCTTAGATCAATCCTATAAAAAACAGATGCACCCCTTAACTGATCAAACAGGTCCCCAATTCTAGGATCAGAGTACCGATGTTTCGCCATCATCTGATTCAACTTTCGATAGTCAACACACAACCTCAACGACCCATCAGCCTTCTTTGCAAAAAGAACAGGAGATCCCCAAGGAGACATACTAGGATGGATAATCCCCTTACGCTCCAACTTTTCAAGTTTAACCTTCAGTTCCTGGAGTTCTGTCGGTTCCATTCGGTGTGGCGGAATAGAAATTGGCTCCGCTCTTGACAGCAACTTGATCGTATGCTCGACATCCCTCTCGGGTGGTAGCCCCGATAAATCCTTAGGAAACACATCCTGAAACCGATCCAATATGGGAGGAAAATTATATTTTTCCCCTCTCTCATAATTTTCAAGCATGAGACATGCCACTTGAGCCGTGAGTCTACTCATCTGTTGACAAAACGGCCCCACATGCCCTGCTCGCACATCCCATTCACCACGGTGGACATAACTGTCACCCTCAAGCGACCTAAACGACACTTTGTAACGATAACATTCTATGTGCACCCAATACAACACCAACCAATACATTCCCAATATTAGGTCAAACCCTGAAATCTCAATAATGAACAAGTCCCGCAGAAAATGATACCCACTGACTTCCAAGGAACATCCCTTGCACTGCTTGATATCCTTAACCCACATCCCCAACAGGGTGTCAATTGACATAACTCCACACACCCCCTCCACATGTAAACCCAGAACTACCACAAGTTGAGCTAAGATAAAAGAGTGTGTGTCACCTGTGTCAAACAACGCATTAGAAAAAGTTGAAGCTACAAGGATCGTACCTCGAACAGTTGACGGTCCAACCTCTCAATCACTAAGCGCAAAATGAACTACCTACAACTGACCTGCCCCTCTACCTTGGGCTTCAGCCTGTGTACATAGTGCTACACTGCCCTGCTGGTGTGATAAATCTTGCCCTCGAGTCACACATCTTCCGCCCATGCCAGTACAGCCCATGGAGCTCCAACTGCCTACCCGATATGGTGCAACTAATTCCCTTCCCGTACCCGACACCTGCTTTACAACATCATACTCGCCCACCTGCCGAGGCTTGCTGCAGAATCTCTTCACATGTCCCATACTGCCGCATGAACAACACTCAACTGGAGGTCGAGGACACTGACCATGCATATACCCCAGCCTACTGCACTGATAAAAGAACACCTGGTTCCCACTCTGAGAGGTTGACCCTCTCTTATGACCATCTTGCTGGAATCTTTCTAAACGGCGCTTCCAACCATTGGTAGATGCACCACTTGTCTACCCAGCTGGCATGAAAATCCCACCACTCAAATATCCCTTCAGTTTACCTTCATAGATGAGTGCCTGATCCATCACCTCTGCAAACCTCTTCAAGAAGAAGATACTTACTTGAGACCTGATCTCATGTCTCAACCCATCCTGGAAACGCTTTTCTATCATTGCCTCATCCCCTACTAACAATGGGAAAAATCATCGCAAATATGTGAAGGGTCTAGAAAATTCCATCACCGATAGCTATCCCTGAGTCAGGATCATTAACTCTGCGGCCCCTCTCCTACCTCAACGTCTCTGGGTAGAAATGCTCTAGAAACATTTCCTAAAAAACGTTCCAAAACATTTCTTCAGCCTGCTTGATTTGAGCCCAAATGTCCCCCCAAAGCCTTGCCTGGCCTCACAACATATAAACGGCTAGATTTACTCACTTTTCAATAGGGGTCTCCAGATTATCTAGTATCATTTGGAAAGACTCTAACCAGAACTCTACTACCTCTGGTCCACCCTCTCTGGTAAAGGTCGGAGGGTGTTGCAGCTGGAAGACCCTGGTCAGCTCAAACAAACTCGGTGCAACCCTCCCTGGGTCCTGATCCATCATCTTCATAAGGTGAGCCATGTTATCCTAGAATTGTTCTTCTGTACCTTCATTTATTGCCACATTTTTTTCCTCTTCTACCGGAGGAGTTTTCTTAGCAAAATCCTCTCATTGTCCAACTGGTAATTGACGTAGTGGTGGCATTTCTCTACATTTCCAAGAACAAGATTCTTCACACATACAATAAAACTTTCATGACTTCAGGAAAAGCTATTTACTAGAAACAACTTCCCATTTTCATATACTCATTCAATGACATTAACACCTCAAATAACTGCCCCGACCATCCCCACCATGGGCCATGGTCCACATGGGGTAAACAACCAGGCACTACCACTAAAATCACACAACATTTTACAAGAACATTTTCCACTACATTTCAAACTCTTATATTTCATTAAACATCATTTAACCACTTGTTTTATTTCATTCTTCCCATTATTTCTTGGTTTCATGAAATGCATGATGCACCCTACCTTGCTGCCTCACACACCCACCCCGTGCGTGTGCATAACACAATTCATGTCACCCATCTCCCTAGGTGTCTACAATGATGAATGAATGAAAACCCTCGTGTCGGTAAGGCCATGATCCAAATATCATAAAACAGTCACATCAAACCACATGTGCATCACCCAATGGTGAAATATCATCAACTTTAAGAACACACAACCAAGAACAACATTTCCCACCCAGGGTGACTTGGGGTTTCCCTCATACATGGGTTAGCTACTACTAAGAACAAGCTCATCTACCAAGGCCTTACACATCTTAACCCTTAGGAATTTATCCCAAATAACAAGACCTCAGAGAATGAGAAGAAATACCTCCTCTGATACCACTTTGTGACATCCCTGACCTGGAAGCCACTAAATCGGTGCTTCGAGAGGTGTAGTTACATAACCTTAAGCATGCCTCCCCATACGCCAAAGGCTTCCGAATAGCAGCGAGGGTCTATGTGGTAAAGTGGGGAGACTATACACCCTTTTTATCAGAGTAAGCCACAAAAAAAAATAAACCAATAGCAGAAATAATGATCAATAAACAAGGAACATGTATACCAACCATTTCCAACAATAAAATATGCCATGTCATACTACAAGTGCAAAAGTGAACAAAATCCCAAAATAAAGAAAATGGAAAAAATCACCAAAATGGTCCCGACTCCATTTCTGGATCCTCCACCAAGTGCTAACCATGTACACTCAATTATCTAGTAAGGACCCTTGCCCTTCTCCTAACCTGCATACATAAAGTCTGCTTGGGTACCCAATGGTAGCCCAAGCGGGGTGTGGGTACAACTCAGTAGGCCTCCACCAACAGTGTCTACAAAATATCCAGTATGAACAAGTAGTGCATGGAAAAAGAATACGAATGATAATTACTAAGTAATTATTTAAGGTTCCATTAACCAGTTCAGAGCTAGAGCCATTACCGCTTCCATTACCATTCATTTCACACCAATTTTCATCACATACCATTTCATCACATTTCCTTGGGTTAATCACATACATTATGTCACATGGGTCTAAGGCCAACAATAACAGGCAAGAGGGTAAACACATCGTTATCCTATCTCACTAGGACTAACCCCCTCATAGTTACCATATTCTCACCTCAAAGCCTCAGTTTGGGTGGATGCAACCATATCCTCACCTCGAAGCCTCAGTCCAGGTGGATGCAACCGTCAGGAGAATAGATCCTCAGTCCTCATTCCTAACCCATGCATTTATGGTGGAGTTCAGATCATTAGTCTCCACTCAACTCGTGGGCGTAGATCCTCAAGTCACACCCCACTCTACCAAGCCATGTGCACATGCTTATATATACAAATAACCATCAACTCAGCATACCATTGTCCTTTGACAGCCACCATTCACAACAAACCACACGAGAAATCACATTATGCCTTATCCCATTAACATATTACCATTTCACATCATTTAACCATTCACCCAATACCCATGTGTTATGCCTATCTCACTAATCATTCAACACTAGACCCATAATCTATACCATTATGGCCTTTAATCCATTTACACATTAACCCATTTAACCCTTTCATCATTTCCATGAATCAACCATTCAACCCCTTTCGACAACCCTTAGGTTATTTCTAGGTCTAGGTGCATTACTTAACTTCTATTCCAAGTTCAACCAATCATGCCAACATATTCGTCAGGGGCTCAACCATTTATTACAAAAAGGTCACTTATTTAATAACAATCCCTGTGTCCGAGAAAGCCGGCACATCCCATGGATGGCCCCAAATTAGGTCAATTCAATCCCAACACATCCTATGGGGATCATGAGGGTTCCCATTTTCCATTTCAAACACCATTATTACCAAACATGCCAAGGTTATTCAAAACATAACCAAGGGGAAACAAGAACATAACTAAACATGCACAAATACCCAAATAACCATGGGATATAACTTGTATACCACCTAACTCGAAACCGTGGTTTAACGCACTCTGAATCAAGTCCTTAGACCTCGATCCGACCAATATTTGGAGCTTCAACCTAAAACTCACTCAAAAGATAGGGTTTTAGAGCTTCAGAACAAGAGGGATAGAAGATACAAACCATAAACCAAAAAGAGAATCAAGTATGGGATTAGACCTACCCGAAGCTTTGATCCACCTCCAACGGCATCAAAAATGCCTTAGAAATGTGGTAGATTTACCTCTTGGAGCTCTAGGGAGATTTTGTTCGTTACTAGGGTGAAGAGGGAGGAATGGAGAGGAAATCCTGAGTGGGTTCTTAAAATCTCAGGGTGGAAATTTTGTAATTTTTTCGAACATTAAGAGGTCGCACAGTTTGGACACATGGTTTGACAAACCATGCACAAATCATGCGCATGATACTATCTGGAGGAAGAGGGTTGCGTGGTTTACTTGGGCAGGCCGCAAGGTTTTCCCTAGCTGTGCGCAGGTCGTGCACCCAGGCTTGTCTTGCCCAGTTTTCCTTTCTTTCATGCCCCGAACCCCCGAAACACCCCCAAGACATCTCATACTTTCATAAGACATCCCTTGAAGCCTGAAACAATGGATTAAACAAAAACATAATGAAAACACACCCTTCCAAAAACCGGGATCTTACATATAACATTAAATGTTTCACACCCAGTTTTGCATGTCTTTGTTTTGATCTAGTTAATTGGAAATCCTGATCCATTTCATGGGTCTTGGGTGAGGTGGAAGTTGAGTTTTTAAGTTTCATCTTTGTCTAATCACCCTAACTTGGGTTCCATGATGCTTTTTTAGGTGTTTTTGGAGAAAGGGTGGTTATTTCAGGATTTGGGCCAACTGTGAGCCCATTTCAAGATTTAAAAACATATTTTGTTTCTTTTATAAATCATTCATTTTTTTATAATTTTTAACTCATTCCACTTCCCACTTTTCCTAAACTGGCATATTAAAACTACCATATCCTTTTTCACTTCATAAAAATTCATAATCATGGTGAATTAGGGTTACTCATTTAGGTATTGGGCCAACCCATGGGCCCATTTTCAGTTTTAAAAAAATAATTAGTTTCTTTTATATCCAAATCCATTTTTAATATTTTCCTGTTCTTCCACCTCCCACGCAAATCCAATGCCCCTATCCTCACCTCTATTATCTAATTTACCTATTTGGAGCTCATATAAGTTTCGGATTAGTGAAAACTTCTCAAAGTCTCTCAAATCGTCCAGAATCTCGAAGGTAAATTCTTTCATCCATAAATCAATCCATTCGTACAATTTTTCAACAGATAATATTTATCTGGTTCTTCAAGGCCTTATATTACTCTCCAATAATTCTCATTCCACTACCTTTACTCTATGGGTGTCGATCTAATGGAATACAAAGAGTTGTCTAGTTGGTAAAGTGAGATTCCTTCTCTTTTCTCCTCCCTCTTCCACATCCACTCATTATTTCTTGGTTTTCTATAATCTTATAGTCTTGATGGACCTAGGGTTATGTTATCCCATGGTGTTTTAGGTTATATTCATTTAGGTCTGGTATTCATAGTTTTATGGTTTATAAACCCGTGGCGGGTGATTTTGGGTGTGTGTTTCCATTACGCCAAGGATTTTAGGTAGGATATCCCTTGCACATGCCTTAATATTTTAAGATTAATCATTTTCATATTTTTTTCATCTGATGTATATGTTTATTATTATTTTTAAAAAAAATTATAATTTTCTTGGTGTGAAAAATGGATTTTTAATCCTTGTTTTGTGAAAGGTAGTGTTGTTTTGTCATAAAAGTGTACATCAAGTGTTTTTCTAAATCTTCAACTATCTTTCAAAACGATTTTGTGAGGTTTAGAACATATTTTATGGTATTTTGAATATGTTACAGTAGTTTTTATAAAATATTTCATTCAATTGGTGTTTTATTCTTTGTCATGTGCTTTAAATAAATTGTTTTGTTTAAAAGGGCATGTCATGTGTTCGGTAAATTGCCCGGTAGGATTTTATGTGTTATGTTTGATTTAAAAATTATTTTTTTGTATTTATAAATGAATTTGAAGAATTATAAATGGTATTTTGGGTCCTCATATGGCTTTCCAATTTGTATTTGGTTTTACAAACAAATGGGTTTTGGTTTACAACATGTTTTGGTCCGAGTTATCAGAAAATGGCATGTTTCACATCCTAATGAAAATAGTTGTGTTTTGAATATGTAGCCTATATGTTATAAGGGATTTATGAATGTGTTTGGATACTCTAAATCGTGTTTATAAACCTCCTTAAAAAAAGTTAAATTCATACCCTGGTCAAAGGATTGTTTTGAGAAAGGCTTCAATGCCCGTTTGACATTTGTTTTTTTTTTGTAAAAATGGTTTCCATGTGTATTTCATGTTCTATCGTTTTGTGAAATTTTATAATCAATTAAAATGATTTATTAACTGGTTTTGGGGCTGAAAAATCTTTTTTATGTTATTTATGGGTTTTTGTCCTTAAAATATCATTTTTGAGTGGATTTTATGTGCAAGGCCCTGTTATACTCTTTGAAATTGTTTAGAGAATCTTTTTGTGGCTTATTGATTCGTTAAATAAATGTGAAGCATGTTTGTTGGATGTTTGTGTTTTTTTTTATTTTAATGCATTTTTTATGTGGAATGTGTATTTGATAATATGTGTAACTTGACAGAGCACTTAAGGGAATCCTAGGTATCTAGGTGGGCGGACGTGTACTAGTATGCTAGTGATTCCGTGGGGTTTGGCCCCTATTTCACATAGCAAGGATGATGATGACGACACTAACTAAACTATGATGATGATGATTTTGGGGGAACACTAGGTGATGTGTTCTCTCCCTACTAGTGGATCATGTGCATTAGAATGGAAATTTATTATGGTTACTTTCACCGAGATACGAGGTTGCTGGGGAATACAACTAACTAGTGCCTAGGGGTGTTCCTGTGACTTGTGATCATTGGCTATTTTGTACTGACTGTTAGAATATGGTGTGTTTGGTTGGTAAATTCAGTAGTCTGTTATATTTATTTAAAAGTGTAAATTCTTTAAAACATCCCTCTTGAAAACTATTTTCATTTTGAAGTTTCACCTTTTTAAAAATTGTTACTAGCATTCTGGTTTATAAAACATGCATGTTTTTCTCTAGTAATTTTTTATATAGAATTAGACCTTATTTGGAAAACATGCCTTTATATCATCTACTTAAAACATTAAATTGATGTTTATTTTATTTTAAAGGATGTGTATTTGGAATAGAATATCAGGTTAACCTACTGAGTTTTAATACTCACACCTATAGTCTTCTTCTATTTTTAGCCCTTGTTCAGGTTTTATCATGAGTTTGATCGCCTTGGGCGGAATGTGATCATTATTTTGGAGAGTGACCAAAAGGGTCACATGGAGTTAGTTAGTGATCAGTTTTTGTCATATGAGTTGTTTGTTTAGTTGTACTTTCAGTTTCTTGTCCAAATAATGTTGAGTTCAGTTTTAATATAAATTTATTTTGGGCTTTCCCTTTCTTTCTACTATTTTTTTTATTGTCTATATTTCAGAGAAATTGTTTCCTCAGGTACTCTATTGATACCCTTGGTGCTTTTCACCGTCCCAGGAGGATCGGGAACGCCTTTCGGGACTTTTTGCAGGGTGCCCTAGGTGACTGGTTCAGGGTCAACTTGGGCTGGTTCGTGACAAAATGGTATCAAAGGAGGTCGGATCTTAGCAGACCATTTTTTAGAGTTCCCTTTTTATTTGTGGGATATCAAGGTAGATAGAGTTGTATTGTTGGGACTTGAGGGGTATGAGAGGGAAGAGCATTGCGAACTCTTCCTCGTTCTGATCCTCAGGTTTCCATGGGAAGTCCAGTTTTATTAGTGTCTTTTGTTCTTGTTTATTGTTTGTTGTTATGATATGACAAGGGGAGTTTGACTAATGGCCCTCGTGGTCTTGTAGGGCCTGGCAAGCCAGGTGGAGTCGGGGCATGGTCCTAATAATTCTCTCCGTCTTGGTTTTGTTCTTGACATATGGCCGCCAACCATATATTCAAGTCACCCAATGACACTAGTTCCTTTTTTTGGGTCTCTTGGACCTTTCTTGAATTCTGAATTTTTGTTTTGAAAATCCTTCGGTGAGAACTATAAAAAAAAATTAAATAAGTGGTTGGTTTTTGAAAAGTGTAAAAGGGGTTTTCAGAAATTAAATATAAGAATGGTTTTGGAAGGTTGTGCTTTTTGTGAAACAATGTTTTGGGAGGAAGTGGATTTGATTTAATGGGATTGGATTTTCCTTAATATGAACTTGTGGTTTGTTGAAATAAAATTCTTTGAAAGTGTGAATCATTTTAATGTGATTAGGAATCTTTGTTTTAAATTGGGTGTTTTGGGATTTTGAACAGTGTTTTAATTAGATGAATTTGTTTTAGAAATTTGTTATTAGTTGTTAATGTTTTACTAGAAAGTGTTTGGGTCTCAATGAATATCATATTATGAATGTATACCTTGCTAAATTTAAGAAAATGGGAAGTGGTTGTTTGGAGTAGTTTTTTTTGTTTTAAAAGTTGTTAAAATTGAAAAGGGGTTCATTTTTTAGGAAAAATTTTCTTGATGAAGTGTGGTTTGTTTTGTGAAATCTAAAAAGGGTTTTTGACTGGGTGGGTAGTGTTCCTTTGGAAGGTATACGTTTTTTTGGAATGATGTTGTTTTGTTTTAGCCACTCGTGTTTTCATCGGTGCTCACATGCATGGTTTTATTGATCTCTCGAAGGATTCCCTATATGATATGGTGGTTGGGAGCATGGGTGGCATAGAAATGTGCATATGGGTGAGACTTGATGAAACACTATTGTTGAACGTGGAAACCCACCAAGTTAGTTTGTTTTTCAAATGTTTTTTGAGCTGAAAAATTGTGGTCGTTATTAATAAACAAATGGTTATGTGGCTAGTTTTTTCTATGTCTTAGAAGAGTTGTTTATTCATTAAGCTTACTTGTGATCTATAAGTCATACTCTTGTTGTATCTTGAGATGAGATCTTGTTAGTGGCTTGGTTTTGGAGTAATGTTCATTGGGTTTCTAAAGATGTGTTTGATGTTGTGATGTGACCCGGAATAGTTTTCCATTGGAAATATTTCCTATTGATCAACTTAAGGATTCTTTTAAAATATTAAATCCACCTCTTCAGATGATGCCTCAGCCATATTTTTAGAATATAAAGCTTTCTATGATCGATTTATAGTGCTTTTTGGTCATGATAATTCTTTTGGACATAGCAGTTGTGTTCAGTGATGTGGATGTGTTTCGTTGTGTTACTTGTCCATTTTTCCTCTCGTTCAGAGTGAGAGATAATTTTGATGTGTATCTATGAGTTCCTATTTAGATGTAGGTGTTTTTTGGATCATGTGAGTTTTTTTAGTGGGGTGATCCTTATCACCCTGAATTCGGTGCAGCAGATGCTTCAAGAATCAGGGCTCCAGCCATAGTTCTCGAAGTGAAACTTTTCATGCAGTCAGGAAATCTCTAGAGGTGTGTGGAGCATGACAAGGCTCCTGCCTCCACCATTGTGGTATGGTAGTTTTTATGTCTCTATTTTGGTTCCTCATTTATGTGAATTTTCGTTTTTCGCAGTAAGCATAGTGGACCTACCCCTCAAACAGTGTCTATGGTTTTGCCTGCATGGATGTGGGTTTTTGATTAATGCTCATGCATAGACCACCTTTGAAAATAGGGTGCGGTCTTGGTGTTACCTGTTTATAGGTGAAGAGTTTTGGGAAGTTCCTTTGTTTATTTTGTGGTTTAAGTGTCCTAATTATTGGGTCCCCTTCCCTCCCCTCACAAAGTGGTGGGGGTCTGGATTAGTGTCGAATGTGTTGGCCATGTTCTTGTCCCCTCCATTCGGGAGTGGATAATTTAGATTTTCATGTTGTAACCCTTTTAACATGGGTTTCTCGGTTGTTTTAGGAGAGTTTTGGGGGTCTTGTATAAGTGATTCCCAATTCTAGTTAATGTTGAATTCTTGTTTATTCGTTGCAAGTTGGGTTCTAATGGTGGGGAGACCCACCACGGGAATCATTTGTTTTTTTCCTCCTAAGAACTTATCTACTGCTACTTGTTTCTTAATAGTGGGGATTTAATTCCTTAATCCCCTGGAATCTTTGGTTCCCATGAGTTCTCTTTGGTTTGGGTTGTTTTTGGGTTCATTGGTAGAAGGCCTAACAACCGAGTTCATGGTTTGGTTGTGGAGATAGTTACTTGATCTTTTAGTCGATTCTCAAGAATTGGTTGGGAGTTGGTGTGTTGATTGAGGTAATAGGATTAAGTAACATTAATGTTTTATGGTGTTTCATTGGAATAGTAGGCTGGAACATATAGATAAATAATACTTAGGTGTTGATGAATCAGTTGGAACACTATATGTCTTTCCATGGGCGAAAAGCTTTAATGGTGGGGAGAATTGTCAAACCCAGTTTTTCATGTCTTTGTTCTGATATGGTTCATTGGAAATAATGATCCTATTCATGGGTCTTGAGTGAGGTTAAGGTTGATTTTTTAAGTTTCATATATGTCTAATAACCCTAATTTGGGTTCCCCTTTTCTTGTTTACGAGTTTTTGTAGAAAGGGTGGTTATTTCATGAATTGGGCCAACCGTGATCCCATTTTCTAGATCTAAAAACATATTTGTTTTATTTTATAACTCATTAATTTTTTATCATTTTTGACTCATTCAACTTTCCACTTGTCGAACACTGACATTTAAAAACTACCATATCCTTTTTGACCCCATAGCAATTCATAATCATGGTGAATTGGGGTTCCCATTTAGGTATTCGTCCATCCCATGGGCCCATTTCCAGTTTTAGAAAATAATTATTTTATCTTATATCTAATTATATTTTTAATATTTTTCTGTTATTTTACCTCCCA
This sequence comes from Viscum album, assembly GCA_963277665.1. NCBI lineage: Eukaryota > Viridiplantae > Streptophyta > Magnoliopsida > Santalales > Viscaceae > Viscum > Viscum album. Next base: position 537,290,363 of record OY728165.1, read on the forward strand.
CTTGAAGAAAATACCCCTATACTCACCCCCCATTATTGATTTTACCTCTTTGGGTGTGTGTTTTCATTACGCAAAGGATTTGAGGTAGGATATCCCTTGAACATTCCTTTATCATTTAAGATCAGTCATTTTCATATTTTTTAATCTGATATATTTGTTTATTATTCTTTTTTCACATTTGGATAATTTTCATGGTGTGCAAAATGGTTGTTTAATCCTTGTTTTGTGAAAGGTATTGTTGTTTTGTCATAAAAGTGCACACCAAGTGTTGGTTTAAATGTTCAACTATCTTTCAAAACTATTTTGTGAAATTTAGAACTTGGTTTATGGTATTTTGAATATATTACTGTAGATTTTATAAAATATGGCATTTAATTGGTGGTTTATTCTTTTTCATGTCCTTTAAATAAATTGTTCTGTTTAAAAGGGCATGTCATGTGTTCGGTAAATTTCTAGGCTGGATTTTTTGTGTTATGATTGATTTAAAAAATATTTTGTGGATTTATAAATGAATTTGAAGAATGATAAAGGTTATTTTGGTACCTCATATGTATTTAAAAATTTTATTTGGTTTTAAAAACAAATGGTTTTTGGTTTACAACATGTTTTGGCCCGAGTTGTTGGAAAATGGCATCTTTCCCATCCTTATAAAAATGGTTGTGTTTTGAATATGTAAACTGAATGTTTTAAGGGATTTATGATTTTTTTGTCTACTATAAATGGTGTTTATGCACCTCCTTAATAAAATTTAAATACCTAAATTGGTCCAAGGATAGTTTTGAGAAATTCTTAAAGGCCCGTTTGACATTTGTTTTTTATAAAAAGGGTTTCCATGTGTATTTCATGTTCTATCTTTCTGGGAAATTTTATGGTCCAAAAAAATGATTTATTAATTGGTTATGGGGTTTTCAAATATATTTTCTTATGTTATTTATCAGTTTTTTTACTTAAAAGAGCATTTTTAATGGATTTTATGTGCTAGGCCTTATTATACTCTTTGAAATTGTTTTACGAATATTTTTAGTGCTTTATTGATTCTTGAAAGAAATGTGAAGCATGTTTGGAGTATGTTCTTGTGTTTATGGTTTTTTAATGGAATTTTTATGTGTAAAGTGTATTTTATAATATGTGTAACTTGACTGATCACTTAATGGAATACCGGGTATCTAGGTGGGCAGACGTGTACTAGTATGGTGGTGATTCTATGGGGTTTGGCCCCTATTTCACATAAAAAGTTTGATGATGAGAACACTAACTAAACTATGCTGATGTTGATGTTCTGGGACCACTAGTTTATGGGTATTCTCCCTACTAGTGGCTCATGTGCGTGACAATGGATATTTATTATGGATACTTTCATCGAGATACGAGGTACCAGGTGCTCACAACTAAATAGTGCCTAGGGGTGTTCCTATGACTTGTGCTCATTGGAAATTTTGTATTCACCATCAGCATATGGTGTGTTTGGTTGGTAAATTCAGTAGTGTGTGTGATTTATTTAAAAGTGTTACTTCTTTGAAGCAGCCCTCTTGAAAACTATTTTCATTTTGAAGTTGTACCTCTTTGAAAATTGTTACTAGCATTATTGTTTATAAAACATACATGTTTTTGAATGGTAATTTTTTTAAATAGCACTGGACCTCATTTGGAAAACATATCTTTATATATTGTACATAAAAATTGAAATTGATATTTCTTTTATTTTAATGGATGTGCATTGGGAATAGAATATCGGGTTAAACTACTGAGATTCAATACTCATGCCTATAGTCTTCTTCTGTTTTTAGACCTTCTGTAGGTTTCAACTTGAGATTGATCGCCTTGGGAGACATGTTATCATTATATTGGAGAGTGACCAGATGGTTCACATGGAGTTAGTTGGTTACCAGGTTTAGTCAGATGAGTTGTTTGTTTAGTAGTACTTTCAGTTTCTTGTACAAATAATGTTCAGTTTAGTTTCTATATAAATTTATTTTGGGTTTTCCATTTCATTCCGATGTTTGTTTGATTGTTTATATTTGTGAAAAATCATTCCCTCATGTACTTTATTGATTCCCTTGGTTCTTTTCACCATCTCGGGATGATCAAGAAAGCTTTTTGGGGCTTGTTGCGGGATATCCTAGGTGACCGGTTCAGGGTCGACTCGGGCTGGTTTGTGACAAAATGGGTGTTTTATGGATTTAATGACCTTAATAATCTGATAAAACATTTAATTTCAACCAAGTTATTCTGAATTAATGACACCCAATAGTGGTTTGCCTTAAATAATAAATTATTATTATTTAATAACCTAAATCCACCCCTCTTTAAGTATAAATACTTCCTTCTCATCCCATCTCTCCACTAAAACTACATTTATAAAAAAATTGTTATTTCACCTCCAATATATTCCCTCCAAGGTTCCCTCAAGGTATCAAGGTCCCATATTCACATTTTAGGAATCAAATAATCAAGGTAATGTAATTTTCTCCTTCTCCATTTTTCATTCATATAACTCCCTTTTGTGAGACTTATAAATTAAAAATACTCTCTATTTTGATTCTATTTTTTTCATACCATTACTTCAAAAATGGTTTTTTTACCAATGGGAGACCTCAATTCTCTCTCATAATTCATTTTCCATAATCCATGTGTATACTCTTGTGTTGTAAAAATAATTTCATGTGTTTTTCACATTTTCATGAAATATTCTTATATTATGAATACCCAAACCTCTTATTTACACATGGGTATTCACCTAGTTGTAAACATAATTTATCTATTAATTTATTTACTTTTATGAAACCCACAATCAATTTCCATTAGTTAAAATGATTAAACGGTCGTGTCTTGAATCATTTATGTACTCAGTTATTTTATATGAAACTTGTTCCCTAATTTCCATGGTTTATTGATGAAATTTTTTATTATGGACTATATGGAACTCATGTATTTAGATATTTAAAGTTTTAAACCTGATAGTTATTAAATTAGTTGGGTAAAGTAACATAGTTTATCAGTGGTAGGTTACTCCTAAGAGATATTAAAATTATCCAGTTATGTGAATCTCACTAGTGTATTGGGTAACGATACCATGGACAAAATCCATGGTAATATGTGTTACGACCCCTATTAATGAGATACGTTGACATTTTTATGAATGTATCATGATTATTTTGTACCAAAATTTCATTTTATTATTCATGTTCTTTATTATGATATACCTCGTGTTTATGTGATCATTCATTATTGGTATGCCACTTTATAACATTCTAGGTATCTCCTTTTATTATTCCCTTGTTGGGATTTATGATCACCCCTTTCTTTGATGTATGTCCCCAGGATATGAGATTCAATGAAGGAAATGTAGGATGAACCTATGAATATGTATTTCATGTTGATTAGAAGAATGATTATTTTTTTGTATTATGTTCCTATTTACATGACATTAAACCCCAAATGATACTTTGTACTATTAAATGTTGTATCGTATATTGAAGGGTTTATGTAATAAAAATTTGTGTCTCCATAGTTGGTATCAAATTATGGTTAGTTATTTTTAGAAATTTGGATTAGAGAACATCAGTAAAAACTCTAGAGAATATCTTAATTATAGTAAAACATCCTGGTACTTTGGTGAAGTATAGAGTAATTGGTTTCCAAAAAAATATATCCATGTCTGGACACTAAAAGGGGATGTGTCTCCGAAATAGATGTAACTAGATATAACATCCCCGAAAACACCATATTGAGCTGGATTCAATTAGAAACTGGCGCATAAAAATACATCTTACTACACACCTTGTTTGACACTCCACATGGATATTCTTTGGTTAATCACATTCTTGTAAAATCCACTATTAAGTATATAAAGATAAAGTAAAACTTTTATAAAGATTGAATTATATCATCCTAGAAGAATGATATAATAAAATTTTAACTTTAATATATCCTTTATAATTGTTATTATAATATTCCAGCTAGAAAAAAATTCATCACCTAGGTTTTCACTTTCTAGAAAAAAATTCTTGGAATAGAAGGACTCGTGCAAACAATGGCTACAATGGACAATGTGATGACTATCATACTAATATAGGGGGGATAAATTAAGGCATACCATGTTTATTACAAACCATTTATCACGAATTATGATTGAAAACTATAATAATTTTAGTTTTCAAAATATAATGATGGTGTCTCATATAATTTCAAGATTTAAGGGTGATAAATAAATGAATATTCAATTTTCTGAATTCAAATAATGTGGGAAGAGGCCCCATGGAGAATGTCTTAAAGGAAGTGTTAGATGAATTATATGTGGAAGAAAAGGAAATAAAGAAACTGATTTCCAATGAAAAATAAAGAGTTAAATTGACTCATTGGAGGAAAAAAGGTTCAACATATGGTTTCATTAATAGTTCAATGTCATAAATGTGGGAGAGATGGGAATTTTCCAATTAATTGCCATATTCCAGTGGTTGATAAAGATAATAAGATCATGTAATTTCAAAACCAAGGTTTATAGGTATGTACTACCCAATGAATATTATGATCCTCCACTCTAAAGTCATGTTAGTATTGTTATGATTATAGTTTATGTGGGATGTTTTCTAAAATTGTTGAGTCACTATGTGCAATGAATCGATTTCATTAAAGGGAAAATTTTATGATTATTGTATCACATGTTAAAGATTAAGTGTATGTGCTTCATAAAAATTATATTGTACCTCCGTTCATGGAATTTTTTATTGTTAAAAGTATCATATTTGTAATTTATGTTTTTTAGTCAATGGATAGAAATAGAAGCTAATTAAACATGTTATAATTTAGTTAAAGATAATTAATTTTATGTTTTAGATTTGCATTTTCAATAAATCATGTATTATATGGAAGGAAATAAATCTGGAAAAACATTATTCTCCCTTCAAGATTGTTTAATCATAAAATTTATTACCAATTCTAGTTCAAATGATTTAAAAATGAATATTTAGACCTGAAGCAACTATTTGATCTATCCAATGCCTTTTCATTTCCCAAAATATTATATGGATCATGTATTTTTTTGTGATATGATTTCAAAGGATCAATTATATAATCTCTTTAATCAAATGAAACACTAAAAAAGATATAACCATTTCTATATTGGAGTTTCAGACTTTAGGTTGAAGGATTAATTAAATATAAGAAACATTAAGGAAGATCCTGGTCTTTTAAATTAAAGGTGTTAATCAATAGAAGAAAATTATGAGGATGAAATTTATTTAGAGGGAGAGAATTTAACACCTGAAAAATTCATTTATGTTATTAATATAACAATAATTTTAGAATGAATGTTTTATTATGAGAATACTAAGATACTTTTACATTTCATAATAAATTTACACATCATGGAAAACTATAAGTTGGAACTATAAAGGACTTATTTAATGATATAATCAAAATTGTGTTATTTTTGAATGATATAAACATATTACATTAAAAATCTGTTTTATGATAAATTTTATGTTTTATATAAAATTTATATTCATGAAATAATCTTAAAAAACACTTTTTAAAAGATAATGTATTTTAATGAAGTCTTAAGTAATTTTTATAATTTTAAGAATGTTTATTTTTTTATGAAATTTTTAACTGAAAATATATAAAAATATTCATTTAAAAATGTAAATTATTATATTTATAAAATTATTTTTATAAAATAAATACCATTTTTTAGTGCAGTTCATCGAAATTATCTTATGGTTAAATTATGGTATTTTTTTAAAAAAAGTTGTTTTTTGGGTTAAAAAGTTAAAATATTATTTTTAAAAAATATGATAACTCTTATAATTTAATTAGGATATGATGAAGATTTAAAATGTATTAATCCTTGTTATTAAAGAATTATTTATGTAAAAACATTGTACATTATGTGTTATATTTTGAAACACATTCTTAACATTTTGAAAACTGAGATTTTATCCTTTAAAAAAACTTTTTTATTAGTTATATGTGTATCATATTAGAATTGGTTTTTATAAGTTTTATAATTTTAATAATTTAAAATAGATTGAATATTTAGAATTATAAGTTACCAATTAGATTATAAGGTTAATTTAATTATTATAAAATAATTATCATGCTAAAAAAGAGTTCTCACATTATAAATAAAATAATGTAAAGGGTTAAAGTTATATAGAAAAATCATAAAATACCTGCAAAATAAAATAATAAATGGGTGTTTGATGTATTTTATAACCTTAAATAGCTTAAAAACACTAATTTTAAACCAAAATCATCAAAATTAATTCCAACCAATAGTGGTTAGCCTTAAATACAAAATATTCATTATTTAGTCACTTAAATCCACCCCTCCTTAAGTATAAAAAACCCCTTAACACCTCCACTATCCAATAAAAATACCTTAAGCACGAATTTATGGTCACTTAACCTCCCAAATACTCTCTATATGTCTCCCTAATGTTCACAATGTTCCATCCTTATGGTTTAGGAAGAAAATATTCATGTTAAGATAATTATCCTCTTCTCCCTTTCTCATTCAAGGGACTCCCTTTTTTTAATATTATAAATGTAAAAGCCTCTATATTTGCATGAAATTTTTGTCTTACCAACTCTTAAAATTTATTTTTTACCAATTATAGACCTCAATTATATATCATTATTCCTTTTCCATAATAAATGTTGTATATAGTTATACAGCTGAAATCATTTCATGAACTTTGCACCATTTTATGAAATATTCTTATATTGTGAATACCCAAGACTGTTATTTACCCATGGGTATTCAACTTGTTGTAAACATAGTTTTTTTTGTATTTACATGTATTAAACAAATATTCCCTTTTTCATGTGTTAAAAATGACTAAAATTTCTGTTCTTGAATCATTTATATAATCAGTTATTTTATCTGAAACTCATTCCACATTTTTCCAAGGTTATTGATGAAATGTTTTGTTATGATTTGTGTCGAACACATGAATTTAAAATCATTTAGGGTTTGAACATATAGAAATCTAATGCATTGGATAAAGTGTTGGAGTTTACTAGTGGTAGGTTACTCCTGAGAGATATGATAATTATCCTATTAGGTGATTCTCTCCAGTGAATTAGGTAAATATACCTTGTCCAAATACCTTGGTAATATTTTTTACTACACCTTAGTGATGAGATATGGTGATATGTATATGGATGTGTCATAATTATGTTGTATCCACATTTCTATGTTATGATTCATGTTCTTTCTGTTATGATATCCCTCAGGTTCTTATGATCATTCTTTTTTGTTATACCTATTTGTCACATGTTAGTTATCACCTTTGATTATTCTCTTATTTGGATTTTTTCTCACCCCTTTCTTCGATGTATGTCCCCAGGATATGATATGATATAAAATTAACTTATGAAGAAACTATTTAGATTTCATTTAGGTGGGTTATAAGAATTCTTATTTTTATTAATATACTATGTTTCTTTTTCCAAGACACTAAACCCTAAAAGATCCTCTGTATTGATAAATGTTTTACCTTGTAGCGAAGAGTTTATGAAAGAAAAAAGTAGGTCGGAATATCACTATTCCTTCTCATTATACTACCTCCATAACCTGTTATAATTCTTAAAAATTATCATATCCACAAACATCCTAATATTTGGGTAAATTGAAGAGGTTTTGTTTTTCTAGAAATGAAATCCTTGTCTAGATACAAATAAGTGGATACAGACTCTAGCTCAGATGCACCTATGGGTGATAAACCTGAAAAATATTGATTGGGTAATAACTTAATCTTCACTTGGTGCATAAATAATCGGCCAAATTATATAGATATTTTGACACTCCTAAGTCATATTATTAGGCTATTTCAAATTATTCATTATTAACTATAATGAAGCATCATTTTATATTGATATCCCTACACCATGAATGTTCACATATTTACTACCTTTTTAGCATTACATTGATAGCAGCACTTTAAATTTCATTTTGAATATTTATATTATTGGATATATATCTACTAGGACACACTATTCAATTAAATGGGGGAATATTGATAATATGTATATCTATTATTTATATATGGATAACAATTAATTACTGAGACATGATTATGTATGAGGTTCCTTAGGTTACATTAAGATATGTATTGTTTAGCTATACCATTATATAATTAATTCATTAAACTTAATCAGTTATTGGTGGATCCTTTATCTATATATCCCCTTAATGCATTGGTGGGACTCATAAAACAAACTAGTTTGGGTAATGTTTTTATGCCTTATCTCCTTAGGTATAATGTTTTGACAAAATTCATTGATGAATTATAAGATGTCATTGCATGAAGCTTGGACTATAAGATCAATATTTTCAGTATTATACATTCCATCACTATGAGGTCAATTATTGATATCCTTGTGTTTATATATTATAATTTTATCCATGTTTATTATATGCTCACTGTTTCTTTGTTATGGAATTATTAGATTTATTTATACCTACCATATTTATCAAAGACATGTCTATAATTTGATAGATTCTATTGTATTATCCCCCTTACTAAGTATCTGATATTTCCCCAATATATTCGTTCCCATTTCCCTAGGAAACCATGAAGTTTACTATGTGTGATATATGGATTTGTGAGGATAACTAATAAATATTTATGTATTTAGTTGATGTATCTTATGTTCTCAATGTAATATAATTTTCCTTTATAAATCTATTATCTACAACTAATAAAATTATAGATATTAATAATTTTGATCTATGTATTTTATACCTCAAATAACCACATGCTCTAGGGTACTGGAGTTGGGGTGTTATAGGTAGTATCAGAGCAAGTTTTGTAGAATCCTTTGTAACTAGATTTAGAAGAACATAGTTAGAGAACATAACCCTATGAAAAAACCCTTATGATATTATAGAAATATTTCTACATTACAATAAATGAATTTATAATAAATCCATAATAAATATATGATTTATTGTGTTATTAATGAACTAATTGAGTATATGTCATTGTCTATAAATGAGGCCTCATGGAAGAAACATAAACCATTTCAACATCTATAATCAATGTAGATATTTCCCTCCTAGTCAAATCAATGGAGATAGGGTTAGAGATCAGCATATTATGAATATATTAGGGTATTTTACGTAGGTTATGCAAAAAAACCTTACATGTATATAATAACTTGTTACTCCACAACATGGTATAATAATGTCATACCACTTCAAGAGGTAGATACCATCATCCATCAGTGGAAATAGAAATTCATTGGTAGCTAAGAAACGGGTTGAATACATATAGAAGGTATTCATTTCTTTATTATATAGTGAAATTGAAAATTTTATCATTGATATATATCATCAAAATGGTTATTTTGATCAATAGTGGTATTTGGTTCAAAATACTAAGAAGGAATAGGAGGTAGGGGATATAAAATATAAGTCTTTTAAGGTGGTATTAATTAACAAGGGATTTCATCATACAAAAAAGCGTACATGGAACAAAAATTTATAAAGTTACGAAAAATTTAAGAGGAATATGGTACTGAGTATAAGGATAACTTTACAAGGTTATGCAGATATATTGTGGATTCTATACGCAACCCTGAAATAATGATCAATCGATTATTTGATAGATTATATCCATGTCTTATAAGTGCATTAATATCTCAATAATTTTCATCTTTTGAGGATATTATGAAAAGTGAAATGAATAATGAGCAGGATTTTTCTATGTTTTATACTTTTAAATGGAAGCAAGAGAAGAAAAGGTCATATGAGTGCCATGTTGAAAGAAATTTTTCATATAAGAATAAGGTAATGATATAATTACCATCAAGAAATAATTATGGGAAGAAACACCATGGGGGTTTATTAAAGGTAATGAATGTTTTCTGAATGTGTGGAGATAAATTTAATTAAGTTCATGAGAGAAAGGGAAATAAAAATCCAAAAAAGTTCAATGATTCTACTACAAGGTGACGGTTTACTATTTAAATCAATGATCTGAGTATCAAGGGATACACCTTAGAATAATTTAAAAAGAGAAATATCAAACCTATGAAATAATAATAGAAACTTTTGAGGTCCCAAATGTTGTTATAACATGTTATTTGTTAATAAACCGAATCATATCCAACTAATAATTTGATTATGTATCTATGCACACATTCATATCTTAAAAGTTGGTTAGGAACATTAAATCATCCCCTAGTGCACTATAAAAAAAAATTTAGTTAATTTTTTTAAAAAAAATATTATAGTCATGAATTTGTATTGATTTATCTATATTAAAATGCATAGATATTCTTTATTTAGAAGCCAATTTGTTATACTAAGGGTTTACTATCATATAATCCTGGGAAATTATAATGAAATAATTTAATAATGATAGAAGAAAATTATTATCTTTATAGCTATAATAGAATCCACTATTTTTTAAGGAGATTATTTATTGTCTAATTAATGTTTGGAACCACCACTAGTTTCTCATCTTAACGAGATTTCAGGAGAAGATGAATCAATGAATGTGAAGGGTATCTTTAGAATAGTGGACATATCCATTTTGAGGGATTCTATTAATTGTTTTTTATGAATTACCTAAATATTCACATAAATATGAGGTTTAATTATTTATTAATATTTCCCATCTTGTGAATACCATTATAAGCCTCCCTATATAATGTCTCTAGTGTAATTCATGTAATTAAAGAAACAACTACAAGAGTTCTATGATAATGGATTCATACACCCTAGTGTTTCACCTTATTAAGTACCTATCTTATTTGTAAATAAGAATGATTTTATATAGTTATGAATTAAATATAGGTAAATCAATTACATTACTATTAAGAATAAGTATCATTTAAATAACATTGAAAATGTATTTTATTACCTAAAAGTTGATCAATAATTCTCGAATATTATTCTTTTTTTGACAATCATCAATTATAATTCAAGAATAATGATATAACAAATATGGATTTTCACACAATCTATTAGAATTCTGAGTTCATAGATATTTATTTTGGTTTAAAAATCACTATCTATGTTTATAGATCTAATGAATGGATTATTCAAGATTTATATTAAAAAATTGGATTTTAATTTTTGATATATTGATATAATCTAAGATATATAACGAGAATAAAGACTATTTATGAATCATATTTGAAACTCTAATAAAGAAATAATTATTTTGAATATTTGGTAAGTGTAAATTTTTGATTCATAAAGATTCTTTTCATGTCCATATTATCTACAGGGAAGGAATATTAGTTTAATCAGTAATGGAAATGTTTTTAAAGAATGAACAATGTTAATAAATATAAGTAAGATATGTTTTATCCTTGTATTATCTGATAACTACTAGTGAGTTGTTGAAATTTTTACATGATTACATAATTCATTAACCAATTTCATAAATAAAGTGGTTAAATTAACATGTTATAAGGAGTGTGAATAAATATTTGAGAGAATAAAATAATATATTGATTGATGCACTAGTATTAACCCTGACATTAGGAAAGGAAATATGTGTTATATATAGTGATTCATCTAATAAAAGGTTATGGTTTATCTATATGAAAAATGATATAGTTTTTTCTTATACTAATAAAAAAATAAATACCAATGAGAAAAAATATCCAACTCATGATCTTGATAGAGAATTTGTAATCTTTGTGTTGAAAATATAATGGCACTATCTTTATGATTAAATATACTTCATATATATGGATCAAAAAAGTTTGAATTATATATTCACACAGAAATAGTTCAACATTAGACAAAAGAGATATTTAGAACTATTAAATTATTGAGACAGTGCAATACATTACCACCCGTAAATGGAAACAAAGTGGTGGTTGCATCGATTAAGAAGAACCGTGGAGTCTTATCATCGACAATCATTGACAATGATCCAATATTTAGGGATTTATTAAAGTCTGTTATGGAGATTAATAAGGATGGAGAAACATAACTCCTTTTCCAAGGAATTTCCAAACCATCTTTACTAGATATGATAAAAAATTCTCAAAAGTTTAATAAGGGTTTCAATAATAATACTAAATCCTTATAATACAGTAAATTGATAGAATGTACCTACGAAGATGGCGTGGTAAATTTTGGAAAGAAACTATGTGTTCTATCATTACCTGAGATGAAGAGGAAATTTTTTGATGAATCTCGTAGATCTAATTTCATGATGCACCTTGGTAGAACTAAGATGTACAGTATAATGACCTAGTCTTAACAGACGTTGACATTATGTCATTTTTTTGGAACATTTCATACATTACATGAACACACAACCAAAGACCGTATTATTTTAGTGCATTTGGAAACTTGGAAAAAAATTAATTGTTCCATAATTTATATACTTACTCTCCCACCTATTTATTCATAACTAGAACACTTTTTTAAATATTATACTTAATAGCTTTCTTTACATCCTGGGGGAAAACATAAGAAAGGGTATTCTTAGATGGTGAGTAAGGGAAAACAAGACAGACATAAATTATAACATAGTCACAAATAATATGTGTATAGAAACATTTTAAAATCATATCCTATATATCAAAGATCTTGATATCATGTAAATAAAGTAAACAGGACCAAATGCAAGCCTACCACAAAGAAGTCTGTAACACAGGTCCAAATTGATGGTAAATGTACTGGGAATTCTGTCTGAATGTTATAGGAACACACCTCAGTTTTTCTATTATTACTAATCATTGTCGAGTCCTAGACATCATAGGACTCCATCAAAAGGTCAATCATCTTCACAGAAAAAGACACATGTGGGAGAGGCCTGTCCAGGGGTGCATATAATAATACTCAGTAGGGCACCCTGAAACCACAGAGCATATAACAAGGGAAATATAGTCAGGTCTACACAGGTATATTTCCAAAGAATATAAATCAATAATATCTACATATACTCAATCCATGACACTATGTCTAGAGGTAAGCCACAACCATATTATAACAACCTATGATTCCAGCTCCAAGATTCAACAAAGCACTCATCCTGGAAAACACACTCTTATGTTTGATAACACTAATGATTTCATTATGAGAGGTAAAACTTGTCTAGTCACATCATGATAATTAATACACTGATATATCTCAATAGAATATGATACACAGATGAGGATCACGACCAAGTCCATGGGGTGATACCAAAAAACTCAATATGGATTAACCCTACTATGTATAGAATCATCTCCCGAGTAGTTTTGGTCACATAGATTCCAATAAATCTATCTGGGGCATGAAGAGTAATAGAGGATATCTCTCTATGCCTCTAGGATGGATTCCAAAAACCATATCTAGCAAGTCCTACATAAGGTATTGTAGTCCAAGGAGTAGGAAATGATTCATACCTACCTTCATGGAAGGGATAAGCATGATGAACCCTAACGAAACTTTTCCAAGATATGAAGGAAAAGAGACATATGCCATATAAGAGGGAGTACATGGTGTGTAGAGGGGTTACACGCTATGTCCCTTGACCTAGTTTCTAGCCATGTAAATGGAATGTGTCATCCAAATTGTACCCGTGTAGAAGGAGAGTACAATATGCCTAGAGGGGTTTCACATTGTGTCCATGTATCTGAGGTCTCACCCATATACCCTAGTTGTGCACTAGTGCATGGTGTCAAACCATGTATCCATTCTTGTGTACCAGTACCCTAGGTTTCCCAAGTGCTAGTACAGAGGGTAGCCCATGTCCATGGTGTAGTTCATGCTATGTGGGGGAGTACACACCGTGTAGGGAACCCGTGTACTCCACCCCATGTCTTTGTACTGTACAACGTAAATATTATGTTCATTCATGGGGACTATACACCCAGTAGCTAGAGACCACATTCCATGTGTATCAGGTTTTTTCAAAATCTATTCTTCTTCCTCCCGGTCACGCCTGGGACGTAGTCACCATGAAATTTGGCTCTAATCACACACAAACTCATGGGTATACTCCAACCAAAATCTATTTATAATTTTCACCAGAATCCAGGGTCTAAATCCATTCAGGAAATGGATTTCATTCATCTGAATCATCTTCAGTGCAACTTGCTCAAAGATCATGGGATTTCAAACTACTCTAATCCATTCAACACATCTCACATCGTACCTCCATTTCATCATATTGATCTCGGATCTTTGTTCCATGAATCATCTGTGTAATATTCGATTCATTGATGTTTGTTGAACAATAGGCCAATTGAATAATGGCCACAATGAATTGAGAATGATGGGAGGAAATCACAAAACATAAAAAATAGGAATGAACCTTGGCCATATTCAGTTAGACTCAATTAGTTGTAATTATAATGATGGAAAAAGAAACATAAATTAAATGACTCCCAATGTAATATCCCTACAAAATAAACTCATCACTCATAACGATCAAACTGTGGAGAAATCTATTCACGGATTGGTATGTATCCGTCGTAGGAATCATGGACTAGGAATATATCCAAATAAAACACATGTCCTACATCGATATGGATCACTTGATGATGAATAATGATAAATGTGTTGTTGTGGTAGGAAAGATCCATATAATATAATGTATGTTGATTGTCAATGCACTGTATGCCTACATTTGTTTGAGAGGATTCACCAGAGATCTTCCACCGGTCCTCTATCATCTTCAGGGTTATGTGGATAACATGGTATTCCCCCATAATTATCCATTTAAATATGAGTAAACATTTGTGTTCGAAAAATGAAATAAAATATTTTATTCAAATTATTTTATTCATTTTTTCACCCATGATTATTTTTCCATAAACAACCCATTTCGACTAATGTTAAGTCAAGCCTAGGGTAAACCTAGCATTATGAGATCAATAAAGCCCATTGATTTCTGCTTTGGGAACCTTTTTAGAAGTTATTCCAATTCTTCAAGAAATCCTCATGCATGTTATATTTAATATATTTAATATATTTTAAAATTTCTCCTTGTATTATTTTTAAATATTAGATGGATTATTTTCGAGACCAGACACTGATATGATGTGCAATTTTGAGGCACACTGTATATTAAAAATCCAAAAAAATATCCTCTAAACTATGAGGGTATTGGGCATGAATCTGATCCTCCATCACTCATTATCTCCCCTAAGTATTATCATGATTCCACCCTACCCACACTAATGGAATCAATCACCCCAAAGGATCATCTTTTAGTGATCCTCATTCTCCCCTGGGTACTAAATTTTTTTTGAACTATCCCAGATTTCCATCTTTCCCCAGATGATAACTTGTGATGGTTCATGAACATACCTCTTCATCTAGGACATGTGCAACATTTTGTGTACCCACTCTAACTACGGAGGTAGAGCTAAGAAATATTCCATCTTGACAACTCTACATAGTATCTGGAAAGGTCCAATGAATCTCAGAGATATTTTTCCACCCAATCCTAATCTCTACAATCCTAGTTGTGGTGAAATCCATAGTAACACATGGTCTTCTTCCTCAAAATCCAAAGGCCTCTATCGCCTATCATCATAAGACTTCTAATGGCTCTGAACTTCCTTCATTTACTCCTGGGTGATCTACACCTTCTCTATTGTAGCTCACAAAAACTCTAGGCTCGTGATTGTTGACTCTCCAAGGTTAGTCGAACAAAGTGGTGACCTACGTGGTCACCCATACAATGCCTTGAATGGTGATATATTGATGGTGGAATGGTAGGTATTTGTTATGAAAAATCTACTAGTGGTAGGTGATCATCCCAACTACTTCCAATGTCCAACATGAAATCTCGCAACACATCCTACAGAACCCGAATGGTTCACTTAGTATGGCCATTAGTTTATGGGTGAAACGTTTTGTTCAAGATTAATTGGGTCCAAAATACTTCCTATAATCCCTTCCACAACTAGGATGAAATGTGAGCATCACGGTCAGAAACAATCATTGATGGAACTCCAAGGAGTCAGACTATATTATGAATGTAGAGGTGTCCCAAGATATCTACTAAAGTTTTCTCTCGTATAGAAATGAAGTGGGCCAACATGGTGATTTAATCTATGTTGAACCATATGGAATCTTTTCCTCAGTACGTACATGGTAATCCTATCACAAATTCCATAGATATCACATACCACTCTCATTCTTCTACCTCAAGGGGTTGAGCCAAACCTATTAGGACATGTTGCTAATCCTTCACTTACTAAAAATTAAGGCATATAAAGATCAACTTTGTAACTCTTTATTTCATCCCTAGACAAAAAAAAATTTATGTATAAGGTCATATTAAATATTTTTAACACCTGTATGTACCGCCAAATGATATGTGTAAAACTCTCTCAAAACCTCCTCCTCCAACGTCACTGGTACCAACATGCATCCTATGAAAATAAAAACATGATCCCCACCTTTAGATTACCCATAAAGAGCATTCCATGTTAATATCTAAGAATGTTGGGACTCACAGTTGGTATCCCTAATTTGTCCCTCCCTAACTAACTATAAGAGTGGAGGGGTGAAAAACATAGACTAGATGTAAGATATTTCATATCCATCCACAAAAGATAACTGAAAAAAGACCAACTACTTGACACCTTGTTCAACAATTTCAAACTACATCTCCTACTGAGAGAATCTTTTACCAAATTCTCTTTCCTAGGAGGGTAGGAAATTTTTTAATTCATAATCCTATAGGAACTTTATCCATCACCTTTAACTCAATATTATATGTTTTTATGAGAAGATATACTTGAGACTCTTATTATTAGAGTATATGATAGACCACTATTCCATCAGGTCGTGTCGCCCATATTAAAAGTGTATAAAACTACTACTAACTCAAGATTTTCATCTGTGCATTTCTTCTCATGTGGACTCCACTGGTGTAAATTAAAGGAAGTCGATTCTTGCCTCTACATCAAGACATAACCAGGACTGGTTCCAAATGCGTTGCAGAACACTACATACTTGACACCCTCCTCCAGAACTCTCAAGATCATAGCACTCATCAAACTCTACCTAAACCACTGAAAATACGACTATAACTTGTTTTTCCACATGAAAGGGTTCTACATTAAAGTAAATGTTTTCATTGGTGATGATACCCTAGATAAATCAATTATGAATATCTGGTAATATCCTTCCAACCCATGGAAGCTTTTCACCACCATTGTACTCTTAGGTGGCTCCCAATCTAACACTACCTCGATGATGGATGGGTCCACTACCACTCCATTCATTGAGAAATGTCCAATAAAGTTGACCATATGAATCCAAAATTGTAACTTTGATATATTTTTCTAATTTTGGTTTTATTTGAGTATGTCTAGAACTATCCTTAAGTGTCTCTCATGCTCCTCTTTATATGTTGAGTACATAAGGATATCATTGATGAATACTACCATGAACCTATCTAATAAAGGATGGAAGATTATTTTAATGAGTCCCATGAATACTTCTGGGGTATTCATCATATCAAAGGGCATCACCATGTATTAATAATGACCATAGGGACATCTTAATGTCATCATTGGTATATCCACATCACATACTCACAGTTGGTGATATCCTAGTATGAGTTTAACCTTCAAAAACCATCATTCCCCTACCAACTGATCAAAGAGTTAATTTATCCTTTGTAGAGGATACTTATTCTTAAAATTCACGTATTTCAATCATTAGTAGTCCACACAAAACCTCAAGATCCCATCTGCCTTCTGGGAAATCAAAACTAGGGCTGACCGGGGTGAAAAATTGGGTCTCATGAAGCCCTTCATCTATAAGTCCTCCAACTGCACCCTCAGATCGTGAAGATTTGTGGGATACATCCAATATGATGGTACAGATATTGGTGTCATCTTGATGTGTAGATCAATATAGAATTCTCTCTCTTGGCATGGAGGTAAACCTGGAACATCTTCAAGGAAGACATCCTCATACTCTGCCACCACTATAAGAAACTGTAAACTCATAACATCCACTACACCAAGGATCAAGATAGCCAACTGATGAGTTATTGGCTGACCCCTCACATGCATGAGTCCATTATGATATTCCAAGTTTCCTTTTTACTAATAAAGGAGAACCTAGTTCCATCACTACAGACAGACCGCACCCTTCTCATAATATATTCAATATGAGCATGAAATATGAATAAATAGTCCATACCAACAATTACATTGTAAGTCTCAAAATATCTACCAAGATATCCCAATAAAAACTCTCTCCTCCAAGAGTCAGGTCACACTGTCTTCACAATTGAGTGATCATAGAGTCTTCTCTAGTAGGAGTCTCCAATCATAAGGTTCGACTTAATTTTTCAACTAGAATCTCTATGTCTCAAAAAAAGATATGTGGTGAGAAAGGAATAAATAGAACCCATGTCAATCAATATGGAACCTAATGTTGAAAAGACACAGATTTCACCTCAAATCATTGTTAGATCTCCTGGGTTGTAAGCCTCAACTGCCTGCAGTTGTCCCTACCCATGTCCTCCAGCTCCATGATCCAGATGTGGACCAACTGGTGGTGGTGGAGGTAACATATTGAAATTTCAATCACATCCTACTTCTCTCTTAAGTAATATTCCACAAATTCCACCCTATGTAATTACATGTTCCTAATGATGTACATGCCTCAGTGGTGCATCCAAAGTCTCTCTATCAGTTGTATGGTGGGTCAAACAACCTCAATAGAGATATCCCCTACCATAACATGCATAGCACTACCACTCTATTGGCTTACTAGACCCACCCTATGAGCCATGTTATGTAGATCCTCTATCCTAAGAACTCCTCTAGAAACATATCGGATGTACAGATATCAAATATTGATATCGAATCCCTTCTTATGAGGTTTCTTCTCTTATTTTCACACTGCTAACAACTGTCGGTTATAGCTACTTATCCATGGAACTCTCAACCACAAAATATTTCTATATCACCCCAGCATAGGTAAGAATTCATAGAGGGATAACAGTAGCTTGAATGTCTCTATGAAAACCACACTCTATGGTTTGATCCATAAAGAACTGATCACTAACCATTTTCATCAACTATCTGAAATGGTTAATAAACCTTGATGAATACTCATCAACTATCGTGATACCCTGCTAGAGTATCAGAGCCTCCAGGACACATACATCCCTCGGTATAGTGGGTGAGAACTCCTCAAAAAATATTTGTGTGAAATTTGTGATCTAAAGAGTGGTCTCTTCATAGATATGGGAACTAGACCCCACCATCTCCTACTAATCCATGAAGAAGGCTTTCCACCTAGACCAGCATCTAATATGACAATATCCTGACTAGATGGAAAAATCATGTCACCACCTCAATCTAGTACTCAGTCGCCTATAGGTCGGGATCTCCTCGAAACATGAGGGGTCTTAGTCACTAAAACTCATGAATCACACTCATCTTGTGCTCCTTATTTGTTAGTATTATAGGTACCATGTGATACTCTACATGTGGTATGGATGGTGCACCACCTAAAGATAACATCTTTGGAATTGGTCCTTATATCGAAGTATCTTCACTAAGGGTATAATCCTTATGATCGTCATGCTAAATCATAGTTGGTATACATCATAGTGGAATCCCAAAATTAAACAATATGTACCACGATTAATGAACATATCTGGATGGATGACTTAGGAAGGACATGGAACCAAAACCCATTCTTATATGATGCATGTACCATTGTTCTCCATGCAACCAATGCTCTCTTGTACTGAGTTGAAAAGAAGGTGATCAGAGTCCTAGTGTATGGATATGTCGGTTTCCACACCAACACTAGATTCCATATCTTGAAAGAAAAACTTGAAACACTTGAAATTGTTTCCCCAAACCAATATCATAGACTTCTGGTCCTAAAGTAGAACTGGGCACCTCTAATACCACTCTATCAGGACACATCCCAGTGGGACCTATGCCACGACTCCCTAAGCCCACCTCTAATTGGCTAAGGGATGGTGACTGGCATTGAGTAGGAATATCAATAACATTGAAGTCATTTCATATGTACTTGTACACACACACACATATTTCCAAGTCCATATAAATGCTGAAAAGAAAAAAAATGAACAACCAATGCCTGATTACATCTATATCCTACAACCAAAATGTGAAAGGAACTAAAGAAAGTAAAAATGTCAAAATATAATCCCACTAGAAATAAGTCTATAACACAAGTCCAACCTGAAGGTAAATGTACGGGGTACTTCTATCTTAAAGTCGTAAGAACACACCTCGATCTATCTGGTCTTACTAAGAACTATATGGTCCTGGTCCTCCTAGGAATATATCAAAATTTTGATCATCTAAACAATACATGACATGTTTAGGAAAATCCCATGAAGGGGTGTGTATACCAATACTCAATAAGACACCTCGAAACCACAAATAATATAACAAGGGAAATACAGTCATCTCTATAAAATTATATTTATAAATCACATATAACAGGAATATATGGACACACTCAATCCAACATAAAATACCTAGATGTAATCCACAACAATAATATAACAGCCTAGGATTCCAGTTTGAAGATTCCATGAATAACTCGACTGAAAAAACACACTTCTGAGTCTGATAGAACTAATGGTGTCTCTATGAGAGGTACAGATCATTGGTTCTTGTCATGAGAAATAATACACTGATAGATCCAAATATAATATGATTCATAGATGTGGAACACTACCAAGGCCATGGGGTGATACCAACAAACTCAATTTGGATTAACCCTACAAATTATTGGATCGGTGCCAAGGTAGTGTTGGTCACATTGATACCAATAACTCCACTTAGAGAACAAAAAGAAATATAGGATCTCACTCCAGGCCTCTTTAAGGGATTATAACGACTCTATTTGGGATTTCCCATTGAAGGGAATGTATTCCTAGGAGTATGAAACAATTCATACAAACCTTTGGGGAATGGTTATGGGGAATGAATCCCAATTAAACTTTCCCAGGATACAGAGTATAAGAGATCTAATCCATGTAATAAATATTACATTGTGTGTACAGGGGTGACATGTCATGTTACTTAACCTCAGGTTCTGCCTCTGTAAATGGCCTATGTTATCCAAACTGTGTCCGTGTAGAAGGAGAGTACATGGCATGTAGATGGGTCACATGTCATGTCTCTATATCTGGGGTCTTTATTATGTACCCTAGCCATGTTCCAATGCATAGTGTCATCTAGTGTATCCATGATCGTGTACCAATACATAGGTTAGCCCATGTACATGGTCCAAGCCATTCTATGTGGGGGAGAACACACTATGTAGGAAGCCCGTGTACTCCACCTCGTTTCCATGTACTATAAAAAGTACACACCAAGTTCATCCAAGGGAAATACACACTGTGTATTGCAAAAATACATTCTGTGTGTATCGGGTTTTTTCTAAAAATTCCCTTCTTCTTCCTCCT
The DNA here is from genome assembly GCA_963277665.1 of Viscum album. Classification (NCBI taxonomy): domain Eukaryota; kingdom Viridiplantae; phylum Streptophyta; class Magnoliopsida; order Santalales; family Viscaceae; genus Viscum; species Viscum album. The sequence continues at coordinate 537,311,764 of OY728165.1, forward strand.
TCTCATGCATGAGCCATTGTCACATCAAAATCAAGCCCCAACCATGTCAAGAATCATGGATATAATCCACCCAAACTCTGCTACAACCATTCACTAGAATCCATAGTTGTAATATATTAAGAAAATTGATTTCTTTCATCAAAATCATCTTCCAAGAATCTCTCTAGAAGAACTACAGTTTTCAAACTGGTATGATCTGTTCTTCACTACCTTATTCACACCTCTATTGCATCATACTTATCTCATATCTACAATCTCGGATTTTTGTGCCATGAAACCTGTGTCCAATTATTTATTCATCATTGTTCATTGAATTGTGTTCCAAATGAATAATGCCTTCAATGAACAGAGAAATATAGGAGGAAATCAAGAAATGCAAAAAAAATAGGAATGAACCTTGGCTATGTTCGGTTGGCCTTGATTTTTTTCCCTTATAATGATGATAAAATAAAAAATCAATTAAATAAATCCTAAAGTAATATCCCCACAAAATAAACGGATCCTATATAATGATCAAACCACAGATCAATCTGTTCATGTATTGATCTGCATTCATCATAAGAATCAAGAACGGGGAGGAAATATAAATACAACACACTCCCTAACAAAATTTAGATCGCTTTCTGACAAAGAATGGTCATTATTTCATTGTCTTAGGAAGGATCCAAAAAATATGAGGTATTTAGATTTTTGGTCCACAATCTTCCTTAATTCTTCTAAGATTATTCTACTGAGATCTCTCCAACGGTCCTCTTGTGTCTCTAGGATTATGTGAATAACCCTGGGATTTCACCATAATTGTCTATATAAAGACATGTAAACCACTTCATTGGAACGATGAAAAAAATAATTTATTCAATTTATTTTATTCATTGATATTCCCATGATTTCTTTTCCACAAATGAACCATGCTGACTAATGTTATGTCCCTTTTAGGGTAAACCTCGGGTAATGAACTCAACAGTACCCCCTTATTTCTGATCTGGGAACCTATTTAGAAGTTATTTTACTGTTTTCAGGAAAACTGAATACACGTTCTATTTAATATATTAAATATAATTCAAACATTTATCATGGGTATTCTGGGCCTCATAATCGCACTCCATCTCAGCGCCGAGTCTCGAAAATGATCCATATAATATTTAAAAATAATAAATAGAAAATATCATCCACTGAATATATATTATCATTTCAGTGAAATAATTAAGTCATATATATCATATAATTTAACTAATATTATCCCTAATACATTCCCTATAAATTTTATATCAGTCACATCACTTTGAGGAGGGGATAGTCTATGCGTCCAGAAACGAAGTTATTATATTTACACAAAATGGAAAATATGAAGGTACGATTTACATAAAAATATAATAAGAATAAAGATATAATAATACAATATATATCATATAAAAATATATTTTACATATTAATTCCCAACTATTATAGTTTGTAAAGGAAAAACAAACAACATCATTTTGTGTTGTTGTAGTTTGTCGTGCACAAGAATGGTAAGTTCGTTACCCATTAGATGGAAATGTATGTAGGTGTAGGTAAAACCCATATAATAACAAAATATCATTATATATAGGATATTATGGTTATTATATAAACATAGAATAATAATAATTTAGTGGGTTCGAGGAATAAATAAAATGAAAACCTTTATTGATGAACGTTGCCTCTTCTTTGGGTATCTCATTTGGATTTTCACAAAAATACTTCTTTGGTTGGATTGATGCCTGAAGTAATGATTATAGGGAGAATTAAAGAAATTTGGTAGAATATTTGGATTGAGTTTTTCAAAACCAAATATGTTATGAAGTGTGAGTAAAATAAAAGAAGATGATCATTTTTATAGGAGAGGGAAGGGGAATTTTTTAAATTTATCAAAATAGTCATTTATAATACATTCAATCTCAATAAAAATACATCCAGAATTCTATTTATTTGAATATAAGAAATGATATGGTTTTAATATCATCAAAAAATATATTTTAGATAAGTTTTGGTGTTATTTTAATCCTTATCATTTTTGTTAACACTTAGTTAAGACATTTTAATTTTAACTCTAGTATCAATGTTTTTAATATTAAGATGATGTAATTTTTATATATAAATTTTCAATTGAACCATAAATATTTAATTTAAGATATTTTATACCATATATAATCCACTTTACCTTAATTAATATTTTTAATAATTTTTAATAATTTTATAAAATATTGTTTTCATAAAATATCATTAGAGTCAATGCTGACACTATTCATTACTTAGACTTTATGAAAATCAATACGACATGATAACATCCAAAAAAATTACTTAATACACACTTGTTATATAATATTCACAAATAAAATTAATGGATCACCTTCATTAACTCAAATTATATTTATTTTAATATTTCCAATATCATTCAATTGGTTGTTTCATTAATTAAATAATTATTGTATCATCATTTGGTAATCATTTATGATAATTATTTCTTAAATAAAAATTAAAAATAAATCATTGATATATATTTAAATATTTTATTTTTCATAATAATATATATATTATATAATATCTTCTATTTAACACCATATTAAAAATATTTTACTTATTAAAAGTAAGAGTGACATTTTTCACTCTCTTAGATTTTAATACTATACAAGTCATTTTCCTGAAAAACACTCTATTAAATTATTCAATTTATATATTTATGTTTTAAGATTCTAATTTCCTTAAAATAATATCTTTTTGTAAATTTTTAGGGTAGTTTTATAATAATAATTATATTATTACCCTTAATTACTTGATTTACCCTTAACTATGGTATTAAAATTACTAAAGTTGTTATTCATAATGTCAAAAAATAAAAGGGACCAAATTAGAAAAAATTATACCTTAGGATTAAAAATATATAATCCATTTTTCACAATTATAAACATTTAATTTTTATAAATTAATTTGAAATTAATCCCATTAGCGGAATGATAAAATGGGTTTTTAAATCGAAAACCTTTAAAAGATTGAAATGTTTTTATGTAAAAATTCAATGTTAAATTGATTCCAATTAATTATATTGGATTAAATTATGAAAAAATGATATAATTATAATTTAAAATAAATTCAAAACATAATTAATCTATATAAATATGTTTTAATAAAATGAAATTTTTAATTAAACTTTTATATTTTCACAATTAATCAAAACATGGAAATTCATAGAAAATTACCAAAAGTTCACCTAAATTAGATTTTGACATAAATATTTCAAATAAGAAGTTTTTTCTAAAATATAATTTATAGAAGTTTCCAAAACTAAATTTCAAACAAGTATGCCCTCAAAAGGCTGTATATTTTCTTTTAATAAAAATACTTCTTTTATGCATAAAATTGGATTTGTTCTTATATCATGTCTAGAAAACACATAATATGAATGTTTAAATTTATATTTAAGATTATATATATTATCAATATAATCCACCAATATTTATTTGTTTATTTATTGGTATAAAACACACATGTGCACGTTTAAAAAAGTTTTTCCGAAAAAAAATATTTCTTTTTATTTTAAAAATGGTATTACATTAATTTATAATTAATTGGTAAAATAATTATATATAAATGTGTAAATAATAATTTAATAATTCATTTAATATTGTTTATACCCACCATTATTATATCTTGGCTATAATTTTTGTAGTTTAAATATTTATAATAATAAAAATATGTTTTTTAGAAACTCAATGTTGTGTGTAACGCAAGTTAAACCGATTTTGCGTGTAGCACAAGCTTAAAGTGGAGGTGCGTATAATGTAGGGAAAAATAAGTGATTTTGTAAAAAAATATATATATTTAGTATTGTGTGAAATTCAAAATATTGAAAATATTAAATTAATTTGGAAAAAAATATTCCATTAAATCTCAAGTAGTTACATTACACCACCCTTAAAAAGAATTTTTCCCTCAAAATTTGTTGAGTTATAAAAGTTGTAATACATCAAAGTTAATTTCATAGAAACCCACATTAGAAAAATTAATAATTAAACTTCCTTTTAAAAAATTAATGATATAAATATAATGGTTACTGAAAGTAACTCATAACTATGTTTCCACATGGGAGAACAAATGTGGAATGTGAAAACATGGACATATAAGAGAAATATAAATATCATGTTCTAATGCATAGTGATAGAGAACATGATTTGGAGAAATTTAATGATCAAAAATCCATAACCCATGGAGGCTTGAAAAAGGTCATTGATGTCATAAAAAATAGTGATAATAGGATATAATTTTATTTCAAGACCCTTTCCATAAAGTTCAATAATTTTCATGAGAAGATATACATATATGGTTTTAGGAAAATCTCACCCTTTTTTGTTCCTTGATCAATTTCTACTTAATCTATTATACAAATAAATGATGTTTAATTTTTCATTCCTAAAGCGTTATCAGATAATGATATCCCAAAATAAAATGATAGCTCATTCCATCTATCTTTATCATAACAAAAATGTGTTCCCAAGTTATCCAATATTCATAAATCATAATATGGAGAGATAATTGTATAATCTATAAAACCTCATCTGATTTTTAAAAAATAATCTCATAAATGGTTACCCTTATTAACATTTAAGAATATTAAAATCCAAAAAGTTTGAAAGAATGTTTAAATTTTTTAAAAATGAACTTATAATTAATCCCTCAAACAACTTGATGTAGCTCTTAATTTTCATATACCTAACATTTTAAGACCATCCTGATGTATTATCTTGAGACATGGTAATAACCTAAATTTCGATAAAACCATATTGAATACAAAAATTCTATTTCATTCCTTATATAATCTCTGTTATTATACAAAAAAAATTTCATTAGAATCATGGGTTCATCCATGTGCTGATAAAAAATGTGATTTCATTATTCCAAAATCCATGTAAATAATCACATGAAATTTCACTAATAAGTGAACAATAATATTTTCATAGGGATTATTTATTCAAAATAAAACATTAAATTACCGAAAAAATATATGAGGATAAGTATTCCATAAATATCATGGTTCACTTATTCCATTATTATAGAGAATGATTTCCCTTTGTCCTTTATATGTAGTGGTTTTGTGGCATATCATCCACATTAGTCATTGGATTCAGGAACTTTTTAGTGGTATTCCAGAACTCCTCACAATTAAGATTGTGAATCATGGGAGGTTCAATCTTGGGATATTTATTTTTATTCCCATTACTTTGTAATTGAAATTCTTTATGACCTTATTTCTCGCACTAAAAACATTTACCAATCCCATAATGACAATTTCATCTATGTTCCCTTCCACACATTGAGTATAAAGTAAATCTAATATACTTATCTTTGTTTATTTGATATATTCCTTTGAGTTTTATACTCCTTTTCATATTATAACCATGATATGAATGGGATACTTCAATCTCTATTTTTTTAAGAATAATATGGGGGAGGTACTTACTGAAAAATAAGTCCTTTGAAAAATCCCAATACATAGAGTAAATTTTATCTTTTTGCCTCATATTATTTATAATGTTACACCACTGGTTTTATTCACCTTATAAGAAATATGTTCCAAATATAACCTTTTCATGTTTTTAAAAATATAGAATGAAAATATCATTTCAATGGTACAAATCCATTCCTCAATAACTAGTGGATTTTTCATTCCAATAAAATATGTTGTACATTGCCTAAAAAATATTAAAGAAAATTTTGTTCCCTCCATTGATCAATTCGAAGTCTTGTATGATTCATGGATTAATAAGGTTTGTGGTCATAGGAAAGAAGTTTTTTGTTCCTCTTACATAAGATTAGGTTACTCAGGAGGACCATCATTGCATTTTCAATTTTATTCCTCATCAACGTGGTTCTTTAGGATTCCATACATTTACTAAAACAATAATATAATTTTATTAAAATTATTAGTAGTATTAAAAACAAATAATCAATAGAATGTACTTTCAATCTATAATATCTTAGGTTTAATCTAGGGTGTTTCATGATTTTTACCAAAATTATAGGATTGTAACCTATACATAGGCTTATCCTTAGAGACATCCCTATACATATCCTTAGAAATATCTCTGGGGATCACAATAAAGTTTTTACATCATTGTTTCTAAAGGATGAATAAACCTTTACTCCGATACTGACTATAACGACCCTATCATAATGTACACTGATGTTACCTCATTTTGTCAAAACAATTCATAAATTACACAAACATAGACCCAAAGGCAAAATTAGCTTTGTGCATTTGGTAACTTGGAAACATAAACAACTAGTTTAAAAAACATCTACTTCTTCTCCCACTTATTTATTCATAATTAACCCCCCTTTACATATAATAATTAATAAGTTTCTTTATATCTTTGGGGAAAACATAAGAAATGACGAGCTTAGATACACAATATGGGTAACCAAAGAAGATATCAATCATAAAATAATGATAAATAATTTTTACCTAAAACAAACATTAAAAAATTATATCATTTATATCAATGATCCGGATATCATGTCACGTAATAAATCATATATGTTCATAAAGAATCAAATAACATATTCTATGATTGAATAACATAAGAAATAGAAGTTTTTCATACACATAAGCATATAATATTATTTCCATAGTAGTTAAGGAATCACATCAAAGTCTATCTTAGTAGTTTTATTTCACTAGCCATACTACATTAGTAGTCATGGATAAATCAAATGATCATATTAGTAGTCAAGTTTCACTCCTAAGACCATATTAGCAGACAAAGTCCTTTATTGAACCAAGTTCACTCCCCATTTCAGCCGTATTTATCTCATAAGATATATATATTTACCCAATGCATTATAGGTATATATAATCCCCACCCATAACTTAAGGAAAATTATACATATGTGTGACACATGACCATACATAATTCATCACATCAAAATCCATATAAAGAAATGAGTTTCAAACAAATCATTCAATCATACATAACCCATGAAAAGAAATGGGTTTCATAAATGTCATTTCATAATAAACATAAAACAACCATAAGAATAATAGGGATAGAATCCTTAAAAAATATACCCATTATAAAACAAGTGACATCAAGGAATGTTATATTAAATTAAAAATAATCTTGAGATATCACTGGAAAATAATTCTTGAGGAAAATATCATTTCTACTTTGAAAATGTATCCTTTTATTAAAATTCCACAAAATTTAAATATAAATAATTTTCTTTAAAAATAACCCTGTAAACATGTGAAAGAATCATCAAACCATTAAGGCTTCATTATGAAAAAAAATTTCATTCATGTTGTATAAGTTAAAAAAAGCATTACTTTAATACTTCTTCCAGAAAAGTCACAAAGTACCTTGTTTGGAAAATAAAAAAAATCATTTCAAAACATTTGGTAGAAAGTCAGAAATGGGTTTAAAAGCATTTAAAAAATAGAAGAATAGTAAAAATATTTCTTCAAATAATATTTAAGAAACATTTACATGGAAGATAAATATTCCCCAATAAATACATATATATAAACAATCTCAAATAATAATGAGATTGTGAAGTTAATTATTACTACATTATAATCTGTAGAATCATATGAAACATGAAAGAAATAAAATTATATTGATATGAGAATACCATAATAATCAGAATAATACTCATAAAATATATTCATATGTAGAATATACACCACAAAAAAAGAAATAAGTAGTGTATAAGTCATGTGTCCTATGGAAATAAAAGTGATACATAAATTTCATACATTATGTCTTGACTCTCGTCGTACTTGTGAAAACCGCATGTATGATAATTATATGTTTATTATAAATATATTAAAAAACCATATTAATATATATAATACCATATATGACTTACTTATAAATTTATATTACCCTCTTATTAACAATTCCAAATTTAATTTATGTTTTGGGTATAATCGCTTTTCTTCTCGTACATGTTTTGACCTGTTATTCTTGGCCCTCATACATAGACCATGATTTCATTATATCCATAATGATAATTGTGATATAAATTTAATATATATTCATTATATATGTATTTATGGTTATCTATAAAATTTATAAATAGAAAATGAAATACATTGTTCATAGAGACGGAAGGTCGTACGTACGCATGAACGTTGCTTCCATTTCATGTCGTATTAAAAGAAACTAAATGACATATATATATATATATAATATCATTATAGTTGAATTTTTATTTCATATATATCATATAATTTCACTAAATACTATCCTAATAAATTCTATATAAACTGTGAATGAGTCACATCACTTTGAGGTGGCAGTAGTCCAAACATCTATAAATATTGTTATCATATTTACACAAAATGGAATGCGTGAAGTTATGTTTTATATAATAATTTCATAAGAATAAATAAATAATAAATAAAATATATATCATGTAAAAAAATATTTTTCATCATAATTACTGACAATTATAGGTGGTAAACGAATAACAAACAACATCATTTTGTGAGGCGGCAGTTTGTTGTACACAAGAACAGTAAGTTTTATACCCATTAAATAGAAGTGTGTGTAATTATAGTAATAATCTATATAATAACAACAAATAATTAAATTGGTTATATTTATATTGTTATATAATCATGGATAAATAATAATTGAGGGGTATTGAGGAAGAAATAAAGCAAAAACATTTGTTGATGAATGTTACCTCTTCTTTGGTTATCTCTTTTTCATTTGCACAAAAGGATTTTATTGGTTGGATTTATTCCCAATGTAAAGATTATAGTATGAAATTAATGAATTTGGAAGAATATTTGTAATATTTTGGATGAACCAAATAGGTTCTGAAGTGTGTGTAAAAGAGAATAATAGGTTCCCAATTATAGAAGAGGTGAGGGGCACTTTTGGAATTTATCAAAAGATTAATTTATATAAATTCATTCTCTATAAAAATAACTCAAAAAGAAATATATTAAATGTTAATATATTATAAGTTTTTAATATAATAAAACAATATATTTTAGATAAGTTTTGGTGTTATTTTAGTCCTTATTTTTTTGATTAACCCTTAGGTCATTTTAATTTTAACTATAGTAACAAAGTCTTTAATATAAAAAGGATGTAATTATTTAAATATAAAGTGTAAATTGGACCATGAAATATCAATTAAACATATTTTATACCATATATAATAATTTTTCCTTATTTAACATTTTTATGATTTTCAGATGATTTAATAGTATATTTTTGTCATAAAATTTCATAAGTGTCATTTTTGACACTATTCATTACATTGAATTTAAGAAAATAATTACAGCAAGATAACTTAGAAAAAATTAATTTAATGCACCCATAACATTTCATGTTCACCCAAAAAATTCTTTGACTACATTGGTTAAGGAAAATTATATTTATTTTAATATTTCTAATATCATTTAATTGATTGTTTCATTAATTGAATAATTACTATATCGTAATTTTTAAATTATTATTGATAATTATTTCTTCACTAAAAATTAAAAAAAAATTCTATGATGTAGATAAATATATTATATTTCATAATAATATATATAGTTGACCATATATTCTATTTAATATAATATTAAAAATATTATACTTATTAAAATTAAGGGTGTGACATTTTTTCACTCTCTTTGATTTTAATAATATCCAAGTTATTTTCATTGAATTGTATACATTTAATTATAAAATTTCCATAAATATTTGTTAATGGTATAATTATATTCAAAAAATATCTTTTTTGGAAAAATTTATGGTATTTATCTAGTATTTATTATATTATTTTTAACCTTAATTACTCGATTTACCCTTAATTGTGGTCTTAAAATTACTAAAATAACTATTCATATTGTTCTAAAATAAAGTATTCCTAATTAATAAATTTTTACCCAATGATTAGAAGTATTTTATCCATTTCTCGAAATTATAAACATATATTTTTCAGTAATTAATTTAAAATTAATTTCATTTGTTAAATCAGAAAACGAGTTTTTAAAATGAAAACGTTCAAAAGTTTGAAATGTTTTATATCCAAATTCATTGTGAAATTGATTTAAATGAACTAAATTGGATTAAATAATAATAAAATTATGTAATTATACTTCACAATATATTCATAACAAAATTTAACTTCAAAAATAAGTTATAAGAAAAAGGAAATTTTGAATTAAAATTCTATGTGTTTCACTATTTATCAAAACATGAAGCTTCTCAAAAAAACCAAAGGTTCACCCAATGTAAATTTTGATATCCCACTTTAAAATAAATATTTTATTTTGTAAAATATAATTCATAAAATTTACAAAAACTATATTATAAATAATACACCCTCAAAAGGCAGTAAATCTTCTTTTTTAGAAAAATACTTCTTTAATGAGTAAAATTGGATTTTTTATTATATCATTTCTGGATAACACATAAGATGAATGTTAAAAATTATATTTAATATATTTAATTTATATTCAATTTATATAATCCAAAAATAGATATTTTTTTATTTATTGGTATAAAACAAACTTGTGTGCATTTAAATAGTTTTTCATAATAAAAACATTTTTTTATTTCAGAAAGGGTTTTACATTCATTGATAATTAATTGGTCAAATAATTATATATAATTGTGTAAATAATAAATTCATAATTCAGTTAATCATTTTCATACCCTCAATTATAATATAGATTTTATAATTTTATTCATTAAATAATTACAATAATAAAAAAAATTGTTGAAACTCGGTGTTGCGTGTAACACAAGCTAAGACAGTGTTGCATGTAATGCAAGATTAACTTGGTGGTGCATATAAAAGAATAAAAACATAGTGACTTTGTATAAAAAATCTATATTTAGTGTTGTGTAAAATTAAAAATATCAAAAATATTAAATTAATTCAAAAATATATATTTCACAAAATCTTGTGGTGTTAGAAATAAGCTCCCAAGGGCGCATTTCTGGTGGTAAAACAAGAATTGGGTAATTTCTGACTATGTGTCAAGATAATTGGTATTCTAAAAAATAAAATATGAGGGAAAATTTTTAAATTGGGTAATTCAACCCTTAACTATACCAATGCTTAAGTGGGATAATATAATAATGAAATTTGTTACCAGATTGCCTAATATATCTAATAAGAGTGATGAGACATGGGTTATTGGGAATCAACTCACTAATTATGCATGTTTCCTAGTAATAAGGGGGATCTACCTCTTCAAAATTATCCACGACTCTATATCATTGAATATGTGGGGTTTTGTGATGAACCTATATCTATTGTATTTGATCTTGACTATTTATTCACAACTAAATTTCATAAAAATCTTCAAAAGGATTAGAACAAAGAGATACACCTATGAACTATATATCATCCTCAAACAGATAGGAGGTTTTAGAGAACTACCCAAACATTATAGGAGATTTTGAGGTCATGCTTACTTGACTTTCGAAGAACATGGGACCAGTACCTACCTCTGGTAGAATTTTCATACAAAAAAATCATTCAAGTATAAGAATGTAACATTATAAGGCCTTGTTTTGGAAAATATTCCTTACTATAACCAGTAGGGTTGAAGTTGGGGAAAGGAGTCTAGTTGGTACATAATTCATTGAGGAAATAACTGAGGGTTGGGTTATCTGAAATCATATCAAGAAAACTCGGAGTGTGGAGAAAATCTATGTCAATAATCAAATGAAGGACATGTAATTTCATACAGGGGATTATTTATTCCTAAGGGTATCTCCATGGAAGGAATTTATAATGATTGGTAATTTGGGAAAACATAGTCTTGTGTACTTTGGTCCTTTTGATATTTTAGAGATAATAATAATTTTATTATTATGTTTGTCTATGGAACCCAACCTTTCTAAATTTTAGGAAACCATCCATTTTTCATTGTTAATGAAGTGTACTCAAGACCTTATGTCAATACTATCTACTAAGGAAATATAGTTGTAACATGAATTGTCTTATAATAAAGAGTATGTCTAGATTCTTAACACTAGAAAAAAATTAATTTGGAATTGGAAAAAACAGATGGTGAGAGTGATCAGGAGGAATCCAAATTTAGAGGATAAAATTTGGGAACCTAAAGAGTCAATGATTTAGAATTGCCTTGAATTTACTATGAGATAACATCTATGATAAATTTTGAGAATGAAATTATTTAAGGGAGGGAGAATTTAAGACCAGAAATTATTATATAAGAGGTAAAAACTATACCCCTAAAATATTTCACAACATGGATTCAATTATCAAATCCTTAAAGTACAACATAAATTTATTTTACTTATAAATATATTTAAAATATATATTTAAAATTTGGTAAAATATACATCATTTTTGGATTTTGAATATCAAAATTAGCTTAAGTTGAATTTTTTATGTTGTTCATTTTTAGATAAGTAAATTAAATTTATATATTTAAAATAATAAATATAATATGGTGTTTAAATATATAAACAACAATATTAATACTCATATAATTAGTAATTAATATGAAATAAGTATAAAAAACTTAATGTATAAAAACAGATTTTTCTATAAAAACATTTTTTCTCTTTTGCAAATTTTAATTTAAATTTTAATTTTATAACATTTTGAAATTTAATTAAATAAAATGGAGTCAAAAATCACATTCATGACATAAAAATTAGATAGGATGGGTCATTTTATATTTTTAGTAAAAAACTATTTACGATGCTAAAACTTTAATCAAGATTAATATAGTTGAAAGTGGGTAACTTAAAGTTGATTAAATTTTTTTAAATTAACATGAAACATAGACCTTATAGAATATCTTCATTATGTTTGAAATTTATACCCACATTTTTTACCAATCTTTCTATACTAAAATCACCTAATTCCCCTGTGATTCATTCTTTACCCCATACCTAACTTTTGTTTCTAGGAAAATGTACATGTTTTCACATATAATAGGAGCTCACTTCCAATCACATAAAATCACCCTACACCTTATAATTTATATTTAAAACCTACAAATGTTACTTCTATAATATCCATATTCCATTTAATTTATCCCCTAGTCACAAGAAAGTGTCCCAAGTCCTCCATTTTCAAGAGTCCCTTCAAGAGAAATTTCAAGTCCTCAGTGTGAGTATTATCCACTTCCGAGCCATTTATTATCTATATTTATCCTTAAAAACTATTTTAACCATACTAATATAAATACATCAGTATAATTATCACACTAAAATTTTATTATATTTATAGAACAACCATTATCTATCTCCCTCTCATCTATTGGAAAATGAAAACGTCCATGGTGTTATGTGTAAACTACCACCTCTGGGAACAATGTACATAATTTTTCATCGTCATCTTACATGGATGGTTATAAGATTATATTTGATGAGTATAAATTATATTCAAGATATTATTAATATTTTTTAAATATAAATTAGTCATTATTTTAATAATATTAATAATAAATGTTGCCTCTTAAACCGAGCATACTATGATGAAAAATGATTTCTTCTTTGTAAGTAATAGATTATTATTATTATTTGTAATTTTTATTATTCTTCAAAATATTATAAAATTTCGTTAATATTATTAATATAATCTAAATAATACAATTATACTTATTTAATAAAGATAGTATAATAAAATAATCACTTTTATAATCATACTCACCCATATATTATAACATGTTCTTGTTTGAATCTAATTAACAACCTACATGAATAATGTTATAAATCTATTTCATGAATGGCTATTGAAACTTAAATATTAGTAATATTAGATATTAATAACAAAATAAATATATATTTCTTATTTTTTAAAGATTATTTTTAAATTTAAACTCATTATTAAGGTACTACCTTTTATTCATTATAATTAACTAAAACTAGCTTGTCACTGATTTCATCTTCATGTTTAATAACTAATACTCTCATGGAATGAAATAAGAACACTATAAATCATTATTTAACTTATATTATATTTATTTTAATAATATATGTATGATTATGTTGGTTTTAACAAACAAGTGTTGATATCGGCATTATGAAACTTCCATGAAATAATCAAGTGCACTAACATCCAATGATGAAAATTGGAAAGTGTTCCTCTTATCAGTTTTATTTCATTGAGACATATTTCATATCAACCACTTGTTTTATTTTTTTGGTGTTATACTTACAAATGAATCCATTTTATAAATAATTTCATGAAATTAAAGGGATTTACAAATTCATCACACGTTATCTCCTTCAAAATTTTTCAATTTAAACATCACTATAGTCATAAGGGTTCATCATCAAAATTTTCGTTCCATGAAAAATATGTCATATTCACCACTTGATTTATTTTTTATGGTGTATATTCTGATATATTGGTCAATTTTATTATAAATTTCATTAAATTAAATTCATTTACAAAATACATCTATGTTATTATCTTTCAAGGCCTTTCGATTCGAAAGTCTGAAATGTCATAAGGGTTTTTGTCTCAATTCCCCTTCGTTGAGGCATTTTTTCATATTATGTACATATTTACCTATTATATTGTTTACTTACTACCATATTGGATTTTATTCATATTATTAAATTGTATTTCATATAATTTAAAATCTTTTTTATAAATTCCCACTTAATTTTATTTTGATTCAACGATTCCAAATTTGTAAGGGTTTTTAACATTTTCTCTTCTTTTATTTTAGAAATCCTTTCCATTACATTTTCTTTACAAAGAGAAATGTAATTATAACTCATTTTTTCAATTATTTATTTCTATTTCTTAAATGATAATTCATCATTACCTATCATTATACTACCTACATTAGCCATTATAATGCCCATAAACTCACATAGACATAAATAACTTATAAATTTGGTAATGAGGGTGTGGTTTCCTAGAAATGACATCTATATCAAGAATAAAAATTATTGGATGCAAGATCTAGCTCAAATTCACATAATGGTGATAAAACATAAAAAAATGTTTGGTAGTACTTCCATCTTCACTCATCACATTACTAATGGGCTTAACTATATACCTGGTTTGACACTCTGAGGGGATATTCTTTTGATATTTCACATTCTTCTTTAAAAACCATAATGAAGTATCATTTTCTACTAATATCCCAAAACCATGAAAGTACTCCTCTTTAATACCTTTTTCTAATTAAATTCATATTGGTACCATCCATTTAATTATGAATATTCTTATATTTGGATATTTTTCTAGTAATTCATATTATTCTATTGATTAAGGAAATATTGATAATTTTTATATCTGATATTTCAATGAAAATAACAAATGATTTATGATACATGATTATATATGTGGTTGATTAGGAATAATGAAGATATTTATTGATTATCTATTCCTTTATATTATGAATTACTTGTAATTAATTAGTGATGGGTGTGACTTGGAATTATATAGCCTATTGATGCATCGGTAGGTCCTTTCAGACAAACTAGTTTAAGAAATTTAGTGTATTCCTTAAAATCTTAGTTATAATTTCTTTTAAGGATGCCATGGTTGTATATAATATACATTGACATTATACTTATATGGTAACATTAATATTCCCAATGTAATGACCCATTTTTTGAGGCAAGGTAATATTATAAGGAAATGTGAATTTTGGCGATTACTAGACAAGGTGTTCTTTGAACCGAGCTTTGGAACATAATTTTGAGAGTTGGAACACTTATAAGTGTTGTTTTTGTACTTGGTTAAATTCCCAAGAGATTCCACATATTTCTCATTGTGTTTCGAGAGAACTGATCTCCAAAAATCACATGTTTTGAATGTCCAGATAGGGGGCACGGTTTGTCTAAAACCGTGTGACACCCAGAAGAAAATCATGTGGATTTATAGGGGGGAATATGTTCCATGCACAAGATATAACCATTTTACCTAAACCATGCCCCTATCCCACTTGGTTAGTTCCACATAGGCAGTACCCTAACACTATTCATCCAATTGTTGGAACACGGTTAGAGAAAATTATGCGGGACAACCGGGCGAGCTGGGTTTTCTAAGAAGTGGGTGCTGCATGGTTGGCACATGGTTTATAAAACTGTGCAACCCAAATTTTATGATGAATTTACCATTTTCTCTTATATATTTTAACGTTATTTTTTCTTTCTTTCTCCTCCTTCTTCGGTCACATGAGCTCCTCTCCCTTGCTCTATGGGTCTCCTTCATATACTAACCAACGCTTTATGATATATCCTTTATTTTTCATCTAAATTGAACTTCATTGGCCCTTATGGATCCAAATTCATAAGATATAGATTTCATTTTTATATTTCTTCATTTAAACTATACTCAACAGATTTATTTTGGTTCAAGATCATTTGCTCTATTTTTAGGGTGGATGTAAATTTATTAATTCTCTTCCAAACCAGACCGAATCAGACCTTGATATTGGATGAGTGAAACATCCTAGGAATAAGGTAGGTATTCTACAAATTTTTCCATAATATTTCTTTTATTTTATAAATAGTTTCATTGTGTCATGTGATGGTTTTTCCAAGCATCTCCCACTAATTGATTTGTGCATATAGAAATTATCAACACACCTAGATACACTCTTTGTGATTTTTGTTTAATAGTTGGAGGATGTAGACATCAAATGAGGAAACCCCTTGGGTGTTCAAAATGGAATTGTGTTATTCTAATTAAATGAATAAATTATTGTATTACGTTATATGTTTTTGGATTGGATCATCAATGGAATTGCTTATATGAATTTATCCTAGAGAGAATAATACCTCATAAGTACCATGTTCGAATTTATATTTGAATCAAAATGTATTGTAGATTCATTAAATGATTGTTTTAGTGAATTGAGATATGTTTATTTATTATGATGCCTAATTGATTACAAGAGTTATTTGATAAAAAAATCCATGTTTTTAAAATAAAAAACCACATATGAGGTGTGTTTTCTTCAAAATTACAATTTAATGTTTAGTGAATTTCATCTTGTTTGGCCTTAAGGAATTGATGATTTCATAAGCTTATTTGAGGTTGTATGTATGACATGTTTTTTGTATGGACACTTTAGTTATTCCTAAATAGAGTTGACATCCATTGATATAAATATTGATCAAAACTGAAATCCTCTTAAGGGCTTGGTTTTCCTTATAAATGGGAATGCCCATGTAGGCATTTTCCTTATTGACCATGGTAACTTCTAAGTTACTCTTCAAACTTATAATTTATTTTCCATGTTTTTAGATAGTTTTAATGGAATGAAATAAATATAATTTCTTGACATGATGGATTTTAGTCCCTGAATGTTTTTAAATTGTTTAGATGAGATGTATTGGTTATATTGAATGGCATGATTTAGGATGATTTTCGTGTCTTGAATTAATTTAATGTTTTAAATGAAAATAATTTTTTAGGGTGGAAAGGTGATTTCATTGATTTCATTGTTAGTAAATTGTATAATTTAAATGTGATTCAGTTAATATTTTTTTTAATAAATGTAAATCATGAGAGGTAATACGTCATCAATTAAATTATTATTATAATTATGATTACTTCTTATACATAGGTTGTAGAAGGATGGAAAGGGTTCTGTTGATCATGCTGGAGAATCACGATCCCTTACATCGGGTGTTGAGTCATTACATCTCACACCATTCATACTATGTAGACGATGTAAAAAATGTGCCTTCACACTTATGAGTGTTGGAATGATGGCATACTAATGACTTCAAGTGTTGACATGATGTCACACTCACCATATCAAGTTAAGAGCTTGATATCACCCACTCTTTATGATACATAAGGAATATACCCCCTTTTGGAGCTTATAGGATAATTTGTAATTGTTATTAAAGTATGAGTTATGCTCTGGTGTAACAAGCAACTAGTATTCCAAGTATATAGTTGTTAGCGTCAGCACGCACATAGTTCATGTAGGTGGATGAAATATATAACTATACTATGTATATATTATTACTATATAAATATAGTTATAGATCATACTTCTCATTCTATTTGTGAGCCGAAGCAGGTAGAGCCGCCAGGTGTCCTTCATGAACCTGAGTGGGCTGCTATTTATTTAATCTTATTTATTCTTATTTTTTACTTTATATTGACAGATTGGATTAGTTGTAGACACTGTGGGTGGTAACTTAATGGGGTTTATATAACACACCTTTCTCAGTCCACCATTAGATAGGGGTACCTGAGTATATCTCATGTTCACAGGACCACAAACCTTTGCTTATACTAACATGATTACACTTGGGAGTTAGGGGAATATGACTTATTTAAAGCTCAGGATACTCATGAAGATCTCACTGGGGGATTTCTTTTCTTCTCATAATTATTGTATTGTATTTTATCATGATTTCTATTGTATGTCTACTAATTTGGTTATGTATCATCATTTAAACATGAATTCATTTTTATTTATTGGTGTTGTCAATATTTTATATTCAATTTTTATTATTATTCTTTTAGTTCCCTATATTTCATTTATTACTATTTTTATTGTTACCTGTTATGTAATTATATTATACTATTGGGAAAATTTTATCATGAGGGTATATTCTTCCCATTATCACCTCCTTATACCCTGACTTCTGGTTGAAAGCCTCTGGAAAATGGGGAGGTGTACTTGAGGGAATGTGACCCACCAGTCTGGCTATTGTTTTTGTGGTAAGTTGGACCGAGACATGACACCCAAAATCATTCATTATATAACTATGAAATTGGATATTGATATCAATGTTTTTATTTAATGATATGTTATCAATGGATATATTATGATCTCAGTTTTTTATCATATCATTATTTGATTGATTTATTCCTCTCATTCTTACGATATGATATTTTTTTTATGCTACCTTATACCGAGAATCTGAGTCATCCCTTTATATTTTTTTAACATTTTTTTAAGAATCAATAAATATTACTTCATGTGACATATTAATTTTGGAGCAGAAATAATAAATATTTATGTATTTATTTAATAAATCTTAACTTTTTAATGTTATATAATGTTCATCTATATATCAAGTTCATGAGACTGTTAAACTATAAGATCCGAAGAATTTTATTCTATGTATTTTTTATGATTTTAATAATATATACACCAACTTTTTTGGTACTAGAGTTAGGGTGTAATATTTCCAGTCACCATAATTATCACCAATCAAATTAGGAACTCTGAACATTAAAATAAATTCTTTTTTACTAGCCACTAAAATCTATATTTATGTAATTGAATAATTTTATCTCTTTCATGTTATGTCCATAAAGGTAATTACATGAAGAGTATTCATTTATTCAACTTTTTCCAACAATTATTAAGACATAGGATCAAGATGGGTTTGAATTGAGTCCTTTAAAAAAATATTTCACCAAGTTAAAAATTACATCTTTAAGTTGTTATAAATTTTAATTAAATTTTAATTGGAATAGAAATGGAGACTAAATTAAATTAAATAATCATGAACACAATATTTTTATATTGGTTTGGTGATAGAAGAACCTCCCCTTGTCTTCTCGACTAACAACCTATGTAGGCTTAGTGCTTTTTATTGAAATATTGTTCCTATAGATCTCAAAAATGTGTAAAATCATTTGAAACTTAGTATAAGGTTCAATGATCTTTTACCGGGATGTCCCTTATAATAATTATCCTCATTCCCACAATAAGTATTGAAGAAAAACATAGATAGATAATTTATTTTTCAATGAATATTAAAAATAACTCTCATATAAACCAGCTCAAGAACCATAAAGGATTAGTGTACAAGGATACTATATTCATAAATATCTTATTTAGGTACAATATTAATTATCTCAAATATATTTCTTTACATAAGCTACCCTTCTAGTCTCATCACACTAAAATCCTTCTATCAAAACATGAGGATGGAAATACATAAGAAAGGGTGACCTCAAATGATTAATAGGGTTAATCATGAGAGATATCAATTATAATAAATAATTCGATGACCATAAGTGTATAATAACATAATAAAATTAATTTTATTAATATATAAAATCATACCCATAAAAATATTCATCATAAACTTAAAAAATCAATTCATATATAGAATCATGATCAATAAGGGTGTCAAAGTAGTAATATGTATCCAAGAGTCATAATATAGGCATGTGACATCATAAGAATATGAAATCATAATTTTGTAAAAAAAACCTATCCAAAGTCATCAACACATATAGTCTTTTGAATATATATAGAAATCAATCATACTCATTCATCAAAATAAGAAAAAATTTATTCACAATCTTGTCTATGCATAATCATGTGAGCATAATGATAAATAAATCACACTCACACATTATAATGTGAAAAATTAGATTTTAATTCATGTAAACACTTATCATAATCAAATAATAATATATCAACATCGTGTTACCCAATGCATTATAGGGATTTTACATACCCAACTATAACATAATCATAATCCATTCATATTAAATCCACAAGATCATAAAGCATTCATCATATCATCGTAACATAACCCATGAAAAATAAATGGGTTTTGTAAAATTATCATCATCATAATAATAATAAATATAGATAAATTATAAGGATTTTATCATTGTATTATATATCCAGAAAATAATAATTAACATCAATTTATGTTATCATAGACGAAAAATTCATTTAATAGATCACTAGAATATTTGTTGAGGAAAACACATTTTTATTTGGAAATTTCATATTTGAAATCCAAATATTTTTAAAATATGAAGGAAAAAATCATTTAAAATAGCCTTGGAATAATGTAATGTAATCTTAAAATCATTGATTGTTCATGATGGTGGTAAATTTCATTCATGTCATAATTGTTAAAACAAATATTTTGTTCGCACCTTCGGTAAAAGTACCTTGTTTAGAAAAAAACAAGAAGATTATATTTAAACATTTTTGTAAAAACTTAAACATGGGTAAAAATAACATTCAAATTAATATAATAATATTCCAAAACATTCTTGAATTTGTTTTAGAAAAAATGGATATGAAAGATAAATTCTTTTTCGTGAAAGCGGAGAAATGAAGTCATATATTGTTAAAAACATTTTTTGAACCATTTTGAGTACCAAAGAGAATAAAATGGTACTAAAACATAAAAATTACATAAATAATCAAAGTATAAAAAAGTTAAATGGGATAATCAAATAAGTATCATATAATTTTCACAATTTAAATTCAAGCATAAATAATCATGATTAAAATGCGATTGAAACATAAATCTCTTACGTCATATAGAATCTTTCTTTATACACATTAAATCATACTATATAATATATATATATATATATATATATATTATAAATATATTCTATAACCATATTAATGTATAAATTTATATGTAACATCAATTTTATAATCTCTAATTATCATTTTATTAATAATTCTTTTTTAAAATGAATATTTGGGTGAAAACCGTATCATTTTACATGCATGTTTTAGATTGATGGTTTTGGTCCTTACACCTAGATTATGGTTGAATGATATCTAATATCATGATCCTGAAATAGTTATAATATTTATTCATTATATACAATTTTATAATCATTTATATAAATAAGTGGTTAAAAATGAATTACATCACTTTGTTGGTACAGTAGTATGTATATACGCACAAGTGATGTTTCCACCTTTAGATGGTTGGAATGAATGAAAGGTAAATTATAATTAAAAATTAAATAGTAATAATTATATTATATATACCTTATATATTAATTTAATCTGTCTTTATTACCATTCATATAAAATAAAAATGAAAATTGAATCACATCACTTTGTGGAGGTGGTAGACCACACATACACATGAATGACATTATCAGTTTCCAATGGATGGAAAAAAAGGTAGATAGGATATTATAATTATATAAATATAATTATATCCAACATATAATATATTATTATTAAATCTACCATGATAACCATATATTATTTATGGTGATTGAAAATTAATCATATCACTATGTGGAGATGAAAGTCCACACTACGCACGAGCGATAGTTTTTATATAACATATGATTGAATCTAGGTGGAAAATTATTGATCTATTATCATAATAAAAATCAATATTATTGAACAAAAATAAAACATTATTTTATAATGGAAAACATATATTTATATGATCTATAATATGATGTAAAATTGAAAGTACTCGGTTAAGAGTCATACCTCTTCATTGAGAACCATACTTTTTCTTACAACTTAATCCATATAAAGATAGTATTATGATCAAAAAATAACCTACAGGATGTTATGAGATATTTTAGGAAGGTATTATGTTATTTATTGTTTGATATATAATTCTCATGATGTTTGGTAAAGAGAGGATAAGTGATATCATTTTATAAGAGAGGGAGAGGACATACATGGAGTTTTTCTAAAGATTATTATATAATAATATCATACTCAAGAAAAATTATTTCAAGTGACACATGTTATAATAATATGTGATATAGTGTCTAAATATTTCAAGAAAATAAGATTAACATAATTTTAATCCCCCCCACTCGATAAACTTGTTTTAACCTTAATTGAGGTAACACAATTTTACAATTTTTAATATTCATTTTAACAAAAAAATAAGATGAAATAATTAAATTATATTAATTATTATGATTAAAAATATGGTATAATTTTTAAAATATTCAATTTATATAATTTTATAAAATTTATTTTAAAATAATCACTCAAAACACAACAAATTTTTTTTTATAAAAATGAATTTCTAAGCATAAAATCAAATTTAGATTCATTAAGTTCCATGTAAAACTATTAGTTTAATGTCACAATATATTAATCTATATATAATATTTAAATTTTATTAAAATTATTAATAAATATAACATAATTTAACTTTTTAAGATAAAAACAACGTAAGCACATAAAGTGGGTTTTAGAAAAAAAAATTAAGACCAAAAATGAACTTATAACAAAATAGAAAATAATGATGATTCCTATTTAATTAATTTGATTATTAAAAATTATATTATAATTATATTAATTCAAGATCAAATTAAAAACATGACGGGACTTTAACATGAAAAAAAATGACAGTTTTACAAAAAACGGTATTTTTAAACTATTTATAGAAACATTAATCATTTCAAAGAAATACAAAATCTACACCTTATGTTAATTGTCATTTGATTATTCCAAAACTATATCCCTTTTATAAAATAAAAATTTCAAAAGTTGTATAAATTAATTATAATATTCATCCAAAAAATTCAGAAAAAACTATTTTAGAAAAAAATGATATTTTTCAAGCATAAAATTACTTTATTTAAAATTTTGAATTTATTTACTATGCATTAATAAATAAATTTAAATTATATAATTTTTTTAAAAATATTTATTAAAAAATCCCAATTTATATCTCTAATTTAATGTCTAGGTTATAACGGTATACTATATCACATTTCACTTAGACTCCGGGTTGTATGTAACAAAAGTTATCAAATAATTCATTGATTATTTTAAAAGAAAAATATATATTTAAAATCATAGGGTGTTTCATTCTAACCCTATTAAAATAATTTCTCCATTGAAATTTCATCACTCTAATATAAATAATTTTGGATACTTCTGACTCATCAAATCCTTAGATTCCCACATAGCTTCATCAAATTTATGGTTTCACCATAAATAATTGACCATGTGAGTGGTCTTGTTTTGCAGTAATTTCTCTCTTGAATATAGAATATCCACTAGTTGTTCCACATAAGAGAGAACATTATCTAGTTATATGACCACTTAGTTCATTACATGTGAAGAATTAGGTATGTACATTGTCAAGGTAGATATATAGAACACATCATGAACTTGGGAGAGATTCAGTGGAAGTTCATGTTTAGCCCTAGAAAATTAGTTTTTATTACTTCCTTGAATAGAGGGATTCATAATGAGCCATCTAAATTCTTGTTTTGAAGCTAAAATTGTACAATTATTCCACCAAAGGAATTCAATTATCCAAAAAACTTTAAATCCATAAAGTAATCTCTCAAAATCTATTCTAGATTTTTTATGGTCCTATTAGAATGAGCATCTATCTGAGGGTGATATTATTTATTAAAACTCAACTCTATATCCGGATCATAATGAATACTTCTTCAGAACAATTAGGTAAACATCATATCCTGATAAAATACAATAGAATGTGATACTCCAAGCATCCCTAAAACTTCCTTAAAATATATCCTGGAAAGTTGATCAAGAGAGAAATATTATCTAATGGAAATGAAATATGTGAAATTCATAAGGAAATAAACTACAACTCAAATTAAATTATTCTGTTTAAATTTCTTGAGGATTTTTACAATGAAATACATAGTAATTTTTCCCATTTCCATTCAATTATGGGTAATGGATATGGAATCTCCATATATTTTTGTCTCCTGTAATTAACTTACTGACATACTAGGAATCTATAAGCATACTTTGAAATATATTTTTTCATGTTGTACCACAATAAATACTCTTTAAAATTACTTTACATCTTCATAATTCTTGGATGAATAGATAATGGTAAAATATGAGCTTCATCTAATATATCCTTCTTTATGTCTAGATTTCAAGGGACACAGATTCAATTCCTAACCCTTTTAATTATATCAAAATCATGGTTGAACTCAATAAAAGTTCACACATTCTTCTATAGCTCCTAATCCTCCTTCTACATCTCTTTAATCCACACATTCATAGAAGGTTAAACATTCATCAGAGAAAGATAAGATATATCCTTTTTCTCATAATTTCAATATCTATATTTTTCAAATCCATAAATATTGTATCTCTTTAAATCCTCAACATGGAAAAATTAGCCCATTGTTGTCAACATAGACCATTAGTCACCATGTTCGCCTTCCTAATGTGGTAGTTTATTGAGAACTCATATTCTTCAATCAATTAAAATATTCTCATTTTGTGCATATCTAACTCTTTCTAGGTGAATATATACTTCATGGTTTTTTGATCAGTATATACATCACATCTTTCACCATAAATTTAATGCCTCCATATCTTTAATTCAAAAATTATCATTTTGAGTTCCAAATAATGATTCTAGTGATTTTGATCATGTAATTTCATTTAGAGAGAGCCATATTCTATCACAATATCATTCTATATGAGGAAACATCATGGTACATTATTTGATTAATCTCTATAGATCACAAACCCTTCTCTATTGTAGGGTAGTGTAATAATGGGGGTGATAACTAACCTTCTTTTAAACTAGTTGAAACTTTCCTCACATTAATTTGTCTATAATAATTTATATTTATTCTATTCCAACTGGGTTAGTGTGTTTTATATTCATGGTAAATCACTTTTAATTCATTGATAGTATCATGATAACCCAAGAAAACTGTGGATCTTAGTTATCATGGTTGATCTGAATTATTAACCAATATACCCTTGCTTGAGATTATATGACCCAATAATAATAAAATTGTAACCTAAACTCACACTTTCAAAAAATTTCATACATCTTCTCTTTCCTTAGGGTCTTTAAAAAATCTTAAAATTATCTTCATGGTATTTCTTAACCTTATAATATATAAAAATATCATCTAGAAAGACTATAAAAAATTTGTAATGATCAAACCTCGTATGAAAGGTTTTATTTGGTATATCCTCCATATTGACCCTTAATTGATGATATACAAAACAAAGTTCAATCTGGGAAAAATATTGAGATCCACATATTTTATTGAATAAGACATCAATGCGGGAGGACACCTTTTCTTAATAGTGCACTTGTTATGTTCTTGATAATCAATAATAATATGCATTGAACCATGTTTATTTTTAATAAAAACAATAGGATCACCCATTGGTAAAGCACTAGGCCAAACAAATCCATTATCTATATTCTCCTTGAATTGCCTCTTCAATTCCTATAACCCAATTAGGACCAATATAAATATAGTCTTTAAAATATTTGTAGCCCAATGAATGAGTTCTATTGAATACTCCACTTCAAGATTGAGTGGAATACTAGAAAATTATTCCATAAATACATAAGAATAATCCTAAATGATATTACTAACTTTAATGTTGATTTTATCCCTGACCATTTTAGATAAATATCACTTATTATTATATTCTAGAACCCATACAATGGAAGTAATTCCCATTGTAATTTCATGTCCACCCTCTCACTGATAGACAATAATTGGTTGATTTTGAATATAAAACATTTCTTCCCTTCCTCATCAATTAATATGGGATCTATATTGAGGGATTGTTGGCACTAGAAAATGCATCCAAAAAATAATCCAAATGCTTCCATACATGATCCATGATCGTATCCCATTTCGCAAGCTATGATTTGACAGGTCGTAGGGCCTGAATAGAGGTATGGATTAAGAGTTATAGACATTTGAAGTTACGCGGGAAAAATGGTTTGTGGAGCCCATTCATGAAGCTCCCTCCATGATCGCGGAGAAGAAAAACTTTACTAGAGCCTCTGAGATCACTGCAAAGGTCGATGATGGTCAAATACATGGTTACAATGTACTTGAGGAAACATGAATGGAGCCTCTGCGAGCACCGTGAAGCTTGATGACGGTCAACTTCTTGATTATGAGAAACTTGGGGGAAAACCCTCTAGTTTTGGATCACGATTTCCTTTGCAGTGTTATTTTCCCTTCGAGACATGAATTTTTTCTTTTCAGCATGCTATGCCGACCTCCATCACCTATAAATACCTGGATCACCCCCCCCCCCTCCTCCATAAGCACGGTCACGTCGCCCCTCGGGCGGTCAATCTCCCATTTTGTAGAGCTCCTATGAACTGTGAAGTGATTCCCTTTGTAAAAGAGGGAGATACTTCAGGTTGCTTGAGGCTCTGCGATCCCCTATACTCTACATGCCTCTTTGCACCAGGATTCCATGCTCTACAAGCCCCTTTTCTTTACAAGACCCTTTGCTCCATGAGACCCATTGTTTCACGGGCCACTTTGTTCTGCAAGCTGCTTTTCCCTGCAACCCACCATTCTCTGCAAGCCCCTTTGCTCTGCAATCCACTTGGATCCATGATCCTCTTTGCTCTCTGAGACCCCATACTCCACGACATCTTTCCTTTGTGAATCCACTTCACAAGCCCCCATGCTTCGCGAGAACATTTCCTTTGTGAAGATACTTTGTGAAGCCCTATCCTTCACGAAGCTCATACCTTCACGCCTATCAGTCCATACTGCAGGGGTTGAACCCACAAACCCCCTCTTGGGATCAGTTTCAGGATCCAATCCCAGCCCTCCAGTCTATTCCCTTCCCTTCAATCACTGACCCGCATGAAAAATGGAGAGTCGCATCGTGAACTTTTCAGGCCAGGACGTCGGGATTTTCAATTACACCCTTATGCGCACCCACCTTCCACCTATGAAGTTCCATGATTTGAGATACTCCTCTAAACTCTATAAAATACCTTGAGTTGACATATTCCTCTTGGTCCCTTTCACATGTTCTGAATCAAGATTCTCATATTCAATTCCCCCAAGTACCTTGACTTGAACTATTCCTCAAGCAACTCCTCCAAAACCTATCACATGGCTCTTATGCCAGGTTGAACTTAAAAGGGACATTCTTTTATAAGTCCCAACACCAGCCATTTCTAGGAGCCTCATGCCTAATAGTGATATCTACATGACTTTAAACTGTATTAAACCATTTTTGAAAAAAATAGGATTCCTCTTTCTCCAAAAAAGAGAAGCTTCTTTCTCCAAGCATAAGATGCCAATAGTCCTATCTACATGACTATAAACTGTAGTACTCTCTATGTGACAAACATAGGATGTTTTTTCTCTGAAAAAGGGATGCCTTATGCACTAAGAATTAGATTCCAATAGTCCTATCTACATGACTATAAACTGTAGAACACCCTATGTTCCAAACATAGGATGCCTCTTCCTCCAAACAAGAGATGCCTTATGCGCCAAGCATAAGATGCCAATAGTCCTATCTACATGACTATAAATTTTAGCACACCCTATGATCCAAAAATAGGATGCCTCTTGTTCCAAAAAAGAGATGACTCGTGCGCCAAGCATAAGATGCCAACATTCCATTCTACATGACTATAAACTCTAGTATTTCTTTTGTGACAAACATATGATGCCTATTTCCCGAAACAAAGGATGCCTTATGCACCAAGCATATGATGCCAATAGTCCTATATATATGAATTTAAACTGTAGTACAATTTTTTGAAAAATGTAGGATACCTCATTCTCCAAACAAGAGATGCCTTATTTGCCAAGCATAAGATTCCAATAGTCCTCTCTATGTGACTATAAAATGTAGTACTCACTATGTGACAAATATATGATGTCTCTTACTCCAAACAAGAGATGCCTTATGTGCCAAGCATAAGAAGCCAATAGTCCTCACTACATGAATATAAAATCTATCATGTACTATCATTCAATAATAGGATACATCTTGTTCCATATAAGAGATGTATTATGTTATAAGCATAATATGGTTCATGCCATGATTACAGTGGAATAATTTCAAGATAATTGGAATCCATTCAAAAATTCCATCACTCCACCTCATGTTGTGTGTGTACTACATTTGTATCTTCATCTTCATTCATGTATGAAAGGATCCCCTAAAGGCCTGGTCCCATGTCAGCTCAGCTCACCTACTGTTCTTGGCCAATGCCCCAGAATACTTTGTACAACACTTCGAGTCAGGTCCTATATTTCAAAAATAGTCAACAGTCAATCCTCATTTGTTTGTCCCCATTTCAGGCTGACGTGATATGGATGCAATGTTTCTAACTTGGTCAGCAGTTATTCTCCATCGTCATGACATCCTCACTGCATTTCGAATGTCAGGAATGTAATTCACACTTTTTATCCCCTTTGTTCGGACTGATTACAACTCCCTTGTCATTATCCTTCTTGTGCACTAGTGAATAGGTGTAGGCCTCCATTAAATGCCTCAACCCACCAAAGAGTTGAGATGCCCTCATGGCCAGACATGAGAAAGCCATAACGGGAATTTTAGATGTATAATCCTCATTCACCATTGCCACTCTATAGGGGCACCTGAGATGATTCTATGTGTAATCCCCATCCACCACTATAACTCCATAAAGGCACTCAAGTAGCTTCCATGCGTAAGCCCAATCCACCATTACCGCTCCTTAGAGGCACCCCGGCAGCTTCCACGTGTAAGCCCAATCCACCATTACCACTCCTTAGCGTCACCCAGGTAGCTTCCATGTGTAATCCCCATCCATCAATGTCACTCCTTGGCAGAACACATGAAGCTTCCTTTTGTAAGCCCCATTCACCGTTGTTTCTCATTAGCGGCACCCGGGAAGCTTCCATGCATTATCCCCAGGCACCATTGTCACTCCTTACCGGCACTCGGACAGCTTCCATGCGTAATCCCCATTCACTATTGCCGCTCTTTAGCAACACCCGAGCAGCTTCCATGTATAAGCCTCATTCACCATTGCCGCTCCTTAGCAGCACACGTGCAGCTTCTATGCCTAATCCCCATTCACCATTTTCTCTCCATTGTGGTACCCGGGCTGCTTCTCGGCATAAGCCTCATCCACCATTGTCAATAATTAGCGTCAACCGAGCTTCTTCCTTGTATAAGCCCCATCCATCACTTTTGTTCCTTGGCATCACACGGACAACTTCCTTATGTAATCCCCTTTCACAGTTGTCATTCCTTAGCAGTACCCGGGCAGCTTCCATGTGTAAGCCCCATTCACTAATTACACTCTTTAGAAGAACCCCAACAACTTCAATGCATAATCCCCATTCACTGTTTCTACTTCTTGGTGGCACCTGGGCAGCTTCCATGTGTAAGCCACATTCACTGTTGCCACTTGTTAACAGCTCCCTGTCAGCTTCCATGTGTAAGCCCTATTCACCATTACCGCTCCTTAGAGACATCCGTGAAGCTTCCATGTGTAAGCCCCATGCACAGTTTCCTCTCTTTAGTGGCACCCAGGCAGCTTCCATGTGTAAGCCCCATTCACCATTGATGCTTCTTAGTGGCACATGAGCAGCTTCCAAGAGAAAGCCCCATTCACTGTTTTCGCTCCTTAACGACACCCGAGCAGCTTCCATGCATAATCCTTATTCATTGTTGATGCTTCTTTGCAGTGATCGGGTAGCTTCCATACATAAGCCCCATCAACCATTACCGCTCTAAAGAGGCACTTGGGAATCATCCATGCATAAGCCCCATTAACCACCATTTATGGCCACACCTCTGCACTATGATTTTTAGGTCATTGCTACCTATTTTTTCTCACATTGATCACAAATATTGTGGTCTTAGAGTAAGCGCTGACAATGGAATTCTTCCTAGGCCGCCTTAGATTATAAGCCCCAAACCATTCTGAACTACGGTGAATTTGATCCTTGACAAGGCAAGGTATATAGGAAGCCTCATAGAGGATCAATCCCAACACCTATTTGTCTCAACCCCCTTCATGTTGGTTCACCAACACTTCCGAACTACATGGACTTTTATCCTTGTCAAGGAAAGGTACGTAGGAAGCCTCCCTGAGGTTCAATCCCAACACCTATTGGTCTCGACCTCCTTCACGTCGGTTCACCAACACTTTCTAACTACATGGAATTTTATCCTTTCTAAGACAAGGTACATAGGAAGCCTCCCTAATGTTTACACCCAACACACATTGGTCCCATCCACTTCACGTCTGTCTAACCCCATCCTGCGTGATGTTAAATTTTATGCCCCTTTCTACCCTGCATGACACTAAATTGTCTCTGAACCAATGGTACCCCATTGTGTCCCCCAGTCGACGGTAAGCTGATGCATTCCCCCATCGATGGTAATCCATTGTGTTCCCTAATCGATTTTAAGTCGTCGAGTTCCCCAATCGACAATAATCCATCGTGTTCCTCAATCGACGGTAATCCATTGTGTTCCCCAACTAGCAGTAAGTCGTTGCAATCTCCAATCTGACGATAAGCCTTTGTGATTCCCAATCAGTGGAAAGTCATCGTACCCAACCATTGGTAAGATGTTGTAGTTATCAATCGATGGTAAGTCATTGTAGTCCACTTTGTTGGGACCCACATCTCCGGTCCACCCCTCAAGCGCCATAACAACGCGGGCTACTAATCACGTGTAAGCCCGAACATGTTATCGGGTCACTTTCCTCTATACACACTCCAATATCATGCCCCAACCCGGAGGTTATAATTCTTCTAGGTCCCATCCATGTGTCCATTCTCACAGGCCATCTCCTCAGGTGTCCCATCGCCTCACCAAACTACGCGAACATTGATTCCCTGTCATGGGGATACATAGGAAGTCTCTTCAAGGCTCAATCCCAACACTACCATCACCTTCACGATGGATCCATCTCATTCCCCCTACACTTCATTCAACTCTCCAAACTCCATCCCGATTCTTAATCAGGCCGCCACATCCTGGTGAGATCATGCCATTCTTCCCAGCGCCGCTCCTTGCGGCACCCGGGCAGCTGACCATGCATAATACCTACACAATCCATAACCATCCAACCTAGATTATCCCTCTTACGATGGGATTATATCCATGTGTAAGCACCAGCATGTCATCCAGTTATTGTATTTTGTATACACCCTAATTCATCACCCCTTTGAACTACGTGGGTTGTGATATCTTTCTTCTGCACATGGAATGTAGAAAACCTCCACGAGGTTCAATCCCAGCCAATGGTAAAACATAGTGTCCTCCATTCTGGGGTGCACTCTCCCTGATCTGTCCTCAGTGGTGTTTAGATCTGTCATCACAGTGTAACGTCTCCCATCTATGGGACACACCACCTTGGAGCTTTTCTCATTGGGTGTTCTGATCTGTCCACCTGAAAAACACTCCAGGTGATCCCTCCTGGGGACGTACCAATCTGATCCATCCCTATGGTATGTTATGATCACTCTTATTCAGTCTCTGCAAGACGTTATACTCGAGGCCTACCTAGTTTTAAACATGAGATGACTAAGGAAAACCTCAGAAGACATGCCTTTGGCGTAACCATCTCCGCAAGATGTTAAACTCACGACATACCCCGTTTTAAACATGGTAAGCTGAGGAAAACCTCAGATACATGCCTATGGCATATGAAACCCCAGGATTGATGTGAAATTCCTTAGGTTACACACCCTTGAGATGCCCTATTATGAGGAAGAATACAGGTTCCCAAAATTCCATGCATCCAGAGATGCCCCGACATGCGTGATGTTGTCATCTACTATGACTGAAGGTTGCTACCCTGTCAATACCCTTTAGAATGTCCCGAAGTAAGCTACATAATTAACCGGCTTCCACAAAGATATGGAACCGAGAATGAGATTGATGAACCATGACTCAAATCTATGAGAGAGACTGGGAGTAGGTAATGAGTTTCAAGGAGGAATCCAAGGAAGGAGCAACTGACATCCCATCATCCCATTTCGATCAAGGAGCCACTACTAGAAATTTAGGTAATAGCCACGGTTCTAAAACATGGAAATAGACCCAAACCCCATGGCTATAGGTTATAGCCATGGTTTCATGAACCGTAGCTGGTATTGGCATGGCTATAGGTCAGAGCCTATAGCCACAGTTTGAAACCCTAGCAATAGCCATGTAGCCACGGTTCAAACCATGGCTATATCCCTAAAGCCACGGATCCAACCATAGCTATAGCCCTATATTCATGCCAATAAAGGCCACGGTTCATAGAACTGTGGCTATAGGGATTTAGTGACGGTTTAAAACCGTGGCTATATGCCTTTCCACTACATAAAAAAAACCATCACGGTTCACCATGCTGGCTGTGGGGAGGACACTACCAACTCCCCCCCTCCCCCACCCACACCCCCCCCCCCCACCATGCACTGGCACCCCCACCCCATTCTCCTACACACCTCCCCTTCCCCACCCCTTGCCCCCTCCCCACTGCACACCCCCCTCCCCCTAGACAGCCCCCCCCCCCCACCCTGCACCAGCACCCCCACCCCTGCTCATGCACACCTTTCCTGCCCTACCCCCCTGCACCTTACACCCCACCCCCCTGCCCCCTCCTCACTGCACCACCCCCCCTCCCCACCCTGCACCAGCACCCCCACCCCTTACTCCTGCACACCTCCCACAACATTCAATTTTAATACCAGTAACTTGAAGCAACATGTAAACATAACATGTAACCTAAAATTAATAAAACAATCTGTAAACCAATCATGCATACCTTAAAAACAAACATGGAAGCCTTTGAAAACTTTGAAAACAATCTGTAAAACCCAAAAACTTGTAATCTTATAACCTAAAAACAAACTATAAACATGAAAACATATAAAACAATCATGCATACCTTAAAAACAATAATACCTATAAAAATATCTGTAAAACATGAAATACATTGAAAAACAATATTACCATCATTCTAAAAATAATAATTCCTTCATGGAAAAGATGTAATCTTATAACCTATAAACTTACAACCTATAAAACAATCTGTAAACCTATAGAAGAATCCAATCCTAGAAACTAAAACCCACAAAACTAAAAAAATCGAAACTTAGTAAACCTATAAAACAATCTGTAAACCTGTAAACCAGTAAAACAATATGTAAACCTGTAAACCAATCTATAAAATGATCTGTAAACATGTAATCTTATAAATTAAAAACATTTAAATCTATAAACATGGAAACCTTTTAATCTCCATAATGAATACCTTACAAACAAGAATACCTTCATCCTGTAAACCTAGCAACTAAAACCCACAAACCTAACAACCAAAAAACCAGAAAATTAGTAACATGTAAATGTGTAATGCACAAACTACCAACTTATAACTTCCAAAACTAATAGCTTACAAGCCTTCAAACCATGTAACCTATAAACTTGCAACCAGAAAAGATGAAAAAATGCAAACATTCAAATACAAAAGTAGAAAAAAAATTAATCTATTGAAAATAAAAAAACACAAGACCTGTAAAATAAATAAAATAGTAATAATCTGTATACATGTGTGGAATATGAGCATAAAATTAAGTTGTTCACTAAAAATAATTACATTAATATATCCCATAATATGTTTTGTTATTGAATATAAAGTAAAATAAATAAAATAGTAACAATCTATATACAGATAACAAGGGTGGTCCAATAAGTGGTAATAATGACACTACGATACACAAATAAGCTCCAATAAATTGGTTGTTTGAGAAAATCCTAATAGCATCAGTAAAAGAAAGAAAAGATTAATGAATTTTCACTAAGGATGCTCAGAATTCATACAAACTAAAGCAGTGAAATCTGATTAATTACATGGTAACAAAAACTATGTAAACTAGAAAGATGTCAATTCAAGTAAGTGTTGTTTAAACAGACCATCAACTTACAAATCATCAAGGGGAAAGCTAGCAAGGGCATCAATTAGAATAGTGAATTGATTGATCTATAAATACCTGAATAAGTCCATAAATACATTTAAAATGATAATTATATTGACTAAAGTCTCAGTTTCTTACTGTGTACCAGGGCTTGAAAGTGACCCGAAACTATGAGGTAAGTTCCACATCATCGAGTTGTATGAGAGATCCCTGTATGTGAAACAAATCATTATAAATAATATTCAGTTGAACAAGAACCTTCTAACATAACAAATTAATAAAAGACAAAAGTGGACTCAATAAATGAAAATAAAAATATGAAAGAACTCTAAAAGGATAATTTACAGTGCTATTTGATTACAATGTGGAAATAAAAAACCTAAATCCCTCCATGTATATGTTTTTCATTTCGCACCATAACCTTGAAGAAATAAAAAACCCCAAGTATAAGCAGCTGTTATAGTCATTATAGTACATAGTTTTGCTTTTTTAGTTTCCTCCTAACATTCTAGATGATTATACTCATTTTATAGATTTTACATTTAGTAATTAAACTCTCTTATGTAACTCGCATATTTCCCTAGTATGAAGAGGAGTTATCTAGTAAGAATAGAGAAGGGTAATACTTGAATGACATTTCACTACTCTGTATGATATTATCAATTTAAAGCATAGCATATACCCATATTGGATTATCTATGAGTAAAAAATAAGAAAGTGTAATAGAAGATTTTTATTAACAACAATTTTTTTGAGAAGTTAATCATACATTTATTATTCTATATCTTAAATTACATAAGTTGTTATAGTAATACAAAACTTTTATATTAATAGGATAATGTTGATCCAATAACAAAGATAATATAATAGTCACATAAAATATTATATTTGAAAACAAAAAATCATTTTCTATTTTTCATATTAGGAATATGGATTTTGTTATATTTACATTCTTCCTGTAGTCCTCATCAGTTAATGTATTTAATATCATCACAAAGAAATCATCAAGCTGCACTGTATACATGATAGATTAAGAAAATAATGTTAATGAAAAGCATATAAGAAAATAAACTGTGTAAATCAGATCAATTACCCCTTAAAAAACATTAATAGATTCAATAAATTCATTATCAGCCTAAAGAAAAATCGAATGAGTAACATGACAATCTAGAACTATGATATACTGAATGATTATTAGTAAAAATATCTTAATAAGATGTTGGGGATTTGACCTCATTAAGATGAATTAACAAAAGGATATTATAAAAGGTATTGAAAATTAGGTTGCCAATGAATCCAAGTCTAGCAATGAGGAATATGAATTAATAAAATGAAATATAGTTCATTAAACGTGTATCTGGTGTAAATGTTTATAAAATTGTGGACAGTGAAATATGAACTGCTGAGTAAACAGACATTGTTGGTCTATTACAGAAGTCGATTGTCCATGAACGTGCATCATAAGAAACTACCTGAAAGGAAATAATAGGAAAAAAGTGAGATACAACTTCTTATATATATGTGATCAGTGCGTCAACTAAACATGATAAATGATACATGAATTCATAACCAACAATGAACAAAGAATATTCAGATTGATATGCACATCCCAATACTAAATAACATCAATTCTAGTTTCTTGAGATTCAATCCATTTAGAATCATAATATGATCCCAAGAGAATATAAGTATTTCAAAAAGAAATAGGAAATGGATCCTTTAATTCTATATCCCATACATCAAATATTTTTCAAAAAATCAAAGGTTGTTGGGGAATTTCCTATTTTTGGAAATACCTCCAATGAATTGAAAATCCTTATGTGATTTATAAAAATATTGGTCATCCTTAAAAACTATTACCTTGAATAATCTAACATCAAAAACATTCCTAGCTATGTACTAAAGTCTTAAATTTCCTCTATATGTAAGTGTATAACAAAATTCACGGACACAAGTTACCTCTTAATTTGACATACACCTCATAATCACTTGGTCGCTATGGATTTTCTAAAAGTATGGATCCTACTAAATATAGAACTTTGACTTAGATTTTAGCTAAAGGAACACATGCTTATAAAACAATATACTTTTGATGTGCCAAGCAGTTAAACATTTCTTCATACCATGGCACCTTATCAATGCTTTCATAGAGCCACTCACTAGGGAGTGCATCATTCAAGGATGTTTCAGTAGGTTTACATACATAAGAAATGTATGGATGTCTGTTCATGTGGTTTGAAACAGGTGTTTCATAGCCCTTCATATCCTTTATTTCCACATTAAATTCTTATAGGAGAAGCATTAACCTTACTGACCTTGGTTTTTCCTATGTTTTCTTCATTAAATTCTTATGAGCTGTAAGACTAGAATAAATTGTTACTTAACATCCTACAAAATGTGAATGAAAATTTTCGAATGCAACAAATCTAGAAAAACACTACTTATTGGATGTTTTATAATTATTCTGATATGAATCTAGGGTCTGTGAAGAATAATTTATCACATGTGGGTGTCCATTGACCTTATAGGATAACACTAATCCCGTTATCTGGTTGGCGACATCATGTAATACATCATGTGAAGAATAAGTTATCACATGTGGGTATCCATTGCCTTTGATTACACATAAACATTGATCTAATTAATTAATGACTCATTACTTTATGAAAGGTGATTATTTCCTTCTCTCAATAAAATCAATTTCGATTTCACTTAAGTGGCATCTCTTATGAAATGAGGTGATTTAAGGAAGAGAAGAAGAAATGCTCAGTTGTTACAGAATGAGACGAGTTTAATTATTTCGTATACTTAACTCTTTGGATTTATTTTCAAGTAAAGGGGAGAAGAATACATTGATTTTGAATTTAAAATGGGTATCGACAATAAATCCAATGGGTGATATTGAATAACACAAATTTATTGAAATAATATTTTCATTGCAGTTTTTTTCAATATAATTGTTTGATGAAAAGTCAACATTACAATTATTTAATAATAGAGTTTCTACCATTGAATTAGTATTGAAAGTTATTAAGTGAATATAATTGTTTAATTAAAATTAAATTATACAATTATTTATGTATGGAGTTTCTATCATTGAATCAGTCATTAGAGTTATTATGTTGGCAAGATTTATTTAGATGAAGCAACATTAAATGTGATGATTTCATGTTTGAAGTCTTCTGAAAAGGATACACATTGTTTACACCAATGTTTTTAATAAAAAAGGAACCATTATAAAATGGTTAGAAGAATAATCTGTGCTAGTTTTTCAAATATGTGAGTATTGCATTTGGTTTATTTGAATATATTTTTTGGGACTTTGTATAAAATATGGAATATCCCAACTAGCTAGCCTAGGAGGACTGCTTACACTAGTGAGGTGGGTAGTCGAATCCCTAGACAATCAGTGTGAGAGGCATTGGTGTGTATAGTGAAACCCACAAAGTCACACAAGAGGTAGTGGCGAGCCACTCTATAGGGTGGCATGGAAGTGGATGGGAGCACCCGGATGGAGCAGTGCGGCGAATGTAAGATGTAGTCCAGTAACCAACTACGTCCAACAAATGCAGCAATTTTTATTATAAGTTATTGGGGAACTATGATACATTTCAATGTGGGAGTGCATTATATGAATTATTTTAGCTCTTTTTAAAAACTCAGAAAAAACTATGTCCATCTGATGAGAATATCCCATCTGTTTGATCGCCCATCTGAGATCATCTTCATCCTCAGCCATCCAAGGAGTTCAGTGCTTCAGAAGTTCTCCATGAAATGTTGATAGTCAATTGAACCGAGGCCTATAATCTCTAATAAAGTGTTCTAAAAATTCCAATATGATTGAAATTATTTTCAACATCATTTTCATGTTAAAAATAAGATCAAACTGAGTAT
Source organism: Viscum album (assembly GCA_963277665.1). Taxonomy (NCBI): domain Eukaryota; kingdom Viridiplantae; phylum Streptophyta; class Magnoliopsida; order Santalales; family Viscaceae; genus Viscum; species Viscum album. The sequence goes on from OY728165.1 coordinate 537,350,038, forward strand.
ATGCAATGTGTAGAAATTGATTGTTTTTTATGATGTTTATTTCTTATGATGTTCACGTTACCTGAGATAATAAGTTCATAAGAAGGAGAAATAGATGAAACTATATTATTTCCCATGAAATGAGTCGGTGGTATGATATCTATAAATACATCTGAACAGATCTTTGAATGCAGTAGTTAATCCTTCTTCTACAATTTTTGCCTCTACGCCAATTGTTTCATTCCCCGCACCAACCATTAGTGGAAATTCCAGGGTGATTGCATCCAATACATGATCCCCTATCACCTCAGCTCCTGAATTATTGACCACCCCTCCATTCATTCTTTAGCTTCAACATCATCCTCTGGTGGCCCCTCAATACCAATCTTAACCATCATAGTCTTCTCAACTGACTGTGCTATCAGTAGAGTCTCAATCACCTCTATTAAAGGAAAGATATTGGTAGTACCTTCCAGTAGAACCTCCTTAGTTGGCCCAACCACCACAGTCTCCCTATCCATTCATACCAAGAGGAGATCATCTTTCATGACCACCTTAACCCCTAGCTCTAGTAATGTAAGCATCGATGTTGGTGGCTGATTCTCAAACACTTTTTGAAATTCCATTCAAAACTATGTTAGTCAATTATTATGAGGTGTGTAAAAATAAGAAAATAGAAGAGACTCACATGGTCAGTATATCCCTGTAATGAACTCCTTGAGGTCCATATATCGGTTCCCCAGAATGGTTTCCCCCAAGGCCACTACCAAATGGTCAACACTATTGTTCAGCCCCTCACAAACACAACATCATGATGAGACACCACACTTGCCCCAAATGGTTTGAGGTAACCTCACCTTTTATTCCATGTCCTTCACAAACCTCCCAATCCTCTGTCTAATTCCTAAAAAAGGATGTAAGGAAAATTGACTTATCTGATGAATAAAAATAAAGAAGCCCATATGCATGGAATCTAGAAAGCATCTAATTCTGGAGGCTGATTTAATCTAAAGTTGAGTTGATATGAAGAAGGTGATATAATATGAAGTTATAATACAATTCAAGTGAAATGATTATAGAGCATAAAAATTAAAAGACTCACACCAAAGTTGTTTTAAGTATATAAGGATGTAGAATTTTTTGTTGAGAAAAAGAAGAGATAGAACTAGATAGAGGGAAAAATGAATTCCATGTTATAATTGCTGATGTTTATGAATGTAAGTTGATTGGATGATTCCAAGTGAATTCACATAATCATTTTGAAGCCACAATCAATGTGATTATGATGATATAGATATTTAAAATGTAGAATTAATAATGGAAATTTTGTAATTGAAGAAAATATTTAAGGATGATTTGAAAGGTTAGTTGACACCATATTTTATAAAAATTTGATTTCACTCTGAGATTTAAAAGATTTCATGAAGGTCTTAAAAATAGAAATTTGCAGAGTCATAGTGTTTAGAGATTTGAAATCACTGAATTTATTAGAAAATTTGGAGCCTATAAAATAGGTTGGGATCATTCAAAATGAACCACTGATCGATAATTAGATAGAGATATTGAGAAGAATAATTTGAGAGAGCTACTTAGAAGAAGCAACATAAAGAGAAGAAGTTTTTGACCAATGCTTACAGGAAGTTTAGTTGGGTTATGGTTTTGAAAATACTGGAACATATAATTTTAATGTAGTTGATTAAGGTCACCAGATTTGGGTGATTTAAAGTTTAGATCTAGACCAATTTCAAGCACCAATCTGTAGAAGTTCTAGATTTCAAAGTTCAAGGAAGTTTGAGGGCTCCAGAAATTTAGTTTAACCGTAGTAGAGAACATGTTATCTTTTATGTGATTCTGGTATAAGTATAATAGGTAGTCAAAGTTACATCCATAAGGATGCTTATAGATAATCCATGAAGATTGGTGGTTCCATTATAAACAACATCACCATTCATACGTAAAGGTAGAAGAGTATTTTAAAAATATAGGCTATCCACTTGTGTAATATAGTGGAAGACAAGTTTAGGATAATACATACTCTTGGGTAAAGGATAACAACATAAATCATTGTAATAATTACAATAATTGTGAAAATTTTCAGATCCAGATAATAATCGGACATAACAAGGAGCAGGTTTCTTACACTAGGACCGAACCGAGATGCTCGGATAATCCAAGACTCCATTGTAGTAAGATGTTTAGACATAAATAAACCGACCGAGATGATCGGATAAACAAAGACTCCATTGCTCGGATAGAGGTGATCTAGAAATACTTCTGCATGCAGTAACTATCACAAGGTTATAATCATGGATGAAATGGTTCAAGATAACCAGTCATAGTATGATAATTTTAATGTAAAACAACCAAGTGGAGGGGTTGTGCAATGACACGAATGGGAAGAGTGAGAATATATGATTAATCATCGGACGGAGTACACAGCGATCAGAGGAAATAATATGCGTTGTGAGAATACAATATGCAAAGGAGGATCACCATACGGTCCAATAAAACTGTACGCAAAGTACAAAACCTATGATCATATGATTTAGGTATAACATACCTGGTAGTAGAAAAGTTGAAAGACTGTGATATGAATCTACATTCACAAGAGCTGGAGCACCAAAAAAAATGCAGCTAATGATGATCATGTGATCAGAATACAATTGAGCTGAGTAATAAATACAATAAAGCAGCTAATAATTATATAACTATGTTGAAATTATAGAGAATAGTTGATGTTCAATGTATAAAGAACGATATGTTAGATTTTGATGCATGAAGAAATTAAATTTCATATGATAAAATTATATTTTTCATTAAGAGAATATTTCGAAAAGCACATATAAAATTTTTTAATTTGAATAAAGAATTCAGAGTACATAAAAAGCATGATGGAATAAGTTATTACATACCATTAGGTACAATGATGACATTGATATAGTACCTGAGTCAGTTTTTTGGGATCTTGCATCAGAAGAAGCACCCTATGAGGAGATAAATGGTAATGTCAGATTGAATGACTACTCATATATTGGACATAGGTGGTGGAAAGCATCTAATAATCTACACTCATGTAAGAAAATCCTCATTCTTATGCTTGTGAATAGAAACAATTCATCCTCGTTAACCTGTAAGCACACCTTATCTCTCTTTCAATCTCATTCTCAACAAAAGCATTATCAGGTGATGCACCCACCATTGCAAAGAGCATAAAAACATGGGTTTGAAAATATAAAAATTATAACATGCTTAATAGGTGTTGGAAGCTTCTATTGACCAACCACTGCATTCTCAAGTGTCAAACTGTGATGTATAATACTGAAATATGATTCTATTTTTAGGAATTTTTAAAACTAATGGGTATGTTGGATGGTTTTGAAGCAATAACCAAGTTTATACATGCTTTAAAAAGTTATTCTCATCATATCTGGATCCTATAACCGATTTTTAATTTCAATTTTTCTAAGCTAATTTTCATGGAAAATCTCTTTTATGATAATATCTAAAAGTTCTATAACCTCATGGAAACATTGTCTATGTCATGGTCTTCCCACATTTTGAGGGTCAATATCTTATGATCAATTACTAACCATTACTTAGTGAATAATCTAATGATTCTATGTATTTTTATTTTTTTTGTTGATTCATGAAACAACCATTATTCATAGGCTATATAATTTTCATGGATATTTTAAGGGAAAAATGTTGGTTTGACTTTTTTCCTATATTGTGGTCTATCACTAACATGAATATAGGATTTTTTTCATTTGACATATATCATGAAACCTAAGAAAATAATTTATAAACCATTTCTTGTTTACTCAAATATAAGACCAAACATTGATAGATCTACTATAATACAACTAAGGTGTTTCAAAGGTATGTCTTACACTCCCAAAAATAGAAGAACTCCAAGAAAACATTAATTCAATAACCTATTTACAATTTTCATAAATTAACAAATAATGAATAAAAAACATAAATTAATTTATTTATCTGATCTTATTTGAGTTTCACTAAATGTCCTTGAAAAATTTCATACAGAAGTAGATAAGAGACTCCATCCTCTATAAGAATCCACTGACTAAGGGAATCATCTGACACTCTAGAATGATCTCTTTCATATTCATGGTCATCTAAAACATTATGTTCTAATAAAAAAGATAATATAATACACTAATAATGGTCCATGATTTGTGGAGTTTTTCATATAATTTTGATACAACAAAACCCAAAAAATGTATGAGATCCAACTAGATTATATTTTCCCTCCATGACTCAAAATATTTTTCCATTATTGAATATAATTTTTCACAAATGTTTCAGGCATTTCAAAACATTGAAACACCCAGTTAAGTTACTAATTGATTGTTTCATTTATTTAAAAATTGTTTAAGGTGTTCAAATAGCTCAAATCCATCACCACATGTTGAATTATAAAGAATTAAATAATTTTGAGTGTAATATTGAAGAATCTATAAAATTATCATATTATGTAATAATAGAATTCACATAACGCCATGAAATAGTAACTTTATCTATGCCATGAAACATTCTATCCCACTTAATGACTTAAGATATATCATGGTCATGCATATTTTAATGCATAATTCAACATAATTTAGGATTAACCTAAGAGTTCTCATATCAACCACCACTACCAGCAGTGGAATGCAATTACTACCCCTCAGTCTACTATTGAGGGTGTCTCACTATAGGTTGTCACACTAAACACTAAAATTAGGGCCCTTTGGAAATCTTTCTAGGAATAGAGAGTTGTCGATCATAAGGAATGGGCTCATATTGCAAGTTTACCAATATATTATAGAATAAAATAGGCATTATTCACATATCCCCACCACTTCACAAGAATAACATTAGCATATCCTGGTAGAAAATGGAGGGATACAATCGGAATATTTCCATGCTTCAATCGAATATGTCTTATAATATATTATTGTGACAAAAAATATATTGGCCATTATTCTCGCTCATTCACTTATGATGTTCTAGTATATTCTAGTAGCCAGAGAGGGGCTTTGATGGCATATTCAGGTGATTTTAAAGGGACAAGAATACTATAATGTTCTCACTACTAGAGCAGTATATCAACTTCTCCAACATGACATGGTGGCTAATATGGAGTAATCTCATATTCTTGTTTCCACCCATGAGGATTATCAACACATTCTAGTAAAGGATGTGGCACTAAACCAAGCTTGTATCCCCATTTCAACTGGGTTTCATCAACCCAACTTGAAAATAACCTCAAGATAGTTGTATATTCCTATTGAATAATTATAGAGGTGCATTACAAAGGTAAACCAGGACCAATATCATATTCCCACTCCAACTATTGTTCATAAGATGTCCCCTCAATCACCTCAGAGAAGGACCATATTCCTTCAAAAAATATAAAAGCTACTCAAAAACTTTTGACAGCTTCCAGTAATCAAGAACATGTTTCTAATCCCACCAATGGAGGACTCCATCATATTTCTTTTAAAGACTATATAGGAGGTGTCTTATATCCCTTGTCCCATTCTGTGGGTCCATAAAAAAATTTATCAGGGAATGCACATTTTAATTGGACCCATCTTCCCCTTCAACCAAGGTTAGACATCATATTTTGGAAGCCACCCAAAGGTGGGATCATACACCTACCAACAATCCAGTAACTCATTAGTATATCCTAATAGATTCCCAACAATGGGAACATATTCTCACAACAGCAACCATCCTTCGACATAATCCAGTGACCACCAAGCATAAGTATCATGCTATTTGTCATTCCCAAATGGTTGGTTGGAATATTTCATCCAAAATATAGGATGAGGCTCATATTTATACCATACATAATGCTGGAATCCTTGAGGTTATACAGTTCATGTCTGAATAATATTAAGGATTCACCAACTCTTCATCTAAAGAATATGTCCATAGTTATTATGATAGTCCTCCTCATGATACCATTGATATGGATTAAAAATATTATACCCTTGACATTCGTTGTGTACAACCTCCCCATGGTGATATATCACCCTATTAAGGACATACTCTAATTTTCAAGAAACATTCACATAGAATGGTACTCAAATAGCCAGGGTCAACCATATATAGTTCCACATCAAACATTAGCAACCATAGTTTGTAGGTGAGCTAGAGTAGTGATGACCTTCCTTAACTTCGAAATTCTATGAGTCTTTGTCCAAAGAAAATTGACCTGTGTAGTATGACTTGGAAAAGTAATATGATTCTGATGAGGAAGAAGATAGTGTGGACAAGTGAAAATATTTGGTCACAAAAAACCCTTGGGTACATTCTATCCCATCACCACTTCCATCTATGATATCCCTGATGATCTAAAGGGGTAGTGAATTGTTTAATTCTTCCAAAACTTATAGGAAACGTTTCAATGGATAAAGGAAAAAAAGAACCACTCTTATCAGGGATATGAGGATCATCTTCAGACCGTGAACATGCTCTATTTCCAAATAGTCCTTTCTAATATCTATGGGTCCTAGGATGTGAAATAAGAAAATAATTACAAGATCCAATGATATGCTTGACTCTATAACTTAAAATACCACTGACAAATAATTATTGAAGACTTGTTTTATGCATGCATCAAAGGATTGGGTGAGAATGGATCATTACACTTTTCCAGGTTCCTAGATCAGTTGATTCCCCTGGAGAAAGCATCATGCAATGTCATTGTCACATGAGAGGCCATATGTTTGGTTAATATACACGCTTCAATAAAATTTTCCTATCACTAAGACATTAAAGTCATCATTATTGGAGAGAGGGATATCGATAGGCTCTGGATCTAGGACTCTGGAAAATTCAAGAACACAACTCAGATAAGAAATCTATAATCTCAAGCTTCATGAAATCTCCTTCTTGAAAGTAGCTCACATTCTGAGAAGGTTCTACACTCATCTCATGTATGGGTGAAAATGCACCAAATTGAGAACATTTTATCGGGATCATATATGGAATCCATTTTGGAGAAACCAAATCTCATATGGTAGATAGAAGTTTTACCACTACCTCTACCTATATGGTCATAATATCCTAGGTAGATCTAGAAGAAATCAGTAGTAACTCCAAATCAACCCCATCTCACAAGGAAGGGGAATTTTTACTACAACTTTCACCATGGGGGTTATCAAATCCTTAGCAACATCGAAAATTACCAGTGGTGGCAGGGAGGCCTCATCAGCAGGGAGCTCGGGAGGCCGCGTCGGCAGGGAGGCGGGGAGGTCGCGTTTGTAGGGAGGCGGGGAGGCTACATCGGAGCCGCATCGGCGGGGAGGTATGTCAGCTACCTCGCGAGGGTAGAATGGGTCGCATTGGCATTGAGGGGAGCATCGGCAGGGAGGAGAGGAGGCTGCGTCGGAGCCGCATCGGCGGGGAGGTAAGTTGGCTACCTCGCGAGGGGAGGAGGGGTGGCATCGGTGGGGAGGAGAGCTAGCTGCCTCGCAAGGGGAGGAGGGGGAAGAGGATTTGGGGAGGAGGATTCATGAGCGAGGGAGGGAGGGGGAGGATTCTTTTGTGAGGGAGGGAGGGGGAAGAATCTCAATGGAGGTAGGGAGAGATATGTGTCACGACGGAGGGAGGGAGTAGAGATGAGTCACGACGGAGGGAGGGTTTCTGAACCCATGGATGAAACGAGAGGAGGTTCATCCTGTGGGTTTTTATACTCTAAATCCACAGTTTAAAAAAATGTGTGGATATATCTTAACCTATATCCATGGATCAATTAAATTGTAGCTATAAATCTGTGGCTATAGGTTATTTTTCTAGTAGTGAGAAAACGTCCCTGAATAAGTGACAGATGCCACCTTCATTTTGGAAGCAGGAATGTGGGGCACCAACCAATGTGTCCTCTAAAATTGACGGATGTGTGCCCCTGTGAAATAATCAGAAATAGAGATCCAATACATGACCAAAATTACAAAATGTTAAAATAGTGGGAGAATAACATGATTTTTAGGGAAAATTTTCTATAAACGTTTATCATATAATATCTATATACTTGAGATACAATCATCATTCCATTATTTTTTTACTTCCAACTCAATATTAAATCATTTATTTGGTGATATGATACCCCTATATAATTCTTCAGACATAAAAGAGTGGGTAGATCTATAATCAAATAAAACATATACAGTTGTAGAGTGGATGATAATTGTAACTTTCACTAAATCATTTTCCTCACCTGCTTCAGTTGTGATAATAATGACCTTCAATTTACCCTTTTACTTAGGGGGTTCTTGAGGACTATAATCCTCATTAACTCTTGGATTAGGTAATTGAAATACATAATTCTCAAAGTACCAATATCTGAAACATTTAATTTCATTTGTTGAATCCTTCTTCTCCTCAATTTCATGTTTATTCCTTTTGGTTCCCTATTAACACTAACTAGCTTGGTGTCCATTCTTTACATAATTAAATCATTTCCCAATTCCTTTTAGACAATTTCCTGAGTAATGTTTCTTGTATTTGTGTTTTGTAGGTGTTGGGAATTTATTTCCTCCATAAAATTTATCATTTCCATGAAGATTTATTTTTCTCTTCTTATTACTAAAACTAGAAGAATAATTCATGTTTCCACTCTCCATTTCAATCTTCAAATCACATTAAATTATTTATTCATCATTAACAAATTGTCTTGTGGCTAAGATATTTCTAGGACATGGTTTCATTACACTAAATAATTAATCAATTCTTCACATATGGTTGATTATAATTCCTTAAGTGTACCTTGAATGTCATTTAAATGTTTCTTCATAGGTTCCAATTGATTCATTGTCCTTATATATTTACACTTGAAAGTTCATTTCCATCTTAGTATAGAGAGTTCAAGGAATGTATTAATTAATAAATGTCCTCTTCAACACCACATATTCAATGGTTTTTATTTTTTTCTCTTGAATCGTGTTCTTGATAATATTCCACCATTGATCAGATTCTTCATCTAGGTGATAGAATTATCACAATACTTTATCATGGTCTAAGAGATAAATAAAATATATATATTTTTTCCATCACATTGATCCATTTATTAGTAACTTATAGATCAAAAGACCCATGGAAGATGGGTGTACATTGTCACATAAAATATACAATTGCATGTTTGTCCCTCTATGTATTCAGAAGCTCAACATCATTCACATTATTGTGATAGATTGAGAGAGTTGGGTGAATGTAGTCACAATATATTTAATCCCAAAATATCCATTTTTCTCTTGAGGATTGTCATTATATTGGTTGTTATATTCGTTTCTCACATGATTTCATCTCATTCAAACCATTGGTGAAAACCAAAAAACATAGTGTAAGCACTGAGCTACAGTAAAAAAGAGTGAAAAAAATATTCATAAAAATTATTCCTAATATGACTTAAATTAAATCACCTTCATATCATCCGATGAAACATTATCTTTAAACAATATCATTTTTTTTACCATAGGTATTTCTTAGGTTCTATAATTATATTTACCACAACCTAATCCCAAAAAATAAATAAACCATTCTATGATACTAAATATAAGGATCCAAACATAGCATACAAAGATATTAAAAAAATATAAATATTGAATATATCTCCCAAGTAAACATTTCTGAGAGTCGTAAAGGATTAGAAAATATGGAGGCTAGATAGAGAAAAATATTATTTAGGTTTAATATTCATCATCTCACACATATTTATTTACATAAGACACCCCTCTAACATTATATCCTTCCATCAAAACCTAGGGAGAGAAAAAAACATTATAAAGGGTGAGATTAGATTATCACCGAGGTTAAACATGAGAGATATCAATTATATCAGAGCATAATATAGTCATAAGAGTATGATAACATAATCAAGTGAATATTCTCCACATTAATATTCACACATAGAAAATAATAGATCATAAATTTTAAAATCAAGTCATATCTAGAAACATGAAAAATAAGGGTGTTAAAAAAGTAATCTATATCTAAGAGTCATAACTTAGGCATGCGGCACCATAAGCGTAGTATATTATACTCTTATGAAAAATTATATTCACAATCATTTTAATTCACAATATTCTGTTTAAATATGACAAAAATAATACTCACAAATTAAAATGTGATTAAAGAAATTTGCAATCATGTACATGCATAATTTTGGTGGAATAGCTACAAATCAATCATACACATGCATCAAAATGTGAATAAATATATTTTAAATCATGAACATTATCATCATCATCATGTCATGTGATATTAAAATAACTTTTCTTGTCACAAACCAACCCATGTTGACCCCAAACTGGTCACTCGAGCTGATCTGTGGTAAGGCTTGGAGGGTGTTCTCGGTCCCCATACGATGGAAACTAGTGTCATACATCAATAGAGTAACCAAGGAAACGATTTAACCATATATAAATAAAAAAATAACTAAACATAATAAAGATAAGAAAATTAGCCTAATATATATATATATATAAATATTCAAAATGAACACCTTTTACATGAAACTGAAATATACAACAAACTATACAACAAAACCCAAACTGAAACTTGGCTACACAACACCTCCATGTGACCTCAAGGGTCATTATCTAAAACCAAAACCAACAATCACCCATGGTGATCAAAACCAAGTTGATACCTACACCACAACCTAAAAATAAGAAGAAACTATTACCGTGAGTATTAAAACAAAGTATGTTTTCCCAAAAAAATCTATTCACAATGAAATTACCTTAAAATAAAATAAACATCAACATCATGTTTGAAATACAATGTATAAAAAATATTTTCCACAATTTTCACTTTAAAACAAAATATAGTCAACTTCCCCATTTTTATTCCAAATATAGATTCTTTTCTATCAAATAATCGTTATCATTTTCAAGTGTAAAGTGATTTTTTCATTTCAAAATATGTAAAAGAGAGTATAAAACATTTTCTACATTGAAATTTTTTTCAAAAACCTTTGAAAAAAAACTCATCACTTTCTAAGGAAATAAACCATATGTGAGAACACCATAATGATCACAATATAAGGTAAATGGAAATAAACTCACAAGAGTAACCAAGTATCTCTATCATCGTTGCAAGAAAATAAGTCGCAATAGACATGGGTGAACCTAGGAGCTCATGGATAATCCAGAACATACTAATACATATTGGCTCATCCCGGAAAGCATGTCTCACTCGATGACATCAATAACGCCCACATGCTTGGCCAACCCCTACATGGTATAGACTTAGGGGAATAATATCATAGCAATAAAAAACAATATCGCCATGTTCTATGGTTCACTAGCTAGTACATAACCTAACCATTGGAGAAATAGTTCTCAAAAAAATCAATAGATATGTTAGGTTCTCTATGTAATGAGTATGGAAGAGGCGTGAGCTAACCGATGCTAGATGAGTATCCAAACACATTCAAATATATTTTTCATAATAATCCAAAAAATATGCATCACTTAGAGCTACTCTAAGGATAAATCTCTTTCCATATAATACATTGATCGCAAAGGAGTCCACACCGAGTACATCTTATTTAGAACTAAGAAAATTAGTCACAATGATTCCACAGTGAGGACATCCCACCCATTTAGATTAAACATGGCAAGTGAGTTATCCAAGGAAATTTTTCATGATAAACACATTCACTTTTTTCAAAAAAAATCCAAATGGGCCTCGATCCATTTTTCAAAAAACAATCATTTAGAAAAGAACCCAATAAACTTTTTAAAAATAAGTTGACACATCACTTTCCATTTCACAATAATTTATAAAACAATTACTCTAAATTACTCACACCACATTTACAAGCCAAATCCATTTTAATCAAAATGAAAAATTGTCCACAGTCCACCGTTACATGATATTCCATTTTTAAAGAACCAAACATACACCACTTTCATGTAGAAAACCATTTATAAATTAAATTATGAAATAAAACAACACCATTTAGATGTCATATCAACATTTTCAAATCCAATCCATTCTTTACAATATAAAAATCACATGAAAAATCCATCTGGGTATTTTATCAAATACATGGTGTGTGACATTTAGAAAAACAATACTATATAATTCATAACCAGAGACAAACTAAATTTTTTTACACCAAACATATATTCCAAATATCTCATATCATTATTTAGCATATAAGGGAAGTCTAGAAATCAAAAAACCAATTAATCTTAAATTTAACGGAATGTGAAAAGGTAAACATACCTCAAACTCTTGGTGCTTCAATAATACACATGCAAAATCAAGGTTCCAAGATCCAAGATCTACCAAGAGGAAATTTAAACACATAAAGCCACCAACATAAATCAAGGGAATCACAAACCCTATATCCACATGACCATGGGAGAAAGGGATCATAAGATAAAATGGATGGAGATGGAAGCGGGAGGAGAGGAGATGAGATTACCTTGAGAAATCTGGCCCCAAACCTGAAGAACCACCTTAGATCTACACCAAGGAAGGGAGGATAGTCATAAAGAACCAAGGAGGAGAACCCATAGGGCTGTACAAACTAGAGGGATGGATAAATGGGAGTATTTTGGGTTAAAATCCCAAAAGGTTAGATTATGAATTTCAATTTTTTTAATATTTGGGTGGATCGCACGGTTTGGACACACATTTTACCAAATTGTTCTCCCCTTACTAGAGACACTTGGGAACATGCATGGTTTGGACACACGGTTTGGTAAACCATGAACATACTATGTGGAATGGTTCTTCCATGGGACAGTGGATTCCTACATGATTTAATAATAGTTTGACTAATCGTGCATGGGTCATACACCCTCAACTAGAATCAGTCCAAGGCTCTCACGGTTTTTTAGTTTGGGATGCACAGTTTTCTATAACTGTGCACCAAGAGAAAAACACCCTGAAAATAAAAATTTAAGTTCATCACACCTAATACTTCAGTCATAACCCAAATTCCAAAAGATAAATCATATTAGAGGTCAAAAATAAGGTGTGAAAGTTCTTCCCACCATTAACTCTTTTTCCCCCATAAATCTATTACATCTTACAATTGATCGATCAAAAACTAAGTATTTACACATTTGCATGATACAACCCCTCAAAACCAAAAATATTTTAACCACTAAAGAATATAACTTATGCCTTTTTTTAAATAAAACAACAAATCGAAACCATTTCGTGGGAAATGATAGAAACCTTAATCTACAAATGTTGCAACCATGCTTCGAACAAACCCATTGGGTTCACTCCAATAACTCAATGCCCACTCAATCTGTAAAGAACATAATATTAGATAAATTAAAATGAAAACATTTCATATTGTACTGAATCCTAAACCAAACTGAATTCTTGACATAGGATGCCAGAATAGACTCCCCGACATTATAAAATAACTAGAACTGACTCATCCAAGTATAAATTTCAACGTGACTCATAGTGGTTCTCCCTACCATTAATAACCAACTATCACAAACTAATCCATGATCCATATCCTATGTATGATTACAAACAAATACCAAAATATAAAAATATAAACTGCCTCATCCTAATGGAGGAGGCAGTAGTTGAGCCAAACTCCCCACACCCTGGGGGTTTCCTTACTGCATGAAAAGCATCGCTCTGAGACCTATGGATTGAGCCCTGATGTTCAATGATTTTTTTCCCCAAAGTAAAGAGCTAATGATATCTAATTAGAACTCCCTACTTTGGTTCCACAATTCTTGAAAGGCACACGCGAAACACACCACCACTTAGAACTAATGAATTTATAATTTTAAAAGGAAAAACATGATTTCAATGAAACAATAGTTATAAAGAGATCCAAATATAAGGAATTTTAACCAAACCCAAGTATAACTCTACTCCTATGAACTATCTCCACGTCACTTCATGGAAACAGCCCAAAAAACTGTTACAAGTTTCATAGTAACCCCCAAGTATGATAGGTATTTGGTATGGTCGGACATAAATAATTCTTATGATTTGTCTTGACACACTGATGACATGCCATTATTCCATGCCTAGAAGAATCTAAAAAAAATTATTGAGGCCTTTTAATACCATGACCAGCTCCAAAAGCTTCTAGTTGCTTACCCCACTTACTACAATTCTCCTCACAACTTCCAAGGACTAAATAAGGGATGAATACCTAAAGCACTCCTACTAACATAGATTCATCACATGCATCTTTTCCTATCACTTTGGATAAATAAGTTAGATTTAACTTTTACACCTTTGACTGTATATTAGGATGAAGCCTATACTCGAAACGATGGTCCATCTAGGAGTCATTTGTGACAAACCCTGTATCATATGGAACTAGATCTAAACAAAGATATAAGTAATCCAACACTTATCTATCACCATATTGTAAACAAAACATTTCAAATCCCTTTTTGACCTTCGCTACCTCGGATAAATACTAATGGAAGAATGAATCCTTGAAGAACTCTTGGGTAAGATCCTCATGAGTCTTGTTCCGAGAGAATGACTTCCACCACATCTAAGTTTTTCCTTTGAGAATAAAGGTGGAAAACATAACCTTTAAATACTCATTAAAATCAATGTGTTTAAATTTCCTTTCAATCTTCTGCATCCATTCTACCACTTCAGGAGGATCCAACTAACCATGAAAGAGAGGTGGATTCACTGATGGAAAAATAGCATATACCAATGGTTTGGAACCATTCATATATTCCCTCATACCATTTTTATAGACTATAACAATGGTTTGGAGGGATGTTGGTTGATTTGGCATTGAGATAGGTAATGTAAAATAAAATTCATTATCCCAATGGTTCTAGGATCAAACTTTAACATTATCCCAATGGTTTTATATATGACATTTTTGGGATAGTGTTGTGAAAATGGTCTATCCCAATGGTTTTGGAAAACCTTTGGGATAGTCATACCCTATATCAATGGATTTACAACAGTGTTGGGATAAGTGTTTTAAAAAATGGGATATCCTAATGGTTTTGGAAAACTGTTTGGATAGCCTTAACTTATCCCAATGGGTTTACAAACATTTTGGGATAAATGTTGTAAAAAATGGTTTATCCCAACATTTTTCACATAACCATTGGGATAGGTTCAATTTTTTGGATCTATCCCAATGGTTTTACAAAAATATTGGGATAGACTTATATTTAATGGTCTACCTCAATGGTTTTGAAGAACCATTAGTGTATGGGAGTTGGTATTGGTAAGATTCCTAGCAGTGATTCAATTTACGAAACTCAAGAACTAAATCCTTAGGTTAATCAAATATAGGTTTTTACAATGGTGAACCACCAGTAGAAACATCAGGAAAATCCTTCGAATCTTTATTGGGTGGACGCTAAGAAACAAAAAGGCCAAGGGATCAATTTGAACTAACTCATTAATAAGGGTTCTCAATATCAAAACACTATATAAAAACACTTCCCAAATCATGAGAAAACATGCCAAAATATTCCTCTTTAAAACATTTTTGATTAAAATCATCTTGGTGGGTTTCACACCCACTGATCATATTCCTTGTAGTCTCACTCACATGCACATTCACGTCCCACCCTAGGCACCCATAAAAATTTCCATACCAGGCACTCATCTACCCACATCCTCATCCATCCACTCTCTACACATATCCATGCATGTGAGAATCCAAGGAAACTCCAAAAGTCAAAAAAAACACAATCATTTAAAAATTCATAAATCCTTTCAAAATATTTCAAACCACCAAGTAAAATCCCATTTTTAAACACCACACATCAGTCCCTTTCATCTTTTTCAAAACAAAAAAAACCCATGGATTCTATTCAAAACCCAACTTATCCCATTCAAATCATTTTCATAATCTCAACAGATTCCCTTTCAATAAAACCCAATTTAATTAACAATTATTTTCTTATCATTTTAAAAAAATTACAAATCATATTTTTTCAATAAATTCTTCTTTAAAAAAACAAATTTTGATAATACCTAGGTTTTCATTATAAAAATTCAATCTCAGCGAACTCATCCCATTTACTAAAAAATCACTTTATAAAAAGATCAATTTTCTAATGCCTTCTTCAAAATGATTTAGAAAATTCATTTCCCAACATACCAAAACCAAACTATTTAAACATCAAAATCTAGTTTTCACAATTCAAATACAAGGGTTCTCAAAACAATTTTCAGAATAAAAGATGTACCAAAACAATTTACAAGAGGAAACTAGTGTTAATGGGTGACTTGAATATATGGTAGGTGTCCATATTCCCATCACACCATCATCAAGGAGATTATTCTTAGACCTTGTATTGGACTCCACATAACTTTCTTGGACCTGTGAGCTCATGGAGACCACTATCTCAACTCAATTTTTGTATCCCAACACCAGACAATCCAAAAGAACCAAATAAACCAACTAAAACTCAACTTCCCATGGAAACTCATTGTTTGTTCTGGAAAGTGTTGTCCAGAGACTCCCCTGTATTTTCACCCCACATTCAGATAGTCCTACTTAGTCTACCGTGAAATACCCATGTAACTAAGGGAACTCAGAAAAGTAAGGTCCCTTAAAGAGATGACTCAATTTGATTGCATTTTTTCATGAACCAACTCAGGTCAACCCTGAATGGTCCACTCAAACCAATCTGTGGGAAATCCTGAATGGAATTCCCAATCCCCATGGATAGGAAACTAGTATCGAGAAACAACATAGTAACCAAGGGAATGATCTCACCCGATATAAATAAATATAAAACTAAATAGTGGCAGATAAAAAATAATCCAAATATTTATATAGAAATATTCAAACTGAACATATTTTACACAAAGCTGACAGATTCAAAAAACTATAAAGTTGAAACCATAATGAAACCTCACAACACAATATCTCAATGTGACCCTAAGGGTAACTCTTTGATACGAAAACCATCCACCACCCACAGAAATCAAAAAAAAATTATACATATACCGCAAACTGAAAGCAAGGAGAAACTATAGTCATGAGTGTTAAAACTGGGTAGGTTTGCCCAAACAATTCTACTCCCTATGCACTTTTTTAAAATATAATAAACATCAACTTCACGTTTCAAATACAATCTATGAAAACAATATTTTCCAAAAATTTTACTTTAAAACAAAATAAGGTCCATTTCCCTATTTTCATTCTAAATCCAAATTATTTTCTATCAAAACAACGTTAATATTTTCAAGGGGAAATTATTGCATTCATTTTAAAATAGGTACAATATACAATAAAACATTTTCTATATTCAAAACTTTTTCACAAACCATTGAAATCCAGCACATCACTTTCTAAATAAATAAACCAGATGTGAAACCACTACAATGATCAAAATATAAGGGCAATGTAAATAATCACATAAAATTAACCTTGTATCTCTATCATCGCTACAAGAAACTAAGTTCTAATAGACATGAGTGAACATAGGATCTCATGAATAATCCAAAACATACTAATACATGTTGACTCATCTAGGAAAGCACGACATACTCAATGACATCAATAATGCCCACATGCTCAACCATCCCCTATATGGTACAAACCATGGGGCATAATCCCATAGAAATAAAAATCAATATATCCCCATACTATAGTCCACTAGATAGTTTGTAACCTAACTCGTGCATCAATCGTTCTCACAAAATTAAACAGTTATGTCAGATTCTCTATGTCATGAATATAGAAGAGTGGTGAGCCAACTGATACCAACCGAGCATCCAATCACATTCACATATATCAAATATAATAATACCCAACACAGGTATCACCCTAATCCACTCCAAGGATCAATCTATTTCCTTACAAAACATTGATCACAAAGGAGTTAAAACTGAGGACCTCCTATTCTACACTAATAAAATGGGTCACAAGAATTATACAGTGAGTACATACCACCCATTTAGGATAAATTAGCAATTGAATTATCTAATGATATTTTTCATGATAAACTCTTTCACTATTTTCTCAAAATATTCAAACGGGCTTCAAGCATGTTTTCACAAAACCATCATTTATCAATGAACGAAATCAAATTTTTTAAAAAGATGCAAACAAACTTCTTTTCATTTCATAATAATTTATACAAAATCCCATAAATCTCTCAAACCACATTTACATTCTGAATCCATTTTCATCAAAAGCCCAAAGGTTCCACAATCCACCATCAAATGTCATTACATATTTAAAGAAAAAAACTCAAACCACTTTCATGTCCAAACCCATTTATAAATTCATTTGATAAATCCAAACCCCCTTTTTATATTTCATATTAAAATTTACAAATCCAAACAAATTTTACCATCCAAAAATCCCATGAAAAATCCAATAGGGAATTTTTTTCAAACACTTGGTGTGCAAAAATTAAAAAAATAATTTTCTATTCTTCATAAAAAGAAAGAAACTACCATTTTTAACACCAAATTTTTTTTCCAAAGAATAAAAATCATTATTTATCATATCAGGGAGGTGAAAAATCAAAAACCAATGAATCTTAATTTAAAGAGAAGTGCAAAGGGAAACCTACCTCAAACTCACGATTCTTTAACAACGCACACACAAAATCATGTCATGGTGGTTCTAAGAGACGAGATCTACCAAGAAGATCCATAGACCCAAAAACCCCACAAAATAAATCAAGGGAAAAAACCCTAGATCCACATGAACATGGGAGAAAGAGATCATAAGATAAAATGAAAGTATAAGGAAGATAGAGGAGGGTAGAGGGTATTACTTTTACAAATCTAGCCCCAAACATGAAGAACCACCTTAGATCGACACCAACGAAGGGAGGAGAGGCTTGAAAAACTAGGGAGGAGAACCCCTAGGTCCATACACACCAGATGGAGTGATAAATGTGAATATTTGGACTCAAAATCCTATAAGGGTAGTATATGGATTTCAATTTTTTAAGATATGAGATTCTCACAAGGTTTTTCCACATAATTTACCAAACTGTGGGCCAATTGTGCACCCCTAAATAGACATTCCTGGGAAAATTCATGGTTTTTTAAACCATGAACCAAGAATGTATAATGGATCTTCTACAAGATAATATCTTCCCACATGCTTAAGAATGATTTGACTAATCATGTGTGGGATATAATCCCTCAACAAAAAGCACTCCAAGGCTCCCATAGTTTCTTGGATTGGGTGGTATTGTTTTCACTAACCATCCACCAAGTGTACTCCAAAAAAACACCCCAAAACAAAACAATAAGGATGTAAAACCTAGTACTTGATCCATATCCCAAAGGAAAAAAAATATAAACTAGGATATAGGTCCAAAATAAAAATCAGGGTGTGACAATTGTCCCCACCATTAAATATTTTCCTCCATAAAACCACAATATCATTCAATTGATTGATCAATGACTAAGGATTCCCACAATCACATGATCCAACCCCTAAAAAAACATATCAACCACTAACAAACATAAATTATACCATTAATTCTACAATAAAAAAATAACAAAAACCATTTCCCATGAAATAATAGAAAAATCAATCCACGCCCCTTACAACCTTGTTTCAAAAAAAACTATTGGTCTCACTCAAAAAACCCAACACCCACTCAATCCATGAAGAAATTAAATTTAAATAAATTCAAAACGAAACCATTTTTTATTGTACTGTATCCTAAACAAAACTGAATTCTCGACACAGGAGGCCAAAATGGACTCACCACTATTAGAAGTAACTAGCACTGATTCATCCTAGGATAAATTTCTACGAGGGCCACAGTGGCTCTCTATGTCATTAAGAACCAACTTTCCCAAAACAACCCATGATCCATCCCCTCCATATGAGAACAAACCAAGATTACAAATGAAACATATAAATTTACTCACCCCAATAGTGGAGACAAGAGTTGTTCCAAACACCCAGCACCTCGGGGGTTTCCGGACTGCATGAAAAGCCTCTCTCAAAGACCTATTGCTGGATCTATAATGTTTAAAACATCTGTTATGCTGAGGTCGTGAGATAATAATCTCTTATTTGAACTCCCTCTTTTGGTTCCACAAGTATCCAATGTCACATGCAGAACACACCACCACTTCAAATATAGAAATTTAGAATTTACCAAGGAAAAAAATGCTTTATTTGAAACATGAGTTATTGGGAGATCTAAAATACCCCCTTATATTCCATAAAATAGTGAACCACCAGGAATAACTTCCACAATAGAAGGAAACACAAAAATATAAAGGGACTTTGAACCAATTCCAAATAGAACTCTACTCCTAGGAACATGCTCCACATCACCTCCTAGAAACACCTGATAGAATCATTTCAAGTGGTTTAGGCACCCAAAAGTATGGAAAGTATTTAGTGCACTCAGACATAATGCTTTCTTATGATCTATCTTTCCAAACTAAAGACGCATAATGATTCCATTTCCATAATAATTTTTATGAAGGACCTCAAGGCCTTTTAATTATATAACCAACACTATCATCATCTGGTTGCTTCCCCACTTCCTTTCAAGAATTCTCGTCACCGCTTATAGGTATTGAATGAGAGATGACTTCCACAAGTACTCCTAACACAACTTCAGCATTAGCATATTTCCTTACAACATCAGAAAAACAATTTATACTGAACTACGACACCTTCGACTAAAAACTATCATTACTCCCGTACTCAAAACATCAAGCCTTAAAGGATTCAACTACAACATACCCCAAATCATATAGAACTATATCTAAAAATTGCGATGGTACTCTAACAATGATCCATCACCCTACTATAAACAGCACATTTCCATTCCCTTTCTCACGTTTGTTGCCTCATAGAAATACTGACGGATGAATAAACCCTTGACGAATTCCCAGGTAAGATCTTTATGAGTCTTGTTCTGAGAGAATGATATCCAACACTTCTAGGTTGGTCCTTTGAGCATAAAGTTAGCATAATTAACCTTTAAAGACTCATGAAACTCATTGTGGACAAAGTTCATTTTGATCTTCTGCATCCACTCATCCTCTTCGATAGGTTCCTCTTGACTATAAAAGGGTTAAGGATTCAACTTACAAAACCCAAGGAAAAAATACATAGGTGGATCAATTGGAGGGTTTGATAATGGTGAACCACCCTTAGCTACATCAAAAACATCCATCGAATAATTATGGGTAATATATTAGGAAACAAGAAGACCAATTGATTAATTAGAACCAACTCATAAACAAGACTTCTCAAACTCAAAACACCACATAAACCACACTTCCCAAATCACGAGAAAACACCCCACAATTTTATTTTTTTAAGAAATTTTTATTAAAAGAAACTCAGTGTATTGAACACTCACCAATGGTATTCCTTAGAGTATCACTCACATGGATATTCCTAGGCCACCCTAGGAACCCATAAACTATGCCATATAGGTCAATCCTCTTCCCACATTCTCATCCATACACATTCCACACATATTCATGCATGTGAGCACCCAAGGAAACACCACAGGTCAAAAAAACATTCACTTCAAAATTTATAAATACTTTCAAAATATTTCTAACCACCAAGTAAAACTAATTTTCAAACACCACAAATCATCCCCTTTAAAATTTCTCAAAAATAAAAATCACATGGATTCTATTCAGAACCTTTTATACCCCATTCAAATCATTTTAAACAGCTCAATAAATTCTCTTTTAATCCAAACCCATTTAACTAAAAACTCATTTTTTATCATTTAAGAAATTTTCCAAAACATATTTTTGTTATAACTTATTCTTTACAAACATAAGTTTTGATAAAACTCATTTTTTGATTATAAAAATTCAATCTTGGTGAACTCCTCCCATTTAATAAAATATCTCTTTTTAAAAAGATACATTTTGTCATGAATTCTTCAATAAAAATCTTAAAATTCTTTTCCTAACATCCCAAAACCAAGCTATTTTCACATCAAAGTCCAGTTTTCACAATTTAAGAACAATGCCTCTCAAAACAATATTCAGAATCAAAAAACACTCAAAACAATTGAAAAGGGTAAAATAGTGTTGATGGTTGACTTGGTCATATGGTTGGTAACCCTATGTCAATCACACCACCATCACATAGAGTATTCTAGGACCATTTCCCTGACACCACATGGCTTCCCAAACCCTAAGTCCTCATAGAGACCCCAAGCCTAACCTGATTTTTGTATCCCAACACCCAACAATCCACAAGAACCAAATAAACAAACTAAAGCCCAACATCCCCTATAAACTCATTTTTTGGTCTAGAAAGTGTTTCCCAGACACTCCCTTAGACTTTCACCCTATGTTCTGAAAGTCCTACTCTATCTAACTTGACATACTCAAGTAATAAAGCGATCTCTAAAAAGTAAGTCCCTCAAAAGAGATAACCTACTCTAATACTATTTTTTCATGAACCAACCTATTTCAACCCCAAACCGGTCACCTGAGATGATATTTGGCAAGGCCTAAAGGGATTTCTAGATCCCAATGGGTTGAAAACTAATACTGGAAATAAATGTAGTATCCAAGGTCATGATTTCACCCAATAAAAATAAATAAATAACTAAATAGATAAAACAGAAAAAACAGCCCAATATGTATATACGAATATTAAAACTAAATATCTTTTACACAAAGATGAAAGATACAGCAAACTATACAATAAAACCTAATAAAAAACCTAACAACACAAAATCTCCATGTGACCCTGAGGGTCAATCACCGATACCAAACCCAACCATCACCCATGGAGATTGAGACAAATCTATGAACTAAACCAAAAAAATAAAAACAAGAAGAAACTATTGGCATGAGTATTAAAATTTAGTTGGCATGTCCAAATAATTATATTCTCAATGTACTTACCTTAAAATAGAAGAAATTTCAACTTCATATTTAAAATACAATGTATAAAAATAACATTTTCCACAATTTTCACTTTAAAACAAAATACAGTCCATTTCCCCATTTTCATTCCAAATACAAATTATTTTCTATCATTGAAACGTTCACATTTTAAATGGGAAATTTATTCTTTCATTTCAAAATAGGTAAAATAGAGTATAAGACATTTTCTAAAATCGAATATTTTTTCCAATCCTTTGAAATCGAACTCATCACTTTCCAAATAAATAAACCACATGTGATAACACCACAATGATCACAATATAAGGGAAATAGAAATAAAAAATAAGAGAAACCACTTATCTCTATCATCACTTCAAGTAACTAAGTTCCAATAGACAAGCGTGAACCTAGAAGAACATGAATATTCTAGAACATACTAAAATATGTTGACTCATCCTGGAAAGCATGCATAACTCATTAACATCAATAACTCTTACATGCTTAGGAATTCCCTACATGGTACAGATAGAGTGCCACAATCCCATAGCAATAAAACTCAATATAACCTTGTGATATAGGCCACTAGATTGTTTATAATCTAACTAGTAAAAAATAATTCTCATGAAATAAAATAGTTATGATAGCATCTTCATATGAAGAGTATAAAAGAGAGGTTAGATAACCGATGCCAACTGAGATTCCAATCACATTCACAGCACATGAGCCTCAGCCCATTTGGTGAGGACTCTTATGTGCATCCAATAAACCCTAGATCAAATCCAAGTAGAGGCACAATTTTGGGGGGGGACTGTAGCAATTCTATAGAAGTACTGTAGTAGGTAATGTAGGAGGAATGTAGTAGGTACTGTAGCGGGGAACTGTACAGTACTGTAGCTGGTACTATAGTGATAACTGTAGCAGGCACTGTTTGGTACTGTAGCAGTCGGTAATTGTTCCCCGTTTGGGCCTTCGGGCCACCGATTTGGTCCCCAAGCTCTTTAAGGCCTTTGGTCTACTCATTCCTTCAAGGCAGTAAGGCCTTCGGGCCACCTAAAGTCCTTTGGGCCACCTTAAGTGTAGATGAAAACTAGACAACCAAAAAGGAACAAGCTCTATAGGAGGATGAGCAAGGAACTTTCACCACAGCAGAAGCTAACCGGATTGAAAGAATGAGAGGGTATGGAACCTGCCATAGGGACAAGCCTGTTCATGCATGGGATAGCCTAGATGAATAGCCACATGAAGGTGGAGATATGATTTCATGATGAATATGTTGGGGAGGAGCAGTTCCATGTTGTTAGTCTGGGTTGTATGTAATGTTTGAAGCCTACGGGCAATGATTTCCTCTAAGGCCTATGAGCCATGTAATACTTATGCCTACAGGCCTTGTAAGGGTTCCACCTCACCCCTTGAAAGGTGGATTATCAAAATCAATAAAAAAATAAAGGCCTTCGGGCTATTGTATGGATGGATGGAATAACATTCACATATATCAAATATAATAATCCACACAAGAGGCATCACCCAGATCCACTCCACTGACCAATATATTTCCTTACAACACAAAGATTACAAAGAATTCCACACCAAAGACCTCATACTTTACACTAATAAAATGGGTAACATGGATTCTATAGTGAGGAAATCCCACCCATATAGAATAAAATCCTCAGGAGAATTATCCAAGGAGATTTTTTGTGATACACATTTTCACTGTTTTCACAAAATTACCAAATGGGCCCCAAGCACTTTTTTCACAAAACTTTTATTTATCAAAGAACCAAATCACCTTTTTAAAAAGATGTAAACAATCCACTTTCCATTTCACTATAATTTATAAAATTTTATTTTAAATAACTCAAATAAAAATTTCTAGCCAAATTCATTTTCATCAAAATTCCAAATGGACCACAATCCACCATCATGTACCATTCCATTTTTAAAGAAACAAATACTCAAAACTATCATGTCCAAACCCATTTATAAATTAATTTTAGAAATTCAAAATAACTATTTAGATGTCATATCAACATTTACAATGCCAACACAAACTATAAAATCCACAAATCACATGAAAAAATCTACTTGAAATTTTATCAAACACTTGGAGTGAAACATTCACTACTAAAAAAACAGGTAAGGGAAGCACTACCCCTTTATGAGCGCATTTTTTAGTAGCACTGATAGAGGGGGGATTTATTAGTGAATTTTCCTACAAGTGATAAATTTTTTGTTTAAAAAAATCATGAAAAATAAATTATTATTATTATATAAGTTTATATTGATATAAATATAATATATATTTTTTAAATATGTTTCTGATATGTATAAATAGACTATTAAATTTTATATATAAGAAATTTAATAAAAATGGCTTAAAAATATTTAAAAAATATTATTAATTAATAATTTGATAATTATTATCATTTAAAAATAATTTAATAAAAATTTGAAGAAACAAAAAATCAAAATAATTAATAAAAGATCTAAAATATGTTGAAAATGTAACTGAAACTTCAAACAACCATATCTTTTGATTCGGGTGTCCGTTTGAGCTCTACAGCGTATAAAATCAAAGCCTGTGAGGAGCTCTATGCATCAGTGACCAAGGCTAAGCCTATGTCACATTTTCTAGGCCAAAAAAGGCCTAGAAGGCCTTTAAAACTGAGTTTTTATTCTGGATACCCCGATTTGTTAACATTCAAAAAGGTATAACTTCGGATCCGAATGTCTATTAGCCCTATACCATATATCATATCAAATATTGTTTAATTTTCTTCAATTTGACTAGTTTTTGAGTTGAAACAGGCTTCTAGATTATAATTTATGATCATTATAAGATTCTATGGCTTTTCAAATACACATATATATGTATTTATTTGTAAATATATATGGGTCTGTGTCTATGTGTTGTATATATGTATGTATGTATTTATTTATTTAATTATAAACACACATAAAAACATATTTCATAAATGTATTTAAAACTAATCTTATAAGTATATATTAATATACAAATAAATATACAGATTAAAAATTATAACTAAAAATATATATATAAATAAATAAATATGTATATATATATTAATATACAAATGAATATATATATACTAATATATGAATAAATATTTTTATATTAATATGAATCTATATCAATATACAAATAAATATTACTATATATATAAAAATAAATAGATATATCATTAAATAGAGAAAAAAATGAAATAGCTTAGTGGTAAAGGTGCAGCCATGAAAGGGGGAGGTTGCTGGTTCGAGTTCGGGTGGAAGCGCAAAGAGCTGCACGCGTGTGAGGATGCATGGGAAGGGCAGTGCGTAGGAAACATCCTAGCGCTGATAAAGGGGGGGTCAAGCTCTATTAAAATCTCGCCCCCCATTATTTAATTCTTTTTATTTTATATTTTTTTTGACTTTTATCTGCTCTTTCTAAAAGTGCTGATAAAGGTCCCTTTTATCAGCACTAAAAGGAGCGCGGATAAAGGGGTCTTTTATCATTGATTTTTTTTAGAGTTGATAAAAGGGGCATTTATCAGCGCTTTTTAGAGTGCTAATAAAAGGGACCCCTCTTTATTAGCACTGCGATTTACTGAACTTTTTTAGAACTATTAAAACCCATTTTGAGTGATGATATAGGCCCCTTTTTTAGTAGTGATGTAACAAAACAATACCCTATCCTTCATAACAAGAAAAAAACTACCATTTTTTCACACTAAAAAAATATTCCAAAGATATCACATCATTATTGATCATATAAGGTAGGATAGAAATGTAATAAAGAAATGAATCATAAATTTAAAAGGCATGTTCAAAGGGAAACCAACCTCAAACTCGTAGTGCTTCAATAATACACACCTGAAATCACACCACGAATGTTCCAACAGATGAGATCTTCCAAGAGAAACCTTAAACACACAAAAAAACTAACATAAATCAAGGGAAACATAACCCCTAGATCCACATGACCCTGGTAAAAATATATCTAAATATGAAATGGAGGTAGAAGGAAGATTGAGGAGAGGCTTGAAGTAAAATGGAGGAGCACCCCTAGGGCTGTACAAACCAGAGGAAGAGAAAATGGGTGGATTTGGTGTTAAAGTCCTATAAGGGTTGTTTATGAATATCAATTTTTTAATATATGGGTAGATCGCATGGTTTGGAAATGTAGTTTACCAAACCATGCACCAACCATCATCCCCTTACTAGACATGTCTGGGCACATGCATGGTTTTGTCGCACTGTTTGGTAAACCATGCACCAACCGTGAAGAATAGTTCTTCCATGGTACATTATCTTACTGTACGCTTTAATAATGGTTTGACTAGTTGTGTTTGGGCCATACAACATCAACCATAATAACTCTAAGGTTCACATAATTTCTTTGTCTAGGCCACACATTTTTCTCAAACCATGCTCTCATCATGTCTTAAGAGGGAAAAACCCCCCAGAACTCAAACTTTAAGGTTGTCACACCCGGGACATGAACCCTAACCCCAAGGAAAAAGATAAACCATGTCATAGGTCAAAAAAATCCATGTGTGAAATTTCCCAATAAAGTAGACGCATTTAACTGACACAATCATCACGTAATCATAATCTATTCATATGAATTACATAATATAAAAAAACATTCATCATGTCATCATTACATAACCTGTAAAAAATAAATTAGTTTGGAAAACATCTCTTCATCTGAAAAATAAACCAAATAGAGAAATACTAATTTTGGAATCATTGTATCGTATCCCCATTAAATAATAATTAACATAAAAGGATGCTATCATAGATGAAAAATCAATTTAATAGATCGCTGAAATTTTTCTTGAGGAAAATATCTTTTCATTTTAAAATCACTTATTCAAAATCCAAATTTTTCAAAAATATTAAGGAAGAATTTTCATTGAAAAGAACCTTATAAACATGAAAATGATGTTTCAAATCATTTATTTTTCATGAACGTAAGAAATTTCATTCATGTCATACTCAATAAAATAGTTATTTTGATTAAACTTTGATAAAAAGTTCCTTGTTCATAAAACAGCAATAAAACTCTTTTTTAAAATTTATGTAAAAAATAAAATAAGGGAAAAAATTAATTTAAAAAATAATTGAATAATATTAAAAAATACTCTTAAAAACATTTTAGAAAACATGTATATGTAATAAAAATGTTATCATATGAAAGAAGATAAATAAGACTGGATTTTATTAAAAATATTTTCTGAACCATTTTGAGTACCAAAGAGAGAAAAATGGTACTAAACCATTAAATATTAAAAAATAAGTGGATGATAAAAAAATTAAATGGTTTTATCCAATAAATATCAAATAATTTCCTCAATTTTAATTCAAACATAAATAATCCCAATTAAGATGGGATTGAAACAAAAAATCTATTACCTCAAGTCTTGTCTTGCTTCATACATGTTAAAAACACCTATATAATTTATGTAGATTTATTATAATTATATAAAAGAACCATATTCATATTTAAATTAATATTTAACATTCCTTTTATAATTTATAATTATCCTTTTATTGATAATTATTCTTTAAAAGGGACATTTGGATGAATATCGGTCTTTTTTCTATGCATGTTTCAGTTCAATGGTTTCAGTCCTAGCACCTTGGTCCTGGTTTCATAATATATAGAATATGAATTATGAAATAAGTATCATATTAATTAATTTTATATACTTTTATAATAATTATTATAAAGTGGTTATGACAAATTAATTATATCACTTCATCGAGACGGTAGTCTATACATACGCACGAGGGATGTTTCCACTTTTAGAAGGTTAGAACAAATGAAAGGTAAATATTAATTCACAATTATAGAATTAATATTATATCATAAATTTAATATATATATTAATTTAATATAACCTTATTATAATCCATGTAAAATAAAAATTACAAATTAACCACATCGCCTTGTGGTCGTGGTTGTCCACACATACGTGTGATCAATGTTATCGTTTTCCAACTAATGGAAAGATAAAAATGTAGATAAGATATTATAAATATATAAAAATAATTATATCATAAATATAATGTATAAACATTAAATCCATCCTAATAAATAACCATTAATTATGTTGATTTAAAATAAATCATATCACTATGCGGAAGTAGTATCCAACATGTATGCACGAGCGATACTTTTTATTTCCCATTTGAAAAAAAGAAAGAAAATTGATAATACGTAATCGTAATAAAAATTAATTGTATTGAAGACACTAGATTAAATGTTTTAAATGGATACCAGATATTTCTCAGAGGTTTAATAATAAATAAAATTGAAATTACCTTTTTAATATTTATACCTCTTCATTGAGAAAACTCCTTTGGCTTACATCTTAAGCCATGAAAAGATGGTATTACGATCAAACCAAGACCTATATTGAATGAGGATGGATTTTATAAAGGTATTATGGTATTTATTATATGATATAAATTTCTTATGAGGTGTTGATAAGAGAGGATTTTTTTTATCTTTTTATAAGGGTGGGAGAGGACACACATTGAATTTTTCAAAAGATTAAAATATAAGAATGTCATATTTGATCCAAATGAATAAAAATGAATAATTTCAAAATATAACATGATATAGGCTCTAAATATCTCCATAAAATATTATTTATAAATGTTCTATTGGAAATATCACCCTTATATATTATTTTACCAACCCACACACCCCCTGATAAACCTATTTTAATCATAATCGAGGCAACAAAATTTTACTGTTTTAATATTCATTATGAAAAAAACTTAAGAAGAAATTATTAAATAATATTATTGTTATTAAAAATATTGAATTAATTTTGAAATAATAAATTTAGATAAATTTTAGAAATTAATTTTAAAATAATATCTCCAAATTAAATGAAAACCATTTTTAGAAAAATGTATTTAAATCCTAAAATTGAGTTTACCTTCATTCCTTTACATGTAATAAATATTAGTTTAATTTTAAAATATTTTAATGAATATATATCTATTTATATCATTAAAATCATTTATAAATATATTTTAATTTAATTTTTAAGATAAAGACACATTAAGATCATAAAACATTTTTTACAAAAATGTGTTTCGAAGCACAAAAAATGAACATATACCATAATAATGTACAATGATGATTACTATGTAATTAATTATGTTATTTATAAATAAATTATGTATATATTACTTTAATATTAAATTAAACAAATTATATTACTTCTTCTTGAAAATAAATAATAATTTTATAATAATCTATATTCTTTCACAATTAATAGAAAATTAATTCTTTTTAGAAAAATCCAAAAAATTTACCTTCATATAATTTGGAAATGGTTATTTCAAAAACTATATCATTTTTTAAAATATAATTAATAAAATTTACATAAATTAAATATAATATCCATGCACAAAATATATTAGAAACATATTTATGAAAACATATTTTTAAAGCATAAAATAACATTACTGAAAGTAGAATATTTATTTATTATAAATTAATAAATACATTTGCATTATATAAAACCTTTTTACAAATTTTTTATAATTTGGTTATTTATATTTATATTACTAATTTTATTTCTATATTATAACAGTATGTAATAACACAGTTCATTTGGACTCAAGGTTGTGTATAATATAAGCCATCGAATGACTAAATTTTTATTTAAAATGCAATGTTTATATATATATATATATATATATCATGGGGTGTTGTACTCATTAACAAACTTCATACAATATTTTTTAACTTAATAGTAAAAAGGGAAATATGTGGGAATGAATACAGCTTCATCACATATTTAGAAGATCTAGCAATTGACAAATGATTCAATTTCATTCATATAAAATGAAAACCTTCAAATATATGATCTAGAAATAATCAGAAAAATTAGTAATAGTTTATCTTCTCGTTATCTTTCTTATTTTTAAATAGTAACATAAAAAATTATATTATTAAGAGATTAATAATAATATGTAATTATTTAAGAGTATCACTTATATATCATTCTACATTAGTATATTTCCTCAGTATTCCCAGAAGAATATATATATATATATATATAACTAATAGTAATCCATGCTTTCCTCATTGAAAATAGTATATATCCACTGTAGAATAACATCCATTGAATAAAATACTACATTAGAGTTTTATAATCCTTCATATCCATTATAGATATATTTCTCAAAATAAAACATTGAATAATAATCATTTTAACCATTAAACTCCATAATATCACCACAAATAATATAAACATGCATTAAAATATCTCCTTTAATTTCCCATGAAAATAACCATTTTTTAATCTACATTTAAATATTTATTTAAATCCTCAAATTCAATCATATTTTAATACATATAATCCATGTGTTCTCATGAAAAAAACATTTTTAATTTTTCAAACATTTGAATTTCAATATGTAGTATTGCCATATTATCATTAATAGCTTATGATTTATAGTTCTTCATTTTTAGTGATAAAAACTTCTCCCAATATAATTATATTTAAATCATATCCTCGGAATTTTTAACTTATGAATCCCTAACTTTTTAATCATTTAATATCTGAAATAATTAACTTTTAAAGTTTTCACTTTTAGATCCTTAAGAGCAATCTCCTATTCTTCTGAACATAATTTTTACAAATTCTTTAGTAATTAGATAAATAAAATTTATTATATAGTGAAAAAAATCCTTATAGCATGACCGACTCATTTATTAAAATTATAAAAGAAATAATTCTTCTGTATTCTAGTTTTTAGGACTCTTCTATTTTTCTAAAATCTTATTAACCATTAATCATATGGTAACTCCGATATAAAATAGTGTCTCTTTACACTTTTACAAATTCTAAAACATCAAAAAAAACTTTTCTTATATTATATATATGTTTATTCCTTATCTTTCTAACTAATAACTTCTAAAAATATCACTCTAATATGTATAATAAAAAATAGTTTTCTAAAATCTCAAAATACATCTAATTTTCTAGTGTACATATGTGTAAAAATAATTTTTCAAATTTCAATCTCCACTTTTTATAGTATACATTTTGGTGATTTCCATTTTGAAATTTCCTACTCAGTCATCATGTATGTAGGTTATTTCCTTTAATAAAATTATAACTCTATCAACTACATTGTATACATATACGTCTTTTATATAGAAAAAATTTCAAAAATAAATTTTATATTCATACATAGTTTTAAAAGGTTTTGGTAGAAGAAAAATTACACCAACTTCTACTTTCCATAAATTTAAACCACTAGAAGTTGAAAGCACAGTGGAATAGATCCTCTAGAATGGGATTCTCCCATGAAGATTTGTATAACAAATGATATGAAGATTTGTCACCTAGATCACTGCACTAATTCAAACCTCACACACACTCCATTTAACATACACTTCACACAATATTAAAAGGTACAAATTAATAATTAAGAACACAGAAAGATTTACATGGTTCAAACATTATGACCTATATCCATGCATGAAACACTTCCAAACATTTCATTACTCAAAAGATAAATTTTTTTAAAATCTCAATTAGTAAAATCCAATATTAGACTTTGTTAAATACATCACAAGTAATCTTGTATAGGACATCCTAGAAAATATTTACAATAGGGTGTGGCTGTTAATCTAGTAATATCAACCTTTGTCATTCATAGGATTCAATTCATTGAGCTTGGGTGACTATCGATACACTATCGTTTTCATTGGTATGATCATAACCTACTAGTAGAGAAATTACACTTCATCCTCATTATATAACCTACATGGATGATACCAAAAAAAGTTATAAATTTCAATCATAGTTAGCTGATTACATTAGCCCTCCTTTTTCATCACACATCCATTGGAAAAACCCCCTTCTAATTTACCTATCTTCCACTAGAGTTTATAATTCCACAATTTGCACCATTAAGGCGATCATACCTTTTGGTTTTTCTCCTTATGGTTGAACTAAAAAGAAATAAAAATTAGATTTTTTTTCCTAAAAATATCCCACTTGATTACTAATTCAATAAAACTCTTAGAAAACTCCAACACATAGGAAAAACATGATAATATTTATTTCTATAGTATGCAGTTTCCTCATTTTGTTTTCATCACCGTAGTCCCAGTAAGGCACATTATTGCCTTATAATTTCTTAGAATAAAAAATTTGTGATTATATCAACCTGATTCTATATTAAATATATATTCTTGAAATCCCACACTTTTTATTCCATAAAATTCTTAATAAAATTTAATTTTTATTTCAATATATTTCATTCTTGCATGAAACATTATATTTCATGTTAGGTGAGTCACACTCAAGATATCACAATAGAGTATTTTGTATTTATTTAATTTTCTGAGTTATTACAACAATCACATTAGCCAAATAAATTCCATCCCTAATTTCATTACATCCACCTATTCAACTACCATAGTAGAAAAAGTAACCACTAGTTGTAGCTGAGACATTCAACTAATTATTATCCCACTATAGTTAAACACTAGACCTATTATTCTCTTCTAGTTTTCATAATCTCTAGAAAATTCTATGTCAAAAAACCCCGAAATTTTATTATATTATACAAAAAATATTGTCATATTTTATAAACCCGTTTTGTGTCAAATGATCTATTTTATATCCTCACAATGTTCCTTTCCTAGATTTTACATGAAAAAGCCCAATACTCCCACTATAAAAAAAATATTCATCCTTCTATAAATCATCACATGCATAGAAATTATGAAAACTAATTCAAATAGAATATTTTCTATATATCATACCTCATAATTCATTATTTATTTAATATCATTGAAAAAACTTATGTTTTAAACTAATAGATTTGATACAATTTTACATCTATCCATTCCAAATATCTTGATTATCTTTTGGATATGTCCTTCTAATATCTTACCAGTGTTCTAGCCTTCCTATCTCTCTAAAATCTAATTCCAAATATTTTATTGTATTTTATGAGTTATTTCATCTCAAAACATATGGATTAATCATACATAAAATTATTATCTGTTCTAGACCATCAAGTAACATGTCATCTACATATAGAAGAAGGATGATGTAACTTTTATCATCCCATGAACTTTAGTAGCAATAGTAGTCCATGTTTCTCCACATGAATCTTTTTTCATCCATGAATCTATCAAACTACAAGTTTCATTTTCGAGTAACCTATTTCAACCCATAAACCTTAGTTAATAGATAAGACTTCTTTTTGGATGATCCTTGAAACCTTTTGGTATCTTTATGTAAATCTTTCCCAACACATCCCTATAAAGGAAGGTTATTTTTAAATATATATTTTCAAGATTCAAATAAATAAAATCTACCAAGATTAGCACCATATATATGGGAGAATACTTAACTACTGGTTCAAAATTTATAATAAATCAAATATTGATTTATTATAAATCCTTCATCACCAACAAAACCGTATACCTCTTTTTTCCATCAACTTATTCCTTCAAATTAAAGACTCATTTATTCTCAATTCCCCTTTTACAATATGGAGACTCGTTCAACTACCAAGTTGTTTTGGACTCTAAGGAATCTATATTTTTCTTCCATCACAAACTCCCACTATTTATAATCATTCAGTTTTTTATTCTATTTCAAGAATTCAGGTTTTCCAATATCCCTTAGATTTAATGAATCCATGTCATACCCAAAAATGTAGACTAACCTCCTGACTCTAGAAAATATCCTTAGATGAACTTTTAGTTTTGATCTTTGTGATAGTACATTTTTTGTGATCTACATTCTATAGTATTGTCTTTTGATTCCCCAAATTATAGATCTGTCCCTCATGAATTAGTAGTTTTAGAGAATTAGGGAATGTCATCCTCAAACCTTTTCTCCAAAATTCTATGATGAAATCTAAACTCATAGGAACTTTTTTTCTTTTAGTTCTCCAATCTAGAATAACCCGAACTCTATTATTTGATTCCTTACCATTAACTTTTGATTATTCCAAATTCTAGTCCTTCCCTCTGACCTTATTATTGAGGATAACGTCTCAACTTTTGGTGATCTTACATTGACCATCAGTATATAGTTTAAATCTAAAATCATCATTACCATATCCTATAAGGAAGTAAGATTTTGACTTTTCCTCAAGATTTTCTCTATCATTTTCATCATCATGGGATTAGGTAATATTGTTTAAGACTAAGAGGTATCCAACGTTTTGTAGTTTACCAAACCATAATAATTCTGAAATATCCTTCCCAACTACTGATAAAGGTATTTTAATGATAAGATGAGAAGTAATGTTAACTTCCATAGTCATAATTTACTTGGTTATCCAAGAGTGAAACTGTATTATTAATTATTTCTATGTAAAGGAATTATTCATTCTTTCTTCATTATATTTATATTGTAGTGTTTCAATAAATCTTCTCTCCAACATGATATCTTTCTTCCAGTAAAAGTTCTGAAAGTTCCTACCATTTTATTCTCCTCTATTTTCATATCTAAAACATTATAAATTTAAACCAACACCCCATTCCCTAATCAACTTACACTAAACAAAGGCACTGAATACATCCTATGTATGTTAAATGAAGCAAGACCAAAACATCCTAGTATTAAAATAAATTAATATGATGAAGTAAATTTAACATCTAAGGGACTAAACTGGGGAAACCCCCCCCCCCCCACTCATCTGAGTGAACCATCTCTAACTTCTAGATCATGGTCTTATAGACACTAGAATTGAATGAAACCCTCTTTTTCTTCACAATCACCCAACTATCTCAACTTCTAGCAATAGTATGATTAAACTTAAATATTACATTCATCATTAATACTATCATTTTTGTCTAACTGAGATGTCCCAACTAGAAATTCTATAACTTTAGATCATCAGAAGTTATGCTTCAAATAATTTCATCTCCATATAATCTTCTAATCAAATAAAGATCCCCCTAATTTACTCTACGTTCCACCACTGTGGATCCTTATGTCACTTTCCAAACTCTATTAGTGAATCTTGTACTATATAAATCCTGATTGAGATAACCATTGAAATTTATGTTCTTCTATAGTCTAGGGATGTGTATACCTTATTTGGGTCCCAATAATCCTTTATTCATTATCCGGATGTTAACATAATATTTTTCCACTATATCCAAATATTCATCATTTTCGAAGTGTACCTTATTGAATCTTCCGGATGTATAATTAACTATATATACGAACTCTATTATTGAGTAGAATAATGAACTCGAATAAAAAACCCATGATTCCCCTGAAACATTGAAACTTAGTTAAAAGTTTCAACTTCCCTCTGATATACTCGTGGAATTTTTACTTTAGAAATATGTCATTTCAATGACTTATTTATGAATTCTACAATACTTCTTGATATTCCTATGTTTCCTATAAATATAACTTGTATGCCGATGTATTTTAAATTTTCATTAACATTTGTATGAGTCTTATCATCTGATTACTAATTTTAACCTCTAATTTGAGGTGATAAACATATTACTTCAACATTAAAAGCATTACCAAAAGGTATACGAGCCTCCCTCCTCTAGAGTTACTCATTGGGGATTATGTTTCAAACATACTCAAATACCAATTTGATATTACCATAAAAGTTTCTAAATATCATTACCTTTATATTCCATTATTCTGGTAGTAATGATAGTAGAATAATTTTCTAAACATCATCCATAAATGTTACCTTCACTAATTCTATAAACATCTTGATCATGTCAAAATTGTTCACAAGATTTTCCAATTTCCTACCAATTGATAGCCTCATGATGAAAAACCACCACATCATGAAAACTTTCATAAGTGTAATATGATCCTTGTATATATATTCTAGAGATTTCATAAACTCTGTTATAGTTTTATTCTCAGTGATATTAAATGAAACATTGCATTCTTGTGATATAATAATTAAACCAAGTGCTTTCTTGTCCAACCTTTCTCATTCATTATTCTATATATGTTTTTTTATATGCTGGCTAACAAATGTTGCAGGTCCTTTTGGATGAGATAATATTCCATATACATCCTCCAAAATCAAAATTCTATTTTTTTAACTTATAAACCCAAACCATAAAATATTTTTATTCCATTCCTTCCTATAATAATAAACTATTACTAGAAATTAAATGACGTCAAGGAAAGAATGGGATGGTTACCATTATCTAATAATGAGTGTTTTAAGAGTGAGAAATAACCACAAGATCTTATTCCCCTTATTAAGAGAAGGAAACCCACGTAAACATTGACTTATTCAAACTTAAACCACCAAATTATGAAATTATAATGGAACAAATCCTCAATAATGGTATTCCCTCACTAATCTTAGTCTACCATACGATAGGATTATTTTTTACCCTACTCTCTACACTATTTTAAACCTCACACACAGTATATTCAACTCAAAATTCACACAACATATAAAGGGTAAAACATCATGAAATAAGAACACCAAAAGTTTTATGTGGTTTGGATTTTACGTCTTATATCCATGGGAGAAACAATGCCATCATTTCATTACTTAGAAGATAAAAACAATTACAATCTCAATCAATAAAATCAGTAATTTTATTACTCTAATCCACATAAAAATTAAACATGTGTATAATGTCCTACTATATCATTATACTAGAACCCATCGGGTTATCTAGTAATACCAACCTCTAACTTCTATAGGCATCTATTCATTGAAATCAGGTGAATCTTGATGCATTTTTTATATCTTCTACCTGACTATCACCTAACTATAGATAACTTCTTATTCATTCTCACTATAAAGATATAATGGATGAACTCGTCATATGTTTCACTCATTCTCCCTTATAGTGAATTTATTATATAGCCCATCCACTGTTTATACACATCCATAAAAAACCCTTATGATCAGCCTACCTTTGCTGGAGTTTTTATTACTACTTGTCACACCATCAAGACCACCTTATTTCTAGATTCTCTCTTTCTATTTGATCTGGATAGAAATTTAAACTAGATTCAATTTTCTAATAAATGGGGCCTCCCATACATTTTCAAATAATCAAATATAATTTATCAGCTTCCCTATACGTTTAAGGGAAATAGTACTTATCCAAATGTAACCTTCAGAGACATAACCATAAGAAATCCCAAATATAAAAATTCCTCAACACATAGTGGTTATTTACTTAGACAAGTTTCCAATCTTCTTCCATGTTATATATGAGCATTTTACTTTTATAAATTTCCAAAATTATTCTAAAATATTATTAACTCATAATATAAATTTTAGACAAAAAAATATATTTAGAAACTCAAATAGATATAGAATTAAACTAAAATACACATCAAAGTAAAAACATTGGTAAAAAAATATATTTTATTTATCAGCACTAAATTTTAATGTAAAGGAGAGTATTTTAGATTATAAATTCTACACAATAATAACGTTTTACACAAAATTCATATATTTATCCTGAGGAAAATGTATTTATAGTCTCATATTCTAAGATATTATTATAGTGGAACCCATCATTAAAATTTTCTTAGTAGTTATCCTTAGTATACATGCTTAAAATTATGTAAATAGGTGCAATATTATAATGTGGTCAGTGGTTTCCTAGCCTATCTATCATAACTTCATCGTATCTAATAAAAATAAATCAATCTAAGATTTACATTATCCAACACTCGTAAATTCGATGACATGGAGATATTACTAACTATCATACCCCCATTTGGTTTAAATGTTTCCTAAATAAACCATTCAATAGATCCACACCAAAAATTTCCCCTTCTATGATCATTTTTACCGACATCAATTTAATTCAAGTCAGACCATTTTTTCCTTTTTGTAGATAGAAAAAATTCCCAATGATCTGAGCCCAAAAATCTTAAACTAACAGACATACTTTGGATAATGTTTTGAAACATTAAAATTCAAGAACACCACCACTACAAAAAAACCAAAGTTACATCCATCGATATTTGATTATCTATTAACATTGGGTTAGAAATGAGTATACTAGGTAAGAAGAACTTTTTTACTTAGAGATGTATAA
This sequence comes from Viscum album, assembly GCA_963277665.1. Taxonomy (NCBI): domain Eukaryota; kingdom Viridiplantae; phylum Streptophyta; class Magnoliopsida; order Santalales; family Viscaceae; genus Viscum; species Viscum album. The sequence goes on from OY728165.1 coordinate 537,388,907, forward strand.
CCTCAAATCTTCAAGAATATTATTTTGGTCCAAGATTCTATACCATAAATTATAAACTGAAAAGTCACAAAGATCATTAGGTTGAAAACTCACAAAGGATGATCCAAGAAAAAGTTAATTTTTTTATAGCTAAGATTTCACCCTTCCACATCTTAGTCCAAAGTAAAAGAATAAAATAAAAAATTAAAAACATATAGGGACTGAAAAGTGTCCCTAGAGAAAGTTGAGTTATGATATCAATATTAATTGATATTAAAAAAAGATCTTTTTTATCCACTTATATTGGTTTATATTATTTTTAAATTAATCATAATCAAATAATTTCATTAGTACTAGAACAATTATTAAACATTTCATTATTCATCATAAAACCCCATTATGATTTTTTTAACTTGAGTTTCCCATATCTTCATATATAAATAGACCAAAATTGTCTCATGGTGATAGCGTATGTGAAAAATATGCAGTTTGGCTATATAATTCAAAGATCACACATCTAAGAGGAAATAAAGTTGTAAAGACACGTAAATTTCAAGGAAAATTTTTTCTTAAATTCTTTGGGATTTTATGAGTACGCAGTTTCTGATGGAACCTGATTCCGAGGCCCGGTGTTCCTAGAATCATTTTCTGAAGTTTAGCTCGGGTACGTTCTATGAACGGACAAGCGGGTTTTTCTAACTTTTGAACCGGTGCTCGGAATCGAAATCTGAGGGCACCGATGAAACCACATCACTAGTAAATTTTTAATAAGACCTTTGTTGGAGTTGCGTTTGCTCAAGGGGAGTTGTTAAAAAAAATAAGGTTTAAGTGTTAAGTGAAATAAAGTTGTGTCACAACATTATTTCTCTCAGTTAAGTAGTTTAACTCCCATGTGTGGGAGTTGGGGTGGGACTCACTAAAATCCTAACCCCTCTTGATTAGGATATTTATGAGGTGGGGCCCACACAATCCCCACCCCTTCAAATTCCCTAACTCCTCTAAACCCCTCTTAAATTATGTGACACTGCCTCACATTAATGTTTCCAACTTAACTCCATTTAATTTTGACAACTCAAGATTAATTAGATTAAGTGAATTCAACTATTGAATTTTGAAAAATGTTGGCATGAGTAATAAAATAAGGCAAAAGCCTTATTTTATTTTTGTTGTTTTGTTGTGTGGAGATTTTGGAGAGAATACTCTAAGTCTTGAAGAACATCATCTTCTATGTTGAAGAACGCTGAGACTTCGACAAAGAACGTCGTCACGCCGTTTCATCTTCACTCTGAGTCAAAGAAAGGGAGATTTCGCTTCCTCCTTAGAAGTTCTCCATGGATGTAAACAGAGCCTCACCCCGCGACGCCATCTTCGGCAACGCAAGCTTCCACGATCTTCTTTTAGGTAGGGGTTTTTTCATCAATCAAGATTGGTTATCATCTTCCTGAATTATTAAGACAGCTTGTTATCGTTATAACGGGAGGAGGTCAGCCCGCAAAAACAAGGCCGATCCTCCTCCCCTTTTCATCTTGATCTTCGTGAATCGTGATAGCAAAGATGGCGTAGTGTCATTGCACTGCGTGGGAGTGGGGGAACCGCGGCCGGAGCGCGCCGCAGTGAAGGTGTGTGGTGTCGTCGCGCCGCACCAGTGAAGCCGAAGAAAGCCGCAGCCAGGAGCGGGCCGCGGCGGAGGGGCACGGCACCGTCGCTCTGCGCCGGTTAGAAAGGGGCCGTGGCCAAAGGCCGCAGCGGTGCAGAGGAGGGCGGCTGGACTCCGTCGGCCGCCAGTGCTCCAGGAGGCGGGACCAGAAGGTCCCGCGGTGGCTCTCCGTCCGACCGATTTTTGGAAGTCCGGGGGTCGTAACCCCCCAGCATGTGGAAAGGGTGGGCCCCCCAAGAGGGGGCCACCATTTCTCAATCAAGGGGGGGCAGTGCCCCCCGACATCCTGCTCGGCCGAAGGCCAAGCCGCCGGCCATGCGGGTCGGGCCGTCCGTGCCGGGCCGGGCCGCCCGCGCTGGGCCGGGTTGCCCGTGCCGGGCTGAACCTCTGCACCGGGCTGGGCCGCGCCGGTTGGGCTGGGTCGGGCCGCGCCCAACTAGGCCATACCCGGGTCGGGTCGCCCGATTTGGGCCGACCCAGGGGGTATTGGGCCGGGTCGGACCGGGCCCAAACTCCCTGTTTTCGGACAGATCTATTCAGATGCCCATATCTTAGGCTACGGACCTCCGATCGATGCACCATCAGTTGCATTGGGATCCATGGATCGAGTCGGCCATTTCAGTATATTATACTCAACGTTTCAAAGAACATTGGGTACATCCGACTTGGTTTGAACACGAAACCAACTGGGCCCTCGGAGCGGAAACGCATATAACTTGAGCTTCGGACGTCCGATTGACATGTCGTTGACTTTTTTGGATTCCTCTTAGTGAGACGGTTATTTTGGATTACTCCTCTTGAGGTTTGGATGCAGCTGGAATACGGACGGGTTGGTTTTAGCTTACAACCCAACCAGGCCCCTAGGACGAAAAGGCCAACAACTCTTAGACCGGGCGTCCGATTGACGCGTCGTCTATTGCATTGAGCTCCTATTGAAGAGACGGAACATTGTGATACATAAACTCTGGGCTTCATGATAGATGATGTATCGACCCCTTGTCTCATGGAGCGAACCTTCCTAGAATCGAGCGTGCTGTGTGCGGGAACCCTAGAGCTGGATGCGACGAAGATGAAGACTTCTGTACTAGGATCCTCCGTGGGTTCGATGAGGATGACTACCATACTAGGATCCTCAGTGGGTTCGACATGGATGACTAACATACTAGGGATCCTTCGTGGGTTCAACGAGGATGACTACTATACTAGGATCCTCAGTCGGTTCGACAGGGAGGACTACCGTATTGGGATCCTCTGTGGGTTCGATGAGGATGACTACTGTATTGGGATCCTCCATGGGTTCGACAACGATGACTACCATACTAGGATCCTCCGTGGGTTCGACGACGAAGACTACCATACTGGGATCCTTCGTGGGTTTGACGAAGACTTCTACCATTCTGGGATCCTTCGTGGGTTCGACGACGATGACTTATATACTTGGATCCTTTATGGGTTCGACAGCAACGACATCTGTACTTGGAACCTACGTGGGTTTGGTAGAGGGGATGATTCAGAGGCTACATCAATCATATCCACCCCTCTTCATGATGGGTATACCTGTTTGAGATGAGTCTGGACTTTCAATCATTATCTTCAATATGATTGACTTGCTTTCCTATGTGGATTGGGATGTACCTTCCTGTGTGGATTGAGTTATACTTTCCTATGTGGACTGGATTGTACTCGAGCTCGTGAGTTGGAGCAAAACTAGAATTGATGACTTAGGTATATGTATTGTAAAATACATAAGTAGTGTTGGTTGATACTTGTGTTCGTATCTTTCCTTTGTGGTTTATCCTTTGTGGATTCTGGGAGACCTTCATGAGTCTCGAGGCCCCTACTGAGTATCGTATACTCACCCCTGCACGGGCTTCACCCTCACTACTATGTGTTGGTTGCAGATGACGGACAGCACTGATCGTGGATGATTCTTGAGGAGCAGATGGTACCCGGAGGTGGACGATCAGGTGGGATGTACACGGAGAGGACGACCAGACTCGAGGATCCGACAAGACTGACTATACTCACCCTTCAGGTGTGAGTTCCTAGAGGACGTCCCAGAGGTTGCTTCTTGTCTTTCAATTGTTGTACTTTACTTTTTAGTTGTACTGCACATTCAGTTGGGTTTGTATACTCACCCATTTACTTTCCAGCACTTACTTGTGTATACAGTTTACTTAGTGTTTACTTCAGTTTGCATACTCTATGGTGTTTGTTTTATTTTATAAATGTAATCCCTTTCCTTTTATCAGGATTTACGCCTTTGGTGCTAGTCGCCAGCACCTGGCCTATTGAATGCGGGCTTGGGTAGTCACGGAATGGGCCCCGAGGACGGGTCATGATACAAGTTTATTTCATCATTTATCTATTAGGATAACCATGGCCTATAGTGAGATATCTTTCATTATATGTACAACCCACATATACATATCCAAAATAAAAATATTTTTCTGTGATGATTGATAAATCGAATATTTTCATCATTAACTCAATTATAAAGAGTTATCAATTGGTGAAAACATTTAGATTAATACAAATTAATCCTGAAACTGGAGCATCATTCTTATAATAACCTACTAAAATATATTTATATAAGAAGATAATAAATTTTCTTTTGGGAATGAATCATGTCATTAATTAATCAAATCTAAAGAGGAAATCCCCAAGTTGGGCCCTTACAATGATGAAATAATAGGGAATAAATATATAAATAAATAATGATAAAATGATAAAATTTGGTTTTTTGAATGATTAAAATAAACCAATTCATGGTGGGAAAAATCAACCAATTAATGAAAGTCTTCTTAATAATAGCTTCTCCTTAATCCAATGGTCATAACTGTTCAACCCTCATAGTTAATTCTTGAAATTACTTCTAAAATTTTTCAACCACAATAATTTTTTCTAATAGATTAACCTTCATATATATTATGTGAGACTCATGTTTCTATATCTTAATTTTTTAAATTGATATATATTTTTGGATTCAATATTATTCCACCTTTTACGTATTTATTTCTTGATTAATCTACTCCACTAATCCCATATGATGATCTATCACTTTAGTTGCATGAATGTCTTCTTCTTGAGCCAAATATTATTTTCACACAACTAGAATCCTTTAATGATGGTGTATAATTTCTAGTAATCAAATAAATCCACCCCTGATCCTATAAATATTTGATGTAGATAATTAGTTTTTATTATCATATCATTTAGGGGGTCTATCTTATCGAAACATATATATTTTTTTATTACCTCTCAGATATCATATGATTTATTGGAATAGTTTCAACTCTAAGGTTTAAATCATCTTTTAGAATTAATCTTTATGATTTAATAAGGTTATTTACTATGAAACCCTATATATTCATTATTATAGATGTAACTGAGATCATATCTAAGGATCTTATATTAGGAGATACATGTTCTGAATAATGTTTCTCAGTTTGATTATTATGTATATTCTGGATGGTAAGTATCTTTGGAAATGCTTCATGAAGTCTATTATCTAGTCATTCCTAAAATTTTTTACAATAATAAACCTATTATGTATGAAATTTAAAGTAATTGTGATTAATTATGGGAATATAATAACATAATATTGTTCATGAGTTCATTTGGTCATATGTTAGATTTTATAGCTAGAATTCCTTATTCTTTAGTTGGGGGATCTAACTCAATAACATCATTATCCTGGTTTGTTTTTTCTCCTATTAGACCATTTAAGGTAATTTCACCTCACCTAAGATCATTACATAGGTGATTTTTTTTCATAATCACCTGATTGACATAGGAACTCTATTTTGATCTTCCATTTAAAAGTAGTTTGTTCATCCAAGAACCAAAACTTCTCAATATCATTACAAGGTAATTTTCACATCCACTGTCTTTGAATTATTTAATTTATTAATTTTATTTGTGTTGGGTAGTCTGGGTTTAAGCCTGACTTAAAAGTTTCAATTTCTTATTTAAAAATGCACATTTTGGCATTGACATTGTTCAACGCACCCCTGTAGAACCCGCACGGTCTCACTCGGGTCACCTTACAACTTCACTTGGTTCACCGCATAACCTATCTGTTGTTCAATTAATTAAATAGAATGAACTAATAAAATATAAATAAAATTAAAGGAGGAAAAAATTAATAAAATGGTGATAAAAAAATTAAATGAATTTTTTTAATGGTAATAGTCTTATTATTATTTGAGATTATTATTATTATTATTATTATTGTCAAGAATATAAATATTATTATTGGTTTCAATAATATTAATATTATTATTATAAATATTAAACTTTTATTTTATTTTATTTTTTTTATCATTCATTATTAAATTATTATGATTTTTAATTACTTAAAAAAGAGGAAGAAGACCCCCACCCCCTCGCTTCCCTAATGAAACATGACCCCCACCCCTGTAACCCTACCCCAAGCATAGTAGGATTCACTCTAAACCTTCCCTATGGCCATCCAATGACTTCCTCCCCCACCACTTCATCGCGCCCCTACATCACCCCCATCTCCCACTATTGGTCAAGCCGAGAACTCGTTCCCTATCCAGCCCCCCCCCCCCCAGCGTGTCGCGCCCCAGCCTCGTGGCCAACCAGACCATCTATCAGCCTCCCTTGGATACCACTTCTTTTCATCGTGAACCCTTACATCCTGCCTCTCTGGTCACATCCATCGCCGTTGTGACCTCCCTCCATCTGTTACGACTAGCACCTCTAATTTCCTTCTATGCTTCGTGTAAATCCTTGTTGTATGAGGTTGTCTGGCCGACTTCATTTTCCCCTATTGACGCCCCCCATCCTTGAGGGTGAATCCCCTATGGGTAATCATGTCCTCCACTTTTCTAGGGTTTTAGTTCCTGCTAGTTTGGGGTTTTTTTGTTTCCTTCTTTTAGGGTGTTTATTATGGGGGTTAATTAGGATCTTTATTTTGGGTATTTTTGTTCGATTTCATTAATTATGTTTACCTTTTTAGTTCACTTATGGTGGGAATTAGATTCAATTGGAGATTCTCTCATGATTTGGGAAATTTCTCATGCGAGTTAGGTGGTTCCATGCTCTAACACTCTTAGATGATTTAATTTGTTTATCTAATTAATTTTTACATGTCATATAGTTAAATTGGGTACTGCAGATTGTATTTTAAAAATATTTTTACATGAATGTATGATGGAATTGGGTGTCCTTTTTGAAATGGTTATGTTTTTCTTGTGGTTTTTAATGTGAGAATTCATGAAAATGTTTACTTAATTATTTCTGATGTGTAAAGTATGTTTTGGTGGTAATTAAATACATTTTTTATTAGAAATGAATTTTTCCTCTAAAATAAATGGTTGGGTGTTTGTAAAATTGATGTGTTGTTTAATAAAAATGTTTTATATGTGGTTTGTTAGGTGTGAAGTGGGTTCTAGGGTAGTGGTGTTCATGTTTGGTTTTAATGTGACATTCTTTCTATGTGAAACTAGATATGTTTTGGTGTAAACTTTGGTTTCACTATTTTTGGATGTTTTATAAATTATTCAATTGGTTTATTACCTAAATCATGTGGTGTGTATGATATTTTTAAAGTGGTTTCTGTTTCTAAAGATTGAAATTGGATTTTTAATCTAGGGATTAGTGGTTCTTTGATGTGTGATTTCATGTGATGTTTCTAGAATGTGTTCCAAGGGTGGTTTCAATAGTACAAAGAGCATTTTTAAGGTCTTTGAGGTGTTTATAGATATAAATAGAGTTTTTTATAAGGAAAATGAATAACCTTTGGTGTGTTTTCCTTGTACTGAACTTTTGGAATTGAACTGAAAATTGTTGAAAAATGGAAAAAATGTTTTGATATGGTTACTTTGTACATTGGTTTTTAATGTGACATATTTATATCTCGTCAAGTGTTTTCTTTGGTTTAAAGTATTCTTGGTTTTTCTTGAAATGATTAAGTAACTGAAAATGTATTTTGGAAAGGTATTTTGGTGTGCGTGTGTTTATTTTAAAATGGTGTTTGGGTATGAAAGTGATGGATTCGGTGTATAATGTTTTGTTTGGTTTGTAAAATGTGAAAGTGATATTCCATATGAATGTGGGACTTGTTTGATCACAAGGGAAAAACCCTGGGTATCTAGGTGGGCGGATTAGAACAAGTATGCTAGTGATCCCGTGGGGTTTGGCCCCTGTTTCACGTAGCCAGTTTGACGATGACAACACTAACTAAACATTGATGACGATGATATTGGGGGACCACTAGGTTATGGGTATTCTCTATACTAGTGGATCGTGTGCATGATAATAGATATTGCACGGTAACTTTTTCCCTGAGATTTGAGGTTATAGGGCCCCACTTCAGCTAGATAGACCTTAGGGGATTTACCCACAGTGCTCAACTATTCATTATGTGGTGCCTTCTATTGGAATCTGGAGGACCACTTGTGTATGTGTGTGTTCTTGGTAAATTTTCTCTTCCGTTTTAAAATGGTATTTGTGAAATAGTTTTCTTCAAGTGTTCTTTTTTAATTTTTTTTTTGTAATTTTTTTTCTTAAAAGTGTTTTAAAAGCATAATTTTGAATAAACCTATTAAATTTATACCTTGATTATTGTGGCATGCAATATTTATTTTTTGGTGGTATCCTACTAGGCCTTTGGCTCACACCCTACATACACCTTTGGGTGTGTTTAGACTCTATTGTCTCATTATTTCAGGCTAAAGCAAGAAGTTTCGGTTTGGAAGTTTATTTTTCAGTGTCTTTAGGATGTTTCTCTTCTTGTTGCACTAATTTTTGAGAGTTCTTTGGGTTTTCTTTGGTGTCGCTGTCCTTTTTTAAATGTTTAGTTGTAAAATATAATTTTTTTTGGAATTTATTAAGTGTTCTTTTGGTTAATTTATTCAGATCTGCTTTTTTGTTTTATTTGTTAATTTAACATTGTAAATATGGATAAATCGTTCCCAAATATATTCATTCGATACCCTAGAACTTGTGCCAGCCTGTGGGGATCGGGAACACCCATCGGGCCATGTTGTGGAATGGGTCGGGTGCCAGGTCGAATGGCGACTTGGCCTGGTTTGTGACCAAATGGGATCAAAGGTGGTTTCTGTTTTGGGTCATGTACCTTTGGGATAGAGTCTGGTAGACCAAAGTTAAGGGTGTCGGAACTCGACTTTCTAGCTACGAGAAAGGTGCCTGGATGGCACACCTCGTGGTGGGACTCTAGTTACTAGGATAAGTTGAGTTTTGTCTGAGTCTTTAGTCTTTATGGTTAATCTCATTTAGGTGAAATAAAAAGGGAGTAGGTTCAGTGGTCCTAGTGAGATTTCAAGGTCTGGAAAGCCATTTGGAGTCGAGGACTCTGTCCTAGAATACTCTATATGGAGGTGGCGTGATTGGCATATGGTTTCCCACCATATGTCCCAGTCACCCTCTAACAAAAGTTTCTACCTGCATCGTTCCAAGTCCCTTTGTTTTGAATTCATGGAAATCTAGTTTTTAAGTAAAAATGATTTTGGATTTTAATAATAAGTGGATATGCGGTGTGTCCATGTATTTTTGGAAATGTTGTATGTGAGGCGTTTCGAGCCGAGAATCCTTTTTGACTGATTTGTGACTTGAGTTTGAATTCATATTGGTCAGTTGGTGTGAAAGTGTGTGGTTTGAGGTTTATTTTGAAAAATGATTTAGGAATCCCTTACAGTGGTTCCCCCTGAAGGTTTAGTGGTCTCTTGTGGTATTTCATGTCCATTGGACTAGTTTGATTGGGTTTAGGGTTTTTTTATTAACTATTTCATTCCCCTATAAATCATTAACAAGTGATCGGAGTGCGGACATCGGTAACTCGCCATTGGTCGTCCCTCCAGTTGATTAAAGCAAGGACCCTCCCTTTTGAGTGATAGTGATAAATCTATTTTTTTTCTTTTCGGTTAAGTGTATCCTCTCATAGTGGGATGATATTCATGAGGGGAATTGATAGGAGTTTTGGTCACTTTGATTTGTCTAAGTCATTGGGTATGATGTTTGACATCGTTGTGTCATAAGTTCCCCCCCCAGAAACGGTGAAATGAATTCCAGCAGGGAAGGGTAAAGGCCGTTTGGATTTATCAGTTCTGACTGATGCTTGAAAATTTTATAGTGTTTTCATCAACCGAAAGGGTCGTGTTTAGTGACGTCTTCTAGCGTGAGTTCTCTTTGAAGATAATGTGTGGATGTGCCTTGAGGGATTAGTTGGATGTCGTGGTGCATTGTGTTTGTTGGCATTGTCTCGGTTGTGGTGTGGTTTCTTGTGACACCAAAAGGTGAATCTTAGTTCTAGAGTCTTAAACACCTGACTACGAGGCTGGAGATGCTTCAAACATCAGGGCTCCATCCATAGGCCTTGGAGTGAAGTTTGTGTGTATTCAGAAACCTCGAGAGTGTACCGGACCCCAACCTTATTACTATCACTGGTGTGGAAAGTAAAAGAAATTAAATTTATTTCTTTGGTTGTTCCATTCTGATGACCTGTTTGGGGTTGTGAAGTTTCCCATGGCTATGATGAGGTGTGGTCATCCTGTTACATATGTCCCGGGGGTTGTGCCCCACAAATTGTAATCACTCTTAGTGGTCCTTATGAGGTATATTGGGTAAATCAATCTCAAATTTGATTAGTGTGTAACGAGGGATGTGGAGATGCTGGTTTGTTTTGGGTTGTGGTTTTCAAGCCCTGATAGTTGTGCCCCTCCCTCCCCACCCCTTGTGGTGGGGTGTTTGGTCACTGTCAAAAAAATCAATGTTTTATACCTTCTATCAGTTCTAATGGCGGGGAGACCCATTATGGGTCTCACAAAAATGTATTTGGAAGGAGTCGATGTTGACCTTTTTCATAATGGTGGGGAGTCTTCTCATGCCTACTTGTGTCAGTTTTCGTCTTGGGAATCAATAAGTTTCCAATGGTGGGGAGCCCCTTTGGGCTGATCTATAATGACCTTCTTGGTTCCATTTCTAAAAATGTCTTGGTGATAAGTGAGAAGAGTGTTCCTTGGATGAGGATAGACCTTTTTTCATTCTAGATAAATGTTGTGGTTTTAATTTAATAGTTCTTATGGTGTTTTGGAAAGTAAAGTTGGTTTTTGGGGGTGCGAGATTTCCTTTCCTTGATCAGTCAACTAGAGGTGTTCTAGGTTTTTGGGGTGGAAGAAAAATATTAGAATGTATTTTTATGAGTTTCTTGACGTTTTCTTCTGCGTCAATATCTCTGAGAACAATGCTTTTTCATCTTTTCACTTGTTTTTTTAGGGATCCCCTTTGAATCATAGGGGTGTGTTGTTTTCTACATTGGTTCTATACCTTAGTTATGGCATTCCGAGGACGGAAAGCTTTATGGTGGGGAAACTTTTCACATCATAATCTTTGAATTAAATATTTTATTAATTTTATTTGTGTCAGGTAGTCTGGGTTGATGCTTGAAATTATGTTTCATGTTCTTATTTAAAAACAGACATTTGGGCATTGAAAGCATTCCACACACCCCTGTCGAAGCCGCACATCCTCACCCAGGTCACCGCGCAACTTTTCCTGGTTCATCGCATAACCTATATGATGTTCAATTAATTAAATAGAATAAACTAATAATCATGAAATAAAATTAAATGAGTATAAAATAACAATAAATATATTAGAAAAGGGTGATAGAAGTTTATATGAATTATTTTAATGGTAATAATATTATTATTAGTTGAGAATATTATTACTATTATTATTATTATTGTCAAGAATATAAATATTATTATTGGTTTTAATACTAATACTATTATTATTATTACTATTATCCTTTTATTTTATTTTTTTTAACATTCATTATTAAATTATTATTATTTTTAATTAGGTAAAAAGAGAGGAATAAGACCCACACCCCCTCTCTTCCCCCATGAAACGTGACCCCCACCCCTTGGAACCCTACCACATGTGCAGTATGACTCATTCCATACCTTCCCTATGGCCAGCTGCCAGCTTCCTCCCCCCCTCCCTTCATCGTGCCCCTATGTTGCCCCCAGCTCACTCTCATGGTCACGCTGCTACCTCGTTCCACAGCCATCCCCCCACCATGCCACGCCCCTGCCTCCCGGCCAGCCGAACCATCTTCTGACCTCCCTTGGCTGCTAGTTCTTTGCACTACGACTCTCACATCCCAATGCTCCAGTCATGGTCGTTTCCACCGTGATGTCCATCCATCTGTTCTGACCAACACCACTCCTTCTCTTCCATGTTTCGTGTGAATCCATGTTGTACGAGGTTGTCTAGACAACTTCTTTTTCCCGTACCGATGGTCCCCCTCATTGTGGGCATGACCCCTCTGGGTAATCCCTTCCTTCTCTTTGATAGGGTTTTAGTCCCTCTTAGTTTGGGGTTTTACTATTTCCAGCATTTAGGGTGTTAATTCAAGGGGTTAATTAGGGTCTTAATTTTTCATATTTTTGTTCGATTTCATTAATTAGGTTTACCTTTTCTGTTCACTTATGGTGCGCATTAGGGTTCATTGGATATTCTTTCAAGATTTAGGAAATTCCTCATGAGAGGTAGGTGGTTCCATGCTCTAACACTGTTAGATGTTTTAATTTGTTTATCTAATTAATTTTTACATGTCATATAGTTAAATTGGGTAGTAAAGATTCTATTTTAAAAATATTTTTATATGCATTTATGATGGAACTGTGTCTCCTTTTTGAAATGTTTATGTTTTTCTTGTAGGTTTTAATGTGCGAATTCTTGTAAATGTTCACTTAATTGTTTTCTATGTGAAAAGTCTGTTTTGGTGGTAATTAAATGCATGTTTTTATTTGAAATGATTTTTTCCTCTAAAATAAATTGTTGAGTGTCAAAAACATTGATGTATTTTTTAATAAAAATGTTTTATATGTGGGTTTTTAGGTGCGAAGTGGGTTCTAGGGTAGTTATGTTGCGTGTTTCGTTTTAAAGAGACATTCTTTCTGTGTGAAACTGGCTATGTTTTGGTGTAAAATTTGGCTACACCATTTTTGAATATTTTATAAATTATTCAAATGGTTTATTACATTAATCATGTGGTTTGTATGATGCTTCTAAAGTGGTTTGGGTGTCTAAAGGTTGAAATTTGATTTTTAATATGGGGATTGGTGGTGGTTTTATGTGTGATTTCATGTGATGTTTCTAGAACATGTTCCAAGGGTTGTTTTGATTGTGTGAAGTGAATTTTTAAGGTCTTTGAGATCTGTGTAGATTTAAATAGAGTTTTTTCTAAGGAAAATGAATCACCATGGGCGAGTCTTCCTTTTTGTGCACTTTTGGAATTGAACTAAATATTTTTGAATGATGGGAAACATGTTTTGATATGGTTACTTAGTGATTTTGATTTTTTAGTGACGTCTTCATATGGATTCAAGTGTTCTATTTGGGGTAAAGTATTCTTGGTTTTTCTTGAAATGATTAAGTAATTGAAAATGTAATTTTGAAAGGTTTTTTGGTGTGTGTGTTTATTTTAAAATGGTGGTTGGCTATACAAGTGATGGCTTCCATGTGTAATTTTTTGTCTGTTTTGTGATATGTGAAGGTGATCTACCGTGTGAATGTGGAACTTGTTTGAATGCAGGGGAAAACCCCAGGTATCTAGGTGGGTAGACTAGAACAAGTATGTCAGTGATCCCGTGGGGTTTGGCCCATGTTACACATAACAAGTTTGACGATGACAATAATAACTAAACATTGATGATGATGATGTTGGGGGACTACTAGGTTATGGTTATTCTATTTACTAGAGGCTCGTGTGCATGAGAACAGATATTGTATGGTTACTTTTCACCAAGATATGAGGTTCTAGGGCCCCACTTGAGCTAGATAGACCTTAGGGGATTTACCCATAGTGATCTACTATTCATGACGTGGTGCCTTTCGTCGGTACACAGAGTACCACTTGTGTAAGTGTGTGTTCTTTGTAAATTTTCTATTTTATTTTAAAATGGTATTTGTGAAATAGGTTTCTTCATGTGTTCCTTTTTGAATTTTTTCTTATAAAATTTTTTCTTAAAATCTTTTTAAAATTATAATTTTGAATAAGAATATTAAATTTATATCTTCAGTGTCGTGGCATGGAATATTTTTTTTGGTATCCTATAGGGCCTTTGTTTCACACCCCGTATACAACTTTGGGTGTATGAAAACTTTGTTTTCTCTTTGTTTCAGGCTAAAGCAAGTTGTGTTAGGTTGGAAATTTGTTTTTTATAGTGGCTTGGGGATGCTACTTCTCTTGTTGCATGAAGGTTTGAGAGTTATTTGGGTTAACCTTGGCATCGTTGCCCTTTTGGCCTTATTTAGTTGTAAAATGTAATTTTTTTGAATTTATTAGAGGTGCTTTTGGTAAAATTATTCATATCTATTTTTGAGGTTTTATTTTTTAATTTAACATGTTAAATATGTGTAAATATTTCCCAAATATTTTCATTTGATACTCGGGCACTTGTGCCAGCCCGTGTGGATCGGGAACACCCTTTAGGCCATGTCACGGACTTGGTCGAGCACTGGGTTGGATGGCAACCCAGCCAGGTTCGTGACAGTAATACTCATAACTGGGATGATAATCCTATGTAGGTGTACTAATTTGAGTAACTTTAGGCAGAAAATTGTTCTTGACATTGAAAATATATCAGCATCATCCATAATTTTCACATAATCTTGTGTTGTTATGCATTAGGTACTTCACAATAGAGAGATTGGTTGAATATCCAAACACACATAAATTGACATTAAATTGATATGTCTCATGAGTTTCAAAAATTAAAATATTGACAACTTGGGTTTTGTGAACCTCACATAAGAATTAGATTATATAAAATTGTTCATTCACTGAAAAATTAGCATTTTCTATTACCACTCTAGTGGTTTCTTCACATAGAATTATTAAAAATTGAATATTTTATCTAAATTCATTATCCATATTCTAGGAATTAATTATTACTGGACGTAAATAAGTGATATTAAGTATTTTCCTTCTAAACCAATATAAAGGGGCTAGTGTGGTATTACTAAATTCATAACCATTGAGACATGTTGTTATCCTACCATATAAGAACTAAATAGGCCAATAATTCTTATGATGGTACTCACCCCCATCAAAATTGACTAAGAACATGAGAAATTATTCCCAGTATCAATGTATTAAAATTGATTTTATTCCATAATAACAAGTATGGAAGCATAAAAACTAATTATTCTAACTCTTTCATGCAGATATCGTTATGGTAACAATCATCAACCAAAGAACATTTCTAAAAATCATATTAACTAAATCCCTAAATATTTTTAATATTTGATCTAATATTACCACATTTTATATTATCCTTCATCTAAAATTGACTAATATTTAAACCTTGTACCATGTGCATGGTGGGTTGGGAAAGTACTTGGCCTCTTTTCTATCGGTTTAAGCCTATAAGACCATAGAATGAAATTAAACCTGATACTTAAAAGAATGAATGAATATTGAAATTTTTTTGTATTTAATTAGTTTCAATAACATATATAAATTACATTGTTGTAGATAGAGTTTACTCAATATTACCCCAAGACATGTGGACTAAGAGACACTCATCATACATCTCACCAAGGATAGAAGCTTCTCAGATTTTATAAATGTCACAAAGACTAATTATGACTTCTTTATATAGTAGATAGAAAGTGTTACTATCTGAACACCACCAAATAATCAACTATGGTATGATGTCTTAATACTAGTAAATAAAAAAAATTTGAATTTCTAATAACTTCATCCAACTTGATGGATTTTAGTTGAGTTTTCAACTCAATATAGCCCGAATTAACCCAATAAGACTATGAAAAATCTTGTGAAATGTCCTATTAAACCAGGATCCCATTGAATACTCCATACTTATAGTGACCCATTCGTTTCTTAAATAGATATTAAATCTTATTATATGAATATTTAGTCAATAACATGACAATACACACCAGAATTGTATAAGTCTATTATCTTTGGAAACTTGGATACATAAAAAACTGTTTCATAATATATCCACATATTAACCTAATTAATTGTTAATAACTATCACCCTTATTATAAGTATCATACCTAAAACCGTTCTTCTTAACTTGGGAAAGGCAGCATAAGAAATGATGTGCACAGATGCTCTGTAAGGGTAAACAAGGGAGACATCATTGATCACATTAACATTACATGATCAAAAGGGTATGAGAACATAATATTAACATTTCATATTAGATATCACAATCATGATTTTATAGAATAAATGGTAGCAATTCATAACACATGAATCATAAATTAATCAAATAACATGAGCAATGGGACGATAACAGTGTTATAATGAAAGATTTGTGGCATGCACGTAACCCTAGAAAATCATTTCATTAGTATTCAAGGATCACATCCAAGAATATCATAGAGGATTGAGTTTACTCTTCAAACCACACTATAAAAAACTATAATTTAGCAAGGAGTTATTTGTGATGATTTTTAAAAATGTCACTAATTTTTAATTTAGTGAGTTTTTGGAGGAAACGTCACAAGTTTAGCAACGTTTCTGGAAAATATCATTAATTTAGCTAAACAACGCTAAATTATATATATTTAAATAGATTATTTCCCAACATCGATGTAAATATATATTTACATATATATATATATATATTAATATATATATATAAATGGACTCATATATATAAACATATACATAAATATATATATATATAAACACACACACACACATATATATATATACATATATATATATACATATATATATATATATTTATAAACACGTATATATATTTTAAATTTAATCATGTTTTTAAGAAAATGTGTCTATTTTAGTGACATTTTAATCAGGGTTTTAAAACATAGAAAATTATATATATATATATATATATAGTTATAATTATATATAAATAGTTATAATTTTATATATATGTACATAGAAATATATATTTATACACACACACATATATATATATAATATAAACAGAAAATATAAACATATATATATATATAATATAAAACATATATATATAAATTATATTAAATATAAACATATATATATAATATAAACACACACACATATATATATAACATAAACACACACACACACACACACACACACATATATATATATATATTTAAACATAAAATATAAACATATAACATATATATAATAACGTATAAAAATTAATATATAAATGTGTATATAATATTAATTTTATAAATACTAAAATATTTATATATAAATATATATAAATATAACATAATACAGATAAATATTTTAAATTTAGTCTTGTTTTCAAGAAAAATTGACTATTTTAGTGACATTTTTATGAGTGTTTTAAAACATGACTATATATATAATTATATATATAATTATATATATATATATGTATACATACACATATATATTTATACACACACACACACACACACATATAAACATATATATATATACATATATATAAATATATATAAACATATATAAACATATAATATATATATATAATACATACATATATATATATATAAACACACACACACACATATATATAAATAATATAAACATGTATATATAATATGGACATATATATAATATAAAATATAAACATATATGTAAAATGTAAACATATATATAATATAATATAATATAAACATGTATATCTATGTATGAACATAAAATGTAAAATATAAAATATAAAATATAAAATATAAAAAAGAAATATAAAATATAAACCTAAATATATTAATATATAAACATATATATATAATATATTAATTTCTTAAATATTGAAACCTATCAATATATATATAATAATAATATAGTTATTTATCGAAATTCTGAATTGATGGGTTGATTGTGTTCTTCAGTGGGAAGTAAGAGGTGCATGGATCAATTCTTGGAGAGATTGGATTCTTTCTTTTATGTGTAACATAGGTTGGGGTGATGTGGGTGGGACAGATTGTGGGTCATGCAGTACTAGAGGGGGGAGTGGGTGGGTTATTGGAGGGGTGAGGGAATAAAGGGGTACTTGAGGGGCATTGTGGGGATATAGCTCTTAGACTGGACGGTGTACTGGGGAGAAGCGAGAGGGGTGGGTTACTGGTGGGAGCATTTTGGGGAGAAGCGGGAGGGTGGGTTACTAGATAGGGGAGTGGTAGACTAGGTGGGTACTATTAGGAGAGGTGAGGTATAGGATGGGGTTGGGATGTCATAAAAAATTTTCAATTAAAAAAATTGGCGACAAAACTATTAAATTATGAATTTAATATAAAATATTACTTATTATTTTTACAAAATTCAGTATTTTAGGTGTTATTTACCGATGTTTCTAAACAACGTTATAAAATGAGGTGTCACTAATTAATTATGTCTACTAATTTATCAAAAAAATTACCGACTTTTTTTTAGAAACTTCAGTAAATGAGATGTGACTTTCAGACATTTCAAAAAAAATGTCGGTAATTATTTTTTAGAAGTGTTTGTAAACGTTTCTAATTTAGAGACACCTCATTTAATGATGATTTTTATAAACGTTGTTAAATAAATTATAGATGTTTACAAATATCGCTAATGCAAAAAATAAACATCACTAATTCAAATTTTTTTGGAAGTGTCATCATAGTATTCAACATTCACTCCTAATACTATAATAGTTCAAGGAGTCCCTTGCTAAATTAGGTCCACTCCTCATTTTAGCCCTATTTATCTCCTGATATATCCATATTTACCCAATGCATTGGGGGGTTATATAATTTCAGGCCCACATGCCACATAATGAAAATTATACCAATGAGTTACACAATATCATAAATCATTCATCATATCGTAACCCATTAAATGGAAAAGGTTTTCATAAACATTTCATCATGGTATGACCCATGGAAAAAAATTGGGTTTCATAAATATTTCGTCAATTTATCGTATCATAACCCATGGAAAAGGAATAGATCATAGTCTTAGACCATCTAAATAAATAATAAATATGTTATTATTGGATCATATCCTCAGTAAAACTTTATTAAAATAAAAGGAAGTTATATTAGATGAAAATTCACTTAAAATATCACTTGGAATATTCTTTGAGAAAAATACCCTTTCCACTTTGAAATCACTTCTTTGAAATTTAAAATTTTCCATTAATTTTATGGAAAAAAGTTTAATTAAAAAATAATCATGGAAATTTTAAAATAAATCTTTAAATTATTGTGTGATCATTATGGTGAGAAATTTATTTCATATTGTATAAGTTATGAAAAATATTTCATTCATAGCTTTGTTAAAAAAAGTCAAAAAAGTAAATAGTTTGAAAAATTATAAGAGTATTAATTTTAAAACAATTTTTTTTAAAATAAATAATGGGAGTAAATTTCATTATACCATCATATAGTAATATAAAAAAATTCTTGAAAGCATTTTTAGAAAACAAGGATATGGAATAAAAAGTATTTTTGAACGAAGAGAAAAATAAACTCAGTTTTCATTTTAAAAAATTAATCCAGTATCTTGAGTGATTAAAGAAAGAAAAATGAAAGGAAACCATATAATATATATAAGTAGCTATAAGAGAATAAAATTCATGATTTTACTTATAGGTATATCATTATATTTCATTATCGATAATTTAATCATTAAAAATCCAGATAAACAATGAGATTGTAACACAAAACCCTTACCTCAAGTATTGTATTTATCCATACATAATTAAAACTCCTATATAATAAATAATTATTAATTGTAAATTTATTAATGAACAATACTAATACATATCAATCCTATATTATTTTTTAATTATATCTTATCACCCATTTATTAATAATTATTTACTAAAATCATTGTTCTGGGTGATAACTATTTAATTTTTCATGTTTCGGTTCAGAATTATCAGTCTTTATACATTGATTATGGTTCCATAATATATATAATTTTAAAAATTATATGAATATAATATATATTTATTATATATTTATTTATTTATTTATTTATTTATTTATTTATTTATTTATTTTCATCAAAAAAATAGATATCGAAAAATAAATTACATCGTTCAAGGTTTTACATGTGTATGAACGTTGTTTTCACTCTTCAACAAATGGAATGAAAGAAAGATAAATGATAAATTACCTTCATATAATCATTTTTATATCATATAAATCATATATATTCATAAAATCTATCTTTATTACCATCTATGAAAAATGGAAACAAAAAATGAATCACAATTTTTTATACAGTTGCTAGTCCACATATATGCACGAGCGACGTTGTAATTTTCCAATGGATTTAAAGGTAAGATGGTAAATATTATATTATTATTAAATAATCATAATTATTTCATAATAATAATATAAAATAATTAAACCCATCATAATTCTCATCGATAAAATATTTTGATGAAAAATAAATTGTATCGCTACATGGAGATGGCAAGTCGCACATACACAAGAGCGATACTTTCACATCTCATTTGATGGGGGAAAAGGGTGGATAATGGTTGTTTCATAAACATAATAAAATTTAAGTTTATTTTGGATACTAAATTTATTATTTTATTATATATATCATATATTTATAGGATGAAAAAGAATATGTGAAAATAAAGTGATCAGTTAAGGTGATTACCTCTTCTTTGAAAGAACTTTTTCAGATCTCCACATAAGGATACTAGGGTTGGTATCATGGGAATAAAATAACCCCTATAATGTGGATAATAATTTTTAGCAGATAATGTTTTAGATTTTGGTTTAGATATAATTCTCAAAAAAAATTAAATAAGAGAAATCATGGGTTTTTTGTTACAAGTGAGGAGAGGGGCACTCTTGGAATTTCTTAAAAATTAAAATATAAAAAGATGATTATCTAGAAAAATTATTTCAAATGGATAGATATTATAAGATAAGGTGGTACTTTGTTAAAAATAACGTCAACTAACAAAAATTTTTCAGGTTTAAGTTGTATTTAAAGTCTTATCTTTTGGTTTAACTCATTAGTTAACTTATTTAAACCTTAATCATGGTAAGGTCTTTTTCACTTATAAAGGGGTATAATTAATACTTATAAGATTATAATTGGATAATAAATTGAACATTTATGGACTTATAGACCATATATTATCTAAATTGTTCTAATTTAATTTTTTGATTATTTTTAAATTATTTAATAAAATATTATTTTCATAAAATATCATTATTGTCATTTTTTATAATATTTTTTAATTTGACTTTAAAGACACCAACACAAGATTTTAATTCTAATATAACCCATTAAAACAAAACTAATATGATATATTCATTTCTAAAATTTTTGGAACACTATAACTTACTCAAATTATATTACATTTAATATTTTTAAGTCATTTATTTTATTTTATATTAATTGATAAAATATTGTGTCGTCATTGCGTAAGAATTGTAGGTAAATATATAATTATTAAAAATTATAAATAAATTATCATCATAAACAATAATTTAATTGTTCTAAAAATAAACATTAATATTCACTCACAACTTTATTTTTTACCTATGTGAACACATGATAGATAATTAAAAGTAAGGGAGTGACATTTTGAATAATTTTTTCCTTTAAATATTATATAGGTTATTTTCATCGAAATGTGTCCCTTAAATAGTTATATTTAGGGAATATGGGGATAATGGTCACATTATAATCATATAATAATAATTAAAATTAAAAATTAAAATTTAGTTTCAACCTGGGTTAACTGGATTTACCCTTTACTAGGGTGATAAATTTTACCATGTTTACTATTTATAATATCTAAAAATAAAGGGGGGTTATTTAATTATTTTGAAATTATTGATTCCAAATATGGAATCCATTTTTCATTATTCAATATCTACAATTGTTAGAATTAAATTATATAATAAGTTCATAAAACACGATGAAAACTGTTTTTCAGAAAAATACATTTTTAAGCATAAAACTAGATTTATTCCAATCTAATACCAAGAAAAAATATTAGATAAATGTTAAAATATTTGATTAAATATAAAATATATAAATTCTATAAAAATTATTTATCAATAGTGATTAATTTAATTTATTAATTTAAAACCACGTTGTGTTCTTGAAAACAACTTTTTAAAAAAACATATCCTTTATTTTGTAATAATTTTAATTTTTATTTACAAATAATTGATAAAAAATAATTAATTTTATACATATATAAACCATATATTGTTCATAATTTAGTTATTCAAATTCATACACACTAATTTTTCTTCTAGGTTATAATGGTATACTATATCACCGTTCATTTAGTCTTGGGGTTGTGTGTATTGCAATATAGAAAAAAAATACATTTATTTTCAAAGAAATATATCAAAAAGTATTTGGGTGATACACTCAACCCCCCCCAAATGAATTTAACCATCAAAATTTTATCACTCCAATAAATAAAATTGAGGATTCCAATATTTCATTGCATCCTTGGGTTCTTAAGTAGCTTCTTTGATTTTTTTATTCTTACAATGAACATTAACCAGATGAGTAGTCTTGTACCATATCACTTTATCTCTATGATCCAAGATTTCTACCAACATTTCTTTTTAATAAATATTATTCTCTGTTGATATGTCCTCTAAGTCTATTACATGTGAAGGATCAGGTATTTACTTATTCAGGATATATACAAGGAAGACATTGTGAATTGGAGAGATGTTTGGAGGAAGCTCCAAACGATAATCTATCATCACTAATTGGTGAAGAATATTGAATAGGATAATATACCTAGGGATTATATTTCGCTTCATTATGAATCTCATAACTTTATTCCATGGAGATTTTTATAGAAATACCTTCACACCAACTTTTATTTCCAGACCTCACCGATGTTTTTTATTATAAATTTTTGGTCAAATCTGATCTTTCTTGATGTTATACTGAATATATTTAACTTTCAATACCATTTACTCAGTTAGATCAAGTCCCAATAACATTATTTATTCAACTTCAACCCATCACATTATAGTTCTACACTTTTTTATATATTTGTCTTTATAAATATTTATCTGGAAACTTGATTGAAAGCTATTGTTGTAAGAAAACATGACTAGAGGAAGGTGTTTGTCACGACATGACCCATTGGGACCCACCTAGCCAGTGATAAGTTCAGCATGACTAAACCAATACAATATCTAATAGGACAGGGAAAATTGACCAGCATCGAGTAAGAATATCACACACATGTTATGTATTATCCTAATTTACCATTACACACACACATATCCAAGATCATATGATTCTGAGATAATAAAAAATAACGGATGCCATAAATTCATGCATAACATCTATCCCATATCATAGTGTTTTAATAAGTACTGGAATGATATAAAGTGGTATAAATACAATACCAAAACACTGAAAAAATTTTCAAACTACTTATAAGAAGGGGACTAATATAAAATGAAACACTGGTATACACCTCATTTTATTAAGTCCAGAGATATGCTCTGCCTTCTCCAGGACCTCCTAAGAAACCATAAAAAGGTATATTGTATGAATAATACAATACATGAGGGGTAATATCCAATACAAGGGTGAGTATGAAAATACCTGGAATGACACCACAAAATAACCAAACATAAAGAATGAAGTTCAGTTAGATCATAATTTTAATATAATAAACAGAACCTAGATATACTCATAATAGACTCCAAGTCCCGAGAAGGTGTCGACCACTGCCATCCATAGGATTCTACTTGAGGCTTAAAGGTAATTCTTATTCTGAGAGAAATCACTCTATGAGGTGAAATTACTGATCTCTGAGGATTTTGATACCCAGATAGGGGACCACACCCAAGTTCAATGGGAGACACAAAAAACCCTTATGGAATAACATGCTAAGTAGGGGATCATATGCTTGATGATACAGTGAATCGTACTAGATTAGCCTTCTAGATAGGGGATTGACACCCTATGCATGGTGGTCACACTGATACCACCAGACCCAATCTAGTTAAAGGAAGGATGATAGATAATCACTCCCAGAACCACAAGAGGATGTCACAAACTCTATATAAGACAATTATCATATAGGGGATCAAAATCTTGTATTGAGGATACAATGTCACATTATTCCCTCATAGGGATAGACTAAGGTAACACACAAAACCGATACTTGTCTATACTAAGGAGATGAAGTTCTCAAATCCCTCTAAAAGAAATTAAATGACATATAATTAGGTTTTATTATGTGTGCCTCTAATTTTAGACCTACTAGTGTTTGTTCCCCTATTCTTATACCCATAATCATGTACTAGGTTGTATCCCAATACAAGGCTCTACCCATTTAAACCTGGACTATTCGGGTGTATGTCTATGTACCAGGACATGCTCCTACCCATGTACTCCCATATTAAATGTTGAGATACCATCTAGGGTCACACAGCGTGTGGTAGGGACCAAATGGCATGTGATTCTTATCTCTTACATGGAAACCCTTGAATTGTAGATAGGGCCTCACATGGCATGTAGTTATGTTTAACATATTATAAAGAATGGGTTTTCTAGAAACCCATAGTTCTATATCCATGAATTCCCATGTTGTCATCGCCTCCAAATCCACCACCAATCCTGACAAGGATTGCAGAACTGGGTCAAACTAAGATGGTTGTCACCGGAATCATGATTCCAGCCATCCAAATCAGTTTTGAATCCACCACCATTTCTTGTTCTAAAACTTTATGTCAAGTTAGGTAAAATGATACCTATGTACTAGTCTTATCCACTTTGATTCATCCTCCATCGTCATCACACCTCGATCGAAAACTGAAACCGCAATATCGATATTTTGTGTCGAAGAACAGTCACACAATGATTTAATATCGTGTATCCATCGAACCTCAAGCCAAATAAATTTTCTACGATGAACATTTAAAAAACGGGGGAGAAATTCCCAAACTATAAAATTAGGAAAAAACCTCAGATATTTTCGGGTTATCCTCAATTCATTCTCATTAGAAGGAAAAATGAATATCCAACAATTAATCTAATCAGTCATGTATAAATAATATGTCAATGGGTTAGTGGGATTAATCTTCATTTGGCATGGGATAAAAGAAAAAGATGAATCCAAATAATTCAAAAATCCTACAATTGGTTTGTATTGAATTCTGACAAATAATGGTCCAACATCAATGTCGCTAGTGATATCCCCAACCTTTATGGGGGAAGACAATCCTCTAGAAATTGATCTTGATCCTTGACCCATTTCCTTTCACGAAAATTTCTCCAAAAACTCTCCTATCAATGATAGGGTTGTGGAGATAACCATAGGTATTTTTAATAACCATATATTAATAAAAGAATTTAGGTTAATGTGTTAATGTGTAATAAAATAAGAAAATATAGATAATTTATTTTGTTAATTTTCCCATCAAATATTCTTCTGCAATGCTTGATGCTGACAAATATTATGTCTCACCAAGGTTAAAACCCATGCTTCAAACTCAATATAGGTATTTGATTTCTCATCTAAGTCTCCATTCACGTTTTATTCCACTTTTTCAAGACAACTATGTTCATGTGATATTAATATTTTTAATATTTTTTAAAATCTCAATTTAAGGCTCAGTGGTCCTCATAATCTCATGTCATCTAAACTCTTGGCTCCAAAAATATTACTAGATATATTTCAATGTTTTATTGGGATAAAAGTAGATTTTTAATTCTCCCTAACATAGGTATTTTCATCCCAAAAATCACAAAAGACTACTAAAAAATATGTGGGTACTGAGCTAACATATAGGCCCCCAGTCCATAGAGCTCTTCTGATTATTTCTATTTTAGCCACCAGACACATAACAAGGGAATCCATCGCTCATGGAGGATCTTCTCTTACCAATCCTTGATATCTATTGGTATTCTAAAAGGTATCTCAATCCTTGATTTCTAGTTTTCCCCAGTCGATGACATGCAATGAGCCATGCACATATCTCTTCAACTGTGACACATAGAAGATGTCATGTACCTAATCTAATTGTGGTGGTAGAGTTAAGAAGTATTATACCTTGCTAACTCTACATTGTATTTGGAAAGGTTCTATTAGTATAAGATTATATTTCCACTCCAGACAAATCTATACAATCCACATTGATGTGAGACCTTCAGGAACACATGGTCTCCCTCCTCAAACTCCATGGGCCTCCTTATTAAGATTATATAAGACTTTTGATGGATATGTTCAATCCCCATATTCTCTTGGATAATCTGAACATACTCTATCATAGTTTCCACCAACACTTGTTCAATGAGTTCCAACTCACCTAGAATAGTCTAACATATTGTTGACCTATAGGGTTGCCCATAAAAATCCTTGAATGGTTCAATATCGATGGTAGAATAATAGATTTTATTATATAAAAACTCTACTAAGGGTAGGTAATTCTATAAACTATGTCTAAATTCTGGCATACAAGCTCAAATAATGTATTGTATAACTTATATAGTCCACTCAGTTTGGTCATCAGTCTGGGGGTGAAATTTTATGGTCAAACACAAATGAGTCCCAATTTCCTCTTGAAGTCCTTTTTATAATCATGATGTGAAGAGAACATCATGATCTGAAATGATTATCAAGGTAAATATATGGAGCCAGACTATCTCATTCACATAAATTCATATGAATCCCAAAACCGAGGTCTGATCTTAGATAGCTTAGAATTGGCCCAACATGGTGAGTTGTTCTATGATCAAATTGATAGTACCATGTACTATAGATGTCTATGGTAACCCTATCACAATGTCTATAAATATCCCATCCCACTTCCACTCTGTCACCTTAAAGATTTAATCTAAACCAGCTAAAACTTGGTGCTCAACCTTCACTTGCTGAAGAGTGATGTATCGTCAGGAATACATTGCTACATCCTTCTTTATTCCTGACCACCAAAACGAGTGTCATAGGTCTTGGTACATCTTTTCCATACATGCTTATAACACTAAAGGATATGTATGAATCTACCTAATCACCTCCTCATGAAATATCACGGGTACCAATATCCATCCTCTGAAAAGAATGATGTACTCCCTAACTTCATAAAATCCATCAGGAACATGTCCTATGGATTTATGAGTACATAAGGTCTCATAGTCAGTATCTCTATATTGATCCTTCCCAATATATTGTAGAAGCTGTTGGGTAAGAACCATTAACTAGATGTAAGCTTCACCATACTAATTCAAAAGGTGAAACTACAATGAGTCTAACTTCTCTAAATCCTCTAATAACAACTGAGAGAAAGATCTACTAGTGAGAGCATAGCCCACCATGTTTCCCTTTCTAAGAGTATAAACTATCTCAAATTCATTGTCCTGGAGGAACTCTAGCCATTTCCTCTATATCAAGTTTATATCCTTCTTAGATAATATATACTTGAGACTGTTGTGATTAGAATAAATGATAAACCACTCACTTATATTGTAGTGTCACCACATATTCAGTGAAAAGACTTCCACTAGAAACTATAGATTGTGTGTCACATAGTTCTACTCAGGTGGTCTTAACTACATATACCGATATTAAATCATTTCTTAACTCTATATTAGAACAAAACCAAGTCTAATCGCTGATTCATTGTATAAAACCACATATTTGACACCGTCCTATATCAACATCAAGATGGGGGATCTCAACAACTTCTATATCAACTCCTGAAAATATTTTTGGCACCTCTCCATCCCTAGAAATGTTTTCCCCTTCTGGGTAAAAGTATTCAAAGGTGTTGATATCCTAGATAAATCAGGCATGAATATCTAGTAATAAAATTCTAATGTAAATATGATCTACACCTCTATCACACTCTTGGGTGGATCCCAAGCTAACAATTCATTGAACTTCACTGGTTCCACTATTACACCATTTTTTGAGATAAAATATCTCATGATGAGGACCTCGTAAATATAGAACTAACACTTAAAAAGCTTCCCACAAATCTGTTTCTCTTATATTAAGTCTAGTATTATCCTGAAGTGTCTTCCCTTCTCATCCACAAGCACTGAGTATGCTAGGATATCATCGATGAAGAATACAGAAAACTGGTCTAAGAAAGGCTAAAACATCTGATTTATGTTCCCTATGAAAACTATTGGGGAGTTCATCATGCCTAAGGGAATAACTGAATACTCATAGTGACCATAGTGAAATAAAAATGTCAACTTTGGTATATCGTTGTCTCGTAATCACACCTGGTGAAAGCCTAATATGAGGTCAATCATTAAGAACCATCCTGGCCATCTCAAATGATCAAATATTTCATTGATCTTTGTTAGTGTATACTTATTCTTCATAGTCACCCGATTCAGGCCTTGATAATCAACACATTACCTCAATCGCTTGTCCACCTTTGTGATAAACAATACTTGGCCAACCTAGGTAGAAAAACTAAGTCTAAAAATCCCTTCCTCTATAATTCCTCCAACTATCCCCTCACCTCACGAAGCACTATGTGTTCCATATGATATGCTGGTGTAGATATCAAGTTTGTAACTAGGTGTAAGTAAATTCATAATTTAGTTGGGTGGTAATCCCTGCACATCTTTAGGAAAATGTCCACATACATTACCACCACTGTAGAAAGCTCCATAATCATAGTATCCACTACTCCTTAGGTCATGCTATCCAATTGGTTAGAAATCAACTTCACTCTCTTAATTATGAGACCATCCATTTTTTTTTGGGTTTCCTTTTCACCAATAAAGTAAAACCTCATCCAATACCAACAAACACACTGTATCCTCCACCTAAAATTTTCAATCTGTGATTAAACTATGGATATCTATTCCATACCTAATATGAGATTGTACGGCCTTATGTGTATGAGAAAGAGATCCCATAAAAATATATCCCCTCCTAATGTCATGTTACACTATCGGAAGAAGTTTGTGATCACTATGTCCGTCGGTTGAAGTCTCCATGTGCAAAGATCAAGTTAAGGGATCAACCAGAATCTCTAAGTCTCAAACTAGGGAAGTTGAATGAAAGGAATAAATCTCACATGTGTCTATAAGTATTACATAGAAGGTTTAAAAGACACATATTGTACCATGTATCATCCCTAGAGCCTTAGGGTCATAGGCCTCCACTTCTTATCACTATCCTTTCCCCTTCCCACCACCTCCCTATGCTTAGCGTAGACCATATGGGGGTAGTTTTTATGGAAATTGGTCATATCAATTTCCACATCCTACTTCAATAAATACACCTCTACCAAATCCACATACTCACATATATCCTCTATACTATTTATTACTCTATCTAGGAAGCCTTTCAACCATCTCTCTATTAGTTGCATGATAGGTCAAACAATCCCAAGAAAGATCTCCCTGACCATAATTTGAGACACACCACTTATCTCTAGAATGACTTGATGCATACTGGGAGCCTTTAAATTCCAATAAACTTTCACAATATCATCTTTTGAAGAGTCTCATAGCTACCAATCTCTATGACTATCATCATCTACCTACTTCTGAGGTATCATCTTCTGGGTTCCCACTATTAGCACCCACTATCAGTGTCTATTTTTCTATGAAACTATCCACTAAAAAAGATCACTCAATCACTCCAGAATAAGGGGGAATTCATAGATATATCACTCCAATCCTGATATATTAGTGTAATACCCACTAAATTTTTTTTGCTCAGAAGAACAGATCCCAAAAAATATCTGGAGAGTACTGTGAAAGTTCGGCAAACCTTGACATGTACTCAGGAATAGTCATGCTACACAGTTGTAACTGAAAAATCTTTTAGATCCAGGCTAATCACAACATGGCTAGATAAAAAACCTCCTTGAATAGATGATTAAATTTTGACCAAGTGATATATATCATCATATGAATTTGTCACTAGACTCACACATCACCCATTAGATCCCTAAATAAGACTCACTATAAGGACCTCCATCTGATTTTTAGGTTTCCTCTATGTGTGAAAAACTCAGGTGGCTTCCTCTAGCTAGTCCTCATCTACCTAAGGGTCTAGCTCTTCTTGAAACCATATAGGTTTCTTCCTTTGAAAAAAATGTAGTGGACACAGCCTACCTGCATCCTTGGGTCATACATTTGGTGCTAACTACTTATCAAAGCATGGGTTCATGACCGGAAACCAACAAGGAAGTACCACCACTGGTACAAGTCCTTGTACGAAGCCCCGTCACTTAGTGGATCATCCTCATAATCTCATTATAGAATCCTTGATGAAACTTTCATGGAGTGTCACTGAAATAAGAACAATATGTACCATGTTCAATAGATTATATCAAGGGATATTACTCAAAAGGACATAGAAATAAAAACTCATTCTTATATGATTCATATACCAATTTTTCCCCCACAACCAGTGCCTACATGTGTAGAGTTGAAAAATAGGTTTTTAGAGTCTTGGTGAGTGGATATGTCATCCATCGCACCAATAATAAAATCTATATCCTAAGAGTTGATCTCAAAATAGTTTAACACTATGATAATAAAACTCAAAACAATCCTCACAACTAGACAATACTAACTCGGGTCCTAAGGTAGAACCAACTCCTTTGATACTACTATTTCATGACCCAAACAACCAGGCCCCACATATGGCTGATGATAAGCCAACTGTGACTACCCCAAGCCTGCCTCCAATAGGCCATGGGTAGGAGACATCGCTGAATAGGTATATCACACAAAATGGATGCATTATCCTAATGTACCAGTATACTCACATACATCTCCAAGCCTATACAATGTGGAGAAATTAAAAAACAACAGATACAATAAATGAATAAATAACATATATCCCACATCATAGTATGATAATAATTACTAGAATGTAATAAATTCAACAAAATATAAGCCCAAAAAACTGTAAAAGAGTCCAACCTACTCAAAAGGAGGTGACTACTATCAAATTAAATATTGGTATACACCTCAGTTCTTCTAGCCCAGAACTATGCTCTGCCTACTCCAAACCCTCCTAAGACACTATAAAAATATTTTTTATCCACATAAGACATGAAATGTTTGGTTATAATCCATGAAAGGGTGATTATAACAATACCCAGTAGGACCCCCCAAAATAACAAAACATAAATTATCAAGAGTAGTCTGGTCATAATATCGATAAAATAAATAAGACTGAGATATAACCATAAAAAATCCAAGACTTTAAAATTTCTCAACCACTACCATTCATAGGATTCTACCTAAGGCTTCAAGGTAATGCTCATTATAAGGGAACTCACTTCATGGGTTTTACTTACTAAACTCTAGAAATTTTGATACCCATATAGGGGATCACGCCCATAGTCAATGGGGGGAACCATGAACCCTTTGGAATAACCTGTCAAGTAAGGGATCATATAATCAATGATATCGCAAAACCTAAAAGATTATCCTAATAGATAAGGGATTGATTCCATGTTCATGGTGGTTACACTGATACCACTAAAACCAGCCTAAAAAGAGAGAGATGATAGAGGATTAATTTTATAATTATTAGGGGACCCAAAAACATTATCTAAGACAAAACCCATATAGGGGATCATAATCTTGTACTGAGGACACAATGTCACATTATACCATCATAGGGATAGACTATGGGAACATACTCAACCAATACCAGTCTATACTAAGGAAAATGATGGATCTAATCCCTCTCTAAGAAATTACACAGTATGTAATTAGGTTACCCAGAATGTACCAATAATTTCTTACCTTCTTGTGTCTTAATTGTGTTTCTCTACCCATGCTCATGTACACTAGATCATGACCATTTACCTAGTCATGTTTGAGTACCCAACTCTTACCATATACACCTTGCCAATCTATGTGTATTTCCATGTACCTAGTAATGTACCCACCTGTGTAATCCCAAATTACCCTCTGATCCACTAGCTAGAGTCATGTAGCATGTTGTAGGGACCACATGGCATGTGATCCTTATCTCTTCAACAAAAACCCTAGTGTTGCGACTAGGGCCCCACACTGCATGTAGTTCTCATTTACACACAACCTAACATGGGTTTTCTAGAAACTTGAAACACCTTCTCTATATACACCCATGCCACTATCACCTACAGATCCACTACTAATCATTTTATGGATTGTGGATATGGGTCAAACCGAGCTCACTATCATAAGAGAACCTGATTCTAGCCATCCAAATCTATTGAGAATCCACTGTCGTTTTTCAAGAAAATATCCCGTATAAAAATGGGAAGAATGGGCCCTATTTACTAGTCTTTACCACCTTAAGTCTTCATCCACCTTCATCAAACCTTGATCATAAACTGTAACCATGGTATTGATTTTTTTTCTCTGATAAATAGGCATTCAATGATCAAATACCGGGTATTAATCAAACTGTAGGACAAAGAAATTTCCCATCATAAATGTGTGAAAAAATGTGGGAGAAAAGTTCAAACCAAAAAATGAGGAATAAATATCATCCATGTTTAGGTTTTCCATGATTCATTTCCTTTAGAAAAATAAACTAATATCCAGTAATAAATCAAATCATCCATAAATAAATAATCATTCAATGAGTGAATCAATCCTTGTTAGTGGGATTAATCTATGTTTGAAACAAGATAAAAGAATGGGATGAATCCATATTAATAAAACATCCTACCGCAAGTTTGGATCGATCACAGGTCAAGAACAGTCACATGTTGGTGTTTTTTGTGCGATTTGAAACCTCTATTGGTGAAGACGATATCCACCAATAATTTATCTCAATCCTTGATCCATTATAGTTCCCCTAGATTTTCTCCAACGACTCTCCTCTAAATCCCAAGGTTATGCATCTAAACCTAGGGATTTGGAATAGCTATATATTTATAGAGGAATTTAGGCTATAGTTTCAATACAAAATGAAATTAGTAAATTTAATTAATTTATCTTATTAATTCACCCACAGTAACATTCCACAAATTTCTGATTCCAAAAAAGATTATATTATACCTAGGGTAAAACCCACACTTCAAAATCAATAGTGGTATAATATTTCCCATTTGATTCAACATTAAATATTTATTCTACTTTTTATTAAAATTATATATGGCTGAAATTAACATATTTTTAAATTTTAAAAATATTGATTTTAGGTTCAC
Source organism: Viscum album (assembly GCA_963277665.1). NCBI lineage: Eukaryota > Viridiplantae > Streptophyta > Magnoliopsida > Santalales > Viscaceae > Viscum > Viscum album. Next base: position 537,421,663 of record OY728165.1, read on the forward strand.
CGGGCCTTAGAATCTCGCACTGTTGTAGTTCCTAACTCTAAAAATATTAATAAATATATTCCAAATCATTACATAAAAAAATAGAGAAATTATAATGTTGATCCCAACCACCTTTGAAATACATAGAATAATATTTCAGAATATCCTTTGGGGTTTTAAGGGTCCTCTTAGACTAACCATCTGTTTGGGGATGATAAGCAGTGATAAACTCAACTCTATATCATGATCTTGTTGAAGACATCACCAAAATATTGAGGTAAACCTCATATCCCAATAAAATACAATAGAATTTGGTTCTACATAAAACCTTACCACTTATTTAATGTATATTTTGTAAATATGATCAAGAAAGAAATCATCACTGATAGTAAGGAAGAGTATTGAAGTTTTAAGGCGATCGACTACAACTCAAATTGCATTATGGCCATTATATGTTTTTAGGATTATAATAGAAAAATACAAGGTAATGCTTTCCCATTTCCATTATGTTATGGGTGAAGTTTAAAACATCTCACTATACTTCTATCTCTTGGACATAACTTAATGGAATACTAATCACCAAGATACATTCTCTGTAATACCCCTCTTCTTGTTGTCCAATAATAAATGCTCTTTTTGATCCCTATAAATCGTTGTACATCCAGGATGGACAGAAAATGATGATCTATGAGACTAAACAAATAGATCCTTCTATATTTTCGGAATTTATGGGATGTATACACAGTTCTTAAACCTTATCATTCCATAAAAATAAAGGTTAAATTAAGAACATTTTTGAGCTTCTTCTACGACTCTAAATCTTCCTTATGTACCTCTTTACTATTCACTTTGATATATGGTTAGACACTCATTGGGGATATATAATATTTCTCCCCTACCTTCAAGATCACTAGATATATCCCTTTAAAATCCAAAAATATAAGATCTTTTGTGATCCTTCTCATATATGATCTTTCAAATCCAATAAACTCAAAGCATCAGCCACCATGTTCGCTGTCCCAGGGTGATAATATATTGAGTATTCATAATCTTTAAACAAATATAGACATATTCTCTAGTGAATATTAATATATTTTTTATTTAATATATACTTTAATCTTTTGTGATCAATATATATATATATATATCACACCTTTTTCCATAAATATAATACCTTTATATTTTAATGCTAAAATTACTAAAACTATCTCTAAATCATGAGTTGGGTAATTTTTATCATGAACATTAAATATTCATGAGGCATAACCTATAACCACATAATTTTTCATGATAACACATTCTAACCCATTATTTAATGCATCACTATAGATTACATACCCTTCTCCATAAATGGGTAATGTATGCATAGGTGTGCTGATTAACCTTCTCTTTAGTTCCTTGAAATTTTCTTCGCATTGTACTATCCAAAAGAACTTGTCTCCTTTCCGAGATAAATTGGTGAGTGGATTAGTCAGTTGTGAGAAATTATTGAAAAATTGTCTATAATATCCATCAAAAATAATAAAACTGTGTATCTTAGTCACTATGTTTGGTCTTGGACAATGTTGAATAACTTCTATCTTTGATGGATCCACCAATATACCCTATCTTAATATTATATGACCCAAAAATGAATATTTTTGTATCGAAAATTAAAATTTTGTAAATTTTTCATACAAATTATCTTTCCTTAGTGCATTAATTACAATTCACAAGTGATATTCGAGTTCTCAATTTCTATTTGAATATATAATAACATCATCTATAAAGACTACCACAAACTGATCAAGGTAATCTATAAAAACTCTATTAATTAAATATATGAAGATAGTGAGGGAATCATTAAGAACAAATATAATCATTATATATTAAAATATTCAATACAATATATGAAATTATGTATATGGTTTTTCCTCTTCCTTTACCCTTAATTAATGATATCCAGAATGAATATTATTCTTAGAAAAGTATTGGAATCCTCATAGTTAATCAAAAAAGTCATCAATAAAATTATGAGGATACTTATTATTGATTGTGATCTTGTTGAGTTCTCAATAATAAATAAAAACTCACATTGATCCATATTTATTCGTAACAAAATGAACATTTGTACCCCAAGGTGATGAACCTGGTCAAAGGAATCCATTTTCATGATTCTCCTAGAGTAGCTTATTCAATACCTACAAAGATATACGATCATAGGTTTTTTTTGGAATATCAAACATGAAATCCTTTCCTTAAAAATTGATGTGAAATTTATGTAATGAAAAATAATTTATCCCCAAAAATAAACTCAAATTAAGCTATAGGGAGAATAATGATATTTACCAGAATCACATTCCCATAAACTTCAATTGGATTATAAGTATATATCAGTGATGTGATCATCATAAGATTATGGGTTTTTATTGTTAATTGAACATCTAATAATTGAGGTGGTACTATGATACACTGAGAAATTTCATCAAATATAAAATATTTGGTAGATCTTGAATAAAATATGGCATTAGAAATTCATAATTAAATGGTAATTGTACCTTTTACCACTTTGTTACACACTCCACATTAGAAATAGTTATCACGTGAGAAATCCCTTTTTCTCTGGGATTAATAGGAATATGACATTAGTAATCATCATTAACCTTAATGTTTGATCATTATTTAATATAGTTCTCATACTCCTTGCATTTGAAACACATTATTATGGGTTGTTACTTTTTTTAATCTTTTTCAATTCACACTTCATTTAGTGGTCCCATCACATAACAATGGTATTAAATTTCACAATGACCTTCCTTTCTACACTTAAAACATTTTTCATTCTCCTTAAGACAAATTCCTCCATGTTTCCTTCTATACTTTGGCCATAAAAGAATTGGTGCCTTCTTCTATCCATGGTTTTTAGAATCCCCTTTGAATTCCATCTTTATTTTATTATCAAAATCATGAGGTTTATGGGTAAATCCAATCTATATTTCCACCTTGATAGAATAACAAATGATTTATTCATAAAAGCGAAAGTCTCTTATGGATATAACCATTCTAGAAATTGTTTAATGTCACTAAAGAATCGATAAACCATAATTTTAGGTTAAATGAAAATACCCAAAGTGTACCTCACTTGTATTATAGAATTTTCATCATAGGTACTAGAGGATTCATCATCCCTATACTTTATCTCAAGGAATTATTTAATAATTTTTGTTTGAAGAATACAAAGATTATACTTACTAAAAAATAATATCTTGAACTCATCCCACTCCACAGAGTCAATTTTTTTATGTTTTTACCTATTCTTGATGATATTGCATTATTGATCATCTTCACCTTCCAAATGCTAAATAGATTAAATAACTTATTCAGGTTTCACAAACTAGAGATCAGAAAATATATTTTTAGTGATACTAATCTATTACCCAAAAACTATTGGATCATAAAAACATCTAAAATAATTTGGTTGTTGCCTCATGGAGGACTCAATAGAACTTTATTCCCTATTTTTTCATTTAGTACCCCAGTATGATTCATATCTTGAAGAAGTTCTTAAAAAATATCAATGATATTTTTTATTCCAGTTCCGATAAAATTTTGTTCCTCATGAGGAAAGTCATTTCATTTTCAATCACATTCAATATTAATATAATTAATTTGGGTTTCATGAATTTACTAAAATCAAAAATGATAGTGTGTGAAATAATAATTATAGTGGGAAACCGTATAATAATAATAAAATAATTTATTGGATATATAAATCATGAAACATTCATTTAAATCTATGAAACATTAGTTTTAACCTAGTTCATCCATGATCATCATTTATTCAAATCATGCTTAATTTTTTGTAAGGAAAATATGAATTAACCCAAACTTAACCCCCTAGGAGTGTAAAACCAGGTGTGTAGTAAGGGAACACGCACCGTAAACTAGAATGATATTTGAGGTATACTCAACCAACTCTTTTGTTGTTATTACAAATATATTCATATATTCAAAAATCATATCTAGTTGTAGTATCAAGATGTGGATGTTTTTTTAGTAACAACACACTCTTTTATTTAATATATCTTAGGATATTATCCTATTCTTAAGATTATCCTAAGGCTTCTTAATAAATTATTCTCATCCTAGTTTAAAAAGGTAAATAAAACTTGATTTGATAGAAACTATACAGTCCCATACTTGTTATACATACATACATATATATATATATATATTAGATTAATGTTCATTACATTACATAACAATCCATGCCCAAACCATGTTGTTCTGGTATCTTTGCAAATGTAGATACATAAAAACTAGATCATAATATTTCTGCATCACCTCCCACATAGTTCTTCATAATTAGCACCCTTCTTAGACATATCGTACCAAAATAATTTCTTCATAACATAGGTAAAGAAAACATAAGCAAGGGTGATTTAATATTTTCATTAAAGGTAACTAAGGGAGACATCATTGAGCACATAAACATAATAAGAGAAAAATGGTATGAAAACATGATATCAACATTTGAAAACCACACCCTACATATCAAATATCATAATCTTGAGTGATGGAAAAAATCCTAGAATTTTATAAGACAAGAATCATAAAGTGATAAAAGAATATTATCCATGAAGGAATAACATTAGCATAAGGCATTGATTTAGGGCATACACATAAGTATAGAAAATAATTTCATTAGTCACCAAGGAACACATTAAAGACTATTATAGTGGATTGGGCTCAATCCCTAAACCATCATATTAGTCAAGGTTCATTCCCAAGACTACCATAGTGGAAATATTCCCTTATTAAACTAGGTTCACTAACCATTCTAGGCTTGTTTATATCCTGAGATATATATATATTTACACAATTAATTAGAGAGATATATAATTTTATGCCCACACACCACATAATAAAAATCATACAGATGTACTTAAATATATCATAAATAATTTATAATATCATATCCCATGACAAAAATGGTTTTCAAAAATATTTCATCATGGAATAACTCATGAAAAAGAAATGGGTTTCAGAAACAATTCATCAATTAATCATTTCATAACCAGTCGAAAAGGAATTGGTTTCATAAAACTATTTCTATAATAAAGATAAATTATCTAGAGAAAGAATAATAATTGTATCATTAGATAATATTCCAATAAAATAATAAGTTATATCAAAGTATTCCATATTAGAGGAAAATTCCATTAAATGATCACTTGGAATAATCTGTAAGGAAAGTCCCATTTTTTATTTGAAATCAGTTCGTTAAAATATAAAAATTTACAAAATATTATGGAAAATAATTTATTTGATAAGAACCTTGGAAACTTTTAAATGAAGCTTCAAATTATTGAGTGGTCATGATGGTATAAAATTTCATTCATGTTGTATAAGATAAAAGAAAACACTCCTTTCATGCCTTTGTAAAAATAGTCAAAAAGTACCTCCTTTGGAAGATGACACGACGATTCAATTTAAACCATTTAGTAAAAATCTGATCATGGGTAAAATTGAAATTATAAAACAATATAGTAATTTTAAAAACATTATTGAAAACATCTTTAAAAAATAATGACATTAAAGAAAAAGTATTTTAGATTGAAGAGAGAAATAAAATCATTTTTTCTTTAAACATTATTTCAATATCTTGGGTACCTAAAGAGAGGAGAGTAAAAGGAAACCATTTAATCTCTAGAAATAAATAGATAAGAATAAAATAAATGAGTATCTTGAGAAGTGTTTTGTAAGATATCATCATCAGAAAATTAATCATAAATAATCCTATTGAATAATGATATTGTAACATAAAACCCTTACCTCAAGTCTTTTATTTCTTCACACACATTTGAAACAATTTTATAGTAAATATAGATTTAATATAAATTTATTATATAACCATAATCATATATATCATACAATAAATGATTTTATTATAACATCTTATCATCCATTTATTAACATTTCTTTATTAAAATCACTTTTTTAGGTGATAACTACTTTGTTTTACAAAAACGTTTTGGTTTGAAAGTCCTAGTATTTATACTTTGATTATGATTGCATCATCTCAAAAAATTTAATCATGATATAAAAATAATATATATTCATTATATATATATATATATATATATTCATTTATAAAATTTATATATAGAAAAATGTATTACACCGTCTATAGAGATGGTAGGTTGTACGTACGCATGAACATTGTTTTCACTTTTTGAAGGATGGGACGAAAGAAAGGTAAATAATAATTCTCCTTTATAGAACATTATTACATCATATAAATTATATATATTCATAAAATCCATCCTTACTACCATCCATGTAAAATAAAAATGAAAATTTAATCACATCACTTTGTGGTGGTTGTTGTCCATGCATACGCACATTACTACAAAACAGGGTTTATCCAGCGCTATGGATTTAACAATACTAGATAAAAGCACTGTTAAAGACCCCCATTATCATTTATAGAAGAATATATACTTAAGGGGGTCTTTAACAATGCTAAAAATCACTAATAAATTTCCCCTATATCAACGCTTCTAAAAAATGATGATAAAGACAACACCTTTATCAGTGCTAGAAAAAACACTAATAAAGGGGGATTTTATTAGCGCTTTTTACTAGAGATAATAAAGGGTATATTTAAAAAAATATTTCATTTAAAAATATATATCAATATATAAATACGTAAATATATTGATATCCATATAAATATAATGTATATTTTTTGAAAAAGTTTTATATAAGGACAAATAAACATTTACACTTAATATATAAGTTATTTAATGAAATTGTTTTATAAAATAATTTTAAAATATTTTAATTAATAATTTGATAATTAGTATATATTAATATTCATTTAATAATAATTTTAAAATAAAAATGTCAAAAAATTAATAAAGGATAAAAAAAAGTTGAAAACATAACTCGAACTTCCAACGACCATAACTTTTGATCCAGGGGTCCATTCGGGCTCTTTCACATATCAAATAAATGTTTTCGGTCAGCTCTATACCAGGTTGACAGGAGTACCTTGGTCACTATTTTTCAAGGCCAAAAAGTCCAAAAAGGTCTCCAAAACAGAGTTTTTAGTCAGGGTATCCCAATTTTTTATCATTTTATGGATTTAAAGCCTCATTTAAGGAGGTCTTATTACCCTTTTTAGTGGAGACTAAATTTATTTCTTTTTATTACATTCAAATTGATTTTATGGTTTTAAAATTTTATCATTTTTTACAATTTATTTTTATTTATAATTAAATATATTCATATTTTTTATTTTTACTTACAATAAATCACTTGTATAAATGCATATCTCAATATATTTATGTAAAAATGTTATTAAAAATATATAAAAAAAATTTCATTTCATTTTATTTAAGGTAATATATTATCCATTTTTTCCTTTATAAAAATAGAATAATGTGTGCATATAATTTATATATATATTTTTGTATATTAATAAACACAAATATATATATATATACCATTATATTAATATATATATTTGTATTTATATTCTAAAATATATAAATGAATATTAATATATAATATATTTAAATAAATATAATTTTTTATATATATCACACATTTTAAAATATATAAAAATAAATATAAATGTGCTTAAATATAAAAGAAAACACACATGGAATAGTGGTGAAGAGCTTCAGTTTTATGAGGGAGGTATTGGGATAAAATCCAGGCATGTTCATGAATGAAGGGTAGCCTTCTAGCACTGAGGAAGGGGGTGGGGTGTGTGATGGGACATGTGTAGTGGAAATCCCTAAGATAGGGGGTTGTAAGTGAAAATAAAGGGGGAGTTGATGTGGGTGGAAAATTAATTTTTTCATGTTTATAACGGTGATTTTTTTATGCTATTAAAATACAACCTTTAACTATGCTAAAAATATAACTTTTAAAATCACCCTTTAAAAATGTTATAAAAAACTGTTGTTAAAGGAACCCCTTAACTACACTAAAAATAACTGATAATGGGTGCCTTTATTAGAATTTATTAGTTCTTTTAAAGGGCTAATTTAATAGTTATTTTTAGAAATGTAAAATACCACCCCCCCCCCACCTTAACATTTCTCTCAATATAAACACTTTTTAAGTCCTGATAAAAAACCTTAACTTGTGTTGTTAAAGCCCTGATTTATAGTAGTGGCATGAGAGATGTTATAATTTTACAACAGATTGGATGGTAAGAAATTAGATGTAATATTATCATTAAAAAATAATAATTATGTCATAAATATCATATTTAAACATTAAACCCATCATAATAATCATCCAAAAAATACGGTGAAAAAAATTTAATTGTATCTCCACTTGGAGATAGTAAGTTGTACGTACACATGAAAAATAATTTCACTTCTCATTTCATGGAAAATAGAGTGGATAATGTTTGTAACACCCCGACCCCAGTTACCCAGAGTCGGTGCATTATTACATAACATTGTCATGATCACAATAAAGATCAAGTCTCGAAAGACCGATTAGTTTAGTAGCATTGGAAACACTAGATACATTCATAAAGTTTTACATTACATCAAAAAAAACATCTTGTCTTCATATCCCCTCATACTATCCCTTCTGGTCATTCATAAATTACTTCTTCATAATCCTGGGAAAAATAAAACATTGAAAGGGGTGAGCTCAGATGCTCAGTAAGGATAACAATATAGCAGAAGCTTTCATAGATAAGCATAAACACTTAAGGCAATTTATAACTAAAACAAAAGCCTTTTAAACATGAACTTCAATATAAAATGGCAAAGATAAAATGAAATTATGCCATTTACGTAATTACATGGATATTCTAATACTCAAATAATCACATGAAATATCAATAACTACTTTCATAATGATGGAATTCATAATTCCAGACTATCAGAACCACATAGCCAAGGCCTCGTGCCAAGACTACAAATAAGATTTGGCCAAGGCCTTGTGCCAAGACACTAGTTTGTCTCATGAGACCTACCGATGCATCTAGGAGCTATAACGGGCTCCACCCGTCACTTATTAAGTCCAATGTATTCCTCATATGAACAGGTTTAAACATAACATAAACATTCGTATTAAAATTAGAATACGAAATGTCAATACTTTAAGCACAAACTATGAATGGTATAAAAATAGCACATCCACAGTCAAACATAACTCATTCGATACAATATGGAAGATTTCATTGTATCACATTAACCTCAATCAAGAATAATGAAGGATTTTGACATAGATGAAAATAATCATCAAAACTTTTTGAGAGAATTATCCCCATTTTTCTTGAAATCATTTAAAAGTCACACTATTTGTCAAGAAGCCATTTAAAAATAGATTTTTGAATCAAAGTGTCCCATACCACTTTGAAACTTTTTAAAAAGAGTTTTAATTTTAAAACATTAATGTCCATATAAATAAATCCTTAAAACCATTTTTAAAACATGGACATTAATGAGCAAGATTTAGATGAATAAGTCTTTAAAACATTTAAAAATGGTATTTTAGTTAGAGATTCTAACCAAAAGAGAGACACTTGAATACAAATAATTGAGGTAATCAAAACTTTGTAATATCATTAGAATAAAGGGATTCATGATATACTATGTCAAAGTACATTATATACACCACATAAAAGTGATTTGGTGTATATCAACAAATAAGCCTCAATGGAATTTAAATTGAGATGAAATCTCTCATAAAGGCTGTATCCTTAGGTTAAGGATAAATCAACGACATAGTTATGTGTGAAAAATATAAATACTCTAAATATGATTGGATATTCAGTGTAAATCAATCAAAGGATATTCACACATAATCTTATAAAACAACACCAATGAATTGGATGTTTAACTCAACAAATGGTGAATGAGTTAAAATTACTCTTATCAAATTCATATCGATGACTTGAGAAATTATCAATGGAGTGATTATGTGTATCAAAAGTATATCCACAGAAAATGGGAGTGGCAATTATGACATAAGAAAATGAATAGTTATTCCACACATAATCTCGGAGTAAAATAATCAATGAAGTTTGCGTAAAGCTGAATAAATGGAAATTGAAATTTCAAATTCCCTTATCGATTTGGTAACTTATGAAACATACACCCATGAAAGAAGGATCATACAATGATTATTTAAATACCCATAAATTAAAGTATATTACACAATTAATACAATCATGGTCAGTAAACATACACCACATGTAATAAATAAGTGGTGAACAATGGAATTCTCACAGAATTAAAAGTGAGATAAGAAACCCCTTACCTTCTACTTTTCCTTGGTTGGGGGTAGGTTAACCTCCTATATAATGGTGAAATAATTGTTATTAAATTATAAAATAATCATATGTATTAATATGATATCATATATGATATTTTAACATTTATTTGTTAATAATATCTTAGTATTATCGTCGTTTCGGGTGTTAACTTACTCATTTTCTTTTATATGTTTTGTTATGTAAGCCATGTTTGTCATGGATAGGTTGTATCTTATTCATATACATAATGATATCAAGTTCTTAAAAATTATTTTTAAATCATAAATTGATAATTATACTTGAATGGATATGATGGAGAATGAATCTCATCGCGTTCGTGGAGACGGTAGTCCGTACGTACGCACGAGCGACAATATCATTCTTTTGATATTAAAATAATATATACTTGGATGGTATATTATATACACAGAATCATTATCATGTTATATTTATTGTTTACATGAATTATACATCATTATTATAACCATCCAAATAATAATATATTGAATAACAATTACACCACGATGTGGAGACGGTAAGCCGTACGTACGCACGTATGGTGACATGTTATTCAAATGGTGGATAGAATACTGAATATGGTTGTACCATATTTATAATAACATCACAGTATATATAATATAATGGTGTTATTATTTTATAATGGAAATAACAAAGAAAGAAGAAGTGGAAGAAGAAAGGAACTTGAAAAGGGGTGGTGAAAACATTACCTCTTCTTCGGGTTCTTCCTTTTTATTTCATCAAAAGGGCTCCTTAGGTTGGCTTTCTGATCAAACTAAGGCCTCTAGGTTCTAGTGAGGGAAGTTTAGAGAGTATTTGGGAAGGTTTTTTCTGAACCAAAAGGCTTTTAAGGTGTGGAGAAATGAGAGGGAAGAGTTCCCTTTTATAAGATGGGTGAGGGGCACCTTTGGAAAAGCTAAAAATATTAATTTATAATAAATTCATATTCGGTTTCTAATGGCTCCAAAGTTGATTATTAAAAGTTTAAGGTGGAGATGGGTCGAAAACCACTCATCCAATAGAATTTAGACTGGTTTGGGTTATTATATTAACCTTATCTTTAAGTATTAACTCTTAGTTAATTAGTTTCACTTTTACAATGTCTCTTTGTATTTTTATATTATATGGTTAATAAACTTACCATATACATCCAAGAGACCCCCAAGTGCTCCATTAATGATATACCTATCGTGATATAAGTCTCTTGGCTGAACCTTATATTTTTAAGAATTTAATATCAATTAATAATATAATATTTATTTTAAAAACTCTTTTATGTCAATTTTGACACTATTCAATAATTGATTTTTATAAAAATTATAACAGAATTATTACTTCGAAAAAAGTTAATTAAATCAATCCTAACATGTCATATTATCCTAGAAAATTAGTGTAATTCATTTAAAGTCTTAAATTATATTTATTTGGGTATTTATAATATCAATTATTTTAATTTTTCTCTATTATGGTAATTACTGCATCATCATTGTGTCATAAATATATTAACTTATTTAATGTTTAAAATTTATAAATAAAATATCATTATGTAGGAAATGTTATTATCTTTTTAGTAAATAAACTTTGATTTTAACTCTTTTAACTCTTCTTTGAATTAAATAATAATAAATGTCTTAATCTAATCCAAGTGGACCTAAATGATAATATTTTATTCCTAATGTTGTTTTTGGTCGAGATACACTTGTCCAATAGAATTATGACTTGTGTTAGGGTAATATTAATATCATTTTTACCCTTAATTACCCTATTTACTTTTAACCATGGTAAATAAAAGTAAAAATTTACTATTCACCAAAAATTATTTTTATCTCATTGAACCACATTTTACTTCCTGATATTAACCGTGTCTTTCGGATTTTCAAAATTCCATTCACAGAAGCGGTAAAATTAAGTTTTATGAAAAATTCAGTTTTTTTAACTACCACTTAGTAGTTTCACTATTCATCAAAAATTGATGTTTTTCAAAACAATGCCAAAATTTCACCCTAAGCTATAGTTGATATTCCAAATTCAAAAATGATGTCTATATTACAAAATTCTAAACATATAAGTTGAATTAATTAATTTTATAATTAATTCCCGTTGTGACAACAAATAGCGTGTTTTTAAGAAACAATATATATCAAAAGATTGACAATTGTTTAGGTCCAATTTCAAAGTGAAATTAATTCTAATGAACACCATTGGATAAAATAGTAAAAATATATTCTAATTATACTTTAAAAACACTCAATAATATAATTTATCACTATATATTATTTTGATTTAAAAAGTTGTTTTTAATTAAAATTTATTAATTTAACTATTCATCAAAATATAAGTGTTATCTGAAAAGTTCCAAAATTTCACCCTAGGATAAATTCGATATTCATAATCCAAAACTGAAGTCCATTTTGAGAGATAGAATTTATAAAATTTCAAAAAGTAGGTATAACTATTCATAACGGCTAGTTTGATTGGTTGTGGTGTCTTAGAATCTCGAAGTTGCGTACAATGCACGCCATTGCATTATTCGAAGGAAAATGTACCATGGAAGATTGGGGTGTTACATTCACCCCTCCTTTAATAAATTGTGTCCTCGCAATTTTAAAAATTGGGCTTGAGAATATAATGGAAAGTCCCACATCAGAAAAAGAGTCAATAAAACTATTACTTTAAAAGAAATAAAGAGGTATAAAGGTCACCCAAGATAACCCATACTAGGATTCCAGGTAGGAAAACATGGATATGGATGATAAAATAAGTGTCAAGTTCTGATGGAGAGGGATACAAATCATGATTAGGAGAAAGTTAACAATAAGAAAACCACAAACTTGTGTTGGGACAACCGATCATTAATATCCTAGTAAGAAAAGTAAACGGACAACATTTTTTGTTTTAAGTTACATTTCATAAGGATGAGGAATTCATTTATGATATTGACTAAGAATATAAAGATATATACTTACTTTTTAAGTAGAGTTTCATTCTTTAATAAATTTCCACTACTAAATCATTTTTTTAAACGATGAGTATTCAAGAAGACTTGGTCACACTGGAAGAGCTGGAATAAACTTCTATAGAATCACATGATCCATGTAGGATAAACTATATATTTACATTGTCTTTAGAGATTAATAAAAACCAAAATGGTTAGTATAATATCTGATGACCCCCCAAATAGATATTCTATTAGAAGAAGAAAACACTAATCTTAATTTCTAAAATTAAACCATCAATACCCCAAAGTTAAATAAATACCATTCAATAATCAATTGTCCTTAAAATCCTTTAATATAATCCAAACTAATATTGAAACCCAAAACATAGAAGAATTTGATTATTTAGTCCCCCATGTTAAATTTTATCCCCAAATGACATCACATACTCTTAAAGTCACATACTTAAAAGTAATTAACCTCATCACATAATCTCTATTATAGGTTAATCATTTCCATAAATAACCCAAATCACTATAAATACACAATAAAAACGTAGATAAAAATCTACCATTACTCCACAAATGAAACCCCATAGTATTCTATTTTTCTTGGGCATATAGTGTTCCCAACAAAGCGAACATCTTCCAAAATAACATTTATCACTTAATCACCAAATCATTTTCCTATACCAAGGGTATTTCATTTTATAAGACATAAGAACCCAAATCAACTTATTATTGATCAATAAAATCATTTAACTAAAAGTAATTACTCACACTATCCAGGGACTTCATGTAGTCTAGTGGTAGGCGATAAATCCCAATCGCACTTTGGTTGTGGGTTCGATTCCCATAGCTTTGTCCAATGCGACGGGTTGTCACACGGTCTACGTGTTGTCCTTTTTCAAAAACTATATTTTATAATATTACCAAAATGAGATAAATTCCCCAGAATACCATAACATAATTTAACCACAAATGTTATATCATACCTTTCATTTTCATCCCAAATTATAATAACTTATAATTCTCTCAAACCCCAATGATCATATAAAACCAAATGCTTATTTATAACTATATTCACAAGTGAAAAGATAATTATTCATCAAATATTATTCTCACATGGCAAACTACAGTTTTAAAAAATACAAGAGAAAATTATTCCAAAGTAAACCCATCAACAAGGAGCACTAATACTTTTTAAACATTTCTCCAACCATTTATTTCCACATTGCTTCTTCTTTGACCAAGAAAATATCTTATAGAATAGGGCATTCACTCGGTTAATGTCTAGGTCCCCTAAATTTATGGAAAATGACTGTAAATGGATTCTTGGGACCATTTTTATCTTCTTCCATAGTACTCTTCATTTTTCTTCGATAATTATTCACTTTATGTCCTTCCTTCCTACATGTAAAGCATTTCTTTGTCCCATTGAGACACTTTCCTGGGTGTCTCCTTCCACATTTCCTGCATGATGGAAATTGAGGATTTCTTTATCTATGGTCTCCACTACTAGAGCTCTTATCATTCATCACCTTTCTCTTCTTTATTGAGTCTGGTAATTGGTTAATATATATATTGTTGATCATATTTTTGGAAAATTGATTGGGCATAAAGATGATATCTTTTACACCTATCAACATTCCATCTTATTGCTCATTGCCACCACTGTTCCAACCTTGTAAATCATTCTCAAAGTCACTATGACTTCCTTGGAATCCAGCCATTGACTAAAACCAGAAAGCATTGTGTGAGTAATAGTAGTCATACAATCATTTAGAGATTAACATGTCACCATATTCTCAATTTGAAACACATTAGGATTAAAAAAGGTCATTTACTCTCATCTTATATATATAATACTTTAAATCGGTTTGTAAAGAAAATGTAAATTATCCTAAGAATATCACTCGGGAGTTTCGTAACCAAGAGTGCAGCAAGGCCCGTTGTCGTGTACCAGTTCCCATTCGAGTCTACCTCAAAGAGTTGTTTTCGGGTTTTACCCCTAGGTACATCTATGCCAGAGCCTCCTCTACCTGCTCGTATCCAGACAGGGATGTATTTATTGGAAAACTCATAAAATCTCTACAATACCAAAATTCTAGGAAGTTCTTCTATACTAATCCTCAAAGTTCATCTTAGGTCTACGTGCTCTAATCAGAGTTTATCTAAATCAAGCTTCCATGTTTTGTACTAAACTTCCTCTGATACCAACTGTAACACCCCGACCCCAGTTACCCAGAGTCGGTGCATTATTACAAAACATTGGCATGATTACAAGAAAGATCAAGTCTCAAAAGACCGATTAGTTTAGTATCCTTGGAAACACTAGATACATTCATAATGTTTTACATTACATCAAAAAAACATCTTGTCTTCATATCCCCTCATACTATCCCTCCAGGTCATTCATAAATTACTTCTTCATAATCCTGGAAAAAATAAAACATTGAAAGGGGTGAGCTCAGATACTCAGTAAGGATAACAATATAGCAGAAGCTTTCATAGATAAGCATAAACACTTAAGGAAATTTATAACTAAAACAAAAGCCTTTTAAACTTGAACTTCAACATAAAATGGAAAAGATAAAATGAAATTATGCCATATACTTAATTACATGGATATTCTACTAGTCTAATAATCACATGCAATATCAACAACTACTTTCATAATGATGGAATGCATAGTGCTAGACTATCATAACCACAAAGCCAAGGCCTTGTGCCAAGACTACAAATAAGATTTTTCCAAGGCCTTGTGCCAAGACACTAGTTTGTCTCATGAGACCTACCGATGCATCGAGGAGCTATAGAGGGCTCCACCCGTCACTTATTAAGTCCAATGCATTCCTCATATGAACAGGTTTAAACATAACATAAACATTCGTATTAAAACTAGCATACGAAATGTCAATACTTTAACCACAAACTATGAATGGAATAAAAATAGAACATCCACAATCAAACATAACTCATTCGATACAATATGAAATATTGTATTGTATCACATTAACCTCAATCAAGAATAATGAAGCATGTTGACATAGATGAAAATAATCATCAAAACGTTTTGATAGAAATATCCACCTTTTTCTTGAAATCATTTAAAAGTCACACTATTTGTCAAGAAGCCATTTAAAAATAGATTTTTGAATCAAAGCGTCCTATACCACTTTGAAACTTTTTAAAAGGAGTTTTAATTTTAAAACTTTAATGTCCATATAAATAAATCCTTAAAACCATTTTTAAAACATGGACATTAATGATCAAAATTTAGATGAATAAGTCTTTAAAACCTTTAAAAATGGTATTTTAGTTAGAGATTCTGACCAAAAGAGAGACACTTGAATACAAATAATTGAGGTAATAAAAACTTTATAATATCATGAGAATAAAGGGATTCATGATATACTATGTCAAAGTACATTTTATATACCACATAAAAGTGATTTGGTGTATATCAACAAAGAAGTCTCAATGGAATTAAAATTGAGATGAAATCTCTCATAAAGGCCGTATCCTTAGGTTAAGGATAAATCAACGACATAGTTATGTGTGAAAAATATAAATACACTAAATATGATTGGATATTCAGTGTAAATCAATCAAAGGATATTCACACATAATCTTATAAAAACAACACCAATGAATTGGATGTTTAACTCAACAAATGGAGAATGAGTTGAAATTAATCTTATCAAATTCATATCGATGACTTGAGAAATTATAAATGGAGTGATTATGTGTATCAAAATTATATCCATAGAAAAGGGGAGTGGAAATTATGACATAAGAAAATGAATACTTATTCCACACATAATCTCGGAGTAAAATAATCAATGAAGTTTGTGTAAAGCCGAATAAATGGAAATTGAAATTTCAAATTCCCTTATCGATTTGGTAACTTATGAAACATACACCCATGAAAGAAGGATCATACAATGATTATGTAAATACACATAAATTAAATTATATTACACAATTAATACAATCATGGGCAGTAAACATACACCACATGTAATAAATAACTGGTGAACAATGGAATTCTCACAGAATTAAAAGTGAGATAAGAAACCCCTTACCTTGTACTTTTCCATGGTTGGGGGTAGGTTAACCTCCTGTATAATGGTGAAATAATTTTTATTAAATTATAAAAGAATAATATATATTAATATGATATCATATATGATCTTTTAACATTGCTTTGTTAATAATATCTTAGTATTATCGTCGTTTCGGGTGTTAACTTACTCGTTTTCTTTTATATGTTTTGTTACGTAAGCCATGTTTTTCATGGATAGGTTGTATCTTATTCATATCCAGAATGATATGAAGTTCTTAAAAATTATTTTTAAATCATAAAATGATAATTATACTTGAATGGATATGATGGAGAATGATTCTCATCGCGTTCGTGGAGACGGTAGTCCGTACGTACGTACGAGCGACAATATCATTATTTTGATTTTAAAATAATATATACTTGGATGGTATATTATATATACAGAATTATTATCATATTATATTTATTGTTCACATGAATTATACACCATTATTATACCCATCCAAATAATAATATATTGAATAACAATTACACCACGACGTGGAGACGGTAAGCCGTACGTACGCACGTATGGTGACATGTTATTCAAATGGTGGATAGAATACTGAATATGGTTGTACCATATTTATAATAACATCACAGTATATATAATATACTGGAGTTATTATTTTATAATGGTAATAACAAAGAAAGAATAAGTGGAAGAAGAAAGGAACTTGAAAAGGGGTGGTGAAAACATTACCTCTTCTTCGGGTTCTTCCTTTTGATTTGATCAAAAGGGATCCTTAGGTTGGCTTTCTGATCAAACTAAGGCCTATAGGTTGTAGTGAGGGAAGTTTAGAGAGTATTCGGTCAGGTTTTGGCTGAATCAAAAGGCTTTGAAGGTGTGAAGAAATTAGAAGGAGGAGTGCCCTTTTATAAGAGGGGTGAGGGGAACCTTTGGAAAAGCTAGAAATATTAATTTATAATAAATTCATATTCGGTTTCTAATGGCTCCAAAGTTTATTATTCAAATTTTAAGGTGGTTATGGGTCGAAAACCACTCAACCAATAGAAGTTATACAGGTTTGGGTCATTATATTAACCATATCTTTAAGTATTAACTCTTAGTTAATTAGTTTCACTTTTACAATGTCTCTTTGTATTTTTATATTATATGGTTAATAAACTTACCATATACATCCAAGAGACCCCCAAGTGATCCATTAATGATATACCTATCATGATATAAGTCTCTTTTCCGAACCTTATATTTTTAGGAATTTAATATCAATTAATAATATAATATTGTTTTTAAAAAATCTTTTTTGTCAATTTTGACACTATTCAATAATTGATTTTTGTAAAAATAATAACAGAATTATTACTTCTAACAAAGTTAATTAAATCCATCTTAACATGTCCTATTATCCTAGAAAATTAGTGTAATTCATTAAAAGTCTTAAATAATATTTATTTGGGTAATTATAATATCAATTATTTTAATTTTTCACTATTATGGTAATTACTGCATCATCATTGTGTCAGAAATATATTAAATTATTTAATGTTTAAAAATTATAAATAAAATATCATTGTTTATGAAATATTATTATCTTTCTAATGAATATTTACAATTGAATTTATCTTATGTATAACCCTATATTAAAAATGTTTTAGTAAATAAACTTTGATTTTAAATCTTTTAACTCTTCTTTGAATTAAATAATAATAAATGTCCTAATCTAATCCAAGTTGACCTAAATGATAATATTTTATTCCTAATGTTGTTTTTGGTCGAGATAAACTTGTCCAATAGAATTAGGACATGTGTTAGGGTAATATTAATATCATTTTTACCCTTAATTACCCTATTTACTTTTAACTGTGGTAAATAAAAGTAAAAAGTTACTATTCACCAAAAATTATTTTCATCTCATTGAACCACATTTCACTTCTTGATATTAACCGTGTCTCTCGGATTTTCAAAATTCCATTCACAAAAGCGGTAAAATTAAGTTTTATGAAAAATTCGGTTTTTTTAACAACCACTTAGTAATTTCACTATTCATCAAAAATTGAAGTTTTTCAGAACAATGCCAAAATTTCACCCTAAGATATAATTGATATTAAAAATTCTAAAATGATGTCTATTTTACAAAATTATAAACATATATGTTGCATTAATTAATTTTATAATTAATTCCCGTTGTCACAACAAATAGCGTGTTTTTAAGAAACAATATATATCAAAAGATTTACAATTGTTTAGGTCCAATTTTAAAGTGAAATTAATTATAATGAACACCATTGGATAAAATGGTAAAAATATATTCTAATTATACTTTAAAACAACTCAATAATATAATTTATCACTATAAATTATTTTGATTTAAAAAGTGGTTTTTAATTAAAATTTAGTAATTTTCACTATTCATCAAAATATAAGTGTTATCTGAAAAGTTCCAAAATTTCACCCTAGGATAAACTCAATGTTCCGAATCCAAAAATGAAGTCCATTTTGAAAGATAGAATTTATAAAATTTAAAAAAGTAGGTATTACTATTCATAACGGGTAGTTTGATTGGTTGTGGTGTGTTAGAATCTCGAAGTTGCGTACAATGCACGCCATTCCATTATTCGAAGGGAAATGTACCATGGAAGATTGGGGTGTTACAATGTTGGTTTAATAATCATAGTAACATTTCAGTATACTGAGAATGCATAAGTTTTTATTTTATGATTAATAATATCGATTTATAGGATTTAAAATAAGAAGTTGAAAAATAAAGAGATGTATTAAGGTGATTATCTCTTGTTTAAAAGTACACTTTTAGACCTCCTATTAAGGATCCTAGGTTTGATATTTTGGGAATAAAAGAACCTATATAATTTTTATAAGTATGTTAAGAAGATAATTTGGTATATTTTGATTGAGATAGAAGGATCAACGTGGAGTAAATAAGAGAAATAAGGGGTTCCATTTTATAAGTGACGGGAAGATAACTCATAAAATTTCTTAAAGTATTGATATATAGAAAGTAAATTCAATTGAAAAATTCTTCAAAAAAGATATATATTTGAATATAAGTTAGTAATTTTTTAAAATACCATTAAAAAAATTATAGGTTTAAGTGGTGGTTTTGAATCTTATCATTTTCTTTAACTCATTATATAACCTATTTTAACCTTAACTGTGATAATTTGTTCTTCACTCCTAAAAGGTTGTAATTTTACTAATAAGGTTACAATTGGATCATAAATGGACAATAGATAACATTTTAGACCATATATAATCTATCTTGTACTCATTCAATATTTTTATGAGTTTAAAATTATTTAATAAAATATTATTTTCATAAAATATCATTAATTTCATTTTTGACACTATTCATTTAATTTGACTTTAAAAACACCAAGACAAGGATGAAATTATAATATAATCTTTTTTTATCCCAAATAGTTTAAACAACCTATTATGGGGTTGAATTAGGGTATGAATGGTTAAAAATACTACCCCTTTGGATCTTGTTTCGTCATTAAAAAAATATTTTTCTCTCATTATCATAGAAATGAATGAGTAGGAATGAAAGAATGCACAAGACAGATAAATTTTACTTGGTTCATCTACATTGGGATACATACAAGGAGAATACAAAGAATATTTTTCTATGTACCCAATCCACTAAAGAACATTAATGTTATAATGTTATGAACAGACTCACTATCCCTCCTGGTTTACAACTAATCACAATTTGAAATCCAACTTCTCTCTCAACTAAAGTCTTCCCACTGACCCTTTAGAGGAAACATATTTTCAACAATTGAATCGATATTTTTTACACCTCATTTTTTTGAAGCATTAACTACCAATTTCATCCACTTGATAAATACCACTTTTACCATACACTTACTGGGAAATTTATTCTAGTTCACGAAGCTCACTACCTTCCTAAAACTACCCAATTCATAACAAGAATTACCAACCTTCATGATAATATCAACATTTTTGAAGCTGATTACTTTCAAGAATCTAATATATCCTTCATTGAGTTCACTCTTTTCATGAAGCGTAGTTAGCCTTCATAAAGATCATTCCTTTTTCAAATATCGCATAGCCTTCACAAAGCTCACAAATTTTATGAAGCTTATATAGCCTTAACAAACATCATATCTCCATTAAATAGATAATCTTATAAAAAACTAATTTAATTATAATCCTTCATGAATGACCTTCATAAATTCATGTCCTTTTGATTTTTGTTAAGGATTGCTACTCCAAATGATGGGTTAGAGGATTATTTATAGTTATTGCATCTATTTCATGAAGGTTTCAACCTCACCACTACCTTTTCACTAATCTCCCCATTCCTATTCACAAACCTCCATGTATTTATGATGAACCAGGGAAATTTTTTTATTCATGAATCTTTTTATAGTCACAGAGATTACCGTATTTCCATCATGATTTCATGAACCTTCCAACCTTCACGACACCAAATGTTTTTGTGAAGCTCAAAAACTTCATGAAACTATAATCTTTATGCAAACAATGCATTTACCATATATATGAAGAGTTAGTTCTGGAGATCCAACTTTCCTGATTCTTGAGTCATCCTCTAAATTTCAGACCCCAAAAATTTGGAAAACCCTAGGAAAAACACCACCTTGTATTTGAATTTTTCTATAACACTTATAGATCATCCATTCCTTTTTCTTGTATCTTTTTCAACACACCTTTTCAATAATCTTTTTGGAACTCCACATCTATCCTTGGAAATTTTATGTTTTAAGAAACACAATCAACCCAAAATATAGAAAATTTGCCTTTAAGGGTTTTTTCCTAGTATCCTTTGACATAACACTGATATGTTATATTCATCTATAAAATCTATTTAACACTATAACTCACTCAAATTATATTACTTCTAATATTATTAAAATAATATATTTTATTTTTCTATTAATAAAATAAATATTGATTCATTTTTTGTAAGAAATTAGTGTAATTATATAATTAATAAAAACTAGAAATAAATTAGCATCCTCAAAATAATTTCATCATTCATAAAATAACCATTAAGGTTCATTCAGGACATTGTTTTTTCCCTGTGTTAACACATTAGAGATATTTAAAAGTAAGAGTGTGACATTTTGTATTTTTCTTTCATTAAATATTATATAATTCATTTTCATATATAAGAATCCCTTAAAAAATTAAATTTCAATCCTAAGGTGATAATGGTAAAATTAAATTAATTAAATATGAATTAAGATGATGATTGGTTACCTTAAAATTTAGTTTCAATTTAGGTTAACCTGATTTACCCTATACCGAGGTGATAAATTTTGTCATGGTTATAATTCATAATGCCCAAAAATAAAAGAGGAATATTTACCAAATTTGGAATTCCAGATTCAAAATATAGAATCCATTTTCCATAATTTAATTTCTATAAGTGTTATAAATTCATTTTAAAATAAATGCCAAAATGAAATGAATCCCATTTTTTTAGAAAAATACATTTTTGACATAAAACTGGATTTATTCCTATCCCATACCTAGAAAAAAACATTAGATGAATTTTAAATAATTTAATTGAATATATAATATATAAATTTTATTAATATCATTGAAAAATATTGATTAATTTAATTTATTATGATAAAAACACATTACACACATAAAAATAAATTTTCAGAAAAACAACTACTTTATTTTCAAATAATTGTTTCATTTTTAATTAATTTAAAACCAATAAATTTATTTATACATGTATAAAAAATTAAATTTTAATAATTTAGTTATTAATATTCATAACATCCAAATTAATGCCTTGGTTATAATTTTATATTATATAAACGTTCATTTAGACTAGGGGTTGTTTGTATCGTAAGCTAATGTGGAAATTAAATTTATTTAAAATGAAAAATATCATAGAATCATGGGGTGTTAAAATAATATCCTTGTATCCAATGGGGAATAAAATTTTAAATTAGTTAAAAATTATTGTTTCATGTATTTTTAACTCGTTATCTATCATTACTTGATATTTTTTTTGAATATGAAACTTGATAAAATTATTCTAAAAAATGGTATGTCTCTTAAGGGAGATGTTTGTTCGAGTGCAAGTTCATGAAGATGTGAACTAATTAGAAGTTTGTTTAGAATTAAAGCCTATAATCGGTGCATCATTGATGATACCAATCCCATATATAATATTCCTATAAAAAAAATATATTTTCCAAGATAATTAGTCCCAAAAAATAAAAATTACATGAAAATGTAGAAAGATAAGATATTCTGAGTCATGTTAAATATCATCAACCATTTCTTAAAGGAGTTTTAAAAAAATTTATATGAAATTATATTTGAATATTATGTCATTTTCTAATAAATAATTTAGAAATTTTTTAATCAAATTATGGAAATATAGGAAACTAATGTTTATGGGATGAAATCATAAGATAGGGGATGGAAGAAAGATGGTGAAATTTTAGGGAAAAAATTTCCCATATCCATTCATTCAGAATTGAATTCCCAACATTGTGCATGTGACTATATGCCCTTACATGTAAGTTCTATGATTAATGTACTCATCCATTTGGGTTAAGGACTTTGGAAAGAAGTAATGTTCTCTAACTTATGTGAGATAATTACACATGATGGTTACCTTAGGTGAAAAGAGGGAGAGAAAGTCTATAATATTTTTCAAGGTTATTGAACCCTAACAAGGTGTCTCTCTATTTATAATAAGTATTAAAAACTATAGATTCATTATAAAAATTGTGTTTCTTATCAAAGAATGTGATTTATTCCCCTAAAGCTTGTATACCCACTAAGGGTGGTTATGGGTTGGTTTAGTATTATCCTCATTAAAAACCAAACCAAAACATGATTTATGGTTCGATATTTATACATATAAAACCAACCCATTTAATAGTATTTTGGATTAGATTAAAAAATTTCTAAACAATTAATTTTTTGTTCAGTTTGGTTTAGATTGAGTATTAAGCCATTTTTTATGAAAAAAATAAACAAAAAAGTTACAATGAATGATTAATAATAAAAGGGATACAGATAATGAAGTCATAAAAAATCAAATATAATTGTCAAAAGTAATAGAGTACTAACCAAATATAATGTTATTATACAACCTTTAAAGCCCAAAATATTATAAAAATCACTTTACAACTGTATATCTAAATAAAAGAAATGAAAAATACTAAAAAAAGTGATTATTTAATTTAAAAAAACATAAAAATGTATAAATAACATTAATAATATAAAAAGAAGTCCAATTTAGCCAATAAATAATCTCAACCATTCAATTGATCGCGTAAACGGATCATAACATAAAATATTTAACAATAATATATGTCAAATAATAATCAAAATTCCCACATAATTACACACACCTTCTTTCAATTTTTTAGTTCCTTTAACTAGTTTATTCAATTAAATAATATAAAAAAGTAAGTTATAGTATATAAATATAAAAATACATTATATATCAAGTAAGTACACTCAATAAAAAGATGAAATGAAAACTTAATGAACTTATATATATTATATAAAAGGCCTTAAATCAGAAAACAATAACAAATTTTCATAAATTTTCATAAATTGTAAACCAAATAAAGAAATACCTTTTTAATAAGGCAGTAGAGTTATATCCTAAATCAAAAAAATTATAAAATTACATCCCACTAATAAAACTAAAACACTAATGATAAATTAAATAGTTTTTATTTACAATGAAACTGAAAAAGTTTTTATGATATCCATCAATCAAATTCATTATATATTTTTAGTTTTGAATTAATAGAATAAATATATTTCTATCAAAACAAAAACTTAAAATTTATGGAACTAACACTAAAAAATTATATAAAATTAAATGAAAATATAACCATAATAAATAAGTATCAATTTTATCTTTGAAATACCTTCAACCAAAAATCTGAATAAATGGAACCAAAAAACCCAGAACCCAAATTAGAACCATAAAAAATATAAATCATATAAATTAAAAAACTTGTATTATTTATGGAGTGTTGATTTTCAATTTTATACATTTAAAAATTATTAAATAGTGAAATCTTCCCTCCTTGGTACATGTAAATCTATATAAATTCCTAAATGCCTAAATAATTTATAAATAAAAGTTTGTTTTTTATAGGTGTTGTGCATTGATCTTATATTTTTTTCATGAAAATAATGAAATAATGAAAAAAATGAGTAAAGTGTTCTATAATTATGAGTATAATCCTAGTAGGTTTGATCATGAATTATGGTTGGGTTACCTTTACATTGGATTAGTCAACTTTTTTATCGTTTATTAAGTTATTTAGACACATGTGAAGACATATTCACCCAAAAAAATTCAATTATACTGTTGAAGAATTAGTAAGAATTTAAGGGAATAAAACATCCAAGACATATCCGACATAATGTAAAAAAACATAAGCAAATAATAACACATTTCCACTATTTCAATTTCATATATGAAAAAAAAAAAATCAAAAAACATATTTATTGGTACTAGATTAGTTATTAAAAATATAGTGAACTATAAAACAACATAAAAATTAACAAAAAGGATAAAAATAAACCCCAAAAAAGTAATTGATGCGCATATAAATAGTAAAATTCGAGCTTACTAACTTGAAAATATGGTGTTCCCCAACTAGAATATTTTATTGTGGATGATAGTGTTGGAGATTATGAGTTGTTAAAGGGTTTAATAAGAGTTGTTACTCATTTAAATAGGTATATACCATGTATGAATCTGGTTCGGGTATTTTTTTATAATAATCAGGTCCATGAGATGGAAGGTTTGATTTTTGATCAGGATATGTGAAGAGGGGAGTTGGGATCAAGAACATTGAGGGGATCAAGAACCAATATTATAATGGAGATGGGTATTAGAATGAGGGGGATAATAGTTGGGATTGGAAAGGGTATATTGGATTAAATATAATGGGTAAAAAAAGATATATTGTGAGGGAGGATATGGTATTGGATTGGCGGATTTAGGGTATTGGGAGAGATGAGGGACAAGTATGGGCGGGAGGACTAAAGTGGCAACTGGATTATCTAACAGTTGTGTTATCGGGATGATTAGGGTATCCAAATGAGAGAGGCAAGAGAGGGGTGGATGTGTTTTTATTGGTGAGGGAGGGAGCTAGGGTATTGTGGGTGGTGTGTGTTGATTATAATTATAAACAAAATATGTTTTTTAAATCATGTAATTAAACATAAAATTATATTTTTAAATTTAAAATTATGTTTTCAAAATGCATTATTTTTTTTAAATTAAAATATTGTTATAATTTTTTATTGAGTACGGTTTGGTTTAATAGGTGTGGTTTGGTTTGGCATCTGAACCAAACCATAAACCTAAAGGTTTTATTCAATATGGATTGCAAACAAAGCCATAAGAAAACCCACTATTTGAGTTCAATTAGGTTCTTTTTTGGGTTCAGTTCAATTCAAATGGTTCTTCTTCAACTCCTAATACAAATATCCCAGCATGATTATGAACCTACATCAAGACAGAACATGTGAAGAGGACCCCTATGAGAGATATCTGACTTACTAAAGCTAAAAATCTATTTTTATGCCTTCTTAACCCTATAATTTGATCAGTTTAGTCCCAAATCAATCAAATTTTATGTGGGTTAATTTTTTGGTTTCCAAAAATAAATGAATTTATTTATACCAAGTTGAAAAAGAAAAGTTAATTCTTATAAACATAAGTAAGGATAGGCCCCCTCCTTCATATCAATACATGTTACCTCCTATAAGCAAGAATGCACACTGTCAAAACCATGTTATCACTTTCATGTATTATTTTATTTTATAATTGAATTTATTAGAATTAGTTAAGTTAAGGTTTAAATTTTCCAACATTTTAAGAGATTTTCTTAGTTTCATAATTAATTCTTAGTTATTAGTAAATATGAATCCTTATATTAAATATGTGTAACCCCACATAGTTAGTGCATGGGTAGGTAAAACCATTTAGATTAATCTTATTTGGGGTAAAATATTATCTCAGTGGACTGTGTACAATATGTAACATTGTGTGGTAGTTCCTAGATTATTTAGTGGCTCTTACATGGCCATTATATCGTTTATTAAACCATTCAACTTTATTATAAATTTAATTTTTAGAATTTATAATGATTACCTTATTTTATTTAAGGCATTTTGGCCTCTTATTTCTCTTCATTCAATCAAATGAGATAACGGGGATCCTATCCAAACTCTCTTATTCCTCATATGATTCCATTTTCACTTATCCTTTATTTTTTCATGTACTCATAATGTAAACCCATTCTATCTTATCTATTATTCTCCTCCTTCTTTATTTTCTTCTTATCCTCTAACATTCTTCCTCTTTCTCAATCCCTAACAACTATAGTGGAAAACTTTATGTCTATTGTTTTTATAAATTAATATCATTGATTAATAGGGTTGATTAATCCTTTTTATTGACCTAGTAAGGTGGTATGTATTGAAGTTGCATTGATTTTACTTTTTTAAGGTAGGTGTTTTTATATATCTTGATTTATTTGACATTATATGGGTGCTTGAGTTCTTTATACCTTACCATTAATTCAAAATCTATTTATATATGCTAATATTTATTTAGTTAAATTGGTTTTCATTATATTGGTTTTTTCTAATCTTAACATAAAAATGTTTTTTCTAATGATTTTTAATCTATATATTCCTAGAATAATTTTTTGTTCACTCTATGTGTTTGTAAAAATTATTAAGTTTTTATTTTCAAAATAATAGATAATAAAAGTGTTTTACTAAATTTACCAATGAATTCTAAATTATTTTACATGATATATTTAATATATTTAGGGAATTTTTTAATGTTTTAATGGATTATTTAGTTTTAATTTCATTTTTATTAGATCTTAATGTGTTTCTTGGTTTTTTTTATGTTAGCTATATGTTATTGTATGTTCATGTTATTTGACATGTTAGTTGATGATATTTGTTATTATATATAATATATTGGAAATATTAGATCAATTTTTAGGCTTCTATTTTCTTTAAATGATATTTCTAATTGACACTTTGTTTTAAATGGTTTTAAAGAAAGGTTTTATGTTTTAAATTATTGGATTAAATCTAAAGGCCTATTTGGAACCATATTTAATGGTTTTTATACTATAAACCATACCCTTGGTTTGAGACCCATTGTATCATGTATTATATGATCTTGTTTATATTATGAGTTCAATTTGATCATTATTTAATGTTTAAGTAGATGTAAAGGGGTATTAATAAAAATATTTTTAGAGGTGAGATTTGGGATTGATGTTGTTATTAAATTTATGTTGTTAACATGTTATTTATGATATGATAAAATGTTTCTTCACTGTCATTGGATAGATTCATGAGATCCTTATATATATAAGTGAGAAATCAAGAAATGGTTGTTATAATATCCATTATGAGACTATGATTAGTTTACTTTAGTGTATGATAGGCCTCGTCTATGAATGGTTCAACCTGGTGAGGCTAGATTAAATAACTTCAAGAGATTATTTTTTAGAAACTATATCAATGGGTTAGAAAATGGTTCTACCTGAGTATAACTAGGATTTTATCCTTATTATTTAAGGTGTTCAGAATCATATGTAATTATTTGAATTGGTTTTCCATTATTATTGAGTCTTAATTATATCATTATTTCTTTATTTATAATATCATAATATCTTCCCTTGATTTTTATTATATTGAATGTGTACTTGGTTTGAATATTTTTTTTCTTTCTTAATTTTGTTTCTCTCATTTATATTTGAATTTACCTCAATTAATACTTTCTCTACATATGTTTTTATCACCTTGTTTTATACATTTAATTTTTATTGAATTTGAATTTTCTTCTTGTGTTTCTATTACCTTTTGAACTAGTTTTAAAAGGTATGTACCTTTTAAAAGAAATTTAACACAATATGTATTCTAATAATAACTGGGGGTATGATTTCAAATGTTTTAAAAGTGAAATTTCTTACAAAATTACCAATTATAATGGTTTCTAAAGAGGAAGAAATATCTTCTTTAAGGAATAAAATTTTGTTATTGGTTTTTATTATACACTCTCTAATGAATAAAATATATTTTATATTTTTATTTCAAACTAGTATTTATGAAATTTTTTATAAAAAAATTTCATAAAATCTTCAGTGAACTATTACTATGCACATTTATCTCACTCCGTATATATAAACCCTAATGTGTATATATATCTAAAGTATTATTCATATACATAGGTTATGATATCATAATGATTAAATGTATCTCAATATAGTTGATGATTGCTTTGGGATGTGGAGGTAAAATTCAATCACATGAAGATGATCATGTAGGTATGGGTTTGGTGGCTTATCTCATGATGTTTTATATCAGAATTCTCAACTAATTTTTTTATAGTGTCATTCATTCGGTTCAAGTTATATAGTATTTTCATTTTTTACATATAAATGAGTTTTTTATTAATGGTGATTTTTTCTTGTTTTAGTTTTTACTTTTATTTAAAACTATTTATTCGATTTTGTGTAAAATAAAATGTGTGGACACACCATACCATACTCATGGTATGGTTATACTACTTATTTATTGTTATTAAAGGGTGAAATAATTCCCATTTTTTTATTTGATACCCTTAGCACTTTACACCAACCCTTGGTGATTGGGAACATGCATCAAACCTTGTGAATGGTCGGCTCGAGTGAAATAGAAGGTTGACCTAGGATGAATCGTGGTAAAATGGTATAAGATACAACTTTTTATTTAGGTAGTAATAGTATTATAGATATATGATCATTCAAACTCAATAATTAGTTCATGAGTAGGTGTTTGGTCACAACATTTCATGATGAGACTTGAGTGAACATGGTTATTAAGAATGTATGTCTTGAATTTTTGTTTTTTTTTGTAATTATTTATAATATATTTTGATTTATATTGATATTATTTTTATATATATTGTTATTATATGGGGTTTTCAATATTTTTAATGCTTTTTTGTGGAAATATAGGATTAATCAAAGTCCCATAATTAAAATATGGTTGTTAAATCATATGCAACCTATGCACATGGTTTTAGATACCTCTCAATATTTGTCACATGGTTGGTGAACAATCTTCAAAACCATGTGTACAAACCATGCACAATAATAAAAACCTCTCTCTTATGTTATTTGAGTTATTTTTTCTTTTTAATTATATTTAGTGTGACTTATATTCATTTAATAAGGGTTAAAATTAATTTAAATGGTTTTTTATGTTTTTTGTTTAAAATTATGTTTAAATATTTGTGTCATGATGCTTGATTTCAAGTTAAAATAGTATATAATCAAGTATGATTAGAAAACTTGATATTATTATAACTTTTTTAAAATTTTGTAATATAAAATATTATTCAAAATTATATATCCTTTTGAGTTTAATATAGAAAAATTTGGAATAAAAATTACTTTTTTACATGTGATTGTTTTCTGAAAAATAAAATCTATATTTATAAAACTAATATTGATTCTTTTGAACACTAGTATAAGGGGTTTGGATTAAATATATATTTCCTTTTATTTCTTAAATAAGTATGAGATGTTTTCAAAGTGGTTACACATTTTCAAAAATTAAATTTAAAATATTTACCAAATACTTGTGGTGAAATTGTGTTTCACTTTATGATGTGTATATTCTTTTTTATTGATTCATATTTTGATTTTGATCTTTTGTTTTGTAATTAGATTATGTTTTTTTAATTTTTAAATGTTTTTTGATTGAGTTTTGTGGATTTTTATTTAGATTATTAACTCTATAAAGGAATTGGTGGATCATAGAGAGTCTATTTTAGGGGATTTCTCTTAGAGTGGTTTTTCTCATAGTTTGAGCATGACCTTTCAAGTTGTTAACTCTATACAGACTCTGAACATAGTGTTGGATCCTAGTTCCTCTAAACCCTTGGATAATATCCATGATTTATTGAAACAACATCCAGTTATCTATTATAGGGGACAAGGTCTATCTGAGGTGATTTGTTGGTTAAGGAAGGTAGAGGGAATTTTTAATTATTTAGAAACATTAAAATC
Source organism: Viscum album (assembly GCA_963277665.1). Taxonomy (NCBI): domain Eukaryota; kingdom Viridiplantae; phylum Streptophyta; class Magnoliopsida; order Santalales; family Viscaceae; genus Viscum; species Viscum album. Next base: position 537,453,043 of record OY728165.1, read on the forward strand.
CTCAAGAATGAAATTTGTTATAAGCATGTTTAGAGGTATGATTCTACAATAGTATGAGATCACCACTTTTAATCAATTATAATATATAATATATTTTTAATTCTAAGTAAATATTCATCCAGTGGTATTATCCTGAAAATTGTAAAGTAGATAATGTAATCAATTTCATGAGCCTCCAATAGAGTAATAAAATAGTATCGGAATATTCTTACTGTTTTTATGAGTTTGTGTTATTATATCCCAAGATAGTACTTAATGATTTTTTTAAATCATTATTGTTACACATGGGACTTCATTCATACTTCTATTCGAAAGTGGTCTTTTCCAACTTAACCTAATTCTAAGAATTTATCAATAAAGATATATATGTATAGTTGTACATGGTAGGTTATCCTATAATGGGTGGTGCCTTTGATATGTTGATAGTAAATAGGGGTACTCTATATTGTTTTGGGTAAAATTAAGAAGAACCCAAACAGGGTAACTAGGTTGATGTGTGTTAGATATCTTAATCTCTTATTGTTTCCCCTAAAAGTAAGAAATCTATTGTGTGTTTCATGAAAGGTAATCTAAACCATTATAAAACCACCTAGTCTAGAACAATAAAGACCTATCATTGATGTTTTTATCTAGGTTATCTTTAAAATTTTTATAATTTCAAATAATAAAAATAAAAGGATGTTCTTGGATCATCTTCAGTCTTGGTAATTATTATATCAAGTTGATATTGTTGTATTTTCTATATTGTTATTAGAATATTTACAATTTTTCTTATCTGACCATATTTCTCTTTTAGTATTCTTTCATATGATGGTTCTTCTTTTATTATGAATATAAACCTTTAATAGTCATGTGTGGTGTTGGTAATAATTGATATCTTCTTGACCATATTTTCTCATGGTTGTAAAAATTTTATTTTTTTCCCCATTATAAGGTGAAACCTTACAAGGTGGGGAGACCCATAACAGGTCTCAACATATTTTGCAATAAACTGCCACACATAATATATAGTATCATGGGTATATGTTGTGATGTTTTCCATTCCCTTAGTCATATGGGATCACCTTAAGACCCCTATGTTTAATCTTTTAAATCTTTCATAGCTAATAGTATGTTATGTGTCCTAATACTGATTGTTTCCACCAAATAAAATCAGCCCCATGAGTTTATGGTATCTTCATTCCTAAACCAAGTTAAGACTTGGTATTGATCTTTTATTGTTTCCTAATGTAATAATAATTTGAAACTTTGTTTATTTTCTGGTATTATTATTCTATTGGACCTATTTGAGTTTATCCATAATGTATCTCATTAATGGATGGTTTTTTATACCATAGTATCTCTTTTTTATAAACTCGCTGATGAGTTTCTGGGGATAGAAAATGGCATGGTGTAGAAAATTCTCTCACCTTGATATCACTTTTGGGAATTATTTTATTTAATTATTAAATTTATTGGAATTATATTAATATGTTGAGTAGATACCTTACACTTCAATTCATTTTGTTTTGATAATTACATGGTTCTCATTATATTCCCCCTATCATGAGTTTTGAATGTTTCAACAATTGTAGTTTAAAGGAATAATTGATATTAAATTTATTAACATTTTCATTATATTCATATATATCTCCATGTTTATTATGTGTTTTATGAACAGATTTTAGATAAAAAACTACATTATTATGATTTAAGGAATCACTTATAAATTGAATTGATTAAATAAAATTTTCTAAGTAATGGATGATCCTTAGGCACTTTATAATCATCCTTATGAAAATGAAAATAATTTTTATGAAGTGGTATTTTATCCATATAATGTTTTATTTATCAAAAAAAATATGAGTGTTGAATGGACCACACACAAGTTGAAATTAATCACATGTAAGTCAAAAGGACTCACACTCAAGTTTAAATGAATTATATGTAGTGCAGAATGACTCATACATGGACCAAAATTTCTCTAAGTATTAAATGACTTGTTCGTATAGAAAAATGACTCATATGTAAACTATATAATGAATCATATATAGAAAAAATTAAATTACACATACATTTAATATGAAATGACTCATATTAATAAACAAAAATTAGTCATATTCCCATATTATGTAGTAAAAATTTTATTCTTACGGTTTTTAAGTATTATTATTTTTTGTGTTTGTTAGTTTTATTTATGATTGTTTATCTAAATTTGAATATGGATGGATATTTAAAAGAAATTAACTTCACATAGATTTCATAAAATATTCTCCTGATTAAATGTTGATTAGTGGGTGTATTTATCAATATAATTAATTTTTGATTTATTTATTAAAAAACCTGTTTTAAATTTTATTTTTCTTTTATATATTTTAAAATAAAAATAAATAGAAACCACATGAATATTATTTCTCCACATTTATGGATGTAAAACACATAAATAATCTTGGAACCCAAAAATTAATGGAATTAATTATTTTATTGAAAAAATTTGAACAAATGTGATGTAGTTTGTTGTCTTCAAATGCATAACCACTACTTCATAAATGAAGCTCTAAAATGGGTAGAACATTTAATGTTTTTCTACATGTAGATAATGATTTATAAATATGAAATTCATAAATAAAATCTATAAATGGAGCTTAATAAAACCATAAAAAATGGTTTAGGATAAAAATAATAATCAACACCACACAAAACTGTGATCAAGGCTACCTTAATACTCATATATCTGGTGTTTAAATTCTAAATTATATGGAAAATTATTTTATTAAATTTTATTAATATGTGTACCAAGTGTTTTATTCCTTTTCATTTAAAAGTAGGACTTTAGTGTTTCATTATCTTACCCTTACAAAAGGTATATCTTGTTTTTCCTTATCACAAACAAAGAAAATGTTTCTTATTATTCCACTTCAAAAGGAAGGTTTTGAGTTATAATTCTAAGTCATAAAAATGTGTGGTTATTGGGTTGTTATTCTAGGAGTGAAAATAAGAATTTAATTTGGGTTGTGACTCATGAGGTAAAAAATTAGGTTAATTTTGGGTTGTGACTCCATTTGTGAAAAGTTTAGTTGTAACGGGTTGTGACTCCCCTTAAAAATTCATTTCACTTATTTATTTGGTTCCATACTATTACATTGATTTTGTGAAGATTAGACATAGAAACACATTGATCCAAACTATAAAATACTTGTATTTTTATTTTTATTTTATTCTAAAAATTAACTTAACTTTGATAACATATTTAAAATCTATCAATTGGTCAATTCACCCTCATCTTAACCATTCACCCATATAACTATCTAGGTCACACAATTAGTATCAAATATTAGACCTTAAAGGGATTATTAGAACTATTTTATATATCTTTTTATTGATAAATGTATCCTATACTTAACCATTTATGGAAAAGGTTAATTTGAGATGACACTTTCAAATTATAATGATGGTTGGAATCTATAAAGACCCCCCATTTTTTATCGTACTGATTATATTTTTTGAAAATCTAGGATAATTTCTTAACATAAGTAGTTGAGCATTGATCAAAATAATCTGATGTTAAAAATATACAATTTTCATAAAATTAAACAAAAAAACATTGATCGATAATTGTGATCTTACTTATGTCTTAAACTAAAAGATAATCAATATTTTATATTACATTATTAGAATAGTTGAGTTTAGTCATATCGTGGTATGTAAAACTGTACATGATATTTGAAGATTACTTCAAGTAACACGTCATGAATCTAATAATATTAAAATAACTAAACTTATTATGATTAGAGTTTAATATTACTCTTTTAAAATGGATGAATATTTGAAAATTAATAAAATGTTAAATAAACGAAGTATTATTGAAATTGGAATGAATGTTTTGGATGAAAAATTAGATAGAATTGTTCTTATTAAAAGAGTTTATAACGATTTACATCAAAATGACATGAAAGGATATTTTTTATATATAAAAGTAGTAAATTTAAATAATACACTTTTGATGAATTAATTAGTTCTTTACTTCGATATGAATTAGAACTTAAGAATATTGATGAATAATAATATACTAAAAAGTAAGACATTAAATTTAAATCTATGAATATCAATACTTACTCATTAAAATTTTGAGCTATAGGGAAATGATTGTAATGAGGTTTCTCATGTTACTAAGTGAGTTTATAAAAATAAAAAAGGATATTAAAAATAGCTATAAGGTATTATATTAGGGATTATCATAAAGGAATACAAAAATATAATGTTATTTCTAATGAAGTTTCAGAAGTAATCTGTTTTGATTATAGGAGAAAACGGTACATTAAACCTGAATTCCCAAATTTAAGGATAAAAAAAAGATAAAAAATAAGTACAATATAATACTTTTAGTTGTATAGAGTTGTTTCAAGGAATATATTCAAGAAAAAAATCAATACTAAAAAAGAATTTTCAAAAATGTGTTTGATAGCTTCTTTAAGTTGGGTTAGTGAATCTGATTCTGATTCTTCTAATCTAATTCTAAAATACCTTCAGTTGATGAATTATATGATTAAATTTAAATTTTACTTGATAATATTTTTAAAGTCTCATAAATATAAAAGTAACTCAATAATATGGATAAGAAACTTGTTAAAGATAACAAGAACATTCTTGAAGAAAATTAAAAGATATGGGATGTATCTTCCAATAATAATGATAAAATCTCTATATATTCAGAGTTTCTTTAAAATTAAAATCTTAAACAAGATTATTATATATCTAAAAATTACCTATATCAAGAAATATAGGTTAATAATATTCTATATAAAAATAAAAATATGAAAAAAGAAGTGGAAAACATAAAACATAATTGGTCTAGATTGGTTCAAAGAAGGGAAAATTATAATAATAATTATGTCAATAAATAAATTTAATATAAATATAATGTTTTTTGTTATGATAATCAACTTCCTAAAATGTAAAATAATTTTTTTGTCAAAATCTAAAAAGTAAGTGAATTAACAACTACTTGTTCTAAGTGTATGATGAAATAAAATTATGCAAGTGAGTGTTATTTAAGATTTCAAAAATATCTTTATCACACTAAAGGCTGTATTTTTAAATACTTACCATCTAAATTTCCTATTAATAAATTTCTTTATATCATTATAGGTTCTTAAAAAATATTTTACTAACCCGTTTAGACCTAAGTTTTCTTAGGTACCAAAATTTTCATAAAAATGACTTTGTAGGATTTTTTCTTGGGAGTTTTATAAAGGAAACTTAGTACATTGATAGTGGATGTTTTACAAACCTAACTGGGAACACATAAAATGTTATATCTTACACAAATTTGAAGGTGGTTATGTTACTTTTAGTGAATATTCAAGATGTATTATCAAAGGTTTTAGATAAGTTAGAAATTAAAAATAAATTATCATTTAAAATCTTTTATACATTGAAGGCTTAAAATATAATTTTATTAGTAGTTCTCAATTATGTGATGATTTAATGCATGTAAAATTTCAAAATTTTAAGTGTATATCTTTTAAATATGAATCTATACCATTTATACAAACCAAAAAGAAAATATATATTCTATCAATTTTTCTAAACTAACTGACCAAAAGATAAAATTTTTTAAGTGTTATATAGTAAAATAATATTTTGTGTCATAGGAGGCTTGGGAATTATAACTTTAGGTTGTTTTAAAAGATATCCAAACAAACATAAAAATATATAGATTCCTAATATAAAGTGAGGCAGCACCAAAATTTATGAATCTTTCCTGAAAAGTAAACAATATAAAGAGTGTTTTTTTCATAGATTGGTGTCACTTTTAGGAATGAATATTTTTTTATATTTTCTATATATATTTTTTAACCATTTCTGAGTCATTTTAGGTGATTTAGGAGATATTATATATTTTATGGGGCATGTGGATGGTTTGTGCATGGTTAGTCCAAACTGTACAGCATTCCTAGGAAACCATGTGTCTTGTAGAGGTTTGGGTTAGTTTCATTTTTCATGGTCCTCACGTATTTATCCAAACTATGTGAAAGAAACTGTGTAGTTTCTTCAATGTGAATAAATAAGTTCATAATTAATGAAAAAATTTCCAAACTGTGCAGCCAAACCATGTAATAGAATTTCATTAATTTTAAAATTTATTTTAAAAAAATAATATGCCTCCCAATAACCTCATTCTTTCTCCAACAACTTAGACTCTTAACCCTAAGGATTCATTTTGTATATTTTTAATATTAAACCCTTTCATAGAGTGATTCAAATGAATATTGTGGTGTTGGACATTTAAAATCAATGGTAAAGATATGTTCTTCAATGTTCTTTATCATTCTTCTAAATCTCTTCTATTATTCTTGGAAAATCAAAAATCAGGATTTTTATGGTTAGATATATGGGATATAAATTGATCTAAGGAGATTTATTATAGATTAGTTTAATGGATATTAATAGTAACTCAGATATACCATTATCATTATGTGGAACTTCAAGTTTTTTGGAGGTAATTGATTTCCATTATTCTATGTTGATATATGGTCCATTTAATTCAAGTCTCTTGTTTTGGGTTTCATGAATAGGGTTCTTTATTTCTTAATAAGATCCCTCTTTCTCTTTAGCTTGTGGAATACATTCTATTATTGGAAATTCCAAGTGTTTGATGTAGGTATAACATGCATCACTCTTTTAAATTGAGCTTATTCTTTCATCATGGTATTTTTATTCTCTTTTATTATTACCACATATATCTAGTAGATTTTTCAAAGAATTATATTTTTTTGAGATCTTGATAAAAATTGAAAAAAGGGGTTTTCAGATAAATTGATATTCAAATCTATTTTAAAGGAATTATTCTTAGTTTTGGAAATTTTAATTCTATATTAGATCTAAATAATTGTTCTTGAAATTTTCTATGATGTTGATTTCAAAAATGATGGGAATTTTGTTTCTAAATATCCATTATGTTGGCCCTTTTGTTATATTCTTTAGATGTTTTTATTTATTAATGTGATTAAATTGTGAATATTTAGTTGTTTTACAAAATGTATTTCTATTTCCTTAATTAGTAAAGAATGATCTCAAGTCCCTACTACAAATTTTAATAATTTAATTAGAAAATAAAAAATAATAATACATCCCCCTTTTATATGTAATGGAAACTCAACGTTATTTTAGACACCATGGGAAAAATACCCTTATAGTGTTAGTCATGTTATATTACATTTTATGGAAACTCGTAGTTGTTTTTGATTCCTTGGGATAATTACCCCTATACTTATAGTTGTATTTTATTATTGTACTTCGATAAAGGGGATGATTCTATGTGAGTGTTTAAAGGTTTGAGTGAGATAAATAAATGATTGGTTGTTTTTCGATATGGTTATATGAAATGTTTATTACATTAAAATTTTCACCTCTATTTTGATATGTCAAAGGAAGATGAAGTTGAATAGTTGGGAATTCTGGGTACACATGTGAACTAGTATATAATTATGCTCTAACTAGTAGTTTTAAGTGGACATAGTTTAACCTATGGGGTGTTTCCTATCAGCTGGTTCTAAAGGGTAAGTCTGGGTATTAAGGCAGGGTCGATTAATGTGTACTTTTTTCTAGTGCACGGACTTTGATTCATTGGTTACCATTTTAACTCTCTAGTACATTGTTACCCTTAAGAAACTAGGATTATATGATGATATATATATATATATATATTAATGTATGATTATATTTTTTTGTTAAAAATTGGTGTTTTTGTTTTCCTTCAAGGTTTTCATTAAAACTATTTTAAATGAAATTTATGAATGATTTTTTTGGTAGTATATAAACTATGGTTTAACATAGAAATATCCATAGATTTTTGAAAATGGGTTATTTTAAATAAAATAGTTTGACACTTGTATTAAGGAAGGAATTATAGAAAACCTATTTTTATATTATTATTTTTAAACATTCATGAAATAACTTCTCTTTCAAAGTGTGATATTATATGTCGGTCTGTGGTACACTGTTGATAATTTTAGCCCATTCATATATGTGTGTGTGTGTGTTTATATGTATTATAGGTTCAGTAGGGTTCTCTACTATAGTGAATATTCCATATCTCTTGGTTTGGGTAATATTATGGACGTATGTGTAGAGCTACATCACTTCTACATGGAGACTTGGTGCTGGTGGGTTATTGTATTTGATTCTTTATTATAGTTTATAATCATTATCATCCTTGTATCATGGTATCATGTACTAGGGTTGGTTTGTTTTATATATTTTATTTACTAGTTTCAATCTTGTTGATCTATTATTCTACTACTTATTTGTTATTTTTGTTGGGTGAAATCATTCTTAATGCATTTTTTTATGCTCAAGAACTATTCACCAGCCCATGGGTATTATAAAGACCCTTAAATCCATTCCATATCTAGATTGGGTGTCTTATTTGGGAATTACATAGGTTTGGTTTTTACAAAATGGTATCAGTGGGGTCTTTTGTTGTTATGAAGGGATGTTTGGTGGACAGAAGATAGGGTTATTAGAACACGGGAGGTAAATCATGATTTGGTACCTAATTAGTAACATTTATGATGATATCTAAGTTTCCAGGGTTTTTCTAGATTTTTATTCTTGTGATTAATCTTGGTTATCAATTTTTTTGCAAATTTTACCCTTTATGTTTTCAGGATTAGTTATTTTTAATGAAAATAGGGAGGAAATCAAGGGCATGTGGTGCCCGTATAAGTTTTGGAAAATCTTGTGTATCATCATTCACTTATGTGACTTCAATTTGACTTTATGTGGTAACAATACAATTTTCCAGACCATACAATTAATCCTTACTTTGTCTCAAGTTCCCATGACATTAAAAATTTTCATTCTTTGTGGAATTTGAGATATTTCAATTTTATTTTAGATTAATATATAGTGAATTAAGGTGTTTTATGAGAGTTTGTGTTGTTATGAATGTTTTAATTAAAAAAATTAAATGGGAAATTGTAAAACATTATTTTTAAAATGACCTTCTTCTTATAGATAAAATATTGAGGAAACATTTAAAATGATATACGGTTTTAGAAATGTGTCTGAGTTGTGTTGGATTCAAAACGATGTCTGGTTTTTGGAAAATATATTGAAATCTTGGGGATAAGTTATAGTGTTAATTATTATCAAAAATTTCATTCAATTAAAATAATGTTTAATTGTAATATTTTAAGGAGTTTAAGTATGAAATGTTTTAAAATGGAAGTTTATTGATGAATTTTTAGGTTAAATCATTTTTTATTAAAAGTTTCAAGAGAATTTAAATGGGGGTTTGAAGAATGAATGTTATTTTTTAAAAGAGTGAGTGTAAAACCCTCTTGGGTTGAATAGTTTAATTTCTCTTAATTATTAAAAAATAAATGGGGTTTTGGTTTAGAATTTGTTTCGTGATGGTTTTGAAATTTATTTCAATAGTTTTTTTATATTTCTTAGTGATTTATGTTCTATCTCAAGGGGTTTGAATTCTAGAAATTTTCTTGCTGGTGTTTATATTTATTATATTCAGAGTGATCCTCTGTTTCTATTTTATTGAATCTTATGAGTAATCTATCAAGTAATCCCTCCTGACTCACTCTTCTGTTGATCAAGATCTTCTTGGAATAGTTGATACATCTTCTCTAGTCTCAAATATTAGTGATCCTCCTTCCTTTTTCTATCATCAGGATTTCATTAGAGATCTTTGAAACATTAATCCACCATGTTTAGTTGGGAAATAAAATTCTTAATAAGTGGTGGTTTGGATATTGAGGATTGAGAAGATTTTTCAACCAGCTTAAACTTCCGGAATCACTTAAGGTTAATTTTTTGATCTTTGTGCTAGAGGTTCTAAGTTATAAGTGGTGGAAATTAGTCATCTGGACTATGATACAAAAGTAAAAATCTTATAAATATATAAAGGTGTGATTTATATAGTGGTTCTTTAATAAGTAGTTCAAGTTACTTAAGAATATGGAGTTTAATGGCCTCAAATATGTTGATCAAATAGTGTTGTACTATGCCCAATATTTTATCGAGTTGGTGTCACACTATTATCATCTATCCTTAGATGATTCATTAATGGATTAGTGTTTCGGTGAAGTTCTTAGAACCAACATATCATGTGTAGTGTATTCTATTGATCTTGACTTATATAGAGTGGTGGTAAGGAAATCTATCAAAGGTGAGGTCGAATATGTAAGATAACTAGTGGTGTTAGAGGTTTCTCTTATTCATAGATGTGGTTTAGGGAGCTCTATCAAGGAAAAAAATAATTTTTCTAAGTTATACCTGGTGAATATCGATATCAAAAGGATATCTTGTTTCTTATCTCTATATTTTCATGGAAAAAAACATTTTTTCTATCATTATAGAAATTTGGGACATTATAATCCTACTTTTTAATCAATTCCTATGTCCTATTATGATTAAGGTAGTTTTCATCATTTGTAAAGGTTATGAATAAGATCTAATCATAAGAATGGTAGATTGAAATCTAACCCTTTTAAAGATCTTCTGATTCAACTCATTGGTACCGATATAAGATTGAATATCATTTTAGTTTTCATTTGATGTAATTTTTTCTCTTTATTAACCTTATGAGACATGATTTTTGTTTTAGTTGTTTTGATGATTATGTGGTGATGAATTTAAATATCCAGTTTCATTATTGAACTCTATCTTAGTGATATAGTTATTTGGTTATATGTGTTTTTCCATGGTCTTTCTATTGTACTAAATTTCAATCTTTTTATTAGTTGATTTGAATGTATTTTAATCTGAGGTAATTTTTTATATAGTGGGGAAAACCCACCATTAGTGTGTTTTTTCTTTCTAATGGATATATCTTCTTGAATTGATAACGGTTTTATTAAATGACTTTATAATAGAGAATATGTGGATTTATTATGATTCCAAAACCTTTGTGGTGATTCGTGTGAATTTTGTTTCTTTTAACACCCTTAAATATCCCTTATAGGATACTTTTTATATTAAAAATGATCAATACTTGGTGATTTTGTAATTCACTTCACTTTTTGTAATGTGGGACTTGTGTTGGACCATTAGTTTTGAATGATTGTACAAAGGAAATCTTGGGAAGGTGTTGAGGTGATTGAGGACTAGTGTTGAATACTCTCTAATGTTTTGTTCGAATCATCGAGAGTTTGGGATTTGGAAGAATAGCCTTGTGTTATATTCAATTAACATTAAACAATAGTTTGTAGTTATTCTTTAGGAATTATCCATTGTGATTCATTTTCTATTTCTATTCATTATTATCTTGTGTGATCTATTGCAATTTCTTTTCTTGAGGTGGTAATCTTTTTGGGCCTCTACTTCTAGTGTGGTGTTTATGTTTTATCAAGTGTCGTGATTTTGAGGTAACATTAGGATAGTGATGATTGGTTTATTTTAAGATTTATTAGTTGATTCTATATCCTTATTTTTATGAAGGAATAATATCTATTGAATTTTCTTTGGAGAACTTTCATCTTTATTGGGTTGTTCCTTTGTCAGTTCATTAGGATAACCTAATGGATTGTGGGGGATCAATGATTAAATAGAATTATAATATCATTGGAAGACCACAATTACTGGGAATCTTTCATTTAAGAGTTATCTCATTTGTTTTTTGTCTATGAGATGTTAATTTTTAGATTTTCTTGGGTTTTGGATCATTTTTTGGATTCAGGATTATAACCTTAATTGGATTTTTCTTCTTTATTGGTATGTTTCTTCTCCCTTTAGAATTTCCATTATCCATGAGACTTTTTGGAGGACAAAAATGATATGGTGGAGAAAATTTTTATACCTCAATGTAACTACAATTTTCTAATGTTCAAATATATTTTACAGCTTTTGTTTTGAACCATTTTTTGGGTCTTTTTGGGGGATTTTTGGAAAATTTTGGAGTTTTATAGGCTTGTTCATAGGTTGTGCAAGGTTAGTCCAAAACCTACATCATTATCAGGAAACTATGTGGGTTGTGATTTTTTAAGAGATTATTATTTAATATGGTTGGAACATGGTTTTGCAAATTTTGTAACCAAGACATATCGATTCTATAATTTATAGAAATAGGCACACATCCGGAACATGGTTTTCTAAACTATGCAGCCAAACTATGTGATGAAAATTAATTAAACCAAAAATTGATTTTAAAATATAATATTCCTACCATTGACCTCATTTTTTATCCTATGTCTAATAATATCAACCCCAAGGATTAATATTGGGGATTTTTAAGATCAAAACACTTCCAGAGAATGATTCTAAGAAATTATTTGTGGTTGGATCTTGGGAATCAAAGGAACCAATATATTCTTCATTGTTCTTCTTCAATATTCTATACTTACTCTCTTATTCTTGGAAAGAATCATATATTAGGGATGTTATAAATATATCTATGGATTATAACTTGATATAATGAGATTTATTTTGGAATGGTTGAATATAGAGGAAGAGGAACCTGAATCTACTGTTATCTTTGTGTGTCGCTTCTAGGTTTTTTCTGGTAATTGATTTCCCTTGTTCTCCATTAATTTAAAGTTCCTGGAATTCAAGTCTCTTGATTTGGGTTTTATGGATAGGGTTATTTATTTCTTCCTAGGATCCCCCTTTCTTTTAATCTTTTGTATTTTTCTTATTGTTATAAATTCCAAGTGTTTGAGGTGGGTGTCCTATTCATCTCTCTTTAAAATTTAATCTATGATCTCTTGCACATTTATCATGGGACTTTGATTGTATATTATTTTTACCTCTTATATATAGTATCTATATCAAATAATGATTTTTTATAAAGATCTTGATAAAATTTTAAAAGGGTATTTTCACATGAAATGACCTTTAAATCTGTTATAAAGGAATAAACGTTTTTTTGTAAATTTTAGTTCTTAGTTGGCTCTTGAAAATGGTTATTGAAATTTTTTATGATGTTTATTTCCAAAATTATGGGGAAGTGTTTTTTAAGATTAGGTGGGTTATCCCTTTTGTGAAATTCTTTGAAAGTTTGTATTTATTTAAGTAATTATATGATGAATATGTGGGTGGTTTAAAAATGAATTTTCATTGCCATTATTTTTAAAGAATGATCCAAAGGCCTAATTGGAACTTTTAATAGTTTAATTATAAATTAAAAAACCCTAGTGAATTCCCCTTTTATATGTAAGAAAAATCATGGTTATTTTATATGCCAAAGGATAACTACCCATTTAGAGCTAGATATGTTATATTATATTATTTGAAAACTCATGGTTTTTTTTTGATGACCTAGTATAACTACCCTTTTAGTGGTATTTGTATTGTATTATTATAATTGGATAAATGAGTGTTTCTATGAGGTTGTTTAAATTTGTGAGAAAGATAAATAAAATAATAGTTGTTTCTTGATATGATTATATGGTGAATTTCTTTATTTGAAATTCTCACCTATATTTTGATATGTCATGGGATGACCAGGTGGCTAGGTGAGATGTCTGGGTACACATGTGCACTTTTTTAGAATTATAATCTATCGGGTGGCCCTAAGTGGGGCACAAGACAACCTATGGGGTGTTTCCCCTCATTTATTCTAGGAAGGGTAAGATTGGGTGTTAGGGGAAGGTCAATTAATGTGCAATTGTTTTTCAGAACATGGATTTTACTACATTGATGACCATACTAGATCTATACTAGGATGTTCACTTTAATCTCCTAGGATTCCATGATGATGATATATATGTATTTTCTAAATTATGGTAATCTAGTTTTATTATAAAATGGTGTTTTAATTTTCTTTCAAGGTTTTATATAAAAAAAATTTAAATACAGTTAATGTATTGTTTTATTAAAAGTATATAAATTTTAGTTTAACTAAGAAAGAATCTTAGATTTATGAAAACGGGGTGTTTTCAATTAAAATAGTTTGATACTCTTGGTAAGGAAGAAAATCAAGAAAACAAATTTTTATATCCTTGTTTTCAAACATTCATTAAATAATTCTATTTTAAAGTGTTATGTTATGGGTTCGAGGATGGAAACTTACTGGGATTTTTAACTCATATATATATATATATATTACATGTTCAACAAGATGATCTGTAGTATCAAATGTATCATCTCTCTTGGTTTGTGTCATTTAAAGGATGTCCATGTGGAATTGCCTCACTTGCACATGAAAACATGGTGTTGGGGCTTGTCATATTTTCTTACATTTTTTAGTTTTTTTGGTCATAGGTCTGGTATCTGAATATCATGTACTCAGGTTGGTGTATATTTTATATTTGATCTAATATTTTCTATTTTGTTGATTTGTTATTCTATGGATTATTTATTATTTTTCCTATGAAAAATTATTTATGATGGGTAATTTTTATACCAAGTATTATACCACCATCCAGTGGGGATCAAAAATTCCCTTCAAGACTTTCCACAGCTTGCTTTAGTGTTTTTTTAGGATGAACTTGGTTTGTTCATGATAGTTTCACATCTATCAAGGATGTTTAAACGGTAAGACATGTAAAACTCATTCATTTTGATTTATTTAGAACTTTACTTATTGATATTCTTAATGGTAAATATAATAAAAAAATCTTAACATACATATACATTACATTATATATGTGGAATACTTAAAACATTACACAGACATACACCCAAATATTGTATTATTTTAGTGCCTTATGAAACATGGAAATGTAAATAGTGGTACATGAGTGAGCTACATTTTCTCCCAATAGATTCTCCATGACTAACACCCCTATTAGATATATCATATATGAAATATATATTCATTAACTAGGGTGTAAATAATAAAATGGGTGAGTATAGATGTTTAGTAAGGGTAAGAAAGGGAGATATTTTTGCATAAAAATGAGCATAAGGGTATGAGAGTGTGATTATAGAATTAGAAGATCATACCCTACATATCAAAGACTATAAACATAAATCATGGAATAAATATTAGTAGTTCATAATACATTAATCATATGGGAAATAAGAGCATTATCCATGAAATCATACCATTGGAATAAGACATAAAATCGTGGCATACATATAAACATGTGAATTAAATCCCTATAAGTCAAGAAGCATTGCAAGAACTTATGAAGGCACTTCATTGGGTCTAGACCTACTGATCGACATATGCCACAATCCCCAGTCGTTGTTCCTTCCTTATAAGGAATCGGGTTTCCCCATATTCCCACAGTGGATCGGGTTTCCCCATATTCCCATAGTGGACCATGTTTCCTCATATTTCATCTTCACGGTGACTATATGTAACATCCTAGGTAATTATAGAATAATACTTTTTTAAATATAAAATATTTATGAATTAGATATTAATTTTACTTAAAATAGTACCCTGTGTCCCATAGTGTACCCGACATGCAAAAATTGGTTTCTTTGATATCTTAAGTGTTGAGCAATGTATTGTTTTCAAACAATTCAAAATAATGTTTTTTAAAGGGGAGATTATTTTAAATAATACTCTGTCTCTTTATGATGATTTTGATGCTCACAAATACCCTTAATTATTTACTAATTATTTCGTTGAGTATTTTGCAGGAATTTATTTTATTTATTTATTTTATACAACGAGATTTCATACTTCATTTTATTCCGAGATCAATTTTAGCGCGTTCTGGAATCACTGTAGCGCGAGATCAGTTTTAGCGCATACTGGAATCACTGTTCATACCCTACGTTGATGAACGTAACGTATGGATGAAAAGTTTACTTTTTATGTTAAAAGAAACGTATGGTTAAGGAACCTTACGTTATTTTGAAACGTATGGTTAATGAACCTTACGTTGTTGAAAAGTATGGAAGAAGAACATTACGTTTGGAAGGAACCTTACGTTTTTGTTGTTGGACAAGTATGGAAGAGAAACCGTACGTTAGTTTTCAGTGTTGAGTTTGTTTCTCAAAAGTATGGATCATCAACCTTACTTTTATAATCAACCGTACGTTCTTTGGAGAGTTGAAGCAAGACAAAGTATGGATGATCAACCCTACGTTTGAATGCTGAAGAGAAAGTATGTATGTTCTGAACCTTACGTTCTGAACCTTACGTTTGTGAACCTTACGTTTGTGAACCCTACGTTTGGAGCCACGTCATCAACCCTACGTTTGGCGTCAGGATATTTTTGACAGACGATATTTCCTTTTGCATTGGTCAAACAGGCGGATTATTAAAAGGATTTCGAGCCGATTCTTAAGTATGACTTTGACTGAATCAAAGACGATTTTCAACGGATTAATGATTGATTTAAACGGAGATTTTTATGCCGATTCTTCAGGGGAGTTACAATGGCTCTGTTATTTCATTTAATATCGCGAATCTAAAGGATATTTTGATGGATCTATTTATGCGGAAGATTTTCTCAGATTTGAATATATGTTCTATCTTGGAAACTTCGGAGATATATATATACACAGGAAAGTGTATGAAATATAGATTGATCTTTTAACGAGCAAGAAACAGAGACTGTGTGAAGGCGTTCTTTTCTGGTGATCGAGAAGAAGTGTAAAACCTTTATTACCGAAGGAAGATCTTGATAGCAGATTCACGTGTTCTACATCGACTATCTGTTGTGAATCTACTACTGCTGAAGTTGTGAAGTTTCTTGTAATATCTATTGCAACTGGATCGACTCAGAACTGTTTTGATTACAGATCTTTATTTTCTGAAGACGACGATCTATCTACTGTCAATTGCATTCTGTTTCAATTGTGAAGAACAACTGGAGAAGTGTTTTCTTTATCAAAACCCTCTTTATTTTTGAGTGATCAGCTTCTCGTTCTAAGCTGTGTGGGTTCGTGTTTGAACCAGGAAGGTTGTGTTTGCCTGAAACTTGTAAAGGTGTCAACTGCCTGTACTCAGTTGTGAACAGGTCTGTGGAAACGAGGACCAGATAGTGAAAATCGCCAAGCTCGTAGATTTGAGCGTTGGTGGAGTGGACTAGGGGCCTTCTGTTCCCCGAACCACTATACATCCGTGTGTTCATGCTTTTACTTTTTCCGCTGCATATTTAATCGTGCAAAAGCATAGTGGACAGAATTTGTCTAAATTGAAAAGATTGCAATAATTTTGAAAAGACACAATTCACCCCCCCCCCTCTTGTGTGTAATCCGTAGATTCAGATCCAACAATTGGTATCAGAGGAGGGGCTTCATATTTTTAAAGTCTTATCAAGCTAGAAGTATTTAAAGATTATACATAGTGTATCATGGCTGATACGAGAGAGGGGATGTCAATGGTCAGAGCACCTTACTTTAATGCAGATAATTATGGCTTCTGGAAATCATGTATGATTATTTATCTGAAAAATATTGGTTACAGAGTCTATTCAAAGATTCTGACTCCCTATGAAATTCCTGAAAATCCCGATACATGGAGTGCTGCTACAGAGGCTGAGTATGACAAGAATTCAAAAGCTATGAATGCAATCATCTGTGGTCTAGGACCGGATGAATTTAACAGAGTATCTCAATGCCCGACTGCATATGAAATGTGGCAAACAATAGCTGTTGCTTATGAAGGAACAGATAATGTAAGACAGATGAGATATGCAACTGCTAAATTAAAATTCGATACTTTCAGAATGATTGAAGGAGAGAGTATTACTCAGATGAATGGAAGATTGACAGAAATTGTCAATAATATAACAGCTCTAGGAGAACCAATCAAGCAGGCTGATCAAGCGTTAAAGGTACTGAGAGTACTTCCTACTCGATGGAATGGAATCTCTGCAGCAATCAGACAATCAACTTCTGTTAAAGATCTAACTATGAGAGAGCTGATTGGTACATTGATGATGTACGAGGCTGAAATGCAAGATGAGGTAAATGAGCATAAAGTCTACATAAAAAGGGAAAATACTGCTTTGAAAGTGACTTCTCAACAAAAGAATAGAAAGATGAAGAACAGAGAAGTAAGTGCTAAATCAGAAAGCTCTGATTCTTCAAATTCGGATGAAGAATTGGCTCAGCTAGCCAGAAAAATCAGAAAGTTCTACAGTAAGAAGAAAGACTTCAAGAAATTCTTAAAGAAGGATAGTAAGGAAGTGAGATGTTATGAATGCAAAAAGATGGGACATATCAGACCGGATTGCCCAAAATTGAAAGATGCAAAGAAGAAGAAATTCTTCAAAAGAGATGATTATGAGCAGAAAGACAAGAAAGCTATGAAAGCTACTTGGAGTGTTTCTGAAGACTCAAGTAATTCTTCTGAATCAAGCTCAGAGAAGGAGGAAGCCAATTTAAAAGCAAATATGTGTTTCATGGCTGAAACTGATGAGGTACACTCATACTACTCCTCTGACTCAAATAATGAATCAAACTCTGAAACAGGTTTCTCAAATAAAAAACTTGCAGCTTACTGCAATATGCTTGAAGAAAGGTATGACTCATTATTTAAAAAATATAAATCTATAAAGAAAATGAATAAAGATATTTCAGATGAGAGAAATACTTTGCTAAAACAACATAAGGAATTAATTGACAAATACAACTCTGCTGACTCAAATAAAATTAATTTTGAATCAAAAATAAAAACTCTACAGGATGAAGTAGAATCTTATAAAAAGGCTGCATTAGTTTTTACAAAAGGAGAAAACGCCTTAAATGAGATACTTGGAAAAACTGTAATTAAAAAGGAAAGGTTTGGAATTGTAAGTAAAGGAGAAAAACCTAAGTTATACAAAAATTATTTTGTTCCTAGCACTAAACAGGTTATTTGTAACTTCTGTGGAACAAAAGGTCATATAGCTAAAAACTGTTTTCTAAGACAACCTCAAATATGTGGAATTAAGAAAGCTTATATTTCCAATGATCTATATGATTCAATCAATTTTAAGAAAACAAAGCAAATCTGGATACCCAGATCACTGCTTGCTAACACTCCTGGACCCAACAAAATATGGGTACCAAAGCAATTTGTTTGAATGTCTTTGCAGGTAGCAGGTCACCAAAGAAAGAAAGAAATATGGTATATGGACAGTGGCTGCTCAAGACACATGAGTGGAACTTCAGCTAATTTCTCTTCTCTTACTCGAAAGGAAGGAGGACTTGTCGCCTTTGGTGACAATGCCAAAGGAAAGATTATTGGTATTGGAACTGTTGGAGATCCAGAGACAGTCTCAATCAACAAAGTACTTTATGTACAAGGGTTAAAACACAATCTGATAAGTATCTCTCAACTCTGTGATGATGGATACACTGTTGATTTTACTAACAATAGTTGTACTGTTTCTAAAGATAAACTTTTTAAGTTTAGAGCACCCAGAACTGATAATGTTTATACTTTGGATTTGTATTCCTTGTGTAAACAACAAGTAAATTGCTTAACTGCTAATATAAGTTAATCCTGGATCTGGCATAGAAGACTTGGTCATTACAATATATATGCTTTACATAAATTATCTAAGAAACATCTAGTTTCTGATTTGCCTAGTCTCAAATTTGAAAATGACAGATTCTGTGATGCATGTCAGCTTGGCAAGCAACACAAATCATCATTCAAATCTGTTAATAAAGTTGCTACAACTAAACCTCTAGAACATATCCATATGGATTTGTTTGGACCTTCAAGAGTAGAAAGTTTAGCTGGTAAATTATATGTTTATCTATTAGTTGATGATTATTCTAGATTTACTTGGATTTTCTTTTTGAAATTTAAAAGTGAAGCTTTTAGTTTATTTGAAGGTTTTTGTAAATCTACTCAAAATGAAAAAGGTTTTAATATAATCTCATTGAGAAGTGATCATGGTGGAGAATTTGAGAACCAGGAATTTAATTCCTTTTGCTCAAACATGGGTATTAAACACACCTTCTCTGCTCCAAAAACACCTCAACAGAATGGGATTGTAGAAAGAAGAAATAGAACTATTCAAGAAATGGCTAGAACTATGTTAAATGAATATAGCCTACCTATATATTTCGGGGCAGAAGCTGTTAATACAGCTTGTTATATAATGAATAGAATTTTAATAAGACCTATTTTGAAAAAGACACCCTATGAACTATGGAATAACAGAAAACCTAAAGTAAATTACTTTAAAGTTTTTGGATGCAAGGTTTACATCTTGAATACCAAAGATAATCTTGGTAAATTTGATCCAGAATCTGATAAAGGTATTTTCTTAGGATATTCTGCAACCTCCAAAGCTTATAGAATCTATAATAAAAAGTCAAGGATTGTTGAAGAATCAGTTCATGTGAAATTTGATGAATCTGATCCTTTTGAGAAAAGGATAGAACAAATAGATGAACCTGATTCTAATGAAAACATGAGACTTGAGAATTTAAAGAATGATTTTGAAAATGATATAAATGAAATTCAGTTCAGTTCAGAAGAACATGACACTGAAGAACCTTTGAATGTAATGCCTAGACAGTCTAGAACCATAAAGAATCACCCTTTAGAATCTGTGATAGGTGACTTAGAGACTGGTATTCAAACTAGAAGAAACCTTGGAAACATAGTTGAATTCTCTGCTTTCTTATCCCAACAAGAACCTAAGACCATAGAAGAAGCCTTAGATGATGAGAGCTGGGTAATAGCAATGCAGGATGAATTGAACCAGTTCAAGAGAAATAAGGTTTGGGAATTAGTTGAAAGACCACATGATTATCCAGTAATAGGAACTAAATGGGTCTTTAGGAATAAACAGGATGATCAAGGGATAATAACTAGAAATAAAGCAAGATTAGTAGCTAAAGGATATAATCAAGAAGAAGGAATAGATTATGATGAGACCTTTGCACCTGTATCCAGGTTAGAATCCATTAGAATCCTTTTAGCCTTTGCATCTTATATGAATTTTAAATTATTTCAGATGGATGTTAAATCTGCCTTTTTAAATGGTTATTTAATGGAGGAAGTTTATGTTGAGCAACCTCCTGGTTTTGAAAATTCTCAAAAACCAGATTCTGTTTTCAAACTTACTAAAGCTCTTTATGGCCTTAAACAAGCACCTAGAGCTTGGTATGAAAGACTAAGTTCTTTTCTTTTTGAAAAATGATTTTACTGTTGGACTGGCAGATCCAACACTCTTTAAGAAAACTGTGAAAAATAATGTTTTGTTGGTTCAAATTTATGTTGATGATGTAATTTTTGGATCAACCAATAAAATTATTTGTCATGAATTTGCAGAATTAATGCAAAAAGAATTTGAAATGAGTATGATGGGAGAATTAAATTTCTTTTTGGGTCTTCAAATATTTCCAAAAGATTTTGGAAATGTTTTAAATCAATGCAAATACATTACTGATTTACTTAAGAAATTTGGACTTGAAAACAGCAAGCCATTTACAACTCCTATGTGTACTAATATAAAACTTGATTTGGATGAAACTGGAAAATCAGTGGACAACAAGTTATATAGAGGTATGATTGGTAGTTTGTTATATCTTACTGCTAGTAGACCAGATATAATGTATTCAGTATGTCTTTGTGCTCGATTTCAATCAAATCCCAAAGAATCCCATTTAACTGCTGTTAAAAGATTTTTTAGATATTTAAAAGGTACTATTTATCAATCTCTGCTTTATCCAAAAACCTCTGATTTTAATTTAATTTCATATTCAGATGCTGACTTTGGAAGCTGTAGATTAGATAGGAAGAGTACTTCAGGAACATGTCACTTTTTAGGGAAGTCTTTAGTATCATGGTCGAGTAAGAAACAACACTCAGTTGCCCTGTCAACAGCCGAGGCAGAATATGTGTCTGCAGGTAGTTGCTGTGCACAGGTGTTGTGGATGAAAAACACTATTATGGACTTTGGATTAAATTTCAATAATACACCTATTTTATGTGATAATACTAGTGCAATTAATATTTCAAAAAATCATATTAGTCATTCTAGAACTAAGCACATTGATATAAGACATAACTTTTTAAGAGATCATGTGTTTAAAAAGGATATATTTTTAGAATTTGTAAATACAGAAAATCAATTAGCAGATATTTTTACTAAACCACTTCCCACGGCAAGGTTTGAATTTATTAAGGGGGAGTTAGGTTTATTTAATTTTAAATAGTTTTTTTTTAATCTTATTCTGTTTTCGAATTCTTCTTAATTTATGTTTCCCGCTATAAGTAATTTTATTTTGTTTTAAATAAAAGTAATGATTAGTGATTACACAGGAATCAAGGCTGTCAGAACCGTTTCACCTTCTAAACTGCTTCACCTTTTTCGGAAACCCTTTCGAAAACCTAAAACCGCACATCTGCTCCAAAACCCTTTTCTGAATCTTCAAACCCTAAACTTACGAACCTTCAGAAATCGTTGTTGGAATGGCAAAGACTAAGCGTCCAGATGAAGCCGAGAGCAGTGCTGCAAAGAAACCTAAGTTAGTTGGTCGGAAAATACTTCAAGGTAAAGTCATAGATTTAGAGTGGCTGTTTGAAACTAATTTACTGTTGAAGCAAGCGTTGTCGTTTCAAAGCCTTGAGCAAGCTTTTAATAGTGAAAATTCTGAGTTTCTATATGAGGCAGAAATGAGACATTTCTTTAGAACTGTTCAGTTTAGCCTTGGAGATACAGAGGATAGTTTATTGGCTCAAATAGAGGATAAGGACTTTTCAATATCATCTGTAGAGATAAGTCAAATTCTTAACTTCCCTCATGAAGGAGTTTTTCATTTCGATTTACAGAATATTGGAGATTATGTACATAAGTCTGAAGACATTATGTCTTTTCTGTTTGGAACCAGAGTGATAAAGAAGATGTTTATTAAGGATTTGGAGCCCGATCAGAAAATTTTGGTAAAATTTGTTCAGACTGGTTTAGCACCAAGAATGGCTGAGATGGAGAAAATCCTATACCCGGACATGTACATAATGTATCTTCTGTTGTGTGATATTAAGTTTAATTTTCCTCGGTTTATGATAAGATATCTGAGTTACTGCTGTCAGAGTGAAGCAAGAATGACCTTTTTCCCTTATGGAAGGTTCATTTCTTTGTTTTTGTTTAAAAGAGGAATGATCAGATTGGTAGATGCTGGGGTGAAATGTCACCACAGTAATGTTTTCAATGCTGGAACTTTAAGGAAAGTAGGATACTTCTGGAGCACAATTAAAGGAAAACTCTTACCTGTTGGAGCTGAGGAAAACTCGGAGAGTGCTCAGGCTCAACCGGCTAAGTCCAAGGAGGGACAAGCAGAATCAAGAGTTAGTACAGTGGCAAGGAGAATTCGTTTTGAGATGGAGGAAGTTGAGGAAGAGAGAAGTCAAGAAGGACTTCAATCTAGAATGAAGAGGTCAATTGATGAAGAAATTATCTCTCCTGCCTTGAAATCCTCTGAACCGTTATCTTATTCATTTGTGAGAGAAGCTGTTGTGGAGCAGACTGCACCAATAGAGGAACCAGCAGCTCAAACAGAAAATCAAAAAGAACCTCAATCTGCTGCTGTGGCTGTTGAAAAAGTAATTCAACAAGAACAACTTATGGAGGCAGTGCCTGGTGAAGAAGTGGCCCGACCTCAAGATTTACATGAAAATATTGTTCTTGACCAATCAGTAGAAGTCAGAGAGACTACTGTTCGTGATGAACATACTTCTGAAGCTAATACATAGGTACTTCAGGAAGATTTTTCAGTGGAAGAGTTTCAGGCTTCCAAAGATAGTTCAGTGGATCAACCTTGTCAGGACAAGGACACAGAACAGTCAGATGCAGATTCCTTACCACTTGCCCTGCTTCATCAACCTAATTCTGGACATGAGAATCGAGCACAGGGTTCCCCTGATTCGAGAAAAGAAGAAGTTGTTGAGTTGTACAAGCGTATCTCTCAGTTAGAATCTGAGAATGTTAGTCTCAGAAATTCTCTGAACTTAGAGCAGTTGAAGTTTCAGAAGCTGAAAGAATGTACTGTTTCAAGACAGGAAGTAGATTTGTTTAAGACTGATATGCTGCATGCTGTTGATCAGTTAAAATCAGAGATGGTAAAGAAAGATGATTTATCTGAGTTGAAGATTTACATGGAAAATAAATTTGAGTCTGTTGCAAACAGTGCTGTGAGTGGATCAGGCTCTTCACCTGATTTGATTCGGAGATTTCAAGCAATTACTGGAGCACTGAGCAATATGAGTGACATATTACACGATCTTCAGTGTAATAGTGCCCCTTTGTCAGTTTTGCTAGATAATCAGAAATTTTTAGTGGATTAGTTGACATCTGGAGAGCAACCGATTAGGATTCTTTTGAATCAGTTATCAGAAAAACTGGCTCTTTTTGTTGAAAAAGAAGAAAGAATGCATGATATTTTCAGAGTTAATTTGATTGAAGATATTCATATGACTCAAGAGAACAGAGATCTTATCATCAAGTTAGGATATGGGATGATGAAGAGGCTCAGAGAACAGTTTACAGAGATAAAGACCGCGATTCAAAGGAGATAGACACCTTTTTCCCTGTCTTATCTATGAACCTTGATTCCTCTGTATATCACAATCGTATATATATAACAGCTTGTGAATGAAAATTCTTTTCTTACTTCTTTTTTGTTTTGTTGTTTATTGATTTATGATTGAGTTAGCCAGTATAACAAATTCACTTATTCAGTGCAATATTGTTAACTATAGCATTTACTTATAATTCAGTACAATATTGAATGTGTTCAAATCTGTTTTTTCTCATTCTTTTTGATATCACAAAAGGGGGAGAATTTGGATAAACACAACATTTAAATTCATTTGTTTCCTATGAAGAAATTTGGATATATGGGAGAATTTGGATATATACGATATTTATCTTTTATCTATTTTTAGCTGAAATTTTATTTTTATGGGGGAGAAATTTTATTATAGTTAAATATTGTTTTAATCCTTTCAAAATTCTAAAATTTTATAAAACTAATTTTTCAATAATGATTGCAATTAAATTAGTTCTATTATTTTATGGGTTTTGTGATCATCAAAAAGGGGGAGATTGTTGAGAAATGTATTGTTTTCAAACAATTCAAAATAATGTTTTTTAAAGGGGGAAATTATTTTAAATAATAATCTGTCTCTTTATGATGATTTTGATGCTCACAAATACCCTTAATTATTTATTAATTATTTCGTTGAGTATTTTTCAGGAATTTATTTTATTTATTTATTTTATACAACGAGATTTCATACTTCATTTTATTCCGAGATCAATTTTAGCGCGTTCTGGAATCACTGTAGCGCGAGATCAGTTTTAGCGCGTACTGGAATCACTATTCATACCATGCGTTGATGAACGTAACGTATGGATGAAAAGTTTAATTTTTATGTTAAAAGAAACGTATGGTTAAGGAACCTTACGTTATTTTGAAACGTATGGTTAATGAACCTTATGTTGTTGAAAAGTATGGAAGAAAAACATTACGTTTGGAAGGAACCTTACGTTTTTGTTGTTGGACAAGTATGGAAGAGAAACTGTACGTTAGTTTTCAGTGTTGAGTTTGTTTCTCAAAAGTATGGATCATCAACCTTACTTTTATAATCAACCGTACGTTCTTTGGAGAGTTGAAGCAAGACAATGTATGGATGATCAACCCTACGTTTGAATGCTGAAGAGAAAGTATGTATGTTCTGAACCTTACGTTCTGAACCTTACGTTTGTGAACCATACGTTTGTGAACCCTACGTTTGGAGCCACGTCATCAACCCTACGTTTGGCGTCGGGATATTTTTGACAGACGATATTTCCTTTTGCATTGGTCAAACAGGCGGATTATTAAGCGGATTTCGAGCCGATTCTTAAGTACGACTTTGACTGAATCAAAGACGATTTTCAACGGATTAATGATTGATTTAAACGGAGCTTTTTATGCCGATTCTTCAGGGGAGTTACAACGGCTCTGTTATTTCATTTAATATCGCGAATCTAAAGGAGATTTTGATGGATCTATTTATGCGGAAGATTTTCTCAGATTTGAATATATGTTCTATCTTGGAAACTTCGGAGATATATATATACACAGGAAAGTGTATGAAATATAGATTGATCTTTTAACGAGCAAGAAACAGAGACTGTGTGAAGGCGTTCTTTTCTGGTGATCGAGAAGAAGTGTAAAACCTTTATTACCGAAGGAAGATCTTGATAGCAGATTCACGTGTTCTACATCGACTATCTGTTGTGAATCTACTGCTACTAAAGTTGTGAAGTTTCTTGTAATATCTATTGCAACTGGATCGACTCAGAACTGTTTTGATTACATATCTTTATTTTCTGAAGACGACGATCTATCTACTGTCAATTGCATTCTGTTGCAATTGTGAAGAACAACTGGAGAAGTGTTTTCTTTATCAAAACCCTCTTTATTTTTGAGTGATCAGCTTCTCGTTCTAAGCTGTGTGGGTTCGTGTTTGAACCAGGAAGGCTGTGTTTTCCTGAAACTTGTAAAGGTGTCAACTGCCTATACTCAGTTGTGAAAAGGTCTGTGGAAACGAGGACCAGATAGTGAAAATCACCAAGCTCGTAGATTTGAGCGTTGGTGGAGTGGACTAGGGGCCTTCTGTTCCCCGAACCACTATACATCCGTGTGTTCATGCTTTTACTTTTTCCGCTGCATATTTAATCGTGCTAAAGCATAGTGGACAGAATTTGTCTAAATTGAAAAGATTGCAATAATTTTGAAAAGACACAATTCACCCCCCCTCTTGTGTGTAATCCGTAGATTCAGATCCAACATTAAGTTGCACACTAGACTAAAATATACTGAAAAATAATACATTACAAATATTATTATTTTAAATGGTTTTTATCACCTAGTTGTTGTATTGGATGGAATGAATATATCAAACTACATTATGTTTACACATGTTTATCTAATAATTTTAGTTTATTCTAAAAAATTTAGAGTCTTAAAATGAGAATAAATACAATTTTTAACAAAAAATACTCTAATATTTTTATAAGGTAGTTTTACCAGATTTTCATGGAGAACCTTTTTTAAATCTAGTTTCTACCACTTTTACATGTTCTTTTTTATAAAATAAACTTATTCTTTAGAAGCAAGACATAAAAAATTTCTTTGGTTAATTTTTTTATTTTTCTGATTAAATTCATTTTTTAATCAGTAGTGATAAATACTGCATTTTAATTCAAAACTGCATTTTCATCTAATTTATTTATATGGTTAGGTTATCCTTTTCATTTGTTTTAAATTGTAATTGGATTAATTTTTTATCATTTAATCAAATTTTGGTTATTTTAATTAATTTCACATTTAAATTGGATATAAACTCATCTCAATCTTCTGATGGTTTTTACTTTTAAAAAAACCATTTTCTTGTTTTGACAATGAGGATTAATTTTAAATTCTTTAATGAAACTTATATGTTTTCAATTTGGAAAAATTTATTCCATATTTGGAATCATAAGTACCTAATTATATAAATATGTCTCTTTTATTTTTGGACATTATGAATAGTAACATTAATAATTATTTTAATTTATCATGGTTAGAGGGTAAATAAGTTAAATAAGTGTACAAAAATAATATTATAATGAAATAAAACTACCCTAAAATTTTTACTAATCTTATTATATGAGATATGGCTGACAAATACATGCCTTGGGATGAAAATTTGGCCTTTGGATGCCACTTGTGTGTGATTATGGCTTTAATAACTTTTAATTTAATGTAAGGGAACATTTTTCAAAAAAATAAATCTTCTTACTAAAACAATTTTAATATGGGGTTATACTTTATTTCCAATGATGATGCACTTATTGCTTCATTAATAAAATATTTAAATAAATGATATTATAAATATTAAAATAAATATTATTTGACATAATATATTTCATCCAAGATTTTTATAGGTGAATATGACATATTATAAGACTATTAAATGGATTTTTTGAATTTATCTCTCTTTTTAGGTTTTATTTAAATTCAATAAAATGAATAGTGTAAAAATTGGCATTATTGATTGTTTATAAAAATAATAATTTATTAAATTATTTAAAAATACTAAGGAATGTTTTAAAATCAAAAAGTGACTATTATAAGGTCTAAAAGTTTATTAAGTGTCCAATTATGGGAAATTTACCCCATATAAGTAAAATTAATAGCATCTTAATACTTAAAATGGTGTTTCCATAATTAAAATTAAAAGAGAATAATTAAGGGTAAACCAAAAAGATATGGTTTAAAATAAAATAAAAACATGTCTAAAATTTATTTTATTAGAGGATTTAGAACTATAATCGTATTATGTTTTACATATATCATGTTGGAGTCATTTTGATAAATTATTAAATTTATATTAATTGAATATTTTATTACTTTCCAAGGGTGCCCCTACTCTCCCCTATAAAAATTCACCCACTCTTATCTAATAATAAAACCTATAAAGCCTTTTGGTTCGGCCAAACCCTACCCATTTCTCCTCCTAAGATCCATCACTTATCCTAGAGTCCATAATTTGGGCATAAATCCAACCTAAGGAGTCCTTTTATGCAATTCATAAGGATATATTCAAAGAAATTGTAATTGTTTTACCAACTCTTTCAATGTTCTTTTACCCTTCTACTTTCTTTTACGAATTTTTTCCATAGTAATATAGTAATTAAATAATATAATATATGATTATATGTTTTTATGGTTATGGTATAACTATATTCATCCTTTTACCCATCCTATGAAAAACAATATCATCATGTGTGTGTACATATGGCTTACTGTCTCTACACTGTGGTGTAAACTATTTTTCATCTATACATTATTTTTATGGATATAACAATTAATATAAAAGATTTAAATAATTAATATGACTTTATAATGATTCTTTATAATTAATTTATCATCCCATTCTATACTATTTATCCAATAATTTAATGATGACATCGCTCTTATGTATGTACGACTTACCGTCTCCATGACACGATGAGATTCATTCTCCAAATTAAATATTCAAGAATGGTTATAACTACATATATTAGTATTTTTAAATGATTAATATGATATTAATGATTTTATTATCATTCAATAAATAAAAAATGATATTTTCCTTATTTCCAAAATAATCAATGAAAAATGAAAAATGTTACTCATGCTTACGCATGGCTTACCATATCCATGACTGTAATGTTCTTACATTTTTCCTATCCATGATTAATAAATAGATATAAAATTATAATTAATATATAAAAGTGATTATTATTTCATTCCAAATATTATGGACTTGTGACCACATGGATAATTTACATCATAACAAGTTCATTTTTGACTCAAGTATCGAACATCAACAAAACATCCGATATAAACTCAAATAATTAATTAATTGTTATAACTTGGTAATAAGTGATATAAAGGGACAAATAAAATTGAAAAGTTATATGAAGAAAGAATAAACTAACCTAATTTTTTTATTCAGGAAGATAAATAATGAACGAGAAAAGTTAGAGTCAAGGTAATATACTTCGTCTCAATATCCTTTCATTGAGGTATTTTTTTATATTATAAACCACCTTCATTTATACGATGTATAATCAAACCATTTGAATTTTAATTTCATTAAATTATTTTCAAAATGAATATTTTTTATATTAATCACTTTACTAAATGAAAAAAAAATCAACATATGCAACGACAATGACTTTTCTTCCACTATTACTATTATTTTGTATTTGGCTTCCTCTACAAGTCATAATGTTTCTGAAAGAAAATTAAATACCATATTCCCTTTTTCAGAATTTTGGTATTGAAAATGATTTTGATAATGAATTTAATTTATCAATATCTTGAAATTATATCTTGTGATTTGTAATGTTTAAATTTATTTTTTTATTTGTTCTTGTATTATGTGTTACGATTACGTTATGGTTCTTGGGCATTGTTTATGTAAGTGAGTGGATCCATGATAAACCAAGGACGATTAAGCCCTTGATTGTTCTATAATTCATTGGGTAATGAGATGGAGTTAAAGGATAAGGTTTATCCTAAAAGATTAAGGGAATATATTGTGATGGTTATTCCAAAAAGTAACTATGAAGGATACTAACTATGTAGCTGTGAAAGCTACAATGTAAGCATGATATAGATAAAAAAAGTTACCTTTATGATTTATGATTTATGATTTATGATTTATGATTTCTTGGATGTTTTTTGGGAATATTATGATTTCATGAGTTATGTTATAAACATTTTTTGCTCTATGCGTGAAAAGTATTATTTTTTGAAAATGTTTTCAATGAGTTTAAAATATTCATGGGCTAACATTTTGTTTCCTTATTTTATATCCCTTACTGATATTTTTATGCTCATACCAAGTTTTTGAAATTTTTTATTAGTATATAAGATGGGTAATAGGAAGGAATAAATCAAGATGAATGTTATGAAGATTTTTATCAAGAAAAATAAATCATGTTTTATTTTAAAGAGTTTTATTTTTTTTTAAAAAAGGATAGTTAGTAAATGTTACTACTTTGTAATGTTTGAGTAGTTATATAATAGTTATGGACTAATTCTCTAAAACTATAAACCTAAAAAGATCCTCAATTTTAATTAAATCAAATTCCTGAATAGAACTCAAGATTATCTAATGTTTATGTTTGAGGCATTATAGTTGGTATCAAATGAAAGGTTTAGACAACTTTAGGGATTATGATTTTTTATTAAACATATGGTATGTTTCTATGTCAATTGTTTTATTTAGATCTTTATTTTTTAACTTTTTATATCAAGTAAATTTAGTTATAAATAGAAGGAGTGGGATCTCAAAAAACATTTTTATCTCTTCCTGGTGACTTTATTGAAACAATTATTGAAAAGTCATGTCGAGATGATTCTAAAACATTTTATAACAAACAACTCACTTGCAAGAAGTTTTTTGATATATCCAACACCTCCATTATACCTCAATACCATCGTGTATCAGGAGTTGTTTTTAATCAAATCATATTTTCTCAATATTATCAAACTTTCAAAAAAAAAGTTTAATATTATCAAGTCATTTTAATATATTTTGCCTTCTCACAAGATTTTGAATCATATTATGATTTTGAAAAAGCTACTAAAGAATGAGACCCTTGTGTGGCCTATTTATACTAGATTTTAAAATATAGTCTTTTTAGTATATAGTTATGGTAATTTAAAAGGACTGTTAATTTAAAGTTTCAAGTCAAACTTGGTACAATTGTTTTATAAAAATCATGTCTTATTTGATGTTTTCAAAGTATATTTCATACAATATTATTTTCCAAAACTATTTTTTTGTGAACACCCATATGACCCAAGTTTTACAAGGTGTATTTGGATAAAGTATCAAATAGATTTAGAATAATCTCTAAATAATTGTTGCAATGCGTGGACCTTCTATCTATGTTAACTGAATTGTGATGATACCAGGTGGACAACTTAATTAAGGTATGATATTCTTTCTTTTGAAATAGTTTTATTAAATAATATAGAGGTGAAAAATGTCAATATATATAAGACTTAATGAATTAGGATGTTAAGTTCATTATGAGTTGGGATGAAAATGAGTAGTATAAGAAAACCGTTGAGATTAAAACATGTTATGGTCATTTTTAGTTTTATAAAAAGAAACAACCTGCAAGATGGGTGAAAAATTGTCACGTCTGGAAAGGTTGTGGTAATCAAACCCACAACCAAATGGCGATAAGGGTGTATCACCTACCACTGGCTTACATGAAGTCCCAAGTTCATATGAATTTTCCTTATAGTTAAATGAGTTTATGAAATAAATATAAGTTGATTCTAGTAACTTTTGTTTTAGGAAATGGATATATTTGGGATTTGAAAATTATTTAGTGATTAAGTGATAAATGTTATTTTGGAATATTTTAATAATTTTGGGAACCCTATATGATCAAGGTAAATGGAATACTATGGGATTTTATTTGAGAAGTTAAGGTTGAATTATATTTTGGAAGAATATATTATTTTATTTTGGGATTAGGGTGATTTATGTTATTTATGGAAATGGTTATCATATCATGATGATTACTAAGGAATTTACTTTTTGGTATGAGACATTAGGAGTGATTGATTTTATTTGGAGATGGATGTTAAAATTTATATTGTAAGACTATGTGATCAAATCCTTCCGAATTTTGGGTTTAAATCTTAGTTTGGATTACTTTTTTAAATTTTAAGGATAGTTATTTGTTGAATGGTCTATGTTGAACTTTGGGTATTACTGTCAAATTTTGGAAATTAGAAATATTCTTTCTTCTTAAGGATTATTATTTTTGGGGAATTATCTTATCATATACTAACCATTTTGGATTAGTTTAATGTTTTAGAAAAGGAGAAAAAGATAGTTAATCTTTTGTGGATTATGTTATTCAACTTTAATACTCATCATTTGGAGAAAAAGATGAGTGTGTGGTGGAAATTGATTAAAGGATGAAACGTGACCTTTCACGTAAGTATATTTCCTTATGATCTTAGTCTAGGTAGTAATAGAATTCTTCATATATGTGAAAAGGATCTTAAAAAAAAACATTTTTCTTTTAATTTTCTGACTAAGAAATCAGAAAATCTTTAACTCATCACAAATTTATTGTTTTTTGATTGTTAACTTTCTCTTAACTATGTTTAATATCACTCTCCATCAGAAGTCGATGGTTAATTTTATATTATATATCCATATTTTCCTACATGGAACCCAAGAATTTGTTATCTCAGGTGACCTTTATACTTCAATTTCTTCTTTTAAATTGGAGGTTATATTGACCCTTTTCTGATGTGGTATTTCAATGACGTAATTTTGGAAATTGAAACCTTAGTTATCAAGCCCAAATTTGAAATTGTGAGGACGCAATTTCTAAAAAGGGTGTAGGATGTAACATACCAGGTAATTATAGAATAATACCTTTTCATATATATTAATATTTATGAATTAGATATTAAGTTTAATTAAAAGAGGACACTATTTATGATAGCTTACATGACATTAAAAAAATGGGATTCTTTGAAATCTTATGTTGCACAAAAGATTGAGATATACTGAAAGTAATACATTATTAATAATATAATTTAAATGGTCGTTATTGCCTAGTATTTTTGTTAGCAGGAAAGAAAATAAATAACTATATTATCTTTACACCTGTTTATTAAATGTCTTTACATTATTTTAATAAATATTATAGGCTTAAAATGAGAATAAATCTAATTTTTAGCATAAAATACTCTAATATTTTTAAAAGGTAGTTTTACCACCTTTTGATTGTGAACCCTTTTTTAATATAGTTTATGTCACTTTTATATGTTCTATTTGAAAAAATAAACTTTATCTTCAGATACAGGACATAAAAAATTTACTTTGGTTGAATTTTTGGTATTTTCTTGATAAAATTCATTTTTTAATGAATACTAAAAAATACTGCATTTTAATTCAAAACTGTATTTTCTTCCTGTTAATTTATATTACTAGGATATATTTTTAATTGGTTATAAGTTTTAATTAGATTATGTTTTTATCATTTAATAAAATGTATTTCACTTGAAGTAATTACACATTTAAATTGGATATAAACACATGTCAAACTTTTGATGGTTTTTACTTGTAAAAAACTTGTTTTCTCGTTTTGACAAAGGGGGTTAATTTTAAATAAATTAAAACAAATTTTATGTTTTGAATTTGGAAAAATAAATTCCATATATCGAATCCTAATTTCCTAATTATGTAAATATCTCCCTTTTATTTTTGGACATTATGAATAGTAACTTTAGTAATTATTTTTATTTACCACGGTTAAAAGGTAAATAAGGTAAATAAGGGTAAAAATAATATTATAATAATTTAAAATTACTCTAACACTTGTAATAATATTATTGGATGATATATGGCCGACCACTACAACCCTTGGGATGAAAATTTGGCCTTTTTAAGCCACTTGGGTGAGAGTATGACATTTATAACTTTTAATTTAAATGAAAAATTATCATAAACATGACTCTTATTACTAAAAAAATTATAATATGTGGTTATATAAGTGAAATATTTTACTATAATAATTAATTATAAATATAAAAAGATTACATATATCATGGTATTTTATTTATAATTTTTATATATTAAATAAATAAGTTCAATTATGACACAATGATGATGCACTGATTGCTCCGTTAATAAAAGATTCAAATAAACGATATTATAAATATTAAAATAAATATTATTTGACATAATTCATGTTATATAAGATTTTTGTAGGTGAATATGACAATTTATAATACTACTAAATAGTTTTTTTAAAATTTATCTCTCTTTTTAGATTTTACTTAAATTCAAAAAAATGAATAATTTAAAAATTGACATAATTGATGTTTTATAAAAATAATAATTTTTTAAATTATTAAAAAAAACATAAAAAAAATATTTTAAAATCAAAAATTGACTATGATAAGGTCTAAAAGTTCATTAAGTGTCCAATTATGGGATTTTTACCACATATAATTAAAATATATAGTCTCTTAATACTTAAAATGTTGTTACTACAATTAAAATTAAAAAATAATAATTACGAGTAAACTGAATGGATAAGGTTTAAAATGGAATCAAAACATGTCTAAAAATTATTTTATGAGTGGATTTAGAACTATATTTATGTTATCTTCTACATACCTCATGTTGGAGTAATTTGTATTAAAAAAAATAATTTATATTAATTTCATATTTTAATACTTTTCAAGGGTGCCCCTCCCCTCTCCTATAAAAAGGTATGCACACTTCTATAATACTCACAAATCTAAAGCCTTTTGGTTTTGCCAACCCCTTCCCATTTCTCCTCCAAATATCTCTCACTTCATCCTAGAGGCCATAATTTGAGCAGAAAGCCAACCTAAGGAGTCCTTTTATGCAATTCAAAAGGTGAAATTTGAAGAAAAGGTAATTTTTTTACCAACTCTTTCAAAGTTCTTTTCCCCTTATATTTAATTTTCCTAGACTTTTTCCATAATAATGTTATAAATTTAGAATATAATATATTATTATATGTTTTTTTGTTATTGGACAACCATATTCATCCTTCTACGCATCTTATGAAAAACTATATCACCACGTGTGTGTACATACGGCTTACCGTCTCCACACCGTAGTGTAAATTGTTTTTCATCTTTAGTTTATTTAGATGGATATAATGTTGAATATAAAGAATTAAAATAACTACTAAACTCAATAATAATTTTTTATAATTAATATACCATAAAATTCATACCATTTAACCATTAATTGAATTATGCCATCACTCATGCATGCGTACGGCTTACCGTCTCCATGACACGATGAGATTCATTCTCTACGTTTACTATTCAAGAATGATTATAAATACATATATAAGTATGTTTAAATTATTAATATGATATTAATTATGTTATGAAAATCTTTAAAATA
The DNA here is from genome assembly GCA_963277665.1 of Viscum album. Taxonomy (NCBI): domain Eukaryota; kingdom Viridiplantae; phylum Streptophyta; class Magnoliopsida; order Santalales; family Viscaceae; genus Viscum; species Viscum album. The sequence goes on from OY728165.1 coordinate 537,488,351, forward strand.
TAAAATTATAATTACTTTATTTCTATAATGATCAAATAATAATGGAAAACATTACCCATACTTACGTATATCTTACCATCTCCATGATTGTAAAATTTTTCAATTTTTCATATCCATATTTAATGAATGGATCTAAAAGTATAATTAATATATAAAAGTTATTATCATTTCATTATTAAGATGATGTACTTATGACCACATGAACAATTTACATCATGACAAGTTTATTTTCAACCCAAGTACCGAACATAGACAAAACATCCGATATAAACTCAAATAATTAACTAATTTCTATAACCTAGTAATAAGTGATATAAAGGGAATAATAAACATGAAAAAGTTTATGAATTAAGAATAAATTAACCTAAATTTATTATTTAGGAATATAAATAATGAATAAGACAAGTTATACTCAAGGTAATGGACATCATCTCAATCTCCTTTCATTGATGCATATTTTGATAATATACTCCACCTAATTTTATATGGTGTATAATAACCACATTTGTGTTTTACTTTCATTCAGTGGTTTTCAAAAGGAATTTTTTTATATGAATCATTTTTGTAAATTAAAAAATGAAAAAATAACATCTATGGAGACAATTACATTTTTGTTTTCATGACCATTATTGGGTATTTAGATTACTCTACAAGGCATAATGTTTTTAAAATAAAATTATATACCATATCCCTTTTTCGGTATTTTGGTATTTAAAATGGTTTTGATAATGAATTTATTTTATCAATATCTTAAAATTATCTCTTGTTATTACGATGTGGAAATGCTATTTTTCCTTTATTCTTTTTTTATGTGTTACAATTATGTTGTGGTTCTTAGGCATTGTTTATGTATATGGGTGGTTCTATGATAAACTGAGGGAGGGTGAGCCCATGATAGTTCTCCAATGCATTGGGTAACAATATGGAGTTAAATGATAGGTTTTCTCATTATATATTTAAGTAATATATTATGATGTGTATTCTAAAATGTAACCATGAAGGTTACTCCCTATGTAGCTATGAAATCTACAATGTAATTATGATATGGATGAGAGAATTTACCTTTATGATTTATTATTTATGATTTATGATTTCTAAGAAGTTTTTTTAGTAATATTATGATTTCATGAGGTATATTAAATAGTTTTTTTATGGATGAAAATTATGAATTTATTAAAATGTTTCCAATGAGTTTAAAATATTCATGGGATAATGTTTTATTTCTTGACTGACTAAAAATTCATTTTTTTATTTTTAAAAAGAGTTTTTGGTTAAGTGAGAACCAAACAAGTGAAAGAAAATTAAGGCATTGAAAACTAATCACAGGTCACCTCTGATGTCTGTGAAAGTTCCAACGTGTGTCCCACAACGTGGTTCCCACGTAAACCCTAATAGACGATGTTGTGAATCAGATGATCCAACCCAACATCGAAGTAGAAGATAATGAACACACCAAATCTGAACAGATCTGAAAAGAGGGAGAAGTAACACATGAAGATCTATCACAAGAGGGACCATAACAAAAGATCCATAGTCAACACGTTGTCAAAGGAGGATGAACGATGAAGGATTATTCACCGATAGATCACTCGAGATATCATTGAGGTTGTGGATGCAAGGGACATCAAAGGCACACCAAACCAGGTCTATGACCTCCATATGGACCCAATGATACCACTAGGTGTAGATCGAAAACCCATCTGAGGAGTGCTCCAGCATGAAGTTTCCAGCATCTTAGAGGTTGGAAGGTGGGGCATTCAGATCGGTCATAGAAGCGTCCTTGCAGTAGTAGGATCAGGGAGGGTCATATTTAGGTGGTCCCACAGACAGTGGTGCTCGGGGACAGGGTTAACGGTGAGTATAAGTGACTAAATTGTAATTTTTGAGTTGTTATGTAATAGTTATGGCCTAATTATCTAAAACATTGAACATGAAATGATCCTCAATGTGAAATATATTAAATTATTGAATAAAACACTTGATTATGTAACGTTTAAGGTTGAGGCTTTATATTACACCTACTACGAAGGACACACCACCATCCCGTGTCATAGTCTTTTCCTTGTAAAGGATTAGGTTTCTGCATCTTCCCATAGCGGATGAATATTTTCAACATGATTACCATCATTATTTCACGAGATATAAATCTTTACCCAATGCATTGGATGGAGTTATAGGTCCCACCCATCTCATAATAAAATAATTCATATGTGTAACACTATATCTTAAACATTCACCATATCATAACTCATGAAATGAAATGGTTATCATAAACATGTAATCATATTAGAACCTATGGAAAAGCAATAGGTTTCATAATCATTTCATCAAAATCCTGACCCATGAAAAGAAGAAAGTTTCGAAATTGTATAACTTGTGGAAGAGAAGTGGTTTTTATAAACATCATGCCATCAAAATTTAAACCATTCATGAAATAATATGAATTTTATTATTTGATTGTATCCCCAATAAAGCATAAATAATGTATGTCATCTTATATGGAGAAGGATTTTGAAAGATCACACAGAACATTCATTAAGAGAAATATCCTTTATTTGAAAATAATTTTCATAAATTAATTTTCTAGATACTTTTCTTACAAATTAATATTTTGAACTTCATTTAAAACCTTTCTTGAGGAAAATATATTTTCTTATTTGAAAACTCTTTTTAAAATTTAAATCATTTTGAAAAAAAATATCTTCAAAAATTATTTAAAAACATATAAAGAATTATAGAAAAAAAATTGAAAAGATTTTTCCTTGAAAACTTATAAAATAATATTGAAATTTTTTTTCCATGAAATCACTTTTAAAACGTAAAAAAAATCAGGAAAAAAATTTGAAAACCATTCCTTTGAAAAAAATTGAAAACTTATATATAAATATTTAAAACTTTTTGAAATTTTTTTTCATCGAAATCCAATTTAATATAAAATATATATATAATATTAGGAAAACATTTTATTTTAAAAAAATGACTTTATAATCTTATAAAGGAATCATTAACATAATAAATTTCAAGACAGTGGGTAAATTTGTACATGCCAAACATTTCTTTTCCACTGTAAGAAGTTTAGAAAAGCACCTCGACTGGAAAACAGAAAGAATATTGGTTTTTAAAAACCCTTTTTTGTGGTAAAAAATGGGTAAAATGTATTTTAAATATAATAGGATAATATTATAATGTTTTTTAAGAAAAGTTTTTATATAATACATGGTTCTGAAAGAACACAAATTTCCGACCAAAGAGAGAGGTAAAGTCAAAATTTCTTAAAAACATTTTCTTGATAATATTATGTAAAAAAGAGTGGAACATGGTAAAATTACTTGGATATAAAATGAATAAAAAATGTTAAAAAACTTAATGAGAGCTATAGAGATATGGATCATAATATTTCATCAATGGAAGCATAATCATAAACAATCTCGATAAAGGATGAGATTGTAGCTATAAACCGTTACCAATTTGGTAACATTGAATCATAAAACAATGTAAATAATAATATTAAATGAAGCTTAAAATTTCATGAAAATAATGATATTTATGATATAAAATTTCAAAGTTAGTATATACACCTCCAAGAAAAATATAGGTACATAACATGGCATGTGTCTCAAAGAAGTCAAATTTAGACAAAATTACTTTACTGATTTTGTAACATTTGAAAAATAAACCAAATTAATTAAGGATTATCAAATGGATTTTTAAATACCCATAAATTTAATTATAATAATCATATAATACATCCATAGTTAGTATATACACCACACAAAATAAATTCGTGGTGAATAAGGCATGTATCTCATAGAAATAAAAAGTGATATGAAATTCCCTTACCTTAAGTCTTGACTTTCGTTGTACACATTCAACCCTACTGTATAATAATTATAAGTTTCTTATAAAATTAATAATGAAAAATATTATTATATATAATTATATATATAATTCTCTTAAGAATTTATATTACCCATTTATTAACAATTCGATGTTAAAGTAATTTTTTGGGTAATAACTGTTTTGTTTATCATATGTTTTTTGACTTTTATTCTCTATCCTCTTACTTAGATCATGATTAACTTATTTCAATAATTTAAAAAATTTATGTATATATCATATATATTTAGTATATAAAATTTTATAGTATTTTATAAAATATATAAATATTAAATTAAATACATTCTTCATAGAGACGGTAGGTTGTACGTACACATGAACGTTGCTTCTATTTTATTATCGTATTGAAATAAAGAAAGAAAATGACACATATGTATAAAAATATATAATATCATTAAAGTAAAACTATTATGTCATATATATCATATATTTTTACTAAATCCATCCTTAATACATTCCGTATAATGTTTTAATGAATCACATCGCGTTGAAGAGGTGGCAGTCCACACTTTAACAAACGAAGTTATCGTATTTACACAAAATAGAAATCATGATTGTAGGATTTATATAATTGATAAATAATTATAAATAAATCATAAATATCATATATTTCATATAAAAATATATTGACCATCATAATTCCCTACCATGAGATGTGGTAAAGGTAAAATGAACAACATCGTTTCGGGACGTGGTAGTTCATCGTACACAAGAATGGTAAGTATGTTACCCATTAGATGGAATTATGTGTCAGTGAAGGTTGAACCATTAGAATAAAAATATAATTATATTTATGATACGGTTGTTATTATATGATCATTTAATAATAATAATTTATGTGGTGTAGACATAAAATAAAGGAAAGGGTCTTGGGGAAGGATGCTACCTCTTCTTTGGGTAAATCCTTTTCGTTTTCACCAAAGGGATTCCTTGGTTGTATTTATGAAAAAATGGAGGCTTAAAATATGGATTTAGGTATTTTTGGAAGTGAACTGGTTAGATATTGACTAAAGTTAAGTGGATTTAGAGGTGTGAATAAGGGGTAGAGGTGATTTCATTTTATAAGTGGGGTGGGAACACACTTGGAATTTTTGTAAACAAGTTAGGTGTACCCACGTTTTTACCTAAAAAAGTAATAAAAACAAAAAAAACTAAATAATGGAAGTTTTATGGATGAAATATTTCCATAAAATGTTTTTTTACAACTGGATAGGTCATTTGGGCCCTTACGTTAATGGTTTGATCCCTTTTTAAGCTTAATATTACGTTAATCATTGTAATTAATTTTAGTCACTTTAGCTGATCATTCTTGTCAAAAATCAAGTTAATATAATTAGAATATAAATATTATTATTATTACAATAATTTTTTCTATTTTAAAAAATGTGATTCATAAAAGCAGAAAAATTATGTTTAATGTTAATTTTGCAGATGTGGAGAGAAATTGGGTTTTTAAAGTGAGAATGTTCAAAAGTTCATTAAACTTTTATATATAAATTAAATATAAAAATGATTCCAATTAACAAAATTGTATTAATATTTTTATAATTTTTCTATTTCCGGGATTAAAACTAACATAAAATATAATTTACTTATATATATAAATTTAAAGAAAAATATGTTTTGAATTAAAATTCAGTATTTTTCACTATTCATCCAAAAATAAAGTTTCGTAGATAAATAACTAAAATTAACCCAAATATAATTTTAAAATTATGAATTAAAAAATTAATTTTATTTTATTAAATTAAAATTTTAAATTTTTTTAAAATTAATTTTTTTATTGTTCGCATAATGACAGAAAAGTAGTTCATTTGAGAAAATAGTATTTTCAACCACATAAAGACATTACCAATATTACATGTTTTATTTTCAATATTTTTTATTTATATAAACCCATTATAAATAATATTTAAATAGTATCTAATTCTATTCATATTATTATGTTTTACGGTTAGGTTATAACTGTCTCATTTAAATAATTATAACAATAAAATGATTTTCCATAGAAACTCAGTGTTGCGTTTAATGCAAGCCAAGTCAGTTTTGTGTGTAGAAAAACCATCTCTTGATGTATCATATAATTAAAGTTTGACTTAGTTTATAATACAATGCTTGAAATCAATGAAAATTAACTTATTCGAAAAAATGTTCACAAAAACTCAGGGTGTTACAATAAAAGGTATGTCTATCATTTTAGAATATTTTAGTCAATTTACATGGGTTTATTTTCCTAATCAAAAATCTAAAACTGTTTCAATGTTTTTTTATTATTTTAAAGTACTTTAAAATGAAAAACTTTACGTAATATTATCCATTATAAGTGATAGGTGTAAGATCCTAGACTTTATGGGGGTATGTACTTGTTTAAATTTTGGTTTAAATCTCTTGGATATAGTTAATGGAATGTTTACCTAGTGTATGAGGAGTTTCAAGGGTGTTCTAAGGGTTCAAAAAATGAAAGGAAGATAAAATGTCCATTTGATTCATGTTTCTTGATTATCTCACAGTTATTGTAAAGAGTGCACCCAAACCATGCTAATCATGAGGAAGGACGCATTGTTAAGTAAACCTTATAATAGGGAAGGCTAAACCATGCAGCCTTGGATAGGAAAATTCCACATGGTTGGCACATGGTTTTTCAGACCATGCAGATATCTAAATGTAATTGTGAAATCTCACTCCCTTTGGATAGTGGTAAGCATATGTTTGTGTACATTTTGGAAAACCATGCATACAAACTGTGTGCCCCATTAAAATGTGAAAAATTATATCTTTTTCCCTCTTGATTTTAAGTATCCCACCTGATTTTCACCCCATTTATTCTCTTCTAAACCTTAAAAATGAGCCAAACTCCACCAAAAATCCAAGGGATCATTCTCCATCAATTCTAATCTATTTGGAGCATCAATGGTTGTGAATCAAAGCTCTACGTGATTTTAATCCTTATATTTATTCTCTTTTCTGAATTATGTCTTATAGTTTCATTCTCTTTAATCCAAATCCCTGAAACACTCTTTTTTTATGGATCTTAGTTTGGGGCTTCAAATTTTTCTCGAATACATATGTAAGGCTTAGTTTAAGGGTGTGTTCATCATCAGATTCGAGGTAGGTGGTCTAAAAGGTATATCCCATAGTTTTATTTTAGATTTGTGCATGTATCATTGTGATATCATTTTCCTCTTGATGTGAATTTGTTTCCTTGAGTAATATTTAGTAAAATGGTTTTATAAATAATGATTTAGAACACCCATGATCCCTATGGGATACATCAAGGATGAATTGACCCATCTAGGGCCACCCATGGGGTGCGCCAATATTCCTGAACATGGAAAAATTATGTGGTTATCCTAGAGTTATATTTTGTTGAAATAAAGCCCATGATAGATGTGCTGAAATGTTATTTTTAATTATATAATGAAACTGATAGTGGTTGGGTCTAGTTTTTGTTAGTGATATAAGGGATTGTTTGACATATTGTAAAAAGGGGTTAAATGGATTAATGTGAATGTGTCGAATGACTTATGAATTTTTAACAAAAATGACTAAATGGGATAAAAGATGTTTAATTATGAGTGTGGTAAATGAGTTAACATATGATAATTGGATAACATGTTAAATGGGTTAAACTACAATAATTTTTTATTATTCCAAATGGTTCAAGGTTTGAAAAGTATGCATGTTTGAGGGGCTATGCTAAGTAAAAGGTAAATGTGAAAAATGGTTAAGGCCTGATGGTGTTTCATGTGTTGATTGAAATGTGAGTTTTAAACATTTTTTGTATTGATTTGGTATGACTTGTGATATGTTATGTGTGGTAAATGGGTGAATAATCATGTGAAAATGGATTGATGGGTGGGATAAAGGACTCAGGCTCCTCTCAAGGGTCAAGTTGGACAAATGCTCTAAACCACACCTTTGAATGCATGGGTTAGGGAGCCAGACGGATTCTCTAGGGCCCTATAGATTCATTGGATGATTACCTAGATTCACTCTCCAAGGTAAGTATGGTAAATTTGGTTGAGATTACCATGACTGACACTCCAATGTATGTGAAACAAGTTTATGTTGTGTGATCATCTCTCTAGTGAGATAGGGATCTTGACTTATTACTTTATGCATAGTAATTGGTTAGATTAGTCCATTTTGTAAATTATGAAAATTCTTAAAGCATGGAACATTTTTTTGAATAAAACTAGTTATGAGGATGGTATAAATGATGATAATGGAATTGTTGTTGCAAATGGTTAAAGTGAATATTAATAACTAATGGATCCTAAGTTGTATCTTGGTTTACCTTATCATTTATTTTATACTTAAATTCACTATCTATCTAGACTAGATATTTTTTAGACACCATTTGTGGTAGCCTAATGAGTTGTACTCACACCCTTTTCAAACCACCATTGGGTACCCTAGCAGATTTCATGGTTTAATGTGAGGACAAGGGAAAATTCCCTACACTAGGGAGTTGATTTGGGACTTGGGATGTGCATGCATGGGTATCCAAACATGGAGTCATAACTATTTTTGTATTTGGTACTTTTTATTTGTTTTTAGTTTTCCAACACACTTGATACGGTTATCAATGCATAGAATATTTATCGTTTGGTTGTGTCATGCACCTTGTTTGGGGAAATTATTAGTAATGCATGTTTCTGGTTTATTGTTCATTTTTTCCTTTGTTTCACATGTTATATATTGTGTCTTACTATAGTAAAGATGTTATAGTTTCCTAAAGTGTTCTATTATACCCTCGCTTCTAGTCGGAAATCTCTGGAATACGAAGAGGCATTCTTGAGGTCATGTCGTGACTCAGCTCAGGGCACCAGTTAGTAGCTTTGGGTCGAGGGTGTTACAAAGTGGTATCAGAGAAGGAATTTTTTGTGCATTACTAATTGGTATATTATATGGTATATTAGGATGTTTCAGGTCTTATCACTAAGCTCATGATTGGGAGTTTCTAACCCATGTATTAGGGAAAACCCAAGTTTCTAAGGGTGGGATTATTGTTCTTGGTGTGTGTTTTTATGGTTGAATGATATATCACCATTGGGTGATGCACTTGTTGTGTGATGTAAAAAATTTATGATATTTATCTCATGGAAATAATTTCATGGAGTTGTGCATTCATGCATTATTATAAACACTTGGGGATGTAGGTGGCATGCATCATTATAGGCACACACATGATGGGTAAGTGTGACATAAAGTGTAGGACGAATTTTACATTCTAGAAAAATTTGAAGAAAATGGTGACTAAAAAAGATAATTAAAATGGGTAAATGGAATGAATTTAAATTAATTGTTAAATAATAGTGTTTTAATGGAAGGTTATAAATGGGTTAAATTTTGTGGTTTTGATAAATTGTAAAGATGGAATGGTGACTAAAAGAGAAATATTTATGTTATGATGGTAAATGGTTAAGGGGTTTTTCTTAATGAAGGTTTTGAATGAGTTATAATATTAGTTGAACAAGTTATAAAATAGGAAAGGTTTCTAAAGGGGAATTATTTTCATTGTGAATGTGGAAATGGTTTTAAAAAAATGTGTCTAATGAAAGACCATTGTCTATATATTTTGGTTTACCCCATGTTGACCATGACCCACAGTAGGAATGGTAAAGGGTATAATTAGATATGTGATCACATCTGTTGGGATAGTGTATGTGGAGTGGGTTGATTATGGCAGGTAGTGTATTTTCTATTGTGTCCTATACATATTGGACTTTCTTTGAACTATTATTGATGAAAATGTTTTGAAATATGAATCTGAATAAGTAGGTATTTTTGAAATGTTGGTAAAATAGAACATTCTAAAGTGTGGCCCTTGGGGTTTTCAAAATTTTGAAGTTAATTATCAAAATAATGTGTAATGATGGAACTCTCTATGACGAATGATATTGAGTATTATTTGTGTTATTTATTTATCCCCGTGTACGGGTGTTTTGGACAGTGAAAGTTCCCTTGGGTGAGACCTTGATTATATGTCGGGAGACCTTGATGAGTCTCAATGTGTGGATAAATGGTTGTTACTTTTTATTTTTATTTTGGTAGGGTTAACACCTTGATGTATTGAGTTGTTTCCTGATAATGTGAAAGTGTTGTCCCTTGTGGTTGTAATTCTATGGGTTCTATATTGGACTTTAGAATGAGTTTCTTGGTTTTGGCTTCGTTAGTGATGGTTATTTTGTTATGTGTGTGCTGAACCATGTGGGTTCAAACCTTATGTTTTGTTTTTTGGACACTCGGTGGGGTGTTTTGGATCGTGTTTCTGTTGTGTTTGTACATGTATTTTTGGCGTGAAACCTAGAGTGAATTTTTTTCATGGTTCATTGGATGTAGTGTTCCAAAATGGGGGGAGGAGAGCCACCCATGAGTGGAGACTTGTCATAGGTGTGATGTATATGGAATAGGGGGATAAGTGGTAAAATTAGTGGTTTTGGATATGTGATTCAAGTTGTAACCATGAGTGGAAGTCTTGAGAAAAATCGATAGTGACATCAGATGTGGAATCGACGCATGTTGAGTGTCATCGAGTTTTAGTAAATGGTATGGTTGTTTCTTGGTTTCTTTCGTAAGGAAACCTGAGTACTGGTAGTTGGTTGTAAGGTTGGTTTCTAAAGTTTGTATCATTTGGATGTCTGACACATTTGTTTGGATGATAATTAATGAGGGTCATGATATTGACTTTGGGAGGATGAGATAAGGGTGACTGAAGCATGGATGGATAATCTAATTATAAAGGTGATACCTGATGTGAGGTTGGTCACATGGTTGGGCTAGTTTGTGTAAATGGTTTGGTTATTTGTTGAGATATTGAAAATTCCTTTACGTCATTGGGTTTGATGGACTGGGAGGCATGGTTAGGTGAGTAAGAAGTTGTTTGGGGTGACGCTCTAGTGATGTTTGGAACATGAAAACTAATTTTTTTTAGTGTGTGGTCTCAAGATTATAAAAGACCTCATTGGATATAAGGAGGTCAAGATATAGAAACATTCTGGTAAGGAATGATTTCATTTGGGATATGTATACAAGTGGGTAATAAGTAAGCACCTATGGTTTTTCATGAAACCAGTGGAAATTGTTGGTTATGAAAGGGGTTGTTTGATTTTGGATTGGTGTAGTGGAACTTGTGTTCCATTATGAATCACCAATTCCATTCTAGGATAACTTGAGTGGTGTGGAGATGATAGGGCCAAGGAAACATTGGTTCGTGACTGCTTGGTAGTGGGTCTTGAGGTAGTGGTGAGTTTGGTTAGTAACCCCAGTTGAGTAGTGATGGACAGGTGTTGATGAGATGTGAAGGGAAATTAATGCTCAGACTCTTGATAGGTCAAGGTGTTCTTTTAGTGGGAGGTGACATCTGTTTTGGATAATTGGTGGTAGTGTTCTTCGAAATATTCTTAGCATAATTTTATCTAGTGAAGCTCATGTCCAACATCTTGAAATCATCCCGAGTATGCTGAGAAAGATTTGGATTTATTCCAAGTGACTTTAATTTGTTTTGGATGGATGTGGTACATCCTGAATTTTACACTTTTTAGTTGGTTTTTAGAGCTATATGTTGGAATGTACACCGTCGACCATTTACGGGTTAGGTCCTCAAGGTGGATCGGGGGTCGAAAAACGCTACAGGGGCCACTCTCAGAAGCTGGGAAAGGGTATTGGTTGAGGGTTGTTTTGTTGTTTAGGGAAAATATAGATGTCTACATCCAAGTTTTGGGGTTTATATTATGAATTAATCATGAACCGTGGATTTTTTAATTTCTTGGTGAAAGAGATAGTAATGACACTCCTATAGTGGGGAGTTATAAGTCAGTCCTTGATGTGTGGAGAAGAGTGTGGAGGTGATGTAGTGGCATCTGGATGCCAATGAGAGATCTATGAGGTGTGTGTTGGGTCACACAGAGAGTCCAAGTGGTCCTTGACTATGGTGGTTGATTGAACCAAGCTTTGGATTTGGGATTAGGGTGGTTCCAAATGAAATTTTAGATTCTTATGTCAAGTCATCAAAGGGTGTGGTGAAATATGACAATAGTTTGTGGTAATTAATGTTGGGTCCTATAACTCCATTAAGAATCAAGCATGGACTCGAGTAGGCGTCATTGGGTGAAATTGGAATGTCTTGAAGTGTAAAGGCACCTTTTCCATGTGATGTAGTTTTATATCAATAGTGTAGATAAGAATTTCAAGTATGATTCGGTTGAGGAAATCACAACTCTAGTAGGATAAAGGGATGAATGTTGTGAGTTATAAACCACCTTCGATGGATGTTTTGGAGTGAAAATTAGGTTTCATATTTTTAGAATATTTTGAGTAATAACTTAGCTTTCCTTAGTCAGTGTATGTATGGTAGGAGTGCTTTTGTTGGGAATGTCTATGGGTGCAATGGAGCAAGACGAAGGTTTAGAGGGCGGTGGGTGTTGTGATGGGGGACTTCTACTAGAAGTCAGGTAGAAACCCTGATAGGTTTTTTGGATTATAGTGATAGTCTTCAATTCAGTAATCACCTTGGGGAGGTCATAGGGTTATTGTTCCAATAGTGGAAGATGGGTGTTCTAAGGAAAACTAGTCAAGGTGGTCCAACATGATGTGGTAAAAGGAATGGATGTGGTAAGTTGTAACCCAACTCCGGGTTGGTGTTTTTAGTGGAAATTCATTTTTGTAAATTAATTTAGATGTGAGTGAGGTCATGTTTTTCTTATTCCTTGAATGGGTAGTGGAGGGATATCCTCCTGGGTGGTTTCTATGACAAGGTTGGATGCTAGTATGGAATTAAGTCCTTATGGATGATCAGGTTCGGTGAGTTGGGAATGCGTCAGGTATGTTGTGGAAATTGAGTTGATGTTCTAGTGATATTTTTTGATATTATAGGTTCCAACCACTAGAATTTCGGTGGTAAGCTAATGTGTGTGGTGGGGATCATCGTAAAAGGAAGGTGTTCGGTTGATGATGTGACCGGTGTTTCAAGTCAAGGGGACTCATGAAAGCACCATTTTGGTTTCTTGACCTTGATAATGATCATTGGATTGGGTTTAACTAATATAGTTACTTGAGTGTTTTTATTGTGTCTTGAATATTTTATTAAGGAATGGGACCATCAGGCCTCGAGCTATAGATCAATGTAATTAGGAAATGTGGTCGAAAAGATAGGGTGTTTTCTTCGGGTGGTGTCGAGTTTGGGTGACCATTAGAGATTTTGAAAATGGGGAAAAAGGGAAACAAGTTATTTTTTACATGAGTTGAGAAGAGGATCAGACAGATGGGGTGTTGATTGGATATTCCATGATGGTATGATGTTGTGTGTGAAGTTTCCTTGTGTTGTGATTGAGGCAGTGTTTTTTATGATTCCCTATAGAGTTCTAGTGGTTGATGTGTGGTTAGAAGTTGATGCGTCCTTTGAGCTGTATCTAGTTTTATTTTTTGATCATAGTTATAAAGTATTTTGGGGATAGACCATGCCTTTTTTTTGAGTCTTTTGGTAGCCTGGTAATTATCAAGAAGATACTGGGGAGAGAAATAAGGATATGTGGGACAAGCGGCCCAATCACTTTTATTTAGAATCTATGTGATGCTTGGAAGTGCAACTTGAGGACAAGTTGTTATAAGGTGAGGAGGTTGTGAGATATTGGACATCATGGAGGTATGTACCTACTTAAATTTTTATTTAAATCTATTGTATCTAGTAAATGTAATTCTTACCAGATGTATGAGGAGGTTCAAGGGTGTTTCAGGGGTTTGGGGCATGAAAGGAAGAGAAAATGGTCATTCTATGCATGTTGTAAAGTTTTTACATGGTTAGTGTAAACCATTCACCCAAATCATTCTATTCAATAGGATGGGTTCATGGTTTAGTAAACCATGATAAGGGAAGGAAAACCCATGTCGCATTGGATAGAGGTAATCTAAATAGTATGAACACGGGTTGCCAAACCATGCGGAGCTTCCTAGATAACTGTGAATCCTCACTCCCCTTGGATAGTGGTAGGGGCATGGTCTGCACATGGTTTGGAAAACTATGTGAAAAAACTATGAACCCCATTAAAAAGTGAAAATTTAAAGTTCCCCCCCCCCCACTAGGTTTTAATTATCCTACCCAATTTTCACCCCATTTCTTCCAAGGTATAATTCTCTTTCAATTATAAGTCATTTGGAGCATCATTGGTTGAAAATCAAAGCTCTGGGTGATTATAATCCTTCCCCTTCTTATGTTTTATGGATTAGGGATTGTGGTTTCATTATTATTCTTTTGAAACCATAAAACCCTTTTATTCTAGAGGATCTTAGGTTGGGGATTCAAAGGGTTCTTGAATCCAAATCTAAGGCTAAGGTTATGGGTGGTTCATCTTCATATTCGAGGTAGGTGGTTTACAAGTTATATCCCATAGTTTTCTTAGATTTGTTCATGTTGTGATATTGTTTCCCTCTTGATGTGAATTTGTTTCCTTGAGTAATATTTTGTATAATGGTTGCCTAAATAATGATATAGATCCCTCATGGTCCCTGTGGGATGCATCTTAGATGAATTAACCAATCTAGGGCTACCCATGGGGTGCACCAATATTCCTAGATAGGGAAAAAATGTGTGGTTAGACTAAAGTTGTATTGTGTTGAAATAGTTCCCATTATAAATGTGTTGAAATGTTAGTTTGAGTAAAAGAATGACACTAATAGTGGTCGTGTATAGTTTTTTGTAGTGATATAAGGGATTGTTTGACATATTGTAAAAAGGGGTTAAATTGATTGATGTGAATGCATTGAATGACTTATGAATTTGTAAAAATAATAATAAATGGGTCAAATCATGTGTAATGATGAGTTTGTTAAATTAGTTAACATATTATAATTTGTGAACATGTTAAATGGGTTAAAATATGAGAATTATTGATTATGCTAAATGGTTTAAGGTTTGAAAAGGATGTGGGTTAGATGGGCTATGTTAAGTAAATGTTAAATGTGTTAAATGGTTAAGCCTTGATGATTTTTCATGTATTTATTGCAATGTGAGTTGTGCATGTTATTTTTATTGATTGTGTATGAGTTGTTATATGTTATGTGTTTTACATGGATGAATAAGCATGTGAACATGGCTTGACGGGAAGGATAAAGGATTGAGGCTCCTCCCATGGGTCGGGTTGGACTAATTCTCTAAAAACCACCTTCGAATGCTTGGGTTAGAGAGCTATACTGATGATCTAGGCCCATACTAATGAATTGGATAATTAACTAGACATAATCTCCAAGGCATGTATGGTAAATTATTTTTGAGATTAAGTAGACTGAAAATCCAAGCTATTTAAAAAAAATATTGTGTGATGATTACCCTAGTGAGTTAGGGATCTTTACTTATAAATGTATAAATAGTAATTTCCTATATTAGGCTATTGTGTAAATGATGTAAATTCCTAATCCATGTAATTTGTGTTGTGAATTAACCTTGTAATGATGATGGTTTAAATGATGAAAATGGAATTGATGTTGGAAATAGTTAAAGTGAATATTAATAACTAATGGCTCTTGACTTGTCTCTTGGTTTTCCTTGTCATTTATTTCATACATGCATGAACTATATGTTTAGACTGGATATTTTATAGACACATTTGGAGGTATCATAATCTATTGTACTCACACCCTACTTAGGCTATCATAGGGTACCCAATAAGATTTCATGGTTGTAGGTTAGGATGAGGGAAAAGGCCATACGCAAGGGAGTTGAGTTGGGACTTGGGATGTGTATGGATGGGTATCCAGACTAAGAGCCCAAACCGTTGTGGGATTTAGTAGTTTTTATTTATTTTTTGGGTTTTCTTCCCACTTATCATATTTAGCATGGCATAGAATATTTATCCTTTGTTTTTGGATTGAAACGTTTTTGGGTAAATGATTAGTAATGCATGTTTTTACTTTACTATTCATTTTTTCTTTTATTTACATGTTTTCTATTGTGAATTAATCTGGTAAAGAGGTTATAGTCTCCCCATGTGTTCTATTAGACCCTCTATACTAGACAAGAACTTATGGTGTATGGGGAGGCACACTTGAGGTCATGTCGCGACCCAACTCAGGGCACCAATCAGTGGATTCTGGTTGAGGGATGTTGCAATATGTATGGGGAATTTATAAATATATAATTTTAAAAAATCTAAGAATAAAATTGTTATTCTTTTAATTTTTTATCTCTTAGAACACCACAATAAAATGGTGGTGTAGAGAGAAAAAACATAACTTTACAATAAATTGTTTCAAATTTTCTAAATGAGTTTAAAATGCCTAGATATGTTTGGGTAGAAGGTGTAAATACAACTATATATGTGTCTAGTGGTGTTATTTTATGATCTATTTTAAATAATAAATCTTATGTAAATTAGAAGTGAAGAAAATAAAACAGTTAAATATTTTATATTATTCAATTATAAAGTGTATATTTCTAATACCAAAGATTCATTAGATAAGTTTGATGGAAAATATTATAAAGGTATATTTTTGGTTTATTTAAAAACTTATAAATCTTATAGAGTTTATAATGAAAAAACCCCATGGTGGGTAAAGAGTTTATTCATGTTCTGTTTGATAAAAATATGATGAAAGAAAATAATGATGATTTGGATTTTCTTTAATAAGAGTTTAGATATTTTAATTTTCAAGAGAATGCACTCCAAAATAAAAATTCACATATTGAGGAGGAGATTCACCCTCACGAATGAACTATGGAATCATATATAGATTACTTTATAAATAATGTGATTGGAAATATTGATTTAATAATACAAAAAAAATATTCATTAATTAAATTTTGTTATTAAAATGATGACATTTATGTTTTTTTAAAGATAATAATGAATCAATAATTGATTCTAATTGTATTTTTTATATGGAAGAGTAATTAAATCATTTTTCAAAAAATAATGTATGGAATTTAGTTGAACTACCTAAAAAACAACAATTTAAAGTCATTAAATGGATTTTTTGGAATAAAATTGATAAATATATAAATATTATTAGGAATAATTTTGTATTAGTTTTATAAGGCTATTATCAAGAATAATGAGTAGATTATAACGAAGAACTTTTTTCCAATTGAAATGTTATAAGCTACAATAATTTTATTATATTATGCTTCTTCTCATGGATTTAAATTATTTTAAATTGATGTAAAAAGTGATTTTATAAATTTATTTACTTCTAAGGAATAATATGTAATAAATTACCCTTGTTTTTAAAACGAAAACAATCATATTCAAGTTTTTAAACTTTTTAAAGCTCTTTATTAACTGAAAAAATCTCCATGATATTGTTATAAAATATTATCTAATTTTTATTGAAAAATGGTTCTGAAAAGGGAAATTTTGATTCTAATTTATTTAGAAAAGTACTAAAGAAATTTTCATTGTTCAAATTTATCTAGAAAATTTTTTTTTGGGAACTTCAAAGGATATGTTTTGTAATGATTTATCAGATATAATGAAAATTGAATTATACTGGAGACTAATTGGATAATTAAAATTTTTCTTAGACTTCAAATTTTTTCAAAGGTATAATAGAATATTTTTAAATCAATATAATCATGGTAAAGAGTCAGTTAAAATATTTGGACTTGGTAATTGTAAGAGCTCAAATAACCCTATGATTACTTCTTGTAAATTGGATATTGAAAATTTTGTAAAATCAATGGATAATAAAGTTTATAGAGGTATGATTATTAGTTTTTTAGTCAATATATTCTCAACCATATTTAATGTTTAGTATTCTATTTATGATATATTTATTGTGACCCTGAGGAAATTCACATAAAATTTGTGAAAATAATCCTAAATTATGTTATAGGTTATATAAATTTTGTTTTATTTTATTTAGTCTAAACTTCATTTGACATAAAATTTCATTTAGATCCTTATTTAAGTAGATATAAAATATATAGAAAAAGAACAATTGGAATTTGTCGCATTATATTAAAAAACATAGTTTCTTAGAGTTTTCAAAAACAAATTCTAGTTGTTTTATCTACTATAGATGTATAATACAAAGTTGTAATAAATTTTTGTGCTTGATATTTATAGATTAATTAAATTTTAACTAATTTTGATGTTTACTTTGATATGTAATCTATTTTATGTGACAATTCATCAAACATTGCAATCTCTAAAAAAATATTTATAGCAATCAAGAATAAAACATATTGAGGTTAGATATCATTTTATTAATGATCATGTATAAAAGGGTGAAACATTTTTGTAATGTTTTCTAATTGATGATTATCGGTCATATATATTCGCTAAACCTTTAGATTTACCCACGTTTGATAAAATTAATTTTATTCTTAGAAAGATAGAAGTTTGTACTAGAAGTTTAAAATAAATCTTATTCAACCTATTTTTGGATAACCAATATACATTCAAGGTTCAGAGTCCATATTGGTGGCTAAAACCATTCCACCTTCATAATACCACTTCATTTCAAATTTATTATTTTGAAATTCATCATTGATTCAAGCTTTGTTCATAAAATATGTTTATATTTTATGGTTTATTGACATGAAATTAAATGTGTGTTTTTATTTCTAGATAGTGGGTAAGTAAACTATTTATATTATCTAGTTTACTACCATATTTAATCATTGTTTTTTATTTTTATAATTCCATGAATGTATTAACATGTTTGTGTGACTCCTAATAGCTTTATAAGTATTTTTATGGATGATTTTTCACTGATTTATATGATCAGTTTTTAAATTATTCACATGATGGATTTAAAATCTATAAAAAATATTTTTAGAGATGATACTATTTAAAAAAGGGAGAAAAACTTTTTTTAAGGTGGGTTTGAATACTTTTATTTTATATCTCCTTACATTAATATTTATAACTTTTATTTTAGTTGGTATCTATTTTGGTAATGAAAATAATATTAGAGGATATATCATTTTTTTAATATGGAATCAACTTTAAAATAAAGTAATTTTATATAGATTATAGGAAATATTCATATTACTAAATTCTTGATTAGAGGGCTCATTTAATACTATAATTAATTATTGATTTATTTATTAAAAAACTTTGTGTATAGGCTGTTTTTAATTTAATTATTTTAGAATAAAATAATAGAGAATAAATGTGAATATTATTGATACTCATTTATGGAAGTAAAACACAAGAAACATCTTGGAAACCAACATCACATGACCATGTATATTCTATTGAAATAATTTTAACAACTCTAAAGTAACCATTATTTTCACATTCATAACTGTTACTTTGGAAATAAATATCTACAATGGATAGAATAAGTAAAAATTTTGTGCATGTGGATAATGTTTTATGAAGATACTAGGCATGAATAAACATAATAAGTACAGTTTATAGAACCAAAACAATGGGATAAGTATGAATAAACTGGAAAAATCACATAAATACAATAACATATATAATTTGAAGGACTAACTGTGAACCTTTGAGATCACTGTTGTTGATTCATAAATTCTATTTATTAATCTTACATTATTTTAGTTTTTGAAATTACAAAAACTTTCTAAAATACATGTTTAATAAGTTTTAATCTCCAAAGTGTTTTAGATTGTTTTTTATAAAACATTATATTTTACCATACATAGAATAAGTTATTAATTATTAAGAGTATAACTTTTATATTCTCTATTATGATTATCGTAATGAGATTGTGTTTGACAAAAATAAAAATAACTCTTTAGGTGTTATAATTTCAATATTTTATATCATACTGAAAAAATCAATAACATCAGACTGATACTGGTACTGATAAACATCTAAATAACATCCATAAAGGTTATCACAATTAAATTGATAAGTCCATCGGACTGACTAATTTTACAATCGGAATATAGAAAACTTATTTCTAAAGTAAGGAACGTATTTTACACTGTAATTATGTAAACCAATACGACGTCAAACATTCAGTTATAATATAGCCCTTTAGTTCTAGGTGTCCATGTCATTGCAACAAACTTAGAGAAATATGACCGTTGGAAGATCAAGATGGCCATTATGAAGATTCTTATAAATAATAGTTCATTAGAATATTTTAGAGCTGATTGATTCATTTGAAATTTATAATTTTATAAGGGCTCTAAATATTTCTTAGTGTGAACATCTTTTTCTTAGTCTTTTTAATTGTTTAGAGTTTTTTAGTTCTAAGGAAACCTTTTTAGGATGCCTCCTTACAAACTTTATCATTATAATCTATGTCTGACCATCATAATGATCAAGGGATTACTATGATAGGAAGATAGAGAATCAGATCTATCATATTGAGGGCTACCAGGGATAGGTAGATTTATAATTTAATCATCATATTGAGGACTTCAAGGGATAGGAATACATTGCCATTCTGATATCTATATTGAGGGATTTCCTTGGTAAGGAAAGACAAAGTTTTTTGTATGTATAAAATAGTGGATACCTTTAATCTATTTTACAGACTACATTACTCTTAAGGTTAAAAGTGGTTTATCTTTTAACATCTTAAAAGTCATTATTTTTTTTATACTATTATCTTAGTTATTGTTTACAAGTTTTTATTCCACAATACATTTTCATAAAAACTGAAACATTATATTCATCTTTCTATTATGTCTATTTTTTATGTATTAATATGATTATGATAATAAAAATAAATTTTACTTAATCATATTCACTTTGATTCAATACTCTGATTTATTGAATCCATCTTTACTCAAATATTTTTATCTATGATATAAATTGAATCCATTGTAAATCTTATTATCTGATTTTAATCAGACTGAGTGAAAATATCGATAATATACATTAAGATGTTTCATATTTTTCAGTTTAATTCTTTTAAACTATGTTTTTAAAACTACTATTCACCCCCCCCCCCCAATGTGTGTTATTAATCATAAGAATATTCTTATGATATTAATAAATATTGTAGATAAACTGATCCAATAATTAGTATCAGATCAGGATTCCACTGCTCAAATACTTTTTAGTTTTTACTTTCATTTCTATTGCATGTTTATAAAGTTTTTTATTCTAAAATTTTATTACACCAACATGTACTTGTGGAAAAATTATATTTATTTGTTTTAAAGATAGTAAGAATGAATGTTGGTTCTATAGATATTCTGAATCCCAATAGACCACTGATCTTAGATGGTGATGACTATGAGTATTGTAAGGATTGGATGAAGACATTTGTTATCAACACAGGAGTTTATAATTTTGTTATTTTGATTAAAAATTATAATATTCCTGATAAGGATATTACTACATTTACAAATCAAGAAGAATGGGAATTTCGGTTGAATTATATAGTAAGGAATAATTTCTTATTTTCTATGAAAAGAAGAATTTATAGTCCAATATCATATTTTTAATCTACTAATAATATCTATAAAAATCTTATAGTGACACATTTTGGAACATCTATGGTTTTTGAGACTTGGAGAGCTATGTTAAGAGCATATTATCTATCCATTGACTTTTTACAGGGTGAATAAGTTGTTAAGATTTATAAGAGATTCATAACTATTATATATAGTTTAAAATCTATTAGTGAAAAAGGACTTGATGAAAATATCATTTTGGAAAAGATAATTGATATTATTCCCAATGAGTGGGAATCAAAAATGACTACGGTAGATGAGACAAGGATGTAAATAATCTAAATCTTGATGGTCTCATTGGAACCCTTGTGTAGTATGAGGAAAGATTGAAAATACATGTTAAGAAATAGAAATAGAATAATGGGGGTTTTACTATGATACAACATCTACCTTTACTCTTAAATCTTAGTCTACATATAAATTTTCAAGCCATAAAGAAAGAAGAATGTTATTGTTCAATCTGATTCAAGTACTTATGAACATTCTGATAATGAATTAGAAAACTTCTCCAGAAGTATGAATAAGATAGTTGGCAAGAAATATTTTCAATTATAATACAAAAAAAAGGTTATAAATATAGATGTGAAAATAAAAATGAAGTCACTTGTTATGAATGTAAGAAAGTTGGACACATCCGACTATATTGTAAAATGATAAAGATGAAAGATAGAAAAGAAAAGAATTTAGAAAGAAATGCCAAAAAAATATTACAAATATAAAGTCAATAAGGTTCTGAATGATTTGATATATGGAGTGAAAGTGGAGGTGATTCTTATAATATTTCTTCATATAATGGAAGTTATGGTCAGAGGAACATAGGTCTATTTGCTAATGTACCTATTGAAAAACATTGGTTTATGGAGAAGTTATAAAATTATGAGTAAACATACAAATATTTCTATAAGTTCTAATAACCCTAATGAAAAATATTCTACATCATTAGATGAATAATCTTCCTCAGTTGGTGAAGGTAATTCTCTTCCTTCTTATGATTAAGTTTCACATTTTTCTAAATTGATCGAAAAGGAAAATATTAAAATATGTAAAAAACATTGATAATGATAAAGAAAAACTTTCAAAGGATGATTCAAGAATAGATGTTTTAAAAAATCAAATATCAAATCTATTAAAAGATCTTTATAAGAATATTTCTGAGAAATAAAATCATTCTAAATATTTTGAAAAGGTAGTTTTGAGAAAAAAAATAGAAACTAAACTTAATACTAAAACTAATAATAATGAGGATAAAGATTTATTTGTAAAACTAAAATCTGAAATCTCTAGTTTGAGAAATTTTTTATCAAACATTACTTCTAGTATAGGAAGTTTTGATAAAATGTATTGAAAAATTTTTCCTTTGGGTAATGGTTTTGGAATGGATTACACATATAAAAACCTATTTTTAGTAACGATTTCTTTTTTCCTAAAAATTCACCATTTGTACCAAGTGTGAAGGTGGAGTTTGTTGGAAAAAACAATTGTTCACTTAATAAAGTTCAATCCCTAGGATTTCACAAAGACTATTTTTCTAAAAAAAGGTAGATTACTAATGTTTTTTTCAATAGTATCAGACATAAGAAGGTTTGGGTGCTGAAAGTCTAATATTTTTGTTTTTTGGAAAACAAAGGTAGTACCAACAAAAAGAAAATATGGTACATGGATAGTGGGTGTTCCAAAAATATGAATTGAAACAAATACTTTTTAAATAATATTATCAATATGAAAGGTTTTAAAGTAATTTTCAGATATAATTCTCAAGGAGAGATTATTAGAAAAGGTAACATTGTTCTTCTTGGAAGAACTATTATTTCAAATTTTTTATTTATTTATGGTTTAAGAAAAACCTTATAAGTATAATTCAATTATGTGATGAAGTTTACCTTATGTACTTTAGGAATGATAAATGTTTTGTACACAGTTACAGGGAAGAATTTATTATTTCTTTCAATCGGCATGAGAATGTATATACATTCAACTTAAATGGCCTTAGGAGCCAAGACATACCTTGACTTAGTGAAATGGAAGATCAATCGTGGTTGTGGAATAGAAGGTTCGGACATTTTAACCTTAGAAACATATCTAATTAAAATAATAAAGGACTTTTTAAGGATCTACTGTAATTTAGTTTTGATACTTCAAAAGTTTTTGACCCTTATCAATATGGGAAGAAACATAAGTCAAGTTTTAAGTATTTTAGTGAAGTCCCAAATTTTGATGCTTTATAGTTTGTGCACATTGACTTATTTGGTTCTACACAAACTGGAATAATTGGTTTAAAATACAAGTTATGTCCTAGTGGAAGATTACACTAGATACACATGGGTTTATTTTTTCGTAATGAAAAAAATGTTTTTTTGTTATTTTAAAACCATTGTGGCCAAAGATAAAAATGAGAAAAACATTCCCTTGATAAATATTTATATTGATCATGGTGGAGAATTTGTAAATTACAACTTCAAAACTCTTTATAGAAATAAAGGTAATGAACATAACATATTAGCACCTATAACCCCTCATCAAAATGGTGAAGTTAAAAAAAGAAATAGAATTATTCAATAATTAACTAGAACCATGTTGAATGAATACTCAATTGCTAAACACTTTTGAGATGGACTAGTTAGTACTAATTTTTATAGTATAAATCATGTTTTAATTAGACCTTTTCTTAATAAAAACTTATTATGAGTTATATATAAGAAGAAAACCATAAGTTTCTAAATTCAGAGTTTTTTATTGTAAAGTATTCATCCTAAATTTGAATGATAATTTATATAAATTTGCACCCAAATCTGATGAAGGAATATTTTTAGGTTATTCCACTACTTCTAAGGAATATATAGTTTTTACTAATAATTATTGTACTATTAAGGAAATATTAAATGTTATGTTTGATAAAATATACCTTTATTTCAAATAAACCCAATCAACATCCTTGGATGTTATTTCTAAAATTTATTTTCAACCTTTGTTAGAAGGATCTTCTCATAAGGATATTGTAACACCCCGATCCCAGAATCCTAGAGCCTGTGCATTACTTATTATATTGGCATGATTAAAAATAATGAAACGCTAAATGAATAATCAGTTTATTAGTCTTGAAGAAACTAGATACATTCATGTAAATCATATTACACTAGGAATGGTAACACAATGCAATACATAAAAAAACTAAAAAACTGCATCCATGATAACTCAATAAATAGTCTCGTCTTCATAACCTATTAAAGGTTAAAAAAATGAAAGGGGTGAGATAAAATGTTTAGTAATGGTTAAAAATATCATAATGATGAATGAAAAATAACTGAAAAAGATAAAATTGGCACAGTCAATATGGCATGGTGAATAATTGAAAAACACATGCCATTAATAAACTGAGAATGAAACTACATCCATAGATTTTTTGCATAGTGAAATCCTCATGGATAGTAATAATTAAAAATGAATAAATATAAATATTATTAATTGGAAGTCATGTATCTGGCACATGAAACCATTATACCATTGAAACGGTTTAAGTCTATGGGTATAAAGCCAACTGATTTTTGGAAACAAACTCAAAGGGTTTGTCACCAACTGATCTGTCTCATGAGACCTGTCAATGCATCAAGGGACTATAGCCGGCCTCGAAAATAATTAAAATTAAAAATAATCCTTTATACATATATTTGGTACAGGATAAATATTCGTTTTCAATATCTATATAGAGTATAAGATACATATTCATCAATATTTCCACAGTTAAAACAACAATCAAAATAAACGTTGAATGTAAAATGGTATACATCATAGAAAATATTCATATCCATGATATGAGATTATGTATATTTAAGAGAAATATAATTTTAAATAAAAATTGATCTCAAATGGATATTATTTACATCACATAATAATTATTAGTTGCCCAATACAAAGTAAGTCACAATGAAATGAAAATTGAGAAAAATCTTATTACCACCTTATAATCAATCGTATCGTGTGACCAAAAATTAATAATCATACAATAAATAATTGAATACCATGAATATAAATAGAATAATGATACTATATATCAAATGTAATGACACATACACCACATATAATAAATAGGTGGATAACAATGGAACTCTCACGAAAATAAAAGTGAGATGAGAAACCTCTTACAAAAAATTCAGAATGGTAACAAGTGTTCCTGTGATGGATTAAAGAGAGGTGAAGGGGTATCCCATAATTTATATATCATATGGGAAGTTTGTGGTAGGTGAAAAAACATACCCCATCATTAGGAATTAAAAATAAAATGATGCAACTTAGGGGGATTCTTGAACAAAAGTGAGAGAGATGATCCCTTACGAAAATTCGACAGCCTAACGGCGTCACTTAAAATTTCATAAAATAGATTGATGAGAAAAGGGGGTATCTAATTTCTAATAAATAATATGTAAATAAATATGAATATAAATGAAATATCCCAACATAATCCAATTTAAAATAAAAGAGAAAACATAAAATGAAATCTTTAAGAAAAGAGAAGGGTGGTAGATTCCCTTACCTTGTAGAGTATCTCCCAAAACATGAAGGTTGGGACCTAGGGGGATTCAAGACACCTTGGGAGGACTCCTAGGGAGATAAAAGTACCATATATCCAAGGATTATATATTTTTAATGAAATAAAACAAAGTAATGGGTGGGTATTTATAGTAAATGCGAGGGAATTTTTTATTAATTTAAAGGGACACCTCATTAGTGGTTTTTGTAAAACCATGGGCTTGCCCGTGGTATTTACCCATGGTTTTAGAAACTTGGGACACCTCATGTAATATTTTACTATACACAATTCTAACAGATATTTATATTAATTATTACATTATTATTATTTCCTTAAAATACTAAAAACTCAAAGCTGTATTTTTACTATTCACAAAAAATTCAAGTATTTTAGAAAAAACCCAAAAAAATCCCCTTAACCATTTTTTGATGTTTAGAATTAAAAAATGAAATCCATTTTTTGAAATTAATTTTATAAATATTATTAATTAAATTTCTAAATAAAATTATTATTTATTGAAAATTAACAATTTCAAATTTATAACTCATTTTTTTACACCTTGAAATGGTAATAACATATTATTAACTAATAATCTCAATAAAATAAAATGATAATATTATTTAATATTTATAAGGGTCATATTAATATTAATATTAATATTAATAAGGTTATCTAACTATTCATTAGAAAAACAAGTTGGTTCTATCATATTCTAAATAACTTATTGATCACAACTATAGATGACCGTTTTTTGAAATTCAAAACACATATGTGCCAAATTTAAGTTTAATGGATAGATTGTGACTTTATCCTATAAATAACCAAATTATATTTCATAGAGACTTAGTCCTTTATTCAATATAGGCTATCTAATGAATTGACAGTATTTAAGAGAAATATACCATAAAATTTTTGGGGTGTAATATTATTCCCACCTTCGGAAATTTCATCCTCAAAATTTTTTCATATATAAATACCTTCAAAATTATGTGGGTGGTTATTATTCATAACATCCTTAGGCTCCCACATCAACTCATCCATTCTATGGCTTCTCAAAATAACCTTTACTAGACAATTTTTCTGATTTCTCAACACCTGCTCCCTTGTATCAATAATCTTGATAGGCAATTCACAGGATGAAAAATCAAGTTCCAACACTATTTCTTAATAGGTGAGTATATTAATTGGGTTTGGAATGTATTTATTTAATAATTAAATGTGGAACACAATATAATATTTGGAGAGACTGGGTGGCAGTATTAAATGGTAAGCTACAGCTCTTATTCATTCCATAATTTCAAATAGTTTGATATACCCGAGCTTAGTTTCCCTGTCTTATCGAACTGTAATACACCCTTCCACGGAGATACTTTTATAAAGACATGATATCCTACTTAAAATTCAAAATCCTTTATTTGGTTTCTAGCATAACTATTTTTCCTACTTTGGGCTGCTTTAATAAGGGCCTGAATTTTCTTTACCTTTGTAGTTGTCTCCTCAATAAGTTCTGGGCCTAAAAGCTTCCTCATGCCAACTTCATCCCAAAAAGTTGGAGTTAGACACCTCTTACCATATAATGCTTCATATGGCTCCATTTGAATGCTATAATTGAAACTATTATTGTACGAAAATTCCACGGAAGTTGAGTGTAGATCCCACATAGCTTGAAAGTTAAGAGAGCATGATCCCAACATGTCTTCAAATGTCTAAATAGTCTATTCAGACTGTCCATCGGTTTGGGGGTGATAAGCCATACTCGTGTGAAGATTAGTATCCAGATCCTTCTAGAGAATTTTCCATAATTTTGATGTAAACTAGGGATCTCGATCAGAAACAATCGATAGAGGTGCACCATGAAGTCTTAAAAATTCATTAATATAAAGTCTTGAAAGGAACTCAAGTGGTAAATACTCTCTTATATCAAGTAAATGTTCTGATTTTTTGAGAAAATTTACAATTAACCATATTTCATAATTCTTTCTAGGTGTCCTCTTTAGTCTTGTGAAAAAATCCATCATAATGTCATCCCACTTCCACAAAGAAATAGGTAGAGGTTGCATCATCCCTCTATGATGTTTTCTCTCAGCCTTCACTTTTTTTAAAAGTAGACACCTTGACACGTAGTTAGAAATTTATCACTTCATATTATCCCACCAAAAATGTTCCTTTATATCTTTATAAATATTATTTCAACCAGGGTGTATAAAAACATTTGAGCTTTGAGCATCATATAATAGTTCCCTTTATAGCTCAGCTACTAATATAATGCATAACCTCTTCCCAAATTTCAAAACTCATTCCTTATAGACAAACTCTGCCAATCATTTATCCTTAACAACATTAATTTTCTTTTGTAGATTCTCATCATGAGATTGAGATCTTTTATCTTCTCTAATAAATATGGTTTAGCAATCATTTGAAAGAGATAGGATGATTCCCCTTCTTTAATAATTATAATATCCATCTTTAGTAGATCCATGAATATAGGATCTCTCTCAATCCTCATTTGGGTCATAATTCCATGATCTTTCCTACCCAATGCATTTTCCACCTTATTTACCTTTCTTGGGTGGTATTGTATTGAACAATCATAATCAATGAGTAACTCGAGACATCTTCTTTACCTCATATTGAGTTCTTTCTGTGTGAAAATTGAATTTTAAGCTCTTGTGATCTGTATATATCTCACATCTTCCACCATATATATAATGTCTCCATATTTTTAGAGCAATGATTATGGTTGCTAACTCAAGATCGTGAGTTGGGTAATTTTTCTAATGAATCTTCAACTACCTATAAGTATAAGCAATAACTTTATCATTTTTCATAAGGATGCAACCCAGTCTATTCTTTGATTCATCACTGTATATCACAAACCCATCATTTCCATAAATAAGAGTCAAAATAAGAGCATTTACTGATATTATTTTCAATTCTTCAAATAATTTTGTACATTCTTTCATCCATACAAAATTAACCCTTTCACGTGTGAGCTTGGTTAGCGGGATAGCCAGTGAGGTTAAATTTTGAACGAAACACTGTTAGTAACCTACTAAGCTAAGAAAACTGCATACCTCGGTTATGTTCATTGGCATGGATCATTCTTAGATTGCCTTTATCTTCAAAGGATCAACTAAGATTCCATTGTTAGAGACAATATGGCCAATAAAAGAAACTGATTGAAGCCAGAATTCAAACTTTCTAAGCTTCCCATATAATTCATTTCTTCTAATAGTTTTTAGAATAATATTAAAGTGATTCTCATGGTCTTAATAGATTTTAGAGTATACCAAGATATCATAAATAAATACCATAAAAAATTAATCAATATATTCCTTGAAAACCCTATTCATTAGATCCTTCAAAATAGAGGGCGTACTAGTCAGTCCAAAATTCAGCACTGTAAACTCGTAATGCCCATACTTGGTTAGAAACATTGTCTTTGGAATATCTTCCTTCCTCACACGCAGATGATGATATTCAGATCAAAGGTTAATCTTCAAAAAATATTGTTCTCCATGAATTTGATTAAATAAATCATCAATTCATGGGAGAGGATACTTATTTTTATATTAATAGCATCGAGTTCCCTGTAATCAATGCATAGCCTCATGGATCCATATTTCTTCTTGACAAAGGGGATAAGGGATCCCCATAGAAAAACATTAGGTTTAATAAATACTTTTTCACTCAATTCCTATAGTAGTTTCTTTGACTCCACTAATTCCATAGTGTCCATTATATAGGGAGTCTTTGATAAATATCTTGCACCGGGAATTAAATCAATAGAGAACTCAACTTCTCGCTCTAAAGGATGTCTAGGTAAATCCTCTGGAAATACGTCAATGTATTCTTCCACTATATACACATCTTCAATTTGAAAATTTCTTTCCCCACCCATAGATATTGGGTTCTCTTCCTCTCCAATAATTTCATTCAGTAGAGCTACTAGGGGTGGATCTAGATAAGAATCACATGGATATCTTTCTACTCTAAAAATAAGGGATTCTACACCATTTTCAAATATTGAAACTTCCTTATTCTTTAAATATATCTTTGAATCATAATTTGAAATCCAATTATATTGAGAATTATATAAAATTCAGTCATTGGTATGACGATAAGGTTAGAAACTAAATAATTTTTATGTGTTATAAGGGCGACTGATCGACATTCCTTTACTGCAATGATACATCCCCTAGGAGTTTGGACTGACAACTCCTTTATTAAATTAAATTAGATGTGTCTAATTTTCCTAGAAAACTGGGAATATATAAATGAATGTGATGATAAAAAATAAAATAACGCATTGTCTAATTTTGAGGAAACAATTATAGTACCTACTACCACATTATTAGGAACTTCAACCTCTGTGGTTGTAATCACATAATCTTTCCCCTTCTCTCATGGTATTTTTTGAGGAAATTTTCCTTGTAACTTAGGAAACTCATTTTCATATTGTCCCATCTCTCTAAAATTTTATCATTGAATATCATTGAATTGTTTCTTCCCCTTTCATTCATTAGATCAATGACCCTTTTCTTCACACTTATAATAGACTCCCATGCATTTCAATAATTTCCCAGGATCATTCATTCCATATTTCTCGCATAATGTGAATTTCTTCATTCCCTTATTCTTCTTTAGTGGTTCACCTTTTCCATGTTTATCAGAGTACCACTTATTATCTTTGTTTCCATTGAAAAAATTTGATCTAGAAAATTCCTTCTCTGTTTTTATAGAACATAATACAATTTCATCATATGATGAAAATGTTTGAGTAGCCAGTCCCCTTTGAAAACTTGGATTAAGACCTTCAAATAAATAATCAATCATATATTCCAAGTCATGTATGTAATCTATAGCATACCTGGATAATCTTGTGAAGGTATCCTTATACTCTGAAACATTTTCTTCTTCCCTTTGCTTTAAGCCAAGTAATTTCCTCTTAATTTCGGTTTATTGCTCACAAGGGAAATATTTGTTGAAGAATATTTACTTAAAATTCCTCCATTCCATATATTATATTTCTTCTTCCTCCATGGTATTCTGGATCAAGGACCACCATTGATTAGTGTCTCCCTTGTGACCATACACTACCAGCACTACCTTTTCATTTTCAATGCATCTTAATGCCATGAATATATTTTCAAGGGTCTAGATCCACTAAACATTTACCACTGGATTATTAGTGCCAGTAAAATATGGGGGATTCTTCCATATGAAATGATCCAACATAGGTGTAGCATGGTTATTCGTAACAACCTAAGTACGTTGTCCCAATATGGTCATGATTTGATCTGCTCCAACATTGATTATGTTGACCTGCTCAGCAGGGAATTCCCTACATTGTTCATGAGTATTAATTTCCCTTCTTCTATTAGTCACCATTTATAAATAATGGAATATACTAGATTAGGTTATTAATCATAAGTTATATTCTCAACTAGAAAAATACTTGAAATAAATTGAAATTTTATACATATCTAATCTCTTAAACATGTTTTCTCTTGAGAAAAAATTTACATTCAAATCCTTCATAATGGATTGTAAATAAAATTTGAATTATCCAAAGCTTATACTTCAGGAGTTTCAGACCAAGAGTGCAGCAAGGCCCATTTTTATGCACCAGGATACCTAGGGTCAAGCCTGAAACACCTTTTCAGAGCTTTCACTCCTAGGTACATACATTCCAAATCCACCTCTACTTGTTTATATCCAGACAGTGATGTATTTTCTAAAAATATCCACATAATATATTCCTTACCAAAATACCAGTATGATCTTGTATTTTTATCCTCAAAGAATATATTAGGGGGTTTTTTCCTAATCAATGTTTTCTAAATCTAGTTTTCATGTTTTCTACTAAACTTCCTTTGATACCAACTAGAATGACGTGACCTTAGAATCTCGGATCCGGTGTATTAAATATTACATTGGCATGGTTTAAAGGAATGAAATCCCAAATGAATGATCAGTTTAGTTTTCTTGAAGAAACTAGATACATTAATGAAACTCATATTACACTTGGAAAGTTAACATAATACAATACATAACAAAAACTAAAAAATTGCATCCATGAGAACTCAATAAATAGACTCCTCTTCATAACCTGTTGAAGGTAAAGAAGTGAAAGGGTGATATCAAATGATCATTAGGGGTTACAAATGGAGTAAGCATGAATCAACAACAACTAAATCCAAAAAAATTGGCATAGTCCATATGGAATGGTGAATAAATGAAAAACACACGCCATTAATAAACAGATAATGAAACTGCATCCATAGATTTGGTCATAGTGAAAACCTCTGGGATAGTAATAAATGAAAATGAATAAATAGAATTATTATTAATCGTACTTCATGTATCTCACATGTGACACCACATTATCATTGAAACGGTTTATGTTTGGGGTTATAAACCCATATGATTTTTGGAAACAAACTCAAAGGGTTTGTTACCGACTAATTTGTCTCATAAGACCTATCAATGCATCGAGGGGCTATAGCGGGACCTGACCATCACAGAAAGTCCAAAAAATTATTAATAAATATATTTAGTACAAGATAAATATTCCATTTAAATATTCTTATAGATTATAGGATACAGATTCATCAATATTTCCACAGTAAAAACAACATTCAAAATAAACACTTTATGTAAAATAGTATATGAATTAGGAAATATTAATATCTGTGATACGAGATTATGGATATTTAATAGAAATATATTTTTAAGTGATAAGTGATCTAAAATTGGCATTAGTTAAACATCATAATAATTATTAGGTGCACAATACAAAGCAAGTCACAACAAAATGAAAATTGAGACAAAGCTCGTTACCACCTTATAATCAATCATATCATGTGAACAAAAAATAATAATCATCCAATGAATCATTTAATACCCTGAATATAAATAAAATCATGATATTATATATCAAATTTCATAACCCATACACCACATATAATAAATAAGTGGTGATCAATGGAAATCTCATGAAAATAAAAGTGAGATGAGAAACCCCTTACAAACATTTCGGCGTAGTAACGGGTGTTCTTGTGAGGGATTAATGAGAGGTAAAGTGGTATAACATAACTGATATATCATAAGTAAAGTATAGGGTAGGTGAAAAAACATACCCCATCATTAGTAATTAAAAATAAAAGGACACAACTTAGGTGGGATTCTTGAACAAAAGTGATAGAGAGGATCTCTTATGAAAATTTGGCATCATAATGGCGTCACTTAAAAAATCATAAAATAGTTTGATGAGAGAAAAATGGTATCTCTTCACTATTAAATAATATGGAAATAAATGGGAAAATGTAAGGACATATCCCAACATAATCCAATTGAAAATAAAATATAAAATGAAATGAAATTTTAAGAAAAGAGAAGGGTTGTAGATTACCTTACCTAGTAGAGTAACTCCGCAAACATGAAGGTTGGGACCTTGGGGGCTTGAGGACACCATGGGAGAACTCATAGGGAGGTAAAACTACCAGATCATTGATAATTATTTATTTTTAAATAAATAAAATGAAATAATTATTGGGTATTTATAGTAATTGAGAGCGGGTTTTTTATTAATTTAAAGGGACACATCATTAGTTGTTTTTAAAAAACCGTGGGCTTGACCACTGTATTTGCCCATGGTTTTAGAAACTTGGGAAACCACATGTAATATTTTAATATAACAATTTGGACATCATTTTATATTAATTATTACATCATTATGATGTCATTAAACTATCGAAAACTCAATACTTATTTATACTATTCATTAAAAAATCAAGTATTTTAGAAAAATCCCAAAAATTCACCATAGCCATTTTTAGATGTGTATAATTAAAAAATGAAGTCAATTTTTGAAATTAATTTTATAAATATTATTAATTAAATTTTTAATTAAAATCATAATTTATTCAAAATTAATAATTTTAAATCTATAACTCATTTTTTAACACCTTGAAAAATTAATCAACATCTCATTACCTTATAACCTCAAGAAAATAAAATAATAATACGGTTTACTATTTATAAGGGTCATATTACTATTAATATTACTATTCATAAGGGTATGTTACTATTCATTAGAAAAAGAAGTTGGTTTTATCAAACTCTAAATAACTTACTGATCACAACCTTAGATGATTTTTTAAAAAATTCAAAACATAGATGTGGAAAATTTAAGTTTAATGGATAGGTTATGAAATTATACTACAAATAACCATGATTTATTTCATAGAGACTCAATTCTTCATTCAATATAGGATATCTAATTAATTAAAACTATTTAAGATAAACATACCATAAAATTTTTAAGGTTTTATAGATACACCTCAAGAAATACCTTCTGAAGTTACTCCTCAGGAATATTTTCTACCTTATTTTGATGAACAAAACTTTTAAAATTCAATAATTCAATTTTTTATTAGGAATAATCCTAGTGAGAGTGTCATTGGTGATGTTGATCAAATATTTATGACTAGAAGTTACTTAAGGAATGAAAATTAACATCTATCTTTCTTATCCAATTTGAACCTAAGAATCCTGATGAGGATTTAGCTAATTTGGATTGTATTAAGGCAATTCAATATGAGCTTAATGAATTTGAAAAGAACAAATTATGGACTTATGTTGAATGACCTAAAGAAACTTCTATAATTATATTAAAATGGGGTTTTAGATACAAATGTGATGAAAATGGAGTAATTATTAAAAATGAATCTAGACTAGTTACTAATAGTTATAATAAAAAATAATTAATAGATTATGAATAAACCTATGAATTTGTAGCATTAATTAAAGCCATCTGTATTCTATTATCATTTGAGGCATTGTTTAATTTCAATAAAAAATGTATATAAAGTTTTATTTTCATAACGGATATGTTCAGGAGGAAGTTTATGTTGAAAAACCCTTAGTTTTGAGAATAAAAAACATCTTTAATACATTTATAAACTTTAAAAAATTTTATATTGACTTAAAAAATTCTCTAGATCTTGGTATGATAAGTTTAGTAGAATTTTGTAACAAAACAATTTTTGTAAGGGAGCTACAGATCCTAACCTTTTATAAAATAAATTAACAAAAACATTATGATTGTAAAAATTTATTTTTTTGAAATTATATTCAGATCAACTCATCAATATTTAACAAATTACTTTGTGGATCTTATGAAATATAAGTTTGAGATGAGTATGATGAATGAGTTAATATATTTTCTAGGTTTTCAAATGTTAAAAAATAAGAATGAATTTTTATATCTCAGCATAAGTACATAAAATATATTCTTAAGAAATTTGGATATGAAAATAATAAAAGTGTTAGTACTTATATTGGTACCTCTAATACCCTTGATCTTGATGAGGATACGTAGCCAGTTGATCAAAATCTTTTTAGATGTGTGATAGAAATATTGTTATACTTAACTACTAATCACCCAAATTTAATGTTATATGTATGCTTATGTGAAAGATATCAAGAAAATCCAAAGGAATCCCATATAAAATATGTAAAATGAATTTTTCATTATCTTAATGGATATATTGATTTATGACTTTTTTATTTATCAGGAAATGTTTTTAAATTAAAAAAACAAGATAATGACATTGGTGGTTATAAAATGTATAGAAAAATCATATCTGGAACTTTCTATATCTTAGTAGATTCATTATATTCTTGTTCATGTAATATAAAACATTTAGTACCATTTTTCACTATTGAAGGTGAATATGTGGTCGCTAGAAGTTTTTGTGCTCAAATGTTGTGGATGCAACACACACTCACTAATTATGGATTGATTTTTACAAAAACTCATATAATTTTTAATAACACAAGTTCCATATCCACAGGTGAAACTCCATCACATCACTCTCAGGATAAACATATATATATATATATATATATATATATGACACTATTTCCTTGGGGATCAAACACTTAAAAGAGATATCCTTTTTCAATTCATGAGAATTCCAGAACAAATTGCTTATATTTTAAAAAAACCACTATCTTCGGATAGATTTGAATATATTAAACTGAATCTAGGAATGATTAATGTAATGTAATCTTTAATATCTAATTCTTATTTATCCTTTTATTTACATTAAGTTACACCTTTTCATTGGGGGAGTACATATGTTTTTTGTTTTTCAAAATTTTTAGTTTTTCTAAAATTTTAATTTTCCATAAAAATTTACTATAATTTTTTTTTGGGCTCATATTTAATTATAAAATTTTTAGTATCAGAATCCTTAAAATGATTACCAGACTCAAAAAACATTATAAAATATTTTGGAATCATAATTTTCAATAAATTTTCAGGATTTGAAAAATGTCCTAATAATTTTATTTATATAAAACTATTTCAATAAGTTTTCTTTATAAAAATATTGTAATTAGTTTTTATTTATAGAAATATTATATTTTGTTTTTCTATCAAAAAAATAGTATATAATTTTTCATAATCAAAATTATCACAGTCACTTTATTTTTCTCAAAATCAATAAGAATTAATTTTTTACCGGTAAATTTATTCTCTCTAAAAGGCAGTTCTCTATTATTTTAATTTTTTTCACTATTTCATTATGATTATTTTATAATTTTTTCTATCATATTCTTAGTTTTATAAAAATATTTATGTTTTTTAAAACTTTTTTTAAATATTGTTTCCCAAATCGTGTTCTCTATCAGTACGATAAATAATTAAAAACCTCTAGAGTTCAAAATATTTTAAAAACTTTCTGTAGATTATTAGCAATTGTTAGATCAAAATTTGATTTTATATCAACCATTGAATACTTTATGTAATTTTAATTTTCACCCCAATTCCTATATAAGTAGGGCCACCCCTCTTATATCACATTGGTTATTTCAAACTTTTTCCCCTAATTACAGCACCTTCAAATGGCTCTTATCTAAAACATTTTCTTATCCGACCATTTCAAAAGTTTAAGCTTTCAATCTAATGGAATCTGGTAATGATTAAAATAAATGGTTCATATTAGGATAGTGGTTAGTTTAAAAAACATTTTATGATAAATACAATTCTAATTTGAAAAGGATGATTAATTTTTAATGTTGGGAATTGGTCAGTGTAGAATAACTAGACAATGATTTTGGTTTGTTTTATCCTATCATTGTTCATGATTTTTATACATTCATCAATTTTTTCAAGGAGGAATGGAAATAAAAACTTTCTTTCATGATTTATTTAAAAGGATATAAAATGTCTTACAAGAAAGCTATGATATTAGTTGAAATACCATCAGAAGGAGAAGCATATTTTCCTTTGCACAAAATGCATGATGATCTTGGTTGATTAATAAAAAGAAGGAAGAAAGTTTTGTGATTTAACATTGTGAAAAAAAATTAGGAAGGATTCACACATGACTCCAAATAATAGGTTTTTATCCCTTGGTATTCAAGGATTTATCATAATGAGAAAAGGAGATCATGACACACTCAAATTTTTTGATGTTTTCATATTGAATAATTTAGTCAACCTGAGGAAGATACATCTTTTCGGATTAATTTTTATTAAAATTGAAAACATTGATACCAGTTCTATATAATCTCGTATCATTGTGTTTCTAGATATTATTATAAAATTTATGGTTTAATGCATGTAATTTTTCATGAATTTGAATAAATCAAATATAGTAAGGGGGATGATTTTGTTTATTAGTGATGATATGATGAACTGTATGAGACCGATCTTCAATAAAAAGAAAAATAATTTTTTTATAAGGTTGGTGGAACCACATCGAAATCAAAACGATCAATAAAGGAAGATAAGGCTGAGAAGAAGAAGAAAATCAAAGAAGAGACTTCCCCACCAAAGAAAGAAAAGAAAAAAAATAATGTATCTGATGAATTATATGATGAGTGGATGAAAAATAAAGAATAAATGAAACCTAGTGATCCAAAAATTATACATAATCCTATAGAATCCAAGGATCTAATAATTCTTGTTTTTGATATTCTAGATAAAGATGGTAAGAAAAGAAAGCTGAAGAAATTTTTACATGATGCCCAAATTTTTGAAAATATTTTGAAAGGTGTATAGAAGGCTTTATGAAATGTGGTTTTTCTATACTCTAAGACTGATAAAGATAATCATGATGTTGTATTATATTTTGAAGAAATATTAGTGGTTCATGCTTATGTTCCATCCGTATCATATAAAGGAAACGGTAAACTGCTTGTTAAAGAATCGGTTCTATTCGATCAATAAAATCCATCGAAACCAGAACCATCTGAAAACTGTTATTTAATAACATTTATACAACTTGAGAAAGGGATTGATTTTGGTGTTGATGAATAAGATGAATGAAAGGATAAAATAAAAAAATGAAGAATAATAAGGAATTGAATATAAATATATTGAGGAAGAGTTTGAAGAAGAGTAAGATGAAGAGGATTAAAATCAGGAAGATGAGAATGAAGATCACGATAAAAATGAATAGATGAATAATTAGGAAGAAAAACAATTTGATAATTCTCCATTATAATAATTATTATCATTGCACTTTCCATGAAATATTGATAAGGGTAGTAAATCCAAAATTTCTAAATAAGAACCATCATTATCAAAGGAAGATAAGTCCTCATCAAATAAATATGATGATCAGAATTAAAAAAATAAATCTTATGAAAAAAGTTGAAACTAATGAGGATGTTGAGATCCTTAACGAAGTGGCTGAAAAATTTTTCTAAGGAAGTTCAGAATTTTGTTTCAAAAGTTGATTAAGGTAAAGGAAAATATGACACTGGACTGAGCCAAATTAATCTTCTTAAAGTACAATAAGAACAGTCAAATTCAGCAACGATAATTTATTAAGAAGGATTTGATTCTATTGTTCTTATGTATAAAATATTGGAAGGAAAGGTTCCAAATTTGAAAATTATTGATGAAATATTCCAACAACATTCTGAAATCCTTGATCAGAAATCAAAATCAATAATGCTTCTAACAGAAAAGGTGATCCGGATCGATGTTGGTTTACAAACTTTTCAAGAAAGCTCTGAAACTCATAAGAGATATTATAACCAGATGGTAAAGTGGTCTCATAAATTTTATATCGATCTCAAATTACATGATGAGAATTTCGATGATGTGAAGAAGTTGATGCAGTTATCAAAATATTTGTAAGATAAGGTGAAATTTGTGGAAATTTTCATAGACTCAACTGATAATCATACTGAGGAAGTAAATGCTCTAAAAGGTAAAAGTTGATATATGTAGTTGGAGATAACAAGACTCAAATATTATGTATAATAAATCAATATATTGATAAATCAAAAGAATGAATTGTACGAGCAACTTCATACCCAAGAAGAGAGGTCGGTGAAGCTGGAGTAGGACCAGAAATAATTCAAAAACATAAAGTCCTTCCTGAAATATTTGATGAAGAAAGAATAATTTACTTCTTAATTATCATTGTATTTGTTTTTGAAAAAACATTTGAATCATATGTAATACATTAATGAATTACTTTTCATACCATTATGATTTCTTATAATATTTTCTAAATCTAATTAGTTAAATATTCTTTCATATTTTTATGGATTTTTAGTTAATTCATTATATTGTTTCGTATATTTTTTCATTCTCTAACATTTTAATAAACTGCAGACTTTACCCATTCATTTTTTAAATAAAAAATATAGAGAAATATTTATATAGGGAAGAAATTATTAAATATATCTTTATACAAAGGGGGAGAATATTTGATAAAAGAAGGGATTTTTGTAAGAGAGAGAATATGATCCTTAGGGGAAGGTTTTATCCGAAGGGATAATTAATAATATTCAACATCAATATCTCCATCCTATTCGAATGAGTTTTATACTCAATAGGATTTAAGGATTAAAGAATAATTCAGAATATGAAGTATTTAAAATAAATGGGATGTAATTTTTTCAAAGTTTTTTTTGTTTAAGTATTGAGTTTGTGGTTTCCAAATAGGAGGAGATTGATGAGTCATAAATTCTAGTTATTTCTTTTATATATCTTTATTTTTTGAAATAAAAAATACTTTCAAAAACACTTTTTTAATATACTTTTATTTAAAATGTGTTTTAGAATTTTTTTTGGAAAAAAATATATTTTACCACACATAGAATAATTTTTTAAGTATTATGAGTATAAACTTTATATTCTCTATTACGATTATCGAAATGAGACTATGTCTGATAAAAATCAAACTCATTCTTATCATATTAGGTGTTAGACTTTATATATTGTATATAATATTATCAATGTATATAACATCATACTAATAATAGTACCAATAAACATTGGACTAATGTCTACAAATATTATCGTAATGACATTGATAAGTAAGTCTATCAGACTGACTAATTTTACTATCGAAATATGGAAAACTTATTTTTAATATAAGGAAAATATTTTACAATGTAATGGTGTAAACCAATATGACATAGGAAATTTATTTATAATATATCCATTGAGTTCTGGGTGTCCAACTCATTGTGGTAAACTCATAAAAATATGACCATTGGGAGATCAAGATGACTGTTGGGGAGATACCTATAAATACCAGGTCATTTGAAGAGTTTAGAGATGGTTGATTCATTTTCAATTTCTTATTTTGTGAGAGCTCTGAATATTTCTTGGCATGAATATATTTTTTTAGTATTTATAATTTTTTGGAGTTTTTTAGTTCTAAGGAAACCTTTCCAGGTTGTCTCCTTATGAAATTTTGCATTATAATCTACATCTGGTCATTGAATTGTTTGAGGGCTTCTACAGATATGAATATAGAGAATCGGATTCATCGGATTAAGTGATATTGGGGATAGGTAGACATAGAATCTAATCATCATATCAAGGGCTTCTAGGGATAAGAATATAGAGTCATTCTGATCTTCATATCGAGTTCTTTCCATAGTAAAGAAAGGAAGACTTTGATACAAGTATAAAATAGTGGATACCTTTTATCTAGTTTATATACTACCTTACTCTTAAGGTTAAAATAGGTTTATCTTTTTTTAGACTGAAAGTCATTATTTCTTTTTTATACTATTATTTTACTTTCTTTACAAATTTGTATACCTTTTCACATTTTAATAGAAAGTGAAACATCATATTCATCTTTATATTCTGTTTTTTAAATCATATTCATTGTATTCATATTTATATTCTTCTTCTCCTCCAATTTTCTTTCCTATATGGTTCCATGGTTATTTACCTTTTCTCCTCTTGTTTTTATTCCTTTTCACCTGTTTTAAGGGATTTTTTGGCTGGAATTTATGGATTTCATAGGATCTAACAATAATTATTAAATTTCGTAGAAGAAATATATAAACTCAATCCAAGATATCCATGTATAAATTAGAAATTATGAAACTTTTATAACATACTCCAAAGTTTATGATTATTTTTATTGTATCCATAGTCATATCATGTTCTTCAAAAAGATCATATAGTGGTAGTAAAATATATCTATTATCTAGAGGTATCCAAGGGTTTCTAAATCACTCAATAATTGAGTGGTATCCTCAACCCTCCATGGTGTGCTAGAACCTCATAATGCAAAGGAGGTAAGAGAATAGATTTATGGGTAAGAGATTTTTCGCAAAGGATTAGGAAATCTTGCTTCCATGCTAATACATAGTGAATAATCGTTCATAAATCCCTCCAAGATACTCCTAGGAAGTTAATACATTTTCTCATATGTTATAATGCATGAATAAAATTCATGTCTTTGAGAGGGATGAATAATATTCAAAGGGTAGAAACTAGTTAGGAACTGAAATCATTTCTTAACCAACTCTAGTAGTTTCATCATGTTCCCTATTTGGAGAGGCACGTACACTCAGCCTACCTCAGCGTCGTGTCATGTTATGTGCTCATTCCAGTTCATTTTTCCATTATGTTCATATCTCCATTTATTATATATAAACCATCATGCCCCCAATCGTGACACCTAAATGGTAATGAAACACAAAGTGAGACTAAATATGAGGTAGATCTACTTGAGAACCCAAAAAACACACCCAGGTCTAAATATCATTATGAAAAAACCAATTTTCCCCGGTCACCATAAACACTGGGGTTAATGAACACTCACATTAAATTCACATAAAGTAATAGGTAAAGCCATTTAGGCACCCTAACCATCCCAAAAGAAATACATCCTGGTCTACCCTAAATGGTTATGACCAAATATCAGAGGCTACCAAATTGAGCACTTGTTCACTTAGGCCTCTAAGGAAAAAAGTGAACTCAATGTCTAAATCCTCATTCTCATGGTGCCTCGGTCTCCCTTGAAGGATCCTTTCCCATTTCACCTACCTGAGCCACACTCAATTCCCCCCAATGGGTTTGTTCCTAGGTTATATACTGATGCACCTCTTCACCCAATCACCTAGCTGAATTTCTCCCAAGTCCTCCCAATAAGGTCGCACTCGGTCCATCTACCTGAGGGAACCTTTTCCCAATTCACCTAGTTGATCCATGATAAGGTCCTCCCAATTGGTTCATGCATAATTCATCTACCTAGGCACCTCTTCACTCAAGTCACCTTCCCAAGCCTCCCATTCACCGAGTTCATCAATTTGTTCACCTATCTTCCCAGACCTCCTCTACGACATCCTAATATACATGAAAATTTTATGAATGAAAAAGTTCCCTTATTAATCATGTATTCATTTAATAATTGAGATTGGTAATCCAAGGAGAAAATACCACCATGTTTTCCTCCCAAACCAATAGGACCCTTAGGGTGATTGCAAACATGTTTTCACTTGATAGTGAGGGTCTCTATCATGATAATACTAATGAAATAAATTTTGGATCAATATGATTATGTTACTTAACTAATTGTTGAGTTTACCTCTATGGTTCACTCAATGAGCCATAGATTCAATATAATGGTCCTCCAATTTTGTTTAATCCCTGAACTCTACCTTTAATTGAGTCACTATTCATGTCGAATTCCTTCATGAAATATATGTTTAATCCCCACACATATCCTTCATATTCCTTAGAAAGATATGGTTTTCCTCCTCTAATGTAAGCCCCAAGAATTCCCTCATTGATTATTGCATCCATTTTATTCATTAGTGAGTTGTAAAAACAAATTTTCATCCCATGCATAATTCCTAAATTTACCTCAATGGGTTATATTGCCTATGATCCAACCTTACCTCAATGTTGCATATTCCTTAGGATCAAACCTTGCCTCAATGTAAAATATTTCCTATGAGCAACCTCATCTTGATGGGAAACCCATGAAAAATCCCCAACCATTCCTTAATGGTTTATATTCTCTATAATCCAACCTTGCCTATATAGGTCATATTCCCAATTATCCAACCTTACATCAATGGGATAAATTCCCATTGAGTCATCCTTAACTCAATCGTTCATATTCCCTGTGATAAATCTTACCTCAATGGGCCATATTTTCTATGATCAATCATAACTCGGTGGTCCATATTTTCAGTGATCCAACCTTACCTTATTGGGTCATTTTCCTTATGATCCAAACTTGCCTCAATGGGATGTATTTTATATGATCCAACATTACATAAATGGGGAATATTCCCTATGAGGAACCTTGCCTCAATGGGGAATATTACCTACAAGAAAAATTTCCTTATATTTCCTACAATCCAACCTTATCCCAATAGTACATATTCCCTTAAAATCATCCTTACCATAACGGGTCATATTCCCTATGATAAACCTTACCTAATTGAGTCATATTCCTTAAATAACCTAACCTCAATAAGGTGTATTCTATATAAGAAACCTTACCTCAATGGATAATATTACCTATGATAAAACTTACCTTAATGGGTCATATTTCCTATAATAACCCTTTCCTTAATGGGTCATATTATCTATGAAAAAACACACCAAAATGAATTATATTCCCTGTGAACTAAATCCTCTCTAATGTTCTATATTGCCTAGGAGTATCGCATCCTTACTGGGAAATATTACCAAGGCCACATATTATTAATCCCTACTAAATATTATATTGTATCCCCTTTCATGACACAAACATCCTTACTAAAAGATGATATAATTAATGGATCATTCTTTATATTTGACCTTTAATTGTGTAACTTGAACTACATGGGTTTTTATTCCAATTAACTATGATATATAGGATGCCTCCATGATGTTAAATTATAACAACCCATATATTACATATATTTTTAATACTTCAGAATTAAAGTATATTTATTACAACATATAACAAAACCATGACAAGACTGTATAGGTATAGTGTCTTTAGAAACTAGGAAACATAAACAACTGGTTCATAAAGAATCTACATTGTCTCCCATT
The DNA here is from genome assembly GCA_963277665.1 of Viscum album. NCBI lineage: Eukaryota > Viridiplantae > Streptophyta > Magnoliopsida > Santalales > Viscaceae > Viscum > Viscum album. The sequence continues at coordinate 537,532,490 of OY728165.1, forward strand.
TATTTGATAATATCTAGAGTCCTTTATGGAATATCATATTTAATACCCTTCTTCCTGACCTGGGGAAAAGAAACATACAAAAGGGTGAGCTCAAATGCTCAGTAAGGGTATAGAAAGGAAATTTCAATCATAGCATATTCTTAGGATCAGAACGTTTGAAAATATTATCCTTTATAAGAGGTCATAATATCATGTCATGGGATAAATCATAGAACTGCAATGTAATCCCAATCATCATAAAATAAGACATGAAACTTTGTGTCATACACACATAAGCATATAAAATCATTTCATGTTAGTCATGTCTCATTTCCAAGACCATTGTAGCGAACAATGTCCATTACTAAACCGAGTTCACTCCTCATTCCCGTCCTGTATCACTGAACTGGATTAAATTTTCATTCCAACCATGTCTATTTTATGAGATACAAATATTCACCCAATGAATTGGAGGGAGATATAGGTCCCACTCATCTCATAATGAAACCATTCTTATGTGTGCCACAAAATCATAAATCATACATCATAGCATAACCCATGTAATAAAATGGGATTCTTAAACATCATGCCATCATAAGATAAAAGGACCTCATAAAAATAATTCAATCAGAACATAATCAAATCAATGTAATAATATAGAAAGAAACATAACCCTATATCATCTTACATGGAAAATAATTTTGATAAAACACTTGAACTTAGTTCTTGAGGAAAATATCCTTTCTTCATCAAAAACATTTTCTTCTCTCAACATGTCATGAAATTTTAAATTAGAAGAAGTTAATTTAAAATAAACTTGAAAAATTATAAAGGAATCTTATATGGAAATAATTTCCTATGAAATCATAAAAATCCGCTCATGCCGTATAAGTTAATAAAAACATTCTTCTCATACATTGGCAGGAAAAGTTAAAAAGTATCTATTACTGAAAACGACAAAAGATTCTTTTCATTTATTTTACTAAAAACTCATAAATAGGTAAAATTGGATTTTAAAAAAAACTGTAGGAGGTTAAAAATAATATTACATATTTAGGAAATGTGGATGTGGATGATAAATATTCCCCAGTAAATACTGATGTATAAACAATCTTAAATAAACAATGAGATTATGAGATTTTCCCTTACCTTAGGTTCGATATGATTTTTACATATCCAAACCTATTATATAATGATTTAAATAATGTCATTAACTTATTCCAGAATCATATTCATTTTTATAATATCATATATGGTCATATTCTTATCTATTTATTAGTAACATTTCATTGTTACTCATTATTCAGGTGTTAACTGCTTTATATTCTTATGAATGTTTTGTCAAATAAATTCTTATTACTCTTTTTAGGTTATAGATTTATCATTTACAGAATTGTATTAGTATAATATATATCATATTTATTCAATAAATTCATTTATGTAATCATTCTTCAATGATGATCATGTAGAACGAATCGCATCACATCGTGGAGACGGTAGGCCATACGTACGCACGAGTGATGATATCATTTCCATGATTGTGGAATTGTATTGAATTTCATGGTGTATAATATTTCTGAATCAATATCACTTTAAAATAATCATATATAGTAATTTCTTCCATCATTATACCCATCCATGTATTTTGGTGATGAAAAAAATGATTACACCACGGCGTGGAGACGGTATTCTAAACGTACGCACACGTGATGATTTTATTTTTCATAGGATGGATAGAAGGTGAAAGAGGGGTGTTTAATATTTTTAATAACATATCAGAATATTATTTATACTTATGTTATTAATTTATAATGAACAAATATAGAAGAGTATGTATAAGAAGAAATAAATTTGAAAGAATCTGTAGAAGATATTACCTCTTCCTTGAAGTGCCTCCTTTAAACTTCCTCTTATGGCACTAGAGTTGGTCTTTTGAGAATCCCAGCACCTCCATAATGTAACTAGAGATGTTGAGAAAGGGTATTGGTAGGTTTTGGCCATGTTTGAAGGCTCAAAATTTAGTGAAGAGGAGAGGGAAGGGGGTTCCCTTTTATAAGAGATGAGAGGGGCACTTTTTGAAAACCACAAAAATATTAATTTATTAAAAAAACCAACCCCACATAAAAACATAAAAAATGAATCAACATAGAAGATGATATGATATAGTGTTTTAATCTAATAAACCAATAAAATTTAGAAATGTTTGGATTTTATTTTAAACCTTATCATTTTTATTTATCCTTATTTAATCTATTTAATTTTATTTATGTTAATCATGTTATAAATTTTAAATGGTTATAAATTCTTAATTATGTGTTGTTAATTGTACATAATTAGATACTTTATGGCATGTTATACCATATAAATTTTAATTTATAATTTTTAAATATTTTTTTGGTTTTTAAACAATTTAATAATAATTTATTTTCCTAAAATATCAATAGTGTCATTTTTGACACAATTCATTTATTTGAATTTAAATAAAATCCACACAGAAGATATTTTCAAAAAAAATATTTAATAGATTCCCAAAAAGTCATATACATCTATAAAATTCGTGTAGAACATTAATTATATCATATAATATTTATTTTAATATTTTTAAAACTATTTATTTAATATTTCCCTTGATAAAATAATTACTACAACATTCTTGTATAATTATTTAATCTACTTATTTGTTGCATAAAAATTAAAAATAAAATAATATGATGAAGTTAAATCTAATATATTTCGTAATAATACTTTTAGTCAATTTTATTATTAAAAATCCAACTTTTAAAATGTTATATTTATTAAATTATGAAGGTGATAATTTTGACATCATTTAAAATAAAAAATATAAGTGTCATAATCACTTTTATAAGGATCCAAATGGTCCACAAGTCGACCCTTGAATGATTATAGTTTATATATACTCTAAAAATAAGGTTTGGTCAAGTGTCTGGTCCATTTAATGGGTATTATTATTTTAATAAAAACTATATTATTGATTTTTCACTAAATAATTAATTTCTATATCATTAATGTATGAGCTATTAAGGTAATTATATATTTCATAAAAATTACAAATAAATTACCATGATAAACAAAAATATTTTATCTTTGCAATGAGTTTTTATAATCTAATTTATATTCTGTATAACCTTATATTAAAAATAATTTAATTATTAATGTTTGAGTGAGACATATTTCACTTTCCTTTAAATAAAATAAATTAATTGTCTCAATCTCATCCAAGTGGGTTCTAATAGATATCATTTCAACCCAAGTATGTTTTCTGGATGAAATAAAATCATCCAATTATATTAAGATAAGTGTTAGGGTAATTTTATAATATTATTTTTACCCTTAGTTACCCGATTTACCTTTAACTATGGTAAATAATATTTACCGTAGTTACTATTCAAAATTTCCAAGAATAAAAGTAGCCTATTAACATAATTCAGACCTACTAATTCCAAATATGGAATCCAATTTTCAAAATTCAAGACACAGAAGTTTCTGAAATTTAATTTAAAATTAATCTCGTTGTCAAAAAAAGGTTTTTGTTTAAAACATTGCAAAAGATTGAAATAATTTTACCTATGAATTCATTGTAAAATTAATGATAATGACATACATCATATTAAATAGTCAAAATAAATTCTATTTATACTTTAAAACCATGCAATATTATAATTTAACCCTATAAATTATCTCGATGAAAAAATGTGTTTTTAATTAAAATTTAGCATATTTTGACTATTTATAAAATTATGATTTTTATCAGAAAAATAACTGAATTTTAACCAACGTAAATTTTTATATCTTTATTCTAAATAAAAGGTTTAAATTTTAATATTAATATTATTAATTTTCCTAAATCTTAAATTAAAAATATTTTTCCATTAAAGGGAAGAAACACATTCTTTTAATATCTATTTTATGAATATCAAAAATTTCATTTTAATTATATAACATACATATCATATTAATTTTATTCACTCAAATAACTAATATGACATATAATTGATTTAAATTTATCACATATTTTTAAATTTTAGTTATGTTTATTGTCGCTAACATAACAGCTAGGTTATAATGGAAATTTTATATTAATGGCATCTCATAGTTTGGTTAATCTAATGATTGTGTGCAAAACAAGCTACTGAAAAATAAAAATTATTTGAATATTTCATAAAAAACACGGGAGTTACATTCTATCCCCATTAAACTAAATTTCTCCCTCAAAATTTGTCACTTTGAAATAAACATAAGAGGATACCTATCCCCCATCATATCCTCAAGTTCCAATGTAGCTGCTTCTAATTGGTGGTTCATCCATAAAACTTTCACCAATCGAGTTGTCTTGTTTCATAGAACTGTTTTGCTACGATCCAGAATCTCTATCGTTTGTTCGTCATAAGAAATATCTAACTCCATCGGTATGACTTCTAAGCTTAGTACATGGGAAGGATCGGGAATATACTTTCTTAGGAGGGATACATGGAACACATCATGAACTTGAGAGAGATTCGGTGGAAGCGCCAATTGGTAAGCTACCTTCCCAACACGATCTAGAATCTCAAAAGGACTGATATACTTAGTGATCAGCTTTCCCTTCTTTCCAAATCTCATTACTATCTTCTAGGGAGATATTCTTAACAACACAATATCTCCCATTTCAAACTCTAGGTGTTTTATTCAGTTTTCAGTATAACATTTTTTCGAATCTGAGATGTTCTTATATATTGTTGAATAGATCTGACCTTTTCTTCCATTTCATCAACAAGATCAAGTCCTAATAGATTTCGTTCCCCAACTTCTTCCTAGCAATTTTGGGTTCTACAATTATTTATGTAGAGGGCTTCATAAGGATCCATCTGAATACTGGAGTAAAAGATATTGCTGTAAGAAAATTCCACCAATGGTAGGTGTCGATCCCAATAACCTTTTAAATCCATAGAGTAAGCTCTCAATAGGTCTTCTAGAGTTTGAATTGTCTTTTCAGACTGACCATCTGTCTGAGGATGATAAGCAGTACTGAAACTCAACTCTGTATCTAGAGCATGCTAAAGACTTTTACAGAACATTGAGGTAAACCTCGGATTTCGATCAGATATAATGGAAAGTTGTACTCCATGAAATCTTACCACTTATTTTACATATATCCTGGCAAGCTGATCAAGAGATAAATCCTCTATAATAGCAATGAAGTGTACCAACTTCGTAAGAAGATCAACTATAGCCCAGATATCATTATTGCCTTTGGATTTTTTGGGAAGTCTGGTGACAAAGTCCATAGTGATGTTATACTATTTCTATTCTGGTATGCCTAATGGTTGCAACATCCCCTTAGACTTCTGTCTTTTAGCCTTAACTTATGAAAACACAAGCATCGAGAGACATATTCAACAACATCTCTTTTCATGCCATCCCACCAGAAGTACTCTTTCAGGTCTCTATACATCTTTGTGCTTCGAGGGTGAACAGAGAATGAAGAACTATGTGCCTCATCCAATATTTCCTTCTTTAATTCCAATATGGGAGGAACACAAACCCGATTCCAGAACCTTATTATTTTATCACAATCAATGTTGAATTCAGGAACATTTCTCTCATTCTTTTGTAACTCTAAATCTTCCTTTTGTGCCTCTTTAATCTTCACATGTATAGATGGTTGAACATTAATTTGAGAAAGATAAGATTTTCCCCTTCTGTTATAATTTCAAGATCCATCCTTTGAAAATCCATAAATATGGGACCCTTCATGATCCTCATCATGGATAAGATGGCATGGTCTTGTCGACTTAATTCATCTACCACCTTGTTTACTTTCCTAGGATGGTAATTTATGGAGCATTCATAATCTTTAATTAACTCCAGCCAACTTCTTTGGTTCATATTCAACTCCTTTTGTGTGAAAATATAACATAAACTTTTATGATCAGTATAAATATCACACCTTTCACCATAAATATAATGCCTCCATATTTTTAATGCAAATATTACCGCAGCTATCTCCAAATCATGAGTAGGGTAATGTTTCTTGTGGATTTTCAACTATAGTGGGGCATAAGCTATCACTATATCATTTTTCATGAGAACACACCCCAATCCCTTCTTGGATGCATCACTGTAGATCACAAACCTTTCTCCACTAAAAGGTAGTGTGAGTACAGGTTCACTAGCTAACCTTCTTTTTAACTCCTTGAAATTCTCTTCACACTCCTATGTCCAAACACACTTAACTCCTTTTCAAGTCAACCTGGTGAGTGGATTAGATAATCATGAAAAATATTTCAATAAATTTCGATAAAATCCATCCAAACCAAGAAAACTTTGGATCTCATTTACTGTTTTTGGTCTTGACCATCTTTCAATAACCTCTGTTTTTCTAGATCCACAGATATCCTCTCTCTTGAGATTATGTGACCCAATAATGGAACATTTTTATGCCAAAATTCACACTTGGTAAATTTGGCATAAAGATTCTCCTTTCTCAAGGTCTTAAATACAATTCTTAAGTGATCTTAATGTTCTTCCTTTCTCTTTGAATAGACAAGAATATCGCCTATAAAGACTACCCCAAACTTGTCAAGATAGTCTCTAAAGACTCTATTAATTAGATCCATGAAGATATTAGGGGCATTAGTAAGACTAAATGGCATCACTATAAATGCATAGTGTCTGTACCTTGTACGGAAAGTCATCTTTGGTATATCTTCCTTTTTACCCTTAATTAATGATACATGGAATGAATATCAATCTTGTAAAAGTATTGAGCTCCGTGTTGTTGGTCAAATAATTCATAAATGCATGGGAGAGGATATTTTTTCTTGATAGTGATCTTGTTAAGCTCCCAATAATCAATGTAGAGCCTCATTGATCCATATTTCTTCTTAACAATCAGAATAGGTGCTCCCCAAGTTGATGCACTAGGGGGTATGAATACCTTATCAAGATTCTCTTGGATTTTCTTCTTCAATTCCTGCAACTCAATTGGGGTTATTCTATAAGGTGTCTTCGAAATGGGCATAGCACCCGGTATGAGTTCTATTGAAAACTCAAATTCAATATTTGGTGGAAGACCTGAAAATTCCTCTGGAAATACATCATCAAACTCTCGTACAATGGGAATATTCTTAATCGTGAGTTTCTTTCCAACCATTTGAGATAAATAACCTTCATTTATTAGAATCAAGACTCATAATATGGTAGCAATTTCCACTAGAAGGTTATATTCATCCTTGCATCGATAGATGATCATAGATTGATCTGGAATATTAAATGTGACTTCCCTTCTTTGGAAATTGATAGGAGCTCCATATAAGGAAACCCAATCCATGCCATGAATCACATCAAATTCCACTATAGGAAGGATCACAATATTTGTAGGAAGCACTTTCCCACAAACGTCAATTGGAGAAGAATTATAAACTTTTGATGCAACCGTCGTGCCATTAGGAGTTGCCACAGCTAACTCAACATCTAATTGTTGAGGTAGTACAGTGATATCCAGAGAAAATTTTTCAGAAATAAAAGAGTGGGTGGATCCAGAATAAAATATAACATTTTCTACTTTAGAGTGGATGGTAAGTGTACCTTTCACCACTTCGTTATCATTCACCACATCACTGATAGTAATTGCATGTGACTTTCCATTTTCTTTGTCCTTAAGAGTTTTTTGATGTTGATCATCATCAACAACCCTTGTATTAGGGAATTGATTGGAATAATGCCCCATTTCCTTGTACTTGTAACATTGAAGTGTAGGAGGTGCATTTTGTGTAGCCTTTTCTCTGTTCACATCATTATACATCTTTTTTCCATCACTTCGGAATTCAGTTTCCCAATGACCTTCTTTTCCACATTTAAAACATTTAATTTTACCTTTAAAATAATTCCCTTCATGTTTCTTTCCACACTTTGATCATAAGGGAAATCTCATCTTCTTTTCAGTGTTTTCTTTAGATTTTCCTTTGAATTCCATTTTCCTCTTCTTATCAAACCCATATGACTGATGGGTTACTCCAATCTCTATCTCAACCTTGAGAGAACATAAAATAATTTACTCATAGTTATTGAAGTCCCATTATGGATAACGCCCTTCGGAGACTTGGTTTTAATCCACTAAAGAATTGATCGATCTTACTCTCAGGTTGAATAATATTTCCAGTAGCGTACCTTGAAAGTCTTGTAATATTTGCTTCGTAGGTACCAACGAATTCATCATCCTTTTGATTTAGTTCAAGAAACTCCTTCTCCATATTTTTTAGAATAATATGAGGGAATTACTTATTGAAAAATAAGTTCTTTAACTCATCCTTTTCCATGGAATCAATTTCATCTCTTTTCCAAGTATTCTTGATAAGTTTCCACCATTGATCAGCTTCACCTTCCAAATGATATACTGCTAAGATGACTTTATCATGTTCAGAACATTGTAGAATTGAAAATATCTTTTCAGGGGTACTAATCCATTGTTCATCCACTAATGGATCAAAAGACCTGCTGAATGAAGGTGGAAGCTACCACATGAAGGATTAAATAGAATCTTGCTCATTCCTTTGCTCATTTGGAAGTCCTTCTAGATTCATATCTTGAGAAAGTTGTGTGATCATCGCTAAAAGATTTTTCATTCTAGCTCCCATAATGTTTGGTTACATATGGTGGGAAATCATTGCATTGCCCTTCGCATTCATAATTAACATGGTTCTTTCGGCTTCCATCTATTGACTAAAACCAAGAATCATAGTGTGAGAAACACTAATTACAACAGGAAAACCACATAATAGAGAATAAAATTTCACACTTTAGGTCTTATCATAGGTTATCCATGGCCATTTCTAGAACACTAGGATTTTTTCCTATGCTTAGACATATCCTTAGGGTTCTTACTAAGGCATTCACATCCTATTTTCTAAAAGCTAGTTATACCTTTACCCTAATACCAACTATAAAAACCCATAAATTACATAAATTGTTAATACTTTAGAATTGAAGTATATTTATTACAACATATAATAAAACTATGATAGGACCATATAGGTATAGTGTCTTTAGAAACTGGGAAGCATAAATAACTGTTTTATAAAGCATCTACGTTGTCTCCTATTTATTTGATCATATTTAGACTCCTTTTTGGCATATCATATCTAATACCTTTATTCCTGACCTGGTGAAATGAAACATACAAAAGGGTGAGCTCAAATTCTCAGTAAGGGTAAAAAAATTAAATTTCAATCATTTCATATTCTTAATATCATAACGTTTGAAAATATTATCCTGCATAAGAGGCCATAATATCATGTCATGGGATAAATCATAGAAATGAATTGTAATCCCAATCATAATAAAATAAGATATGAAACTTTGTTTCAAACACGCATAATCATAGAAAATCATTTCATATTAGTCATGGCACATTTTCAAGACCATTGTAGAGGAAAATTTCCACTAGTGAACCGAGTTCACTCCTCGTTCCAGTCCTGTATGACTGAACCGGATTCACTTGTCGTTCCATCCATGTCTATATCATGAGATAAAAATCTTTACCCAATGCATTATAGGGATATATAGGTCCTACCCATCTCATAATGAAACCATTCTTATGTGTTCCACAAAATTATAAATCATACATCATAGCATAACCCATGTAATAAAATGGGATTCTTAAACATCATGCCATCATAAGATAAAAGGACCTCATAAAAATAATTCCATCATAACATAATCAAATAAATGTTACAATAGGGATATAAACTTCACCCTATATCATCTAATATGGAAAATAATTTTCATAAAACACTTGAACTTAGTTCTTGAGAAAAATATCATTTCATCATCAAAAACATTTTCTTCTCTCAATATGTCACGCAATTTTAAATTAAAAGAAGTTAATTTAAAATAAACTTGAAAAATTGTAAAGGAAGCTTACATGGAAATAATTTCCTATGAAATCATAAAAATATGCTCATGTCATATAAGTTAAAAAACATTCTTCACGTACTTTGGCCGGAAAAGTCAAAAAGTATCTCGTACAGAAAACGACAAAAGATTATTTTCATTTCTTTTGCTAAAAACTCATCAATAGGTAAAATTGGATTTTTTTAAAAAATTATAGGAGGATTAAAATAATATTACATATTGAAAAAATATGTATGTGGATGATAAATATGCCCCAGTAAATTTAGAAGTATAAACAATCTCAGATAAAAAAATGAGATTGCGAGATTTTCCCTTACCCTTGGTCTGATATGATTTGTACGTATCCAAAACTTTAGTATAATGATTTAAATAATGTCATTTACTTATTAAATAATCATATTCATTGATATGATATCATATATGGTCATATTATTATCTTTTTATTAGTAACATTTCATTGTTACTCGTTATTCGGGTGTTAACTGCTTTATATTCTTATGCATGTTTTGTCAAAAAAATTCTTATTCCTCTTTTTAGATTATAGCTATATCATTTTCAGAATGTTATTAGTATAATATATATCATATTTATTCATATAATTAATTTATATAATCATTATTCAATGAATATCATGTAAAACGAATCGCATCACATCGTGGAGACGGTAGGTCATATGTACGCACGAGCAATGATATAATTTCCATGATTGTGGAATAGTATTGAAGTGTATGGTGTATAATATTTATGAATAAATATCACTTCAAAATAATCATATATAGTAATTTCTTCCATCATTATACCCATCCAATTATGTTGGTGATGAAAAGAAAAATATTACACCAAGGCGTAGAGACGGTATTCCGTACGTACGCACGCGCGGTGATTTTGTTTTTTGTAGGATGGATAGAAGGTAAAATAGCTTTGTTTAATATTTATAATAACATATAAGTATATTATTGATACTGATGTTATTACTTTATAATAAAACAACTAAATAATAGGAAGTATAAGAAGAAATAAATTTGAAAGAATCGGTAGAAGATATTACCTCTTCCTCGAAGTGCCTCCTTTAAACATCCTCTTAGGGCACTAGAGTTGGTCATTTTAGAGAACCATAACCTCTATAATTTAACTATATAGGTTTATAAGAGGTATTTTTAGGGTTTTTCCCAACTTGAAGGCTCAAAATTGAGTGAAGATGAGAGGGAATTGGGTGCCCTTTTATAAGAGAGGAGAGGGGCACTTTTGGAAACCTGAAAAATATTAAATTATAATAATAAACAACCCCACATAAAAACCTCCAAAATGACTCAAAATAGAAGATTATGTGATATAGGGTTGTAATATCATCAACCAATAAAATTTAGACATGTTTATATTTTATTTTAAACCTTATAATTTTGATTTATCCTTATTTAATCTATTTAATTTTTTTGTGGTAATAATGTTATAAATTTTAAATGGTTATAAATACGTACTTATGTGTTGTTAATTGTACATAATTGGATAATCTATGAAATTTTAGACCATGTAAATTTTAATTTGTAATTTTTAAATTTTTTTATTTATTTTTTAAAAAAAAATTAATAATATGTTATTTTCATAAAATATCAATAGTGTCAATTTTGACACAATTAATTTATTTGAATTTTAATAAAATCTACACAGAAGATATTTTTGAAAAATAAATATTTAATAGACTACTAACAAGTCATATATATCTATAAAATTCGTGTAGAACATTAATTATATCATATAATATTTATTTTAATATTTTTAAAACTATTTATTTGATATTTCTCTTGATAAAATAATTACAACAGTATTTTTGTATAATTATTTAATCTACATATTTGTTGTATAAAAATTAAAAATAAAATACTATGATGAATATAAATCTTATATATTTCATAATAATACTTTTAGTTGATTTTACCTTCTAAAAAACCAACTTTTAAAATGTTATATTTATTAAATTATGAAGGTGACAATTTTGATATCATTTAAAATAAAAAATATAAGTGTCATAATCACTTTTATAAGGATAAAAATGGTCCAAAAGTCGACCCTTGGATGATTATAGTCTATATATACTCTAAAAATAAGGTTTGGTCAAGTGTCTGGTCCTTTTAATGGGTATTATTATTTTAATAAAAACTATATTATTGATTTTTCACTAAATAAATAATTTCTACATCATTAATGTATAGGCTATTAAGGTAATTATATATTTCATAAAAATTAAAAATAAATTATCATGATAAACAAAAACATTTTATCTTTCCAATGAATATTTATAATCTAATTTATATTCTATATAACCTTATATTAAAAATAATTTAATTATTAAAGTTTGAGTGAGACATATTTCACTTTCCTTTAAATAAAATAAATTAATTGTCTCAATCTCATCCAAGTGGGTTCCAATAGACACCATTTTGACCCAAGTATATTTTTGGATGAAATAAAATCATCCAATTATGTTAATACAAGTGTTAGGATAATTTTATAATATTATTTTTAACATTAATTACCCAATATACTTTAACTGTGGTAAATAAAATTTACCATAGTTACTATTTATAATGCCCAAAAAAAGTAGCCTATTAACATAATTTGGACCTATTTATTTCAAATATGGAATCCATTTTTCCAAATTCAAGACACAGAAGTTGTATAAATTTAATTTAAAATTAATCTCGTTGTCAAAAAAACGGGTTTTCGTTTAAAACATTGCAAAAGATTGAAATGATTTTACCTATGAATTCATTGTAAAATTAAGGATAATGACATAAATTATATTAAAGAGTAAAAATATATTATATTTATACTTTAAAACCATTCAATATATTAATTTAACCATATAAACTATCAAGATGAAAAAATGTGTTTTTAATTAAAATTTAACGTATTTTTACTATTCATCAAATTATGAAGTTTATCAGAAAAATATTAAAATTTTAACCAAAGTAAATTTTTATATCTCACTTCAAAAGAAATGGTTTAAATTGTAATATTAAAATTATTAATGTTCCTAAATCTTAAATTAAAAAGGGTTTTACATTAAAAGGCGGAAAAACATTCTTTTAGTATCTATTTGATGAATATCAAAAATATCATTTTAATTTTATAACATACATATCTTATTAATTTAATTCACTCAAATAAATAATATGACATATAATTGATTTAAATTTATTATATATTTTTAAAAGTTAGTTATATTTATTCTCGCTTACATAACGGCTAGGTTATAATGGAAATTTTATATTCAGGGCATCTCACAGTTTGTTTAAGCTAGCAATTGCATGAAAAACAAGCTACTAAAGAATAAAAATTATTTAAATATTTCATAAAAAATTTGGTTGTTACATTAATCCTAACAACACATAGGTCCTCGAGGCATGATCTTAAAATTAACTTCAATTATTCTTGGATGCACAACCTTAAAAGGAACTTTAATGGGTATTGGATTCATGTCATTAAAAGTAACTTCAATTGGTCTTACTTGCATGACCATAAAAGTCACCGCATTGATCCTTGAAACATGACCTTAAAAGGTACAATTTTTCCTATTAAGTGGCACTAAACTACAAAATTTTTGATTCCCTTAATAAGTATACATATAAAGTCCCTCTCTAGGGACTGATCCCAACATCACAACACCTATCACCTCCCTAAATGGTGATAAATTCTTATGTTCCCAGTTTTGGGGCTTTAAATTATAGTATAAAAGGGAATATTTAGAACCTATGACTTATAGATGTTCACATCAATTCATGGAATCAATCAATAACTTTCATGTAAATAACCAGCCAGAATACTCTTATTGGATAATATTCATGAACATAGCATAAATTTTTAAGAGTCCCAAAGTAGTAAATAATTCCCTCAAAAGGGTGAGATTATATCAACCACTCATCATATTGACTAATTTGGAACCCAAATCATCACTAGTAAAGTACCATTAATAACCTTAATTTAGAAAACATTTCTACACCACCTCAAAAATAAGTGAGTGTGATATAATTTCCTAAATATAATAATGAAATCAAATTGAAATATCAATACTTTAACAAAAAGAAAATTGAGTGACATCAGGCATCGAGCATCACCTTTTTAATCGAAACATAAATGTGTGGTGACATATCTAAAACATAATAGTGGACCTGATGTGAATTACTTACTTGTGAGAGAGATTGATTGTCTGTGAATTTACTTTGTCTTCTACATTAATGGGACTCTTGTTTATGTTTTTTACATTTAGAAAAAATATTAGGACGCCCTTAAATATTAAATGACTTTATCTAATGAATTTTTCTATATAAATATCCCTAGATAGGATATACACTAGCACAAGGAACCTTATGATGTTTCACATCACCAACCAATATGTTACATGTATTCCTTGGTCATGAAAAATGTTATGGTCCTACAACCAAAAAGGATATTATCACCAACCTATAATTTCTAAGGTTAGGTGGTGATTGCCTTGGTGCTGAAGTACTATTGAAATAGCTCCATTATGGATTTTTAGGAGGCTCATGAAATCCTCTAGGAGACAAATCCTCACTGGTTATCCTATCAATGATGGTCCGCTAAGAAGAACATGGTCCCTAGTGCCTTTTTAAACTACATTGAGGGTTTATCCCCATAGCTTAAAAACACATAACTCCCTTATCTTAGGGAGGTGAAGGAGGGTGTTTATCACATTCTCACCACTACTGCTCAGGATAAACCTAGGAGGGCTCTTGCTATTCATCATCATCATTGGTAATATGATGTGCAAAAGATATCACCTAGGATAATGTATTAATGAGGGAGATAGAAAATTAATCATAGGAGTAGGACTATATTTAAGTTCCCACTCATGAATTCTATAAGCATATTCTGGAGGTGACTTAGGAGGAATCTCATTTCTCCGGTCACTCCTATAAATCTCATTTATATATCTTGGTGAGAACCTAATATCAAGATCATATCCCATCTCACACTCATGAATCTTGTTAGAATATCCTATTGAAAAACCATGAGTACAACATATCCCTAATCACATTTAAGAAGACCATTGGCATATCCTATTGGAAACCATATAACATGCCCATATTCCTTACCACTTTTAAGAAGCTTGGTAGAATATCCCAGCAATATACAAGGGGTAGGATTATATTCCCACTCACTTACATGAATCCAAGAGAAATATTCTGGTGGAAACCTTAGAGCAGACCCATATTTCTTCCCACTCTCAAGAGGCATGTCAGTAACATGAAAGTTTCCTATGAGGAATCCCACTCATGAGGGTAATTTTCCACACTACACAAACTTGATTATGATCAAGGACCTAACCTTCATCACCTAATGTAGGATATCTATAAGTATGTCTAGTCAAGGGTATAAAATAGTCTAAGAGAATTATTATATCCCTTCCCTCATCAACATAGATATTCTTAAGGTTCTGGAACATATTTCAATAGAGACCCAAAAATTTTCCAATTCCATATCATTGAGATAAGTTAATTATGGATACAGAGGTCCCCCCCCATACATACATGTGAGGCCAAGATAAGCAACTCTAGAGGCCCCCCTTAGAATACCCACCATGGATGTCCTCCCCATTACTATATGAATATCGACTATATAGGTACTTCACATGGTTCTCATTGTGAAGTTCCTCCCCATAATAATGTATCTCCTCTGCATTATGTTTCTTCCCATATTGAAATTCTCTGAGGTTACTTTCGTATAGATAGGAACTTGATATTTCAAGACCATTTACACTAAGTTCCTTATTAATCATCGGTGTTTCATCCCTATAAATTGATTATTTGGGGTAGTTCCCATCATATAATTGTCTCCCAAAACATATATCCTTTGATAAAATTGAGGATGTTAAAATAATCATACTTCCCTTGAAAAGTATTTCAGAAATAACTAATATAGATAGTTCATATAGATAAACTTCACTCTGAAGGTGAAGAGAATTCCATGACCATGTGGTGAGATTTGGTGAAGAAAAAATTATGGTCATGTTATGGCTCATGTCCACTCCTCAGTATGTAATCCCTAAAATATTCATGGATGAATGAATTACTTATTTTCATTACAACATATGGGTGACTCTTCATCATTTCAAGACCATATATTTGTCTTATAGAGAGTATGTTGATCACTAGAACACATTGAATAATGTTTTATATCAAGATTACTTGGAATCCTTTTTAGTAGATCAAATCCTTAAATTTAGGAAACAATACTAGTTCAACCAGTGTGTCTACATCTATATCATATGGAAACTAAACCAAATAATCTCCAATATTCTTTCTAAAGATTTTATTAGAAGTTTGGTTAAATATAGATCCCTACATTCCACCCCTACTCATTAGCCAACAATGATCATTGAGAAAGGTATCATGCAATGTCATTAATTTAGGCTAGGTATTAGTCCATGAGTTTTCATATTCTATTTGGAATGTCTAATGAAATCATGTAGTATCTAAGGCTTAGAAATGGAATACTCATACAAATAATTCCATTAATATACTCTTGTATCTGGATACCAAGAAGGTGATGAAGGAACCATGTTTGAAGAATTTGAATCCTAAAATCAGAGAGTGACCCTCAATGGAAAGTGGACCCCACCTTGAACATGAACTTCATCCCACCCATTCATGAATATATGCCCAAAAATCTAAGATGGTTTTATGAGAAGATGCATTAGTAGTATCACAAGAACAACCCTAACTCGTTGGGGTTGAGAATTTTTTACTACCGCCACCATCCCTGGGATCATCAAATCTATAGTAAATCTAGGGTATGATGGTAGTATAGGAGTTCCCCCCCCCCCAACCCATAGGGATGAGGTCACTATTACACCCCCTCCTCCCCCACACACACACATTCTACAAGGAAGTTGTTATTCTCCATGTTTTTGGGAAATTCATAGAGAACACCCTCATGTTTTCTTCCAATCCACAATCCATTTTCTTTATTGGGATAATGTTTAGTGAAATCTATTGAAGACTCCCTCAGAATCACCTTCCATAAACTACTTTTGAAGGAACTTCAGGAATAAAATTTAAACCCACTTAGGGGTAATAATCTAAAACAATCTTCCAATAAGGAAAATATCAATAAGGATTATGATTTTCACCTTTATAGATATTCAGAGATTGATAAATCACCCAACATATCCAATGAATAAATAAATCTTGGTGAATGATTCACATCGGGGAATGTTATTATAATTGTCCCCACATATAATATAGAGAATTAAATTGATGTTTAAGAATATGATGAGGACGAATCCATTTGAAATTTATTATACACTGAAATACTTGAAGAAGGTTTGGGCACTCAACATTATAGGAAAAATCCTAATTTGGGTGTTTTTTTAAATACTCAGTCAGTTCCCACTTGGTGTGATTTGGATAAAGATTAAGGGAAAGATGTGGGAATATCTACAGCTCCCCCACTACCTAAATAAGTTGAATTCATTTATCCAGAGGATCGTTTAGCTCAATAAAAAATAGATTTTTATAGAATAATATGACTCAATGTTTAATTAATCATAGGAGATATTCATATTGAATAAAAATATCGAATAGATTCTGATGTTTCTCATATATTATATATTCAACATGAAGAAAATTATTAGACAATGAGACTGGATACAAGCCATTCTTTCATATATTGGTCTAAAAAACTAATTTATTCAACTCTAAAAATTTTAAATTATTAGGAATTATCTTCACTAGAGTAGAAGTTTCAATTATATCAATTGATCTACTCTAGGCCAGCTCAAACCATATATTGGTAGAAAACAATAACTAGCCAACCATATCTGGCTCCAAACATAGAATGGACTCAATTTTATTCCTATCTAGAAGTCCTTAAACAATTCCTGGACTTTATTGAGTCTCATGTCACTTGAATAGAATTTGTGGAAGGGTGGAATACACTAGTGAAATAAGAGAGTAATTTGTACCCAGAATGGGTAGACTTGACTCCTCCTCTACATAACTTCAAAAAAACCCACATTCCTGGTATTGAAATTTTATGGGAGATCTAAATTAGCACCTCAAAAACTTTATGTCTCTTTGTGTCCTCATGATGGGAACTTTTATGTAATAGGAATCAACAAAGCTTAGGTGTCTTGTGAAAACCCTAGAAGAACCAACGTATGTCTAGTATAATAACCTTAAATTTGGATCAATTTTCAATTGGAAAAATATCTAATGATAGTTCTTCCACCAATTCAAATGCATGCCTTGGAAGCCAAATATCCTTGACCTCTTGAACTGAAAATAACATGAAAAAACAATTTTCAAAATTCATATCTAGGTGGAAGGAACTAAACTACTCCTTGAATATGTAATTTCTATAGGAGAAGCTAATATAGATTTTCATAGATAATATTCATGATGAGTTATAGATAACACTCATTCCTTTGAAGTTCCCAAATAATTTTTGAGAGTTTACAGTAGTCATATAGTGACTTGAACATTACATTATTCACACTAAATTGAAGTTTGAGATGATATTTTTAGCACATGGAAAGAATCCTAGTAGAGAAAAGACTACAACTATTGGGCTTAAACCAACACATGTTCCTGCTGTGGCTCCTAACCCTATATAATATCATATTGTAACCCCAACCGAAAAGTGAAGGAAACAACAACACCCTTTCAAATATAGAAATAAGGATAAATATTTCTTGAAATTTCAATAATAAGAAAATAAAAAAATTATTCATTTGAAAAAAAACATGTTCTGTATTTATTCATCTCTACCCTTAAATAGAACTTGATCAAGTTTCCAAATATCAAAAGACCTAATGAAATCGGGATGAATGATCGCCCTAGTTAATCCCCCTTTCACCAAATTCTAGGGTATAATATCTATGATTTCTTCATCATAAAATACATACTACAAAAAAATGGTTTAACTCCAAAAGGGTGAAATTAGGTAATCCACTATCATAGGTAACCTATTTTTCTACTGCTCTATTAGAATATTTGAGGGAGTGGAAAGAAGTCATAGTTAAAGGATAATAGATATTTAATGATTGTATGACCACAAAATCAGTTAATTAGGATCATGTTATACTCAAGACTCAACTAAACCAAGTATTTGTAACCCCAACTCCTCTATGGTACCTAAGACAATAATTACATCATCTCAATATTCAAAGAGTTGATTAAATTGAAATTTAAAGAAGAGATAAAAATATAAAGGTCCCTTAATAGTACCTAATATGGTCCAAAATCTATAGTATTTCCTTCCCACTTCATTGGTAGGAAGGGAACTATCCAACAGAATGAGATAACAAGAACCTCCCCACCAAACAGAATCCCTATCAGATGAGAATTCTCAATATGGGTCAGTTAATGTCATTCACCTAGTTGATTCCTTCACTGATGAAGAGGAGTAATATTATGAACCCATATTCCCCACCAATAATGATAGATGAGGTTATAGGGGCCGAGGATACCAAGGAAGGAAAATCCATGGTGGAAAATGATGTCAAGGCACTATTTCCATTAAATCCTTATATGTAGTTAAAACTTGAGGATATTAAATCTAACGAGATAAAAAAGAACATCGATCTAATATGGAATCATTCAAGGCTCATTCAGGCATAGTCATACTAGCATACCAACTATTAGATATATTATTTTATAATAAATACCAAAATTTAAAAAGGATAACTCAATTAAACTCATATACCATAAAAATTTCCCCAAAATCCAAAAAAGGTAAGGAGTATCTAAGAATGTTAGTTACAAACCCTACAGCTCAAGTCAAAGAGAATCCTCATAAAAAATAGTAGAACCCTAGTTTATAATTACACTATACTAAAGTGTATTTCTATCATTATGGAACATATTTTGATCCTAGAATCCCTTTATATCAACCTAGTACTTAGTTAATCCCTTATTGAGGCCCTCTTCAGAACTCATGAGTCTAATGCTAATGTCATTGCAACCAAGACATTTCACATGTAGACTATTTCTACTAAATTCTATGTAGTCATTTCCTTCAAAAAAAACAAGGTTGGGAGACTATTGTACATAGATGTATCAAACCATGTATATATTTGGAATGATAAATCATATCGGAATCTATTGGGACCTAATTGATAATAATTTTAGGGTCAACCACATCCTGATCTAGAGCATCCAATGTTTGTTCAAAAGTGAAGTTGACTTTTATCCATCCAAACTGGCAATCTAGAATTATGAAGAGATTGAGTAGAAAGCACTCATAAGGATCATATTTAGAACCCAACTTAGAGACCTTATCTGTGACTCCAAGTTTATGGTTGTTCACTAAGATGTGAATTTTAGTATTTTATTCGGATGTTCATGGCTTCACATGCATGTAGTAGTTCCCTCATCATATCATAAATGCCAAAAATATTCAATTAATAGGAAAGTAAGGGTGTTATAGGGAAAAATCCCACTTTGAGTCATGAAAATATCAATATATAGATATAGGATTATATAGAAGGGATGGGAAATGGATATTTCTTGATAAAATTGTCCAAATTTCTACCCCCAATGGTAGATAAATTTCTCACACCAATTCATAGAATTAACTCAGTGAAGACTACATGGTTCCCATCAATTGAATTGAGGTAAAAACTCTTGATATAGGTAGTCATCAATTCATGTAAGTTTTGTTCAAAAATAAAACAAATACCCCTATCAATTTATTTCTATATGACGGTTGGGAGGGTGTATCAATTA
This sequence comes from Viscum album, assembly GCA_963277665.1. NCBI lineage: Eukaryota > Viridiplantae > Streptophyta > Magnoliopsida > Santalales > Viscaceae > Viscum > Viscum album. Next base: position 537,553,129 of record OY728165.1, read on the forward strand.
ATAAAATGCCACCATGTAATGAAAAAACCATTATGTATTTGATGCATATCAAATTATCCTCTAGGCATATATAATTATTTGTAGGTCTAACCTATCTTTAATTAGAAAATTAGTGACTCTTTAACCAATAGGATATGAATCCAATAATAAGAAAGATATCATGTGTTTTATGCATGTTTTCTTTTATCCTCGTGGTATTAGTTGTGTTTGATGAACCCAGCCACTTGAGGGAAGGATGTCATTCTGAAGGGAGTAAAAATTCCCCCATACCGCCCTATGAATCTCAAAATTCCAAACCACATTTTGTTTCTTACTATAGTGAATCTATAGAAGAGTAATAGGAGTAATATCTCAGTGATGATTCACCAGTATTTGAAGAATGTGTTTTGATCACTATCTATGAAATCAAACATGTTAATTTGGGTATAAAGGAAGAACTATGACCTACATTGATCAGCACCTCCATAACTCTTGAGTAATATTATGAATAAAACCCCTAAATAAGAAAAAACATGATATATATTCATAAAAATAACTGAAAATTCCCTGGTTAGATCTCTAAGTGTCCACCCATTATTTAGGATTATCATATGACCACTATGGATATAAATAGGTATAAAGGAGAATTCATCGAACCTATACTACCATAATAGAAGTTGAGTTTGAATAGATGATCAAGTACAAATTTATTTAGGAATTTCAATACCATAAGTGGCTCACTAATATAATTATAGTAAAGAAAAATAATGGTAAAGTCATGCTTTGTATTGATTTTATGGATCTCAACCAACACTTCCCAAGGGATAATTTCCTAATCCCAATCATGGAACTACTTATTAATGTAACCACTAGATTCTAAGACAACTCATTTATATATTGGTATTTCGGATCTAACTAGATCTGAATATCCCACAAATATGAGGAGGAAACTACCTTAAAGACACCCCAATGGGTATAAAACTATGAAGTAATTCCCTTTGGCTTGAAGAATATTGGAACCTCATATCAATGTGACATGCACCATATCTTTAGGTCCTTTTGGAGGAATACTATGGAGTTCTATATTGAGTATATGGTGGTCAAATATAATTATATAACTATATTTCTAATCTTGATATACTTTTCAATAAATTTTGGCAACACGTCTTGAAGATGAGCCCCCTAAAATGTGGATTTGGGGTGATATCAAGAGAATTCATCAACTTCATGGTATATCATCAGGGCATTTAATTTGACCTTAAAAAGATAAAGGTGACACTTGATATGCCTCCTAAAAATCTCAAGGAGTTGAGAGTACTCTAGGAATGTCTTTCTTACATAAAGTGTTTTATATCAAACCTTTCCAGAAAATTCTTACCCATTACAAAGTTAATGAAAAAATGGGTTGTTTATCACTTGGATGAGCACTGTCATAAAGCCTTAAATGATTCCAAATAGTATATTTTATATCCACCAGTCTTTAGGCCACTGATAGAATGTTATACACTCATCCTTTATGGAGTAACCCTAGAGTAATCACTCAGTACCCTCCTTACTCAAAAGAATGTTGCAAGCAAGGATAGTAGTCTATAATATCATAGTTGGACTATATTTGATATTGAGACTTTATTTTATGATATTGAGAAGAACTTACTTGATTGTATCTTCATAGTGTAGAAATTAATACAATATCTATAGCAATATAAGGTTCACTTGGTCTCTTTTGTTGATTATCTCAAATACATCCTCAATGAACTTATGTTAACTTGATGTCTATCATGGTGGTAAGTAATTCTGCAATATTTCATCATCAAGTTCAATTATCAAATGGAAATGAAATGGAAAGCATTAGTGTAATTCCATGTATTGATCCCTATCCAATAGAGCTCACTATTGAATATATATATCCTCAGCGAAGAGGTTTTCTCCATCCATGAAACCCCTCATGCATGGAAAATGTACTTCAATGATGTCTCTAAAAGCCCGGTAGGTAAGAGGATGGAAAACCAAAGCTAAAATGGGTTTTATTAGGGAATGTAATCATATCTAAAAAAAGTAGTTATGTTATATTCGTTCTTAATATCAGAAAAATGTTCCAACAAGGAGGTAGAGTACCAACCACTCATCACATGCTTGGAATTGGACCTATAGATACCAGTGGAATGATTGAATATCATAGTTTACATAGTGTTGTAAATTAAGAAATTAAATTGTTAATAAACCATCAAGAATGAATATCTTATTCCCATGAATAATTATATACGGTGGTTAATGGTCGAGTTTCCCTTAGAGTTTCACTATCTAATATCCAGCATTGAAAAAAATCCTAGGTAGATTAGCTATCCAATGTAACTAAATCCATATCATATCCAAACTAGGATGAGATTTTTATTTTCATATCACTTCTTAGGGTGGTCCCACCATTCATCAAGAATAATATGGAAGATATCAGTGAGGTTAACACCACCCCATATCTGAGAAAACCTTCACCCTTAATGATGGATACCAAAATTTGATGGATGTATCGTATAATAGAGTTCCTCCAAAATGGAATTATTCCACCTAATAAATCTATGAGAGATGAAATATGATGGTGGGAATCAAATTTCATCCTTATAATAGCCCAAATTCTCAAAAAAAATATTCTATAAATGAGGATTTAAGGGAGTCTTCCTTATCTGAAATGAAGAAGAATAGACCCTTTTTGCTATATAGGAATTCCATATTAGCACCTATGGTGACCACTAGTGAGGATTCAATCTCTTCCATAAAATCAAAAGACCTAGATACTTTTATTAATCAATGTTGCAAGACTGCATGGAATTTAAAATAAATTTTTATACTTATCAAATACATTCCAAGTTTATCTATAGACCACTATAGTTTCTTTACACCAATAGGTACTCTTATCCATTTTTTAAGTGGAGAATAAATATCATAGGGCTATATCCCCCAGCTACATCTAAGAAGTTCTCCAGTTTTTTTCTAAGTCGGCCGAGTCAATATCTCTTAAGGAGTTCAAAACAAATACTATCATATATTTTTTTAAGTCTAATATCATTACCATATTTTTTCCTTTACACAATATTGATGTAAAATGGAACCAAATTATATAATTTAAAATTAAATATGTTGTATTAAGAATAAAATATTTAGTCTAAACACTCATCTTGAAACCATGAAGTGGTGAATGGATGGATAGAGGAATTTATCAAAACTCTATCTAATATCCTTTAAATGATAGTCTAAAAAGATAATAAGTTCTTTTTCGAAAAACTCTTATATACTCTATGGTCTTATCACACTACAAACTATACTTCTACATAGAAAAAATTTTATTCTCTTATATATGGGATAGAGGTACTCATTTCTATTATGGTCTAATTTCCTTCACTTTACATCATTATGTACAATTATTTTTATAAATATGATCAGACTTAGATTCAATTGGGTGAGTTAGAGTGAATTAATGAGAAAAAGGTTACACAAATTGCATAATATAGAGGTTCATTAGAATTTAATCACTTAAGAATTCAATAATAAGGTTTAACATCACTCATTCATCCAAGGATAACTGGTGTTTGATCTAAGAACTCATGCGATACTTGAAAATAAACCTCTTAATAAAGATCCAAAATGGGAAGGACCATTCACCATACATACGGTATTCTCTAATGGATCATATTACTTGATCACATTGGATAAAGATCCCATCATGTCTACCACTAATGAAATGTTTCTCAAGAAATATTTTTCATAGTTTCACAATCATTTGAAATTTCCCTACATCAGGACTTTAAACTATATACCACAATTTATTTATCACGTGATATTAAACTGCGTGAATTGTGGTCCTCATCATTTGACTTTAAATTATGCAATGCATAATCCATCCTATAAGACCCTAAAATATTTAGAGTGAATCCATTCCCCAGGACGTAATTTCCTTATGTAAAATCCAAATTTATATAAAAGACCCCAACATATGGTTCCTTATCCATGAACCTATACTAAGATAAAATGGTATTTATTTTCATGAATTCCATCCTAGTATTTAAACCCTCTCATCACATTAGCTTTCCATATGGCCCTGCATTTGAATGTAATAACCTCACATACTTATCCCACAATATAAAACTATATAAAATAAATTACTTTCTATATGAATATAAATTTTAGACCACATAGTTTTTGTTATAAGAAATTAAACTTCATGACATAAGGTGTATACTAAATGACTTTAAAATATTCAGAGCGGTTTATCACATATGACTAGAAAATACTTGGAAAGATTTATTACATGTGACCTAGAATCATAAATATCCCCCCCATGTGAGATCTCAATCCATAGAAGGTTTATCCTTTCCTCAGAGAGTGGTCAGTTATGGATACATTAGTCATACATAATGTCATGGTTTATATTGTCTTAGTCCAGCACCAACTTATTTTAATGATCCCAAATCACATTTATTATATTTCTAATAAGCTCCATGATTTATGATACTCAAATATATCTTGGAAAACATAATAAAATTGGCTACTTTTTGAACCTATCATCACTACCTACCATTAGTTAGAATTTTATACTATCAAAAACTACCTCCAAATTGTGCTACCACCAAGTATTGATATAGCCAAGATATGATAAAATAGTGTGGTTCTACTACCAAGTGAAGCAACTACTATTGCCAAAGTGTATCTACTGCTAAGTGTTGTTACCACTAAGTGAATATACTTCCTATTCCAGAATCTACTGCTACCACTAAAGTGAATCTAACATTAAGTGTTGTTACTACTAAATGAAGCCACTACTAGTTCAATAAGATACTATCAAGAGCTTCTACCGCCAAGTGAGTTCCACCACTAGATCAGTTATCAAATATTTTCAGAACTAATTTCAAACTTAATTACACCAATGGATAGATTAGTTCATTCAATGAAAGTTATAGGCACATGTAATAAAAAATTATTATTCTTAAAAAACACCATGGAGGATTTAACTACAAGTCATACTTTCCATATTTTCCTCTTAGTAGGATTATTCTTCTCTTTTTATTGTCATTTTCCTAAAATTAATAATTAGACCTTTTGTAATGCTATAAATTCATAATAACACCTTGTGCATGCATGTGGTGAAGTAGTGTGTGGAAAAATACTAATCAATTAGAAGACCAAAAAAATTCTTCTATCATACTATTTGTTTTGTTCAAATCCAATTGAGTTCAAAATATTTTCTAGGACTTCCATGATACTCTATTTTCCAATAATTCATGTAAAACCCCAATTTAACCCTTTAAAATATAGATTCAATGACTCCTAAATAACCAAATATAACCAAATTGCGATGCATCCAATTTTCACACTCTTTACACATATCTATTTCTTTTTCAGCTTAACTTCTAATATGTGTTTTATTTTAATATATTTATCTCTAAAACATGTAATCTTGTACTTAACTAAAGAGTTATAGACACTCTCTTTAAATTATTTTTATTTTTAATCCCTTGAATAACTATGGAATATTTTGTGTGTGAACTGTTCTTTTTTATCCAATGGATTACAATGAAAGTGAATTTTTATAGCCCAAAATGTCTGAGTACAGCTTCTTGTAAAACCTGATCTAGGTTGTGGATAATTTTATTTTATAATGAACTACTTCACAGTGGGTGATTTCCAAGTGGATCAGATTTGGTCTCAGCTTGATAATAAACACCTTTTTTAATTTCATTATGTAAATTTAATTTTTTTTCTCCTTTTTAAAACAAACTGTTATATGTTTTCAAAACTTTAATAACAAAACTTTACTTTGATATTTAACTTTAATTTATATTTTATATATGGAGTTTTATTCAATTAAATTAGTTTAAAAAGTTAAATTATTTTCAAAATTACTTTAATTGAGCTATGATCATACTTTTGAGAATATTTTATAAAGATCAAATTATATAATTCTATAGTTTTAGTTAATTGGTTGTTTTTATTAATTTTTTGTATTTCAGTTTCAAAAAAAATTAAAATAAAATTTTAATTATAAACTCAATTCACCCTCCCCCCTATTGAGTGTTCCACTCTAACCAACATTTGGTATCAAAGGTGTTCTACTTCCTTTTTATTGTGATCTGGTTTTTATCAAAAGATATTAAATTTCTATTAATCCTAATTTTCTAAATTTATAGATAATAATGGACAAGAAGGAACTTCCACTAAATGGACACCTTATTTTAATAGGACTAACTATGATTAGTGAAATATTATGATGAAAATTAAAATTGAGAGCATGGGATTTGATATATGGATTATTATAGATGATAAATACAAAAATCCCAATGTTTTAAAAGATAAATGGAGTGATTCTACTAAGCCCTCTTATGATTATAATTATAAATCAATAAATGAATTATATTATATTTTAGGATAATATAAATTTAATAGAATGTATTCTTGTTATAATGCTTTTGAAATTTTGAATACTCTTACTATATCTCATGAGGTAACTTCAAATGTTGAAGAAAAATGTTTAAATACATATTCCACTAAATGTGATACATTAAAGATAAAAACTAATTAATCTATTTTTGAAATTTTATCTCCAGTTCAATGAGATTGTGAACACTATTCTTTTACTTATAAAGACAATTACAAATAAAGATCAAGTGATGCAACTTCTAAGATGTCTACCTGATAGGTGTGAAGGAGCTTCAGTTTCCATAAAGAACCCTATGACATCATCTAGTTACTAGTAAAAGATCTTATATGAAATATTATAAGGAGTAATTGCAAGTAAATAAATAGGAAAAGGATGAACCCAATAGAAAATAAGTATCCTTCAAGACTTTATACTCAAATATAAAATAAAATATCAGAATGATAGTACAAGTAATGATGAATCACCCATAGAAACTGATGAGGAAATGGATAATTAATCCAAATGATTCATGAAATTATACCCAAAGAATAAATTATTCAAAAAACTAACTATATAGGAAATTTTTGTTGAATTTGGTATTATATAAATGAGAATCAATATAAATAAGTAAATTGCTATGAGTGAAAAAAGTAACCCTAAAGCAGAATGTTCTAAACTAAAAAATAATAAAAAGTATTAGGACAAGGTTAAAAAGTATAAAAAGGTTATAAAATCCACATGTATTGCCTCTAAAGATAGTTTAAGTGACTCTAACTTAATAAGATAAGACAAAAATAATAGAGCTAGCATGTCTTTCATGAAAAGCACATCTGAGGTATTAAATATCATTCATGTATCTCCTAAATATTTTTAAAATCTTTTTGAGAATAAAAAAATGGTGAAATCATGAGTGGTGAGGATTTATTTGAGTATTGTAACAGGATGGAGGATATTATTAATTAGTTTAAATATAAATATAAAAGTCTTAATAAGTATCATGCTTTTTCTACTCACATTAAATCTAGTTTTTCTAAAGAAAATGAAAAAATTGACCAGTTTTTAAAAGAAATAAATGAACTTAAAATGACTAATTAAAAACTGAAAATGATCTATAAAGATTTAAAAATAGTTGATAAACTCAAAAAAAATATTCTTGGTAAACAAACCACTCCCAAATATACCACCTGCATTGGTTATTATCCTGGAGGGAGGAATATTTATAAGAACAATTTTTTCCTAATTCTAGTTCTAAAAATTTTTTAAACGCTTTTTATTCATGTGGACCTAACTAAGTTTTCATTTATAAGAGTTTAAAATGTATTTATAAGAAATTAGTTAAACAATTTCTGATTCATAAATCCTTGATTACTACTATTTTTATACCCAAGAAAATATAGGTACCAAAATAACTTCTTATTTAGATTTTTATATATGAAACCTTCTTGAAGAGTACCAGTAAACATATACGGTATCTTGATGGTGTGTTCTATATACACATGATTGGGGACTACTCAATAATCAATAATATTTCAATATAGATGCTGGACATGTCATCTTTTGTGACAATTTTGAAGGAAGGATAATTAGGACTAATTAAAATGACTAACTCTGATACTATTTTGATTTCCAAAGTGTTATCTATAGATGGATTAAAATATAATCATCCTAGCATCTCACAACTATGTGATGATGGTGATCATTTTAAATTTGAAAATAATTCTTGTAAAATTTATTATTCTAAACATGATTTAGTTTTTATTTCTGTGTGTAGTGATAATGTTTATGGTATTGATTTGAATTCATTATTTTCTCAAATTATTTCTTATTTAAATTCATTTTATAAATATTATAGGCTTTGAAATAGGATAATTCACCATAGAAACCAACACTCACTTAGGAATATAACTAGGAAAGGATTATTCAAGGAACTATCTAAACAAGAATTCCAAAAAGGGCAAAATTTTTTCCCCATGTCAAAAAGGGAAGCAGCATAAAATCTCTTTCAAATCATAGATTGAAGTGTTAAATTCTCAACACCTAAATTTGGTTCACATGGACTTGTTTGTACCCTCTAGAGTTTCTAACTTAAATTGGAAGTACTATGCCTATGTTTTAGTGGATGATTTTTATAGATACACTTGGGTATTATTTCTATCTCACAAAAGTGAAGCTTATTATTATTTTTCCAAATATTAAAGATCTATAGAAAACCGTAGTGGACTTATAATTAAAACCATAATAATTTATTATTTCCATGAGTTTGAAAATAAAGAGTCTTAATCTCAACGTTCACAATATAAATACAAACATAATTTTTTTTCTCCTAGGACCCCATGGGAGAATGGTGTAGTAGATATAAGAAAAAAACTCTTCAATAAATTTCCCAAACCATGCTCAATGAGTATTATTTAACTATTTATTTTTGGGTAGAGTCTCTGAATATAATTTTTTATATTATAAATATATTTCTAGTTAGACCAATTTTAAATAAAACCCCATATGAGTTATATAATGGAAGAAATCAAATGGTTAATTACTTTAGAGTTTTTGGCTATAAAGTCATTAAACTAAATAAAAATGAGAATTTATACAAGTTTTCATGGAAAAGTGATGAAGAAATTTTACTGCAATATTCAAAATCTAGTAAATAATATAGTGTAATAAATAAATTGATAAAAAATGTAGAAGAATTTGTACACGTAAAATTTGATGAAACAACCATAGGAACTAATATACCTTTAGAGAAATTTGAGGATGTCATTTTTAATATGAATATTAATACCAAATGTAGTGATAATTCTATAAAACATATTGTTAAAAAATCACCCAGTTCTAATGAGATATTTGAACCAGAACCTAAAGTGGAAAATGAAGTACCAAATACTTCAATCCATGGAACTATTTCGAATTATAGAGATCATCCCTTAGATTTAGTTTTAGAAGACCTAACTAAAGGAATGCAGAATATATATTATCTTAGAAATAAGCTTGAAAATCAAACCTTATTGTCACATATTGAACTTGAGAGCATCACTAAAGTAATGGATGATGAATTTTGGGTAATAGAAATACAAGAAGATCTAAATCAGTTTCAGAGAAATGTATTATGGGAATTAGTATAATGGGAAAAGGAATTTATCATCATTAGAACCAAGTGGGTTTTTTGGAATAAATTAGATGATTCAAGAACTATAATTAGAAATAAAGAAAGAATTGTTTCACGAGGATATAATCAAGAAGAAGGTATTGACTATAGAGAGACCTTTTCACCAGTATCTAGACTTGAAGCTATTAGAATGTTGCTCGCCTATACAGTACATTTTTATTTAAAATTATATTAAATAAGAGTCTATAGTTCCTTATAAATGTTTATATAATTGATGTTTTTTTACAAAAAAAAACCCTAGATTTTAAAACCCCCTCTTTCAACATCTGGTTTTTAAATTTAAAAAAAATATGGTTTTCAATAAGCTCCTAGATCATGGTATGATAGGCTCATCTCATATCAAATTTCTAAAGGTTTTACTAAAGTTATAGATAATCATAATCTATTAATTAAAATAATTTCAAAATATATTTTAGTAGTACAAATCTATTTTAATGATATTATTTTTCAATCATCCAAAAACTCTTTCTGTGTTTAATTTTTATGAATGTTTCAAAGTAAATTTGAAATTATTTTGATGGGAGAATTAAAATTCTTCCTTGGTTTTCAAATTTCTGAAAATATGGATTTATTTAAAATCAAAGAAAATAAACTAAGTATATTTTAAAATATTTTGGTAGGGATTGTACTAAATGTAGTAATAATCCCAAAAGTACTATCTATAAACTAGATCTTGATGAAACTAGGAAACTAGTCGATCAAACCACTTACAAAAGTATGATTTAAATTTTATTACACTTAACTTCTATAAAAACTGATATTATATTTAGTTTTTGTATGTGTTAACATTTTCAATAAAACCTAAAAGAATCATATTTACCTTATGTGAAAAAAAATTTAAAATACCTCAAAATTTAAACCAACTTAGGACTATTGTATTCTAGAGGAAAGAAATTTTATTTAATTAGAAATTCATATGCATATTTTTATGGTTTAAAGTTGGATAGAAAAATCACTTTTGGAACATTTCACTTTTCGGGAAAGTATCTAGTTTCACGATTTAGTAAGAAAAATGATTTTATTTCATTATTAAATATTGAAACTAAGTACATAGATATAGGATGTTATTGTGCACAAATCTTTTGGATGAAACAAGCTTCGCAATACTATAGATATCAATTTCGACATGCCCCTATAAATTTTGATAATACAAGTAAAATAAATATTTCCTATAATATGGTGTCTCATTAAATGTTAAAACATATTGATGTAATAGATCACTTTTTGAGAGACCATTTTCAAAAAGGTGATATATCTCTTGAATTCATTGGTAATGAAAATAAGTTTGCTGACATATTCACAAATCCATTCAATTTTGAGAGAATGGTCTATATCCTACATGAGCTTGTAATGATAAATTTTAGATATTATTTTTTATAGAATTTATTTTATTTTTTGTATAAGTGAATCAAATATTATTTCTACCATGATTCCTTACTACTATCGCTATGAAACTGTGAGTCCTTGTAACTGTGTATATGCTAACTTGAGTCCTTTCTACCATAAGTATGCAACCATGGAAAGTTACCATTTGTTTTTTGTGTTTGATTATGGTACCATGGAAGTTCTACCAGGGAATAATAATGTGTTGTGCTACTATTTTCAATCATACCATTAGGACATACCATTTAGTTTCTACCATCTTAAATTCTATAATTTAATTATTTCACTAGAATTTATTTTTTCAATATTATTTTTAAGTAAATTTAATGTTTGAATCAATAAATTATATAAATACCTATATAAGAGTTTGAATTATAAATTTTCTCCCACATTATCCCTTTTTAAACCTATCTTTCTCTCTCGACCTGATCTCATTCGCCTTCAACCCTCGAATCAGTGAAAACATTCTAAGAGTAGATCTTGATAGTGGATCTCAAGATGATTTTAATATTTCAAAAAAATATAAAAGAGAATAATTTTGTTCTATAAAACCAAAAAAATTCCCAAAATGTGTCTCAAGTTTTTATTTCGGATAAATAAGTTGATACTTCTTTATTATCTTCAAGAAATTCACTTTTCTGGAAAGTGATTTAGGACCAGGGGTGGAAAAATTACTTTCAATGAATGATAGACCAATCTACCCTAGGTTGATAATTGATTTAAATTTGTTCAATGAGTTTAATTTTAAAGATAAAAGGATGTTATCAAACTATGGTGGATGGAAAAAATATTATTTTCTATTTGAAGAAGTGGGCTAAATGTCTGACATCTTCTTATAAATAAATCTATAAAGACTATCATAGTTTCATTCCTGTAAATCATGATAACTTTATGATCAAGTATTCTATTATTGATCTCACTAGGAATTACACCATACAAATTCCCATTATAGTTGAGTTGGATAGAGAATTTCAGTTACTCTTCAAGTTAATTTAACATATATTATGTCCTAGGATGGGGGACTTCAGTATCATGAGGTATCAAAACATATTCTTTTTTTTCTTATAAAAATATAATACAAAATCAATATTTTTAGGTATTTAATGGTGCACACAATGGATTTGTGCAACACTACCTCGAGATCAAATTCTATTGCTTATCCTAATGTAATATTTTCTCTTTTATAAGATAGTGGAATTGTTTCTAAATAAGATAAAAATAAAAAAAAAATTGATTTATTATACCTCATTCAAACCACCTATAAGTGGATGAAAGTAAATTATAATACTTGGATAAAATATGGGTAGAGGAAAATGATAAATTGTATAAGAATTTCAAACCAGTAGAGAATACTTCTAGACCATGACATTTGGTTGACCTTGGATGGGATCTAGATAAATTAGTGGAATATTCTTCTGATAAAGAAGGTGGGGCTACTATTATTATTGAATTTGAATACAATAAATTTATAGATGTTTTATAGGTTTTTCTTCTAGTTTAAGTGTAATAATATAGTGACCTTGACATTGTTAAGAGTTACAATGTATCATATAGACCCGCTATTCTACATTTATATCTTCCTAACAAAGAGATATTTATAGAATAAGAAGATGAAATAGAATAAACTAAAGTCTCAAATGGTTCTCAGTTTGGGAAATCTACCTCAGAAATCCCAAGATATATTATTGAACTATTTGAGGGATTTTAGTATGATGTTGATGGTGTGGATGAGGATGAGTAATCAAATCCCTTACAGACTATTTCTATGTTTCTTGAGTCTATTAGTAAAGGGTGGAAGATCATTTCCCAACAATATTTAGTTAGTTAAAAATATAGAAACCAAGTTGAACCAAATGCTTCAAAAAAAGGTGATGATGATTCACCAACTAAGGGGTGGAATATCCAAGATCTACTATGTTTGGCTTGGAATACTCTAACTCAGATAGTGATTTTGATGTTAATTATGATAGTATTACAGTAAGTACACGAGAGCGTGGTAGAACTGCCAACTCGTTTTCTAAAAAATATACTAAGGGGTCCTTAGTGGAAATTATTGATGAAGTAGAGATTTTGGGGCCATTTCCATCTGGGGAATATATTGTGTAAACTGGTCATGAATATTCATTTGTACATAGTTAGTAGAGGTCATAACCTCCTCTTATTACTCCACCTCTTACCTCTTTCCTGACCTAGTCTGATCTAAATTCCTTCAAAACAAATCTTCTATCAGATCTTAGTGGGATACTCAAGTCCTCTTCCTTCCAAAATATGAAAAATAAGTGAATTTTAAACTAGTTTGATAGTCTCCTTAGTAGTGTATCATATTTAACCCAAACGTTTCTTGAAGATTAGAACTCTAGAAGTAGAGAACGAGAAGATGGTGGAATAGATGAATATCTTTCAGTCAACCTTGGTGGACATGATATTGAATTTGACACATAGGGACCTATCACTTCTATATATGTTGGAATCCTTTTCTAATATTATATATTATTATTCTGAATCTACACAACCCTTTTTATCTATCTCTATTGATGCTAACCATATTATATCTATAGTTAGAGAAGTTCTTAAAGATATTTTTTTCAACTCTTCTACAACCCATAAAGGTGAAATTTGTTAGATAAAATCACATGGTCAGCACATTTACAATATTGATATATAATTTTTAAATAAATCGATAAGTGATAGAGAAAAATCAATAAATCCATCAAGTATTATCTATCTAGAATTTTTACTAAACATGAACTTATCTCTCACTTTAACTTCTTAGATGAGAATCTAAGGATACCTCTTATCACCAGGGACTTCAAAGAACAAGATAATTAGTCAAAGACTTTGGAATCCTTGCTCAATATTTTTATGGAAGAGAATATATAATTTTTTTGATCCATGGGGAATGGTGGTAAGTTTATTACCCAATTTATAAAGATTATATAGCAATTTATATAAACCACAAGGATGGTTTTTATAGAACCACCATCAATTCTCATGATTGCCTTAATTTATCCACCCTTTTTAGCCCTTCTTTAGACAAATTCCACTGATGTTATTCTTTTTTGACTTACACTTATTGAATTTATGAGGCATATCTATACAATTACTTCTCCCATAGTGTTCAAGACTCCTACACCTCATGACTCCCTTTCTTCACCTCCTATTGATGGAAAAGGAAAGGACTTAGTGGATCCTACATCTATCGGTACTGAGGATTCTTCTTCAAACTCATATTAGGATTTGATATGGATTTTATTTTTTATTTTCCTTTTCTATTGAAATATATTGACTTTTATATTTAATTATAATCTTATTTGTTTACTTATAATTGTGTAATTTAAATTACATAACAAATTATTTCTATCTTTTTTATAATTCAAAAGGGGGAGTAAGACTATATGAAATCTATATGGAATGAATCATGAATATGAATTTCATATATACGTTAACTATTAAGCATATTATATTCATTATATTTATTTGTTACATGTTTCTAGTTCATTATTCATTATTATGAATGCTGTAATTTTTTATCATCGAAAAGGGTTAGATTGTTGAATTAGTCTAGTACCTCCTTATTTTAATGATTCCAAATCATTTTTATTATATTTTTAATAAGTTCCATATCTTATTAGAGTCAAAATATTTCTATCCAAAATATTAAAATTGGATAATATTTGAACCTACCGTGGCTACCTACTATTAGTTAAAATTTTCTAACACTAGAAACTACCTCCAAGTTCCACCACCATCAAGCATTTATACCTCTAATCTCTACTAACAGTGCATGGTGATACCACCGAGTGAATCTACCACTATTGACAAAGTGAATTTACCACTAAGAAATGATCTTGCTAAGTGAAACTACTACTAGTTCAAGAATCTACTACTACTGCCAAAGTGCATCTACCACTAAGTGTTACAACTAATAAGTGAAGCTCATTTCAAGAAGCTACCATCAAGAGCTTCTACTTACAATTTCTTGTCACAAACAAATATATTACCATGTCTATTAAAAATTAATTTCAAACTTAATTCCTCCAGTAGTAAATAAATTAATTCAAGTTAGAGGTATGTGGATTTCAGAATGATTAGTCTTAAAAAACTGTACATATGAATGATATAAATTCATATGAACCCCTCGTGCACATGTGTGGTGAATTAGTTTGTAAAAAAATATTGATCGATTGGATGACTGAAAAAATTCTTCTATCATACTATCTGGAAATTTCAGAGCCTATCATGAATAAAGGATCTTCTAATAATTACATGATACTCTATTTTAGTTCAATTTCTATGAAAACTCCATTATGACTTTTCTTATACATATTCAATCACTCTTAAATAACCAAAGCTATCCAGTGTGAGATGTATCAAATATTTACACACTTTACTCCTTTTTCTCTCAATTTTAGATTATCTTTTGAGCTATGTTTTATTTTACTTTGTTTATTTGTAAACAATAGTTTACAGTAATGAACGGAAGAGTTTTAGACACTATCCTTCAATTATTTTCATCTTTAATCCCAAAAATAACTATGGAATAGGTTATTTGTGACTTGGACTACTTTTATCCCAAAAATAAATATGGAATATGATTTTGTATAGATTATACTATCAAAGTATAGTTGTTTACAAAACATAATCATAGTTGTGGTTCAAAATACTTTCTAATAAAATACTTGAAAGTGGGTGATTTACAAGTGGAGGGGATTAGGTATCAACATGATACTTGAACCCTTGTTTAATTCTATTATGTATTTTTACTTGTTTTTTTATATGTTTAAAAAAACTATAATCTATTATCAAAATTTTATTAAAAAAACTTTACTTTGATAGTTGACTTTAATTGTTTTATATAAGGAGTTTGATTCAAGAAAATTAGTGTCATAAGTTAAATTATTTTTAAAATTATTTTAATTGAGTTGTGATCGATATTTTGAGAATATTTTCTAAATTTCAAATTATAAAATTTTATATTTTTAATCAACTAGGTTTTTTCATTAAATTTTGGAATTTATATTTCAAATTTGTTTAGAATATAAATTTTTAATTGGAAACTCAATTCACCCCCCCCCCCCTAGAGTGTTCCACTCTAACTAATAGTTCACATATCCTATGAAAAAATGCATTATATAAGAACTACATGTGGCATTATTCCTATTAGCCCAGGATATATAGTGATTATGGGATCTACTATCCCAGGATTGAGCAAAGCATCTATTTCAATGCATGATTATTTTCTGGTAATGATTTTTTTCTTAATTCACATTGGGTTTTCATCCCACTCTCTAACCAAAGCATCCATACATTTCTATGTTTCACTCATATAAATAAGATCAATATGTATAGAAGGATTCCATACTAAGAAATACATTTTTCTTGATTCATATTATCTCCAGATATGTAGTGATGTCAAGATATCTTGACCCGGGACTAGATAAAAATCCCTATAAACTTTAATTCCCCATCAATATTAGTGTATGGTCCCTCTCCCTTCAAATTAGGGCCCTCAACGGCCCTACATTAGGATGGATTCATTATCATAGAGACCTAATAAGTACTTATTCAGGTTATTTTGAGACACATAGTGACAAATAGATTGCTTTTATTGGGCCTAATCATAGAAATTGTCCCCATTAAACCCTTTCCTTATCTTAACATCTAAGGCCACACCAATTTGCATTGATTTTCCCTCCATAATTTCAAAACTAAGGTGACTACACCTTGTATATGATCTATATTTACTCAAATTCTCTTAAATAAAGTTCATTTTCATATGACCATAAATTTCATGACATGTGATTTTGTGTCGTATAATGTTAAACTACATGATACATGGTCCACCCTATAATACTTTTAAAACCGCTCAGATTAGTCCATCTTATATAACCCAACATCCCTATAGGAGAGAAAGATATAGGTAAGGGTGTCTAGAATATAGAATCTATACATAAACCTATACAAATATAAAATTACCCATTCATAAGGAAACTCAAATACCATATCTTAGGTAAAATACATGAATATTTTTTTGGTTCCAATCCCATACCGAGAAAAGAAAATTCCCCTCTCATGCATGTGAGAAAGATCTTGATTCCTATCACTCTAGGATACATAGTTATTTCTAAACCATGTATTTTGGAACCATCCATAGGCCATCATCACTTTACACTCTACTTATACATTCAATAAGAGCTCAAATATGGTTAGTTTTAGAGTTAAGTGTTTTAATTACCTTTTGAAAATATTTTCCCCATAAACCACACTTCATACCTAGGGTGTTTTAATTTCCATAAATCACTCATTGTTATTGGTAACAAGTGCATTCGACTACAAACGAAACCTCTACTAGGTAATGATATAGGTTCCACCATATATATAACTACCATCCAATGGCGTATTTCATCTTTATGAGAAGGTTCTCTAACCCCATGTTCCCTTAATAACATTATTGTGGAATATTTTCTTCAAATATTGATCAACGGTCATCCTCATTATGATTTTTCCATCTCATCACTTCTTAATTCAAGTTTCTCAGGTTATTATTTACACCGTGTCAACTACTTATTCAAAAGTTGTTAGGTTATCATTTATATTGATCCCCATTTGGGTTGTTATTCTACACTCTCCATCATTGGTCTGAGAATGACGACCATAAATTGTGTGAAACTTTCTTCTAGATAGCCCATATTATCATTGGGCCCTTATCCACATCATTTTTTCATATTTACCTTGATATATAGGTCATCTAAAATTGTGGTCAAAGCTATAAGGCCTTAAAATTAAAGTCATTATTGATTGAATATATGCAACCTTAAACTCAATCCCTCAATAGTACAAATTTAAAGACCCTTAAATGGTATATGAAATCAGCATAAAGGTTTTTCATGTTGATAACCTATAAAGGGTGGTCTGAGAGAGTGTCAATTATTCACTCTCTAATCCATTATCTTTCATAGTTTAGGAAAAGGTTAGATCACATACGAAATAAGGAATAAATATTATGAGGTACAACATATATCCTTATAAAAAATCAAGATATTCTCATTAGACTCACTAGCATTGGAAAAAGTTAGAGCAAGAATTCTGTTTTCTCTAATACACATGTGTTTAAGTGATTTTATGTTATATCCCTACACCTCTAGAATGTGTTCAATACATAGCGGTGTGACCTTTAGGGTGATCAAACCCTTCTTGAATAATAATTCTCCATGAACCTACTCATTAATCTTGATTTCTAAATCAGTACTAACCCAAAGCCTTGAGTTGAGATTCTCCTCTTAGCTCCCAAAACCTTGAGTATATCCTCTTACTTTCCCATTACATGGAAATTTAAAATAGTTTTCTTAACTAATATGAATAGTACATTAATGGTGAACAACATAGTTACCCTTAATCCACTAATTATTTCGTTGGGGATGTTTTGATTCTAGAGGAAAGGTCCCCCTTAACCTTATGTACTATCCCTATAAGTGTGTTGATATCCCCTCCATTACCAATATAGGACCTATCCCCATCTATCTTTATTTCCCATTATCATAGAAATTATTATGTTATCATTTACACATTCCATAATCACACTATTCAAATGGATTCAAATTCCATAAAAGTTATACACGTGTTCATTATATGCATTTTCAAATTAATATTATGACATCCTATTTTTATACACATTTATATTTGGGTGTATATCTTTTGTGAAGACTCAAGTGCCTTAAAGAAATTTTCCCCACTAGGAAAAATTATATTAGTTTCATTAGCACTTTTCACGTGACCCCAAACAACAACAAAAAATTGAGCATCATGACCTTAAATTTTATACACTTATCCCTAAGGTTATTTGTAGGGGCATTGGGATCTTAACTGAAACGGGTTTACTTTAACCTTATTACTATATAGTCTTCTAAATCTTTTGTTCAAATCTATATAACATTAAACCTCAACAACAATAGTCCTTTTCATATGACCCTAAACCACATGATGTAATTTTATATCTTGAACGAGCTTAAATTTCCTAATATAAGGGACACATTACTCTCTAGGTTGAAACCCCACAAAGGGAGACTTGGGAAAAAGTCAAGTCTCCACTCTCTAGAAATGAACTTCACAAAGCCTAGGTAAAATTATAAGTTTTTGAAAGAGGAAAATCCATAAAAGTTTTCAGGTTAAAACCCCACAAATGGTGTCCAGAAAAAATTTTGAGTTCTTATCAACAAGTACATTCATCATCCATAACTAAGGAAATTTTTCAAGTAAAAAAATTGTGGGGTCCACCATATAACCCCAAAAAAATAATCCATTCTAGATATGTCCCTCAACCTAGGTAAAAATTAGTGCACCCATTTATTTATTATATATTAGTTTAGAAGATTCATATAAAATGCGCGAAGGTGTAATTTTAGGGTAATTGATCTCTTTGAACATTAAAACATTTATTATAAAATTTCATTTCATGATTTTCATTATGGTGAGTAATTAAACTCTCTTATACCTGAGTGGAATAACATTAGATTATATTGATGGTACATGTGATTCAATATATGGCCTGACTATATCCATCTAAGAGTATAATTCGAGGAGGAAACCACATCCCATATTTGAATGAGCTAACCTTAGCTTATGGTGATGGTATATGTATTGAAATATCTAGCCTTCCTATATCCATATAAGTTCACACACTCAAGAGGGAAATAAATTTTGTAATAATTTGATCACATATACTGACTATGGATCACAGTGATCGTATATATTCCATCATATTTATCCCACAAATATCCATTTGAGGTAACATGTTTAAAACATAATAGATTAATTCATATTGAATTATTGACCTAAGAATTTAGAGATTAGTATTTACCTAATATATTTCCATATAATGTTAAATTGGATTTAGTTATCATGATACTAATCATTAATAGTTTCTTAAATCATTATGGACTAATAGTAAAAGAAATAGGATAAATTAATAAGTGGAAAATTGTTTGAGATTGAAACTTTTGTCATTTATCAAACAAAATGATAGGAACATCCACAATATAGAACCTTTCCCAAGATAAGACATCAAGGAATTAGTGAAATGTAGAAAAAAAATCTATGATGGGATCATGTTATTCAAACACTAAAAATTATCCACTGTTTAATGGGAGGCATTTAATAATTTTTATATATTAGATCACTAAGAAATTTTAGCTTCATCTGTGAGATATATATATATAAATATATTCAATCAACACAGTCAGTTATTGATTCCTTCACTTTGAAGATATCAATCCCAAATTCAACTTTATATGAGTCGGGTTTTAGTTTTTATATAAGATGTTTATATTACACTATTTTCATTATTTAACTAACCACCCAGTCATGAAACCGTGACTACTCATCAGTAAGTTGTTTCAGCTCCTGGGTATCCCATTCCACAAATTTTACATATTGATTCATGCTTTCAAAGGATTATAGATCTCTATATTGGATATATATCTATTATTAGGTCTCTATGATTCATTTAATAATAGAATACAATTCATAATAGTTTAAACTGCATATCTATAGACCCATAAAGGGATAGAAAAGGTGATCTACCTTACTTCCTATCTCATCTAGGTGAGTCAGACTGATCAAATCGTGGATTTTTTTTCATTCCCTGTCATTATTAATTCGGTTCATATCAATAACTTCATAGTCAAATATTGTTGTGTATTATATAACTAGAATGTAATTTGGGATTAAGTTTCTTTTTTAAAGGGCTTTCATAGCATATTAATACCTGATCAGAGTTTAACCTATGACTTCTATTACAAGAGGGGCTTTCTCTAGAGATTTATGATCAGCATTGATGTTAGTAACACTTTAGGTGATAGATAACTTTGGTGTTGTCATGTAAGTATCTCATTTAGGGTTATAATACACCACTATAACAAATTAAAAAATAGAGTTATCTCCTTTATTAGTTAAATAATATAACCCAATGATGTCATCTTATCACTCCGGTTCTTCCCAAACTTCCCCCTTTTCCTAGATGAGTTTTTTTTTGCATCTATGGGGTAAATTCACTCAGAAATGTTCCATGATAGTTTTCAATACAAGATTTAGAGTATTACAAGGGTAGTACAATGAGATCATTAGATGGTAGTAAATTTATTGGAGTGCTGATATCCATACACATTAGTATCAGCCAAAACTGATGAATAATTATAGGGTGTTTCTCATTATTCCCTCAGTTATAGGGAGACTAGTTCACCTTTTTTATGCACTAAAAATGGTGCCTGAATATGGATAGAATGTATGTATCATAGATAGATATACTAGAAAATATCATTATAATAAATCCCTCTTGAAATTAGATTCTATATTATTGACTATTCATTAAACCAGTGACATCAGTTTCCAGTGTCCCAATTGGAGCCTTGTAAGAAGAGAACATGAAGTGTTAATAACTCTATATGAGATGATTCATAGTTTGAGAATTCATATTCATCAGCCTTACACATATGATATCATGTATCATGGTCTTATTAAAAAATTATTGGCTAACATCATCTTCCGTAGGACATATCCATCGAGTTGCATCATGATCCAACCATGGTGTAATTGGATTAGACTTCATGTTTTGTGAGGGTTTTTTTCCCATTAAACATAGAAGATCACTTGATAAAGTCTCACTAGGGTTGTCACAACAAGTTTTACTTGAACCCTAGGCTAGTTATGAATACATCAAAAATGTATCATCATTTACCCCAGTGCGGGAACCTATGACTGAAATAGCCATCCACTAAGGAAAATTTCCAAAAGGCCTGCCAACCAAAGATTTTGGATTATTTTAATCAGACTAAGTAACCCCAATTCATGTATTTACCATCATCTAAAATGGACCAGTATGTATTATAGGTCCCACTGGTGTATTGGGTTAAGAAATTCCTTTGCCTCTTCGTTTTGGGTATCGATCCATGTGAGCATGAGAATGTCTTAATCTAAGCACACAAATGGATATTGAGGTATGGTTGAATCTCTATATTCAACTCACATTCATCAAAATTCAATAAATTAATTTCTAGAAAAAAACTGTGATTGATGTTTTCCTTAAAACTGTTATTAGAGAGAAACTCATCATACATGTCACTAATATTAGGGAATCCCCCTATCTTGTACAGATCACATAAACAGATTCCCACTTCCTCAAGTGATAAATGAAAAGTTTTGGTTTTAAAAAACACCATCATCTATCCAAATCTATGATGAGTTCACGATAGTGGTAGATTGATAATTGTTAAGTCTAAATATCCTTTTAAATCCTAACAAATTTAAATATCCCACAAACATAGATCATCTTTGATTCACCTAGTACGACCATGACCACTATTCAGAGAAATTTCTCTCAAGGATGAGTTCCCATTGAAGGATCTAGAATTTTTGTTGGCTCTATATAGGTTCTTGCCTAATGGTTGAGTATACATGAAGCCTATTTCTTATCATTTATAATGAATGATCCTAGTATTATGAATCATCATGATTATCTTCATAAATGATCTTTCTATTAAGGGAGATGTTCATCCAAGAAATACCATGTGATGATAAGACTCACATAATGGAAAGGTCAGTAACCAAAGTGGAACATCAGTTAAGAGGAATAAATAGTAAAAATGGATCATGTTTAACAATGGGTAACTACATATATCTATTCTGACAAGTCATAAAAAAACTTTCTAGTTTGGTTTGATAAGATTTCATGAACTAAACTGAATGCTCTATATAATTTCCTTGATGTGGGAAGCTTCTACCTCAGCAAATACGGTGTTTCAAGATCTATACATTTCCTACAAGAGAATTTAAAAAGATTATATTTGTTTTTAAATTTAAAATTGATAAGATTGACGTAATAATAATACCCTGAGATAAAGAATAAAAAAATTAAGCCAAAATTTTACTAGGGTTTAAATTTTTTATAACTCCTTGAACTTAGATCACGGGCCTTAGATCATAGAACCCAGATGATTTTATATAAGATCATTTTCCAAGGCCATTATGCCCACCCATCAACACCAAAATCTCTTACACATATAGTTCATGATAAGCTATATATACCCTATCACTTTCTCATTACTCTCATGATTTATTACTTACACCCTAAATCAAAAATGAGTTGGCACTGAGGATTTACCAAGTTCATCGTGTGAATTGAGTGAAAAGTGAATATGAAAGATACATTTTTCTCCCAAATAGATATATGTGAATTGATAGATTAGGTCACCCTTATTTATAGGTTATTGGACTCAGTAGTTATCACATGTTGAACAATAAATTATGGATTGATCATATGTCTGCTCCACCACTTGAGTGCACGTATTGAACCCAATTCACACATATGTCATATACTTACTTTGGAATCAAATCCTATTCATGTTGATCAAATCCAATTATAAGGGGGGAATTTATTTTTGGTCAAAATTAGGGAAATGAAAAAATGTATAGGTCATTTAAAGTGTCATAGAATATTCAAAGTGTATAAAATAGTTAGGTACCCAACTCATTTTATTCACAACTCTAAGAGTCATGTCATATGCCCGATTTGGAGTAGCACCTATTCTCAGCTTGCCTCATCACTATGTGAATAGAACTTATCACACCTATTTCATATAATTAATTCTATTACCTATATAGAGACCCCCACTAACCCTAATTTCTACACCTTGGAGGACTGACATGTAATGTGTAACCATGTATGTGGTAGAGATACCTAAACACCAAAAAATGAATACTCATATCCTTCAAACTCACCTTCAGGTGAATTTTGGATCCAAGATAAGGGTAAAATAAGTAGGTCAATGATAATAATGTCTTTTAATAATTATGATTATTCAAATATCATTTCACTCAGGTTACCATGAATACTAGGTAGAATGAACCATATTAAGAAATACACTTGAAGGATTGGGGTAAATCTAGGTGACCAATCCATCCCAAAAGAGGCCCACTCGGGTCTACCTTGAAAGGTTGATCCCAAATCCTAGAGGAAACATAATTTACTTCTAATTATCTTAATCCTATAAGTAAAAAAAAGGTAACTCAATCTATGAAACATCCTTGTAATAGTGCCATGTTCTTCCAAAAAGGAGTTACACCTAGGTCACCTTCATAATTTGTTCCCAGGTCCTTTTAATGGGGATGCAACTGAGTCATTTACCTTGTCCCCACTTTCTCCAAAGTCACATACCTGATTAATTCTCAGGTCCTCCCAGTTATATAATTCCTGGGTCATCTATATGGGTGTGTCTTCTCTTAGGTCACCTGCTTGAGCCCCCCATTCATCCATGTCACCTATATAGAAACCTGTCTTTCAAATCCCCCTCCACGGCCTCCTAAGATAAATGATTGGGCCATGAACATTAGAGTTCCCCCCCATTGATAATGTATTCCTTTGATAAGTGGATTGGGAATACTAGGATAAAATATAATTGGTTTTTCCTCTCAAACCAATAGGATCCTCTACAGTATTATGATCATATATCCCCTAGATAATGATGGTCATTATCATCAGAATACTAGTGAAACCCCTCCTTGCTCAATTTTTTTATATTAGTTTCCCAATTGTTGAGTTGGCCTCCCTAATCTACTCAATGATCTAGATATGTCATATCATGGGACTCTAATCTATTATCAACCCAAAATCCTACATTCACCTGAGTCACCTTCCAGATCAAACACCTTCGGGAAGCATGCACATAAGCCCCACACATATCCTTCCTATTATTGGGTGGAATATAGGTCTCCTGCTCATGTATAATCCCCAATAACTCCCTCATTAATGATCTCATATCTATGATTCATTAGTGAATTATACATAAATATGGGTAGCCCATGTATAAGCCCCAACATTACCTCAATTGGTCATATTACTTATGATCCAAACTTTCCTCAAAGGGTTATATTCTTTATGATCAAGTCTCACCTCGATGTTTTATACTATCTATGAGAAGCCTCATCAAAATGGGCAGCCCATGTGTAAGTCCCAACCTTATCACAATGGTTCATATTACCTATGATACAACCATACCTAGATGGGAAATGTTTTCTTTGATCCAAACTTACTATAATGGGTCATATTCCCTACGATCCATCCTTACTTCAATGGGTCATAATAACTGTGAGAAAAATTACCTCAATAGTCCATATTATCTATGAGAAAACTTACCTCAGTGGTCCATATTCCCCATAATCAAACCTTATATCAATGAATCACATTCCCTATGATCCAACCATAAATCAATGGGAAATATTACCTATGATCAACCATACATTAATGGGATATATTCCCTATGATAAACCTTACCTCAATGGGTCATATTCTCTTCTATAAATTGTATATTAAGGGGTTATATTTTTATAGAAAACTTTGATATAATGGTCCACATTCTCTAAAATAATACCTTACCTCAATGGGTAATATTACTTGTGATCCAACCATACCACATTGGATCATATTCCCTATCATAATCCTTACCTAAACGGGCCACATTCCCTATGATAAATCATACCTCAATGTACCGTATTTCCTAGGAACCAACTCTTACTCAATGTTTCATATTCCCTTCAAGTACATATTTTTCACTGGAAAATATTTTGTGTGGTTCAAATCCTAAATAAAACAAAAATGGTTTCCCGTGAATAATTCCTTCTCAATATTATATTATCTCCCCTTTAATGACACAAACATCCTTACTTCATGACATTAAACTACATGGACTAATCCTAACATATGACATAAACTGTGGAACTTAACCAATGTGGGATTTGATTACTGATAACCATGATATATAAGATTCATCGCTATGGTTCAATCTCAACACCCCATTAGTCCTACATGCATAAACTTAAAATTATATTCAATAATTATTGGAAACATAACCTTAAAAGTAACTTCAATAGGTATTGGGAACACGTACTTAAAATGATCTCCAATTTTTCATGGTTGAAATACATTAAAAGGAACCATTTTGGCCCTTATTATGAGACCTTAAAAGGTATGGGGTGACCCACTAAGTGTCACCGAAATATTTGGGTTATGATTACCTTCATAGGTATATGTATTAATCCCTTCTTAAAGTTCTAAAACCAACCTAAAAGCACCTACTACCTCCCTATATGGTGATAAATTCCAGACATCCAAATTGTGTGGCTTTAAACCATAGTAAAAAAAGGAATATGTAGAACCTGTGATGTATAGATATTTTCACATCAATAAACATTACCAATCAATCACATTTGTGGAGGTTACAAATTTTAACAATATTACTAATATAGACTCATGAACATGTCTTAAATATTTAAGAGAGTCATGAAGTAGAAAATAATTCCCCCAAAAAGTGTGAGATGGGCATGATCTCCCATTCTATAAACTAATTTAAAACCCAAAACATCATTTTTAAAGTCACAATGATATCCTTTATTTGGAAAAAAGGTTTACATCAACAACAAAAATGCATGATCATGTTATCATGTTAGAAACCAATATGTATCACATCATATGAAACACATTGTGAATACCCATACAAAACTATTTTGGATTAAATCTAAATCATTTTAGAGAATCTCTATAAGTCATACTCAATACATATTAAATAAACCAAAAAATGTAGCCACTCAGAACTTTATAGTGTTAAAAACAAACATGAATCTCTAGATACATAAATTTAAGAAAACAGAAGCCTCTAAAAAATCATCAAATCTACTCAAGCTCTCATGTGATATCCCCTAAACACATGTATCTCAATACATGTTTCCACTAGTTGTATCATATTAAAGTGTACATAATAATGCATTACTTGTATCCAGTGCATCAAATGAACATGGGACATAGAGTATGTCAATCCCATATATCCAACTCATATGTTCTTGACAATCTGAGTATAGACTAAATTGGTCAATGAATACATCCCATGTTATTCAAATTTATAATTGATCACATCACAAGTCCCTCACTTGAATAGATAAGCACATAATGTTTAATATATAGGTTTGGAAACACACTTCCAAGGTTTAACCTAATAAAGGTCACCTATATAATAATCATTATATGAGAGGAAAAATCCAATCTTAGTTGAGCTCTAACTGATGACATGACCAGCAACATACCCAACCACAATCGGATTAGCTAAGGATTAAGGATTGAATAAGAAAAAGTACTAAAGTATGAAGGTTCTCATGTTATGTATCTTACTAACATCAGGTATCTAGGAATTCAAATTGGATCCACACACCCCTAGTATACCAAATGAAAAGTGTATGACACTCCATGTGGTATATGTAGTGGATCATCCAACTCCAAAAAATTCATTTTGTGCCTTATGATCATATTTTATATCTCTATATGAGAATCCTACTCATTCTAACCTTAACATTTCATCATAACCAATAATAATCCATGACAAATATCAGTTAGGGATAACTCAAAGTCATACTTTGAGTGGTTAATTATCATTAAAATTGATGAAATTTAAATCAATACATACATATATACAGCCAATATTAAATAATTTTAAGGGTATATTCCCTTTTATATTATATATTTTATATTATTAAATCTATTTTAATAATTTTTAACAAAACTCTATATAAGTGCTTGTTTGAAATATTATATATGATATACTTCTATATTATCCTTATGTTGGTTTCACTTTTTGGGGTTTTTTTAACTCATTGCATCTATTTGTAATTCCTTCCACATATCTATGTGACCATATGAAAAAACCCTTCCCCTAAAATATTTAGTTAATAACATCTATAAAGAAAAAGAGTTTGAATAATGGTGGGATGTAACAACCCATTTCCCACTTTTTGGTGCTTCTTGGCCATTTTTTTATTATCCTTTTTTGGATCTTGTTCTAGGTCATTTTTTGGGAATTTTAAAAAGAATAGATATTTTTGTTGTTATGCATAGTCGGTGCACAGCTAGGTAAAATTGTGCAGTTTGGACTAAAAAATTGAGCACCCTGTTTAGAGGTTTCGGAGGGGGTGCACAGTTAGCACACAGTTAGTGAAAACCATGAGGCATCCTCTAAAAATTGTGTGGCCTTTGATAGTGAGGGATTCACAGCTAGTTCTCTACTATCCTAAACATGCAACCAAACTATAAATCCTTTCTAGAATCTAGTGATGGTATGTGGTTAGGTGCACCTTTTGTACAAACTATGCTGACTAACCCAAAAAAATAATGTGAACATTTTTTTAACCCCTCAAAAATTATAATTAAAATCTATAACCTCCCACTAAAAATAATAAATTGCTAAAAAATTGAAATAATCTAATACTTGGAATTTAGAGTCTCTTAATAGGTGTTTTAGATCCTCCAACCTCTTTTCTTCTTGAATTGAATAATATTTGGATGCATTTGATCTCACTATGATAAGTGATTTCTCCTTGATTTGGAATTCCTATCTCATATATTCTCTCCTCCTTTGAGAGTGATGAATCCTCATATTGTTGATCGATTGGATATTTGATTTTATGTATTGTAATTATATTAATTCTATCTTGATCTTCCTTTCCTTTTACTCTTTGTGGGTGATTCCTATTTTTGGGTGACCAATTATTGACCACGTGATAAAAGGTAAGTGGTTCTATAAGGATTTTCCACAAAATTTTAACCATGATTTCTTTCTTGATTTGAAATGTATATTAATTTTTTTTCTAAACCTTGAATTTTTATGATTTTATGATTAATTTTTAAGTCATGATATTTTTGGAATTAAACCTATTCTCAAAGGATTTAAAAATATGTTGTGATTTGATGTGACGTCTCAGACCCAGATGACACTTAATAGCTGCCCCGATTCTGGTGGTCCACATGACCTCAACTGCATCTCCTCAAATTCCAAAGGCTGCCAACTAGTAGCAAGATCCTAGGGTGTGTCTTTGGGGAGACTATGCCCTCATTACCAAAGTGTAGCACAACAAATGGATGTAAACATAGGTAAATAGAGGATGAAATTTAAGTAAACAAAAGGCACAGTAGAAAATGGAGACAACAATAACAATAACTAAAATAACTAGAATATCATTCAATAGCTGATGACATGTCATGTCACTTGAGAACTAGAAAACATCGATACAAGACAGCAGGCATAACATGTTCTGCAATAGTGTAAAGGAAAAACAATATTATCCCAAGTATCTTGAGTTTTGTCTTGGTCATCTATTATCATGATCCATCCTAAACAGTAAGTAATAAAGTGTTTGAAGTTGTATTCTTACCTTTATCAACACCTAAAACCATGTAATCTTCCCCGAGTACAAAACGGTGCCCAGAGAGGGTGTGAGATAAATCTCAATGGGATACCAAAAACACTGTCTATAACATGTGGCATGTGTAATGGAAATATAACTGTGTGTAATCATGCATATATAAAGTATAGTATAATGTAACTAAATACCCAAGTAACTACTTCTGCCCTCAGTTAGTGTCTGAACATGTAAACAATTTGTTTAATTAAGTAATTTACAATTTTATATTGATAGGTCTCATGAGGTATATACAACACTAAAATCTCCTTGTGATAGTATAAAGGGTGAAGGTTCCAAGATGTAACAAGGAAACCATGATCAATGACACTTAATAGTGAATTCCCAAGGTAACAACCAAGGTAACGTAGACATTAAGGGTCACCAACTTAGTAATAAATGTAGCTTGTCAGGGGGTAATATTGTAATCTAAGAATTATAGTCCTAGGTATTCCACAATGAGGTTCCTATCAAGTCCAAGGTGATCAACCAAGGTAAAAGGGGTCTAAGCAAAGATAAGGCATGATGGGCTTTAACTATGGAACATACTTTTCAATTCTAGATCCAAGGAGTGTATCCAAGGAATCCTATAACAATAATTAAAGGATCTTATGGTGTCATACCAGGCATCCAATAATAGACAAGGATTGGGATCTAGGTGGCTCTCAACCTAAGCAAGCTGAATCCTTGAATCGGAATAGGGTTTCCGAGTGCTCATAGAATTATCTGATAAAAATCAAGGAGAGCTCGAGTCTGGTCTTTCCAATTTGATTATTAAGTCATATAATATCTCCTTTGGTTCAATCCTTTCCTTTCATTAGTGTGAAAAGTTCAAGTAGCGTGAAAATTTTTATCAAGACTTTCCTCTCATTAGTGTTACAATGAAAAGTATAATGAAACCATTTAATCCATTTAATACATATTCTATATTCAATGTTCATTCCACAACCATACATTAAGGTGGTAAGGGGTGCTGCATATATTCAACCTACTATTCATTTACATTTAAGGTCAAGTCATATACTTAGTATACTTTCTAATTCATATTTCACATTTAATAATCAATTGAGGCACTTACCTTAGGCAGGTCAAGTGGTACGCATAAATGGTAATTTCCATTATGAAATTCACAATATAAATCAAGCCAATTAATATAGAAAATTTTACCCTTAGAGTGGTCAAGCCAAGGCACACCTGAATGGTGGCACAAACGTGTTAAAACACTAAACAGAAATTGTGGAATAACCTTCGACAAGGAAGGGATGGAGTTGTGTTCATAAACACCAACAATTAATCACATATATGGGAAGAGCATATCCATATGGTTATAATGAGTATAATTAGGGCATATAAATTTTATAAACAGCACCCGATGAAATCTGTGGGGCCCACACAACAAATCCAAACTTTAATAAATTTAGAGATGAGTTATATACCACCCACCTTTGGGTTGTACAATCCTTCTCCATTGATATTGGCCCTTTATTTGGCCCAAATTAGAGTATATCTAAGAAAAATAGGAAAATGATTGTACCTTGATAACTCGGTCAAGAGCAAGAGAGAAATAGAATGGCTCAAGAGGACTTCAGTACTTACAGTTGTGCATCCAACGTGACGAGTGGAAGTTCAAATGGATCCCGGATGAAGGAAATATTTTAATCCATAGCTTTGATCTTCTAAAATACCCAAATTGAAAGAGAAAAAGTTTAATCCTACATAAACACAGATTAGGGAAGATGGAGGTGTCTTAATAGATCATTAAGGGTAATTTTGTAAAATTACCAAGAAAATTAGCATGTTCACAGTTTGTCCGCATGTTTTGAAAAACTGTGCGAAAACCGTGCGAGGTTTTCTAGGTAGAAGGAAACATTGCACGGTTAGGTTGTACAGCAATGCGCAAACCATGTGAAATGGTTTTGTCTGGAAATTTCATTCTACATAGTTAGCCAAACTATGCCCCAACTGTGCGCTAACCATGTGACATGTCCAGTTTTTTCAAAAAAGATTGGTTTTAGGCTCCGAACTTTCCCCGAACACCCCTAGACATTTTCTAACTTATTAGACATCCATATTAGGTCCAAAGTAATGATTTAGACCTAAATTTCCATACTTGAGTGAAAAACTAGGTTCTTACAATCTTCCTCCTAAAAAAACTCATCCCTGGGTTCACATTCCAAGGGTGGAGTAGCACTATCTAAGAACAAATCGGGTCATTGAGCAAGTTTGTTGGCTTCCCTCTCCCATGTCTAATCCTGCACGTGACCATGCTACCATTGCACATGTACTAGAGGGACAGACCAACCTCAGAGAGCCTTTGTGCTCCTGTTAACGATGTGTACTAGATACTCCTCAAAGGTAGCATCAATATATTACTCCACTTCCACATGATCAAATGAATGAGATGGATTAGCATGATACTGGTGAAGCTATGAATCATGGAATACATTGTGCATGGTATGGTACCTTTGAGTTAGTAATAACTGATAGGCTACTGGTCCGACTCTCTATAATCTCAAATGACCCTACATAACGAGGTGACAGTATTCCAAGATTTTTAACCGTTTATGCGTAATCCTATCTGATAAACAAAGGAAAACATGATCACTGACCTCAAACTCAAGAGGTTATCGATGGCGATCAACATAATATTTCTGTCTGGACTAAGCAGTAGTCATATGATTTCTGAGAATATAAACTTGCACTAAAGTCTCCTAAAAGAGACAAGGACCTAGTAAGGCTTCCTCAACTACCTCTACCCAGCACAGGGGAGAACAACACATCCTACCATATAATCCCTCAAAAGGACCCATATAAATTATCTCTTGAAATCTATTATTATAGTCTAACTCGATGAGAGGGATATGCTTCTCCCATGAACTGCTGAAATCAAGGACACATGCTCAGATCATATCCTCTAGTACCTATATTGTCCATTCTGATTTTCCATCTATTTTAGGGTGAAAACTTGTGCTTATCCTTTTTCAATCCCTTCCAGAATTGATGCATGAAATGAGAATCCCGATCTGAAATGATAGTATGAGGGACCCCATGGAGTTTTATGATCTCACAAACAAACAGTTTTCCTATCTCATCAACTGATAAGGTATCCTAAATAGGAATTAAGTGGGATTATTTTTTTAGTCGATTAATGACTACCCGGATAGCATCACTACCCTCAACGACCTAGGTAATCCGACTACAAAATCCATGAAAACATCTTCTCATTTCCATTCTAGGATTGGAAGAATTTGTAGCAAGCTAGTGGGTGTCTGGTGCTCTTCCTTCACCTGCTGATAGGTGGAATACCTAGTGATAAAGGCCGATATCTAATGTTTCATCCTAGGACACTAATACTAGCATCACATATCTCGATACATATTTGAGTTTCCTGGATGAACTACCCACTGAGGTGCATGGGACACTTTCATTGATTCATATCTCATATCTATAGGTATCTAAACATGTCCACTTAGAAGTAGGATGTCTTCTTTGTCCATAAGCCAATCCAGAGGTGGGTTATCTTTTGATATACTCTCACGGATAACTAATCCTTTCAAATCTTAAAATTGTCTACTCTTCACCTTCTCAAGGAGGGAAGAGGTAACTATCAAGGATGAGAGATAAGACTACTTGTGACTGTTATGAAACTATAGATGTAGCTCAAAAAAGGTCTATTAAATTCCATTCATCATTGGCTTCCAAGGTTTATTCTTGAATTTTCCGACTTAGTGAATCTACAAACACAATGCCCTTCCTAGGCATATAGGTAAGCTCAAAATCAAAGTATTGTAGATATTCAACACATATCCTCTATATGAGGTTCAAATCACATTGATAAAAGATGTATTTTAGGCTCATGCAGTCCATGTACACCAAAAAGTGCTCTCTTAAAAGATAATGACTCCAGCAATGTAAGGAATGGACAGCTGCTGCTAGCTCAAGGTCATGTGTTGGGAAATTTCTCTCATGAGGAATCAACTACTGAGACCCATATGCAACGACTCTATCTTCCTGTATCAATAATACTCCTATGATAATTCATGATTCATCATAGAAGATGGTATAACCAATACATTGCTCAGGAAAAAGCAAAATAGGTTTTGAAATAAGCCTCCCTTTCATCTATTAAAAGGCTTTCTCATATGATTCTGACCATATGAACTTGAAAACCTTCTTTTTCAGACCAGTAAGAAGTGAATCAAGATGTAAAGTCTTGTATGAAATGCCAATAATACATATAAATTCCCAAGAAACGTCATATATAAAACATGTTCATGGGATTCTCACAAAAAAACTACAGAACTAACTTTTTCTAGGTCAATAGATTCTCCTAATTCTAATATTATATGACCCAAGTAGTGAACCTTGTTGATCCATAAGTGGATCTTATAAATATTGGTGTAAATATGATTCTCTATTAGTGTACTTAGAATGATCGCAAGATGTTTGGCATGGTTGCTACGAGTCTGGGAATACAACAAGATGTCATCCACAAATACAATGACAAAAGAACCCAAATAGGTTTGGAAAAACCTATTCATCAAGGACATGAAAATAGAAGGAATTTTCGTAATACCGAACAGTAAAATAAAGTACTCATACGGACTATACCTACTATAGAAAGTTGAATGAGTTATGTTTGATGGCCTGACACACACCTGATGATAACCCAGTATGAGGTCAATCATAAAGAAGACCTTTTCTCCTTGGAGTTGGTCAAAGAAATATTCTATTCAAGAAAGTGGATATCGGTTCTTGACCGTAAGATGTTTCAAATTTTTGAAACCCATGTATAGATGAAAGGCTCCATCCACTTTCATGGAAAAAAGCATGGGCGAACCCCAAGAGGATGTACTGGTATATATAAAACCTTTGGCATCTAAATCCTCTAAATACTACTTGAGATCATGATTCTTAGTAGGTGTCATATTGTGTGAAAAAATGGACACTGAAGCTACTTTTTGAACAAGCACAATTGTAATCTCTACCTCTATCTCAGAAGGTAATCTAGAAAAATCATTGGAAAAGACATCCCTAAAATGATCCACTATTGGAGGGAAACAATCTTATCATAAACCCTGATCCTCTATGAAGGTATTTTCAATCTGGGCAGTCACTTCACCTATCCCATTATGCTCTAGTCCTTCTCTACCAACCTGGATATCCCACTCAACCTTATGTAGATAACTACTACCCTATGGTGATGTGAAAGATACCCTATAGTGGTAATAATATACAAAAGCATGATAGTGAACCAACCAATCCATCATGGGGATGACATCGAGTCCACAAAGAGGTTACATAATAAATAGTAATTGCCTACCTCAAGGGGATGTCCCTACACCGGCGTATTCCCTTTGTTTGTACCCCTAAAGTCATATCTAGGGTAATTACACCATAGTGATACTGTATCTCTAGTTTGAGACTCTCCATAATAGATAAAAAGATAAAAGATTTCAAAGCACCTGTATCAAATAAAGCAGACACAATAGTATAGGCTACTAAAATAGTACCTCATACTATAGATGGTCTTGCAGCCTTATCCTTTGGTATTAGTTGTATTGAATGAAACTGACCTAATCCACGTCCATGTGCAATATATGGACTACCATGATCAAAACTCCACTTATGATCCTACTGGTGATCAGGGGTCTGGATACCATGACCATGAACTTCTCCTCATCTAGACCTTCCGGTGTTATCCTAATTCCCCACCTAACGTGGTGTAAAAGAACTTGCTCCTGAAGGTGGAGCTGATGCAGATCCTTTTCAACTTGATATCGATTTAAAGGACCTGAAGAAATGTTGGAGATTCCCCATACGTCCTCAAGCCCAACACTCTAGCGGGTCTCTATCACACTAAGTCTTTGAATGCCCCCATCGTTCACACTGATGACGCACTTTAGAGCTATCAAAATGGATACTATGGTTGTCACTACTCCGAAGAGAAACTTTGAGATAATGGTTCCTGCCACCAGAAGAACTATTGTCCTGATGCGGCACTGATCCTTTAAACATGGTACTATTTTTCCCTCAAGTTTCACTTAGTGATAAGATCCTAATTTATTATAAAATAAAAGAGTAGGCAGACTAAAGACATTGACTTGTGTATGGATTGCATACTGGAGCCCATCCTCAAAGCGTTTAGTACGTGAAATCTCATCATTGGATAGAACTGTTACGAAGTGATGAAAATCCATGAAACATGATGAATATTCCATAATGGACATAGAACACTACTTGAGATGCATGAACTATCTAGATCTGCCAACTCTTAGCATCTAAGAAAAGAACAGATCATAGAAGGTAGTTTGGAAATCAACCCATAACGTGCCCTGATGATGACCAGCTTAAGTAATCACATCCCACTAATTCTTGGCAGAATCCTGAATCATGTATGTATAAATATTGACCCTTCGTTCTGGAGTCATCTCAAAATTCTCAAAGATAGATAGGGTGGCTTCTAGCCAAGACTCAATAGTCTGCAGACCTCCATCCTCTAAAAAGGTAGAGGGATGTTGTTGTTGAAACTCATGAGTCATATCATCCATCGTAGGTGAAAGATATATAGCACCATTCATGGACTACATTAGATGTACAAAACTATCATGAACTTGGGAATTATTTCCCTAATCAGGTATAGTAAGTGGTGCCTCATGTGGCACTCCTGGAGGTAATATTGGCAGCTCAGTGCCCACCACATCTGGGGAATGGTCCTCACAACCCTCCTAGTGTATGACTTCAGGACTTCATGACGGTATTGGTTTACAAATTCTAATAACATGCCTTAGAAAAATATTAAGAAGAAAGATAGAATCACTAGTGAAAGATGAACATAGAAAAACTCACAACCCAAGGTATACTACCCAAACTACCCACTTAGATAGCCAGGTATCAGTAAGTGATCAAGTATAAGTCTCATTTTATTTTACATTTAATCACCTGGTTCACTTCATTTCCTTTTATAAACATGACAAGGCAGGATAAGGATGTGCAACCCATTCATTTTAGATGCCATGATTCACTTTATAATGGATAGTCATTTTTGGTGAATCAGTGCTCATACACCTATCACTAGAAATGACACCCATTTATTTATAGCATAATGGATAAACTCAGTAAATTACTCATCTCAACCCATGAAGACCCATACACCTCATGAATTGAGACAAACAATCACTCAATCGCAGCCAAGAGTAATACAAGCATAACGTAACTATAACAACATCACTCAACAATCACAGGCATATAGAGTAATGAAAATATGTGAAATGTGCCTTTATGGCATGGTAATATGCATTATATGTGAATTCTAGGTGCCTATAATGATGCAAGTAACAATTCTCCTTGCCCTCATATCATCGGGCCTAGGATGAAATTAAATCCTAAAACAGAGTAATAATCAACAACACCACACATCATGTGTGTCACCCAATGGTGAAATAATAACAACTTTTATAGGAAAAATCATAACAGAAATTATAATTTAGGAGACTTGGTTTTTACCCAAAACATGGGTTTTCAATGCCCAAGCACGACTTATGACCAAATCCCAAGCATTCCTCATCTCCAATATATTGTCTTTAAATAGAAAGGATAGAATGTAACTACCTTTGATACCACTTTGTGACATCCTAGACTCGGATTCCACTTTATAGGTTCCCCAAGCCTGGTGGGCCATATAGCCTCAAGCGCATCTCCCCAAATTACAAAGGCTATTGACTAGCAGTGAGGGTCTAGGGTGGGTCCATGGGGAGACTATTCCCTCATTACCAAAGTGTATAATAGTGGATGTATGTAAACATAGGTGAATATATGAATAAATATAAGTAAATAGAAGGCACAACAGAAAATAGAGACAACAACAATAATAACTGAAACAACTGGAATATCATTCAATAGCTAATGATATATCATATCACTAGAAAACTAAAAAACACGGATACAAGACAGCAGGCATAACATGTTCCACAATAGTGTAAATTAAATAAAATATTATCCCAATAATCTCGAGCTCTAGCTCAGTCATCTACTATCAATATCCATCATAAACATCAAGAAATCAAGTGTTTGAAGCTGTATGTTTCCCTTTGTCAACACCTACAACCATGTAATATTCCCTGGGTACCAAATAGTTCCTAGAGAGGTTGTGAGATAAATCTCAGTGGGAAACCACCAACGGTTTCTATAACATCTGTTCGTTGTAATGGAAATGTAACAGTGTGAAGGAATTCATATATAAAGTAAATCAATAAAATGTAACTAAATACCCAAGTACCTACTTCATCCCTCGGATGGGGTCTGAACATGTAAAAAATTCATTTAATTAGCTAATTATCAATTTTATATTGATAGGTCTCATGATGAATATCCAACACTGACATCACCTCATGATAGTATAAATAGTGAAGGTTCCACGATGTAACAAGGAAACCATGATCAATGACACTTAATAGTGATGTCCCAAGGTAACAACCAAGGTGACGTAGAACTCAACAGTTGCAAACTCAGTAATAATTGTAGCTTGTCATGGGGTAAGAGTGTAATCCAAGGAGCATATTATAAGGAATTTCACAATGTGGAGCCTACCGAGTCTTAGGTGATCGACCAAGGTAAAATGGTGCTAAGAATAGATAGGTCCTGATGGGATTTAATAATGGCACCTACTTTTCAATTTTGGATCCAAATAGTGTATCCAAGGCATCCTATAATTATAATTAAAGGATCATATGTTGTCATATTAGGCATCCGATAATATAAAAGGATCAGGATCTAGGTGAGTCTAAACCTAAGCAAGCCGAATCCTTGAATTGGAATGGGGTTCCCGAGTGCTCAAGGAATTATCTAATCAGAATCCAAGGAGAGCTCAGGTTAGACCATTCTTATTTGATTATGAAGTCATGTAATGTCTCCTTTGGTTCAATACTTTCTTTTCATTAGTGTGAAAAGGTCAAGTAGCATGCAACTTTTTTATCAAGTCATTTGGTTCAAGCCTTTCCTTTCATTAGTGTGATGAGGACAAGTAGCATAAAACCATTTAATCCATTTATGGCATATTCCATATTAAAGGTTCATTCTTATACCTTCTATTAAGGTTTTAAGGGGTGCTACGGATATGAAACCTACTATTTATTTACATTTATGGACATTTTATATATTTAGTATACTTTCTAATTTACATTTCACATTTAATAATCAATTGATGCACTTACCATAGATGGGCCAAGTGGAATTCATACATGTTACTTGCAATTATTCAATTCACAATATAAATCGATCCAATTTATATATAAAAGATTTCCCTTATAGTGGTCAAGATAAGGCACACCTGAATAGTGGATCAAACATGTAAAAACACTAAACAACAATTATGGCATAACCTTAGACATGGAAGGGATAGAGTTGTGGTCATAACCACCAAAATTTATTAACTTATATGGGAAGAGCATATCCAAACAGTTCTAATGAGTATAAGCATGGCATATAAATTCAATAAATGGAACCCGCTGAAATTAGTGTTCCCCACATGACAAATCCAAAATCGATGAACTTTAGGGATGAGTTATAGACCACCCACCTTAGGGTTGTATGATCCTTCTCCTTAGATATTGGCCCTTGATTTGGCTCAAATTAGATTAGATCTAATAAAAATAGGAAAATGCTCATACCCCAATAACTCAGTTGTGAGAAAGAGAAAAAGATAACTACTCAAGAGGAGTTGAGTACTTACCATTGTGCATCCGATGTGATGAACAGAATCTTGAATAGATCCCAAACAAAGGATATCTTTCAATCCATAGATTTGATCGTAAAAACACCACAAATTGAGGTAAAAAAGGTTAATACCTTATAAACTTGGATTAGGGAAGATAGTGGTGGATTAATAGATCATTAGGGTAAATTTTGTAAAATTACCCATAAAATTAGCTTGTGAACAATTTTTTCACACGGTTTGACAAACTGTGTGCAAACCGTGTGAGGTTTTTTGGGTACAACGGCACATTGTACAGTTAGGCTGCACAGCCATGTGAAAACCGTGTAAAGTGGTTCTATCTAGAAATTTCAATTTTTATAGTTAACCAAACCATGAACCAATCATGTTCTAACTATTCGACCCATCCAATTTTCCCAAAAAGATGGGTTTCGGGCTCTGAACTTTCCCTAAACACCCCTGATACCTTTACTAACTCATTGGGAATCCATATTAGGTCCAAAGTAAATATTTAGACTGAAATTTAAAGGATCCATACCTGAGGGAAAACCCAGGTTCTTACATTTGAGAAAAGATGGCTTGAAATTACTTACTGTTGATTCTAGAGAAAATTGGCTTAAAATGAAAGATTTTTTTGAAAGGCATGAACTTGATGAAAACCACTTTTTTTAAATTTAAATATAATGATGAACTTTAAATTGTTCCTTTGAACTATGAATGATGAACTGAATTAAAATAAATGATTTACCCCTGATTGATTTGCTGATTTAAGCACATGTGTTCTTGGGTAGTTAGTGGGTGATTAGAACAATCCCACTATGAATTGGAATCCAAAAAAATCATTGATGATAATAACACTAACTAAACCAAGTTTGGAATGATTTTCCCTGATGGGGTATTGATTTATTCCATCCTAATGGCTTGATCATAGGGATGTGTGAACACACACTAAGCTATAATGATTGGATGAGAAGTGTGAGGATTATATACCCTAAAACTAACTAATGAAAAGTATTATGAATGTGTTTCTTGGTTTTTATTTGATTAAAACATGCCATTGATTATAGAACAATTTTATTCATGCCCTTTTGATTTTATGAAGAATATTCATTTTAGACTATCTTGATATGTTTTCTATCTATCTGACTAGAAAGATGATTTGACTGAAAATGTAAAAATGGATTTTTATGCATTTTTTATTTAAAATTTAAGCATATATGGTTTATTTACATTGGAACTACTTATGGA
Source organism: Viscum album (assembly GCA_963277665.1). NCBI lineage: Eukaryota > Viridiplantae > Streptophyta > Magnoliopsida > Santalales > Viscaceae > Viscum > Viscum album. The sequence continues at coordinate 537,593,293 of OY728165.1, forward strand.
AAATTTTATGGAATTCTAATGGGTTGTTGAGATCACACCCTACCTTCTACTTCGGAAATTTGTAGATTATGTTATACTAATTCCAAGAAAAGGGAATGTTCTACTTGGAGGTAAAAAATGTTCGAATATGGGACTATGTGGGATAGTGGTGATAGGTGGATCTATGATACACTCATCACACATAGTTTTTTAATTTAATCTTGATGGATGTTGTGTCATATTTTGGATGATTTTTTTATTTGGGATGTTTATCTATATACTTGTGGTACTTTTCTCCTTAAGGAGTGTTTGACATATTAACATATTGTTTTTTTATCTTCTGGTGTTATGTATTGACGGTTTTTCTTATGTAAAAATCATTCCATTTTAATTTTATTTTGTGACAGTTTCTAGTCTCTAACCCATGGGTATTGGGAACATCATTCAGGATATGTTAGGGTTAGGTTGGGTATTAGTGTACCTAGGTATCTTGGATGGTTCATGAAAAATTTCTATTTAAAAAAGTAGTTTGAGAATCATTCCTTAGTGTCGGCATGTAGTTTGGGATGTCCTAATAGACAGGAGGTAGGATTTTTGGGACTTAAGAGGTTTTTATAAGTGTTGTTATAGTCATCTATCATCATAGAGATCCTTAAGTCACCTTAGGTGTCGCGACCCGACCCAACGGGGCTCAAGCTATGACTCCCCAAGCCCGCCTCCAATATGCCAGGGGTTAGTGACTAGAGCCAAGTAGGCTATCACACACAAGGGAGGAATTAGCCTAAGGTACTTGTACACACACACACATACACCTCCATACAACAGTACAAAGATATATAAAACTAAATTGTAAATTCATGCATACAATTATCCCAAACAAGAGTGCAATAGAAATACAAAAAAGGAAAAACAAGGCCCACTAAAAGAAAACTTCAAAGGCATCCAACCTGCTCGGAAGAAGGGGTACGCTACCAAAAGCACCACCAGAAATATCCTAGGCACAGCACTAGTAAGACTCCAGGGTCAGTCCCACTCACTTAGCTCTGCCTGCTTCGGGTCCTCTTGGGACTCCGTCGAAAGTCATGTGGTCTGCACAAGACACAAATATGTGCGGGAAAAGCCCGTGCAAAGGTGAGTATAACAATACTCAGTAGGCACCCCAAAAACCCAAAACAAAAGAGAGAAACTGAAAGGAAATAGTCCGCTCATTCCATTCAGAGGGAACCCAGACAAAAGAGAAACTCCATCTCATGACCATCCTCAGCTAAACACAACTAGTCATCTCAATCCAGGTGAATGCCCATACATACACCTTGAACATCCACTCAAGTATACGCCCAAACATATATCTCAAACATCTTCCCAGGTATACTCCCATACATATACCATGAACATCCTCTCAGATATATGCTCTTACGTATACCAAAAACATCCATATATACTCAGCTCATGCACCAATCCATATGAGGTACCGACCTCATCGCCAGCAATGGTTCACAACCAGGAGAGCACACTCCATGATCACTATCATCTCAGATGACACTCTTCCGAGAGATACACTCCATCAGGTCCCACACAAACATCTCAGATGCTCACCCAAGAGATCACGCTTTTCGGATATCGTTACTGAGGAAGCCTCACTGAAACAACATAAACACCAAAATCCTCAGATATGGGATCTCACCTAGGGTTCGCTAAGGGATAACAGAACCCACACCAGTATACGAAGATCTCACAAATAGGGGATCACTCCCAGGGTCCACTGGGGGATACCGCAACCCAATCTGGCATTCGTATATCTCACAGATGGGAGATCACTCCCAGGATCTGCTATGGGATACCACAACCCGATCTAGCGCTCGTCAAAAACACATCAATCAGATAGAGGATCATCATCGATGTCATGACTTACATGACAATATTTAAACCCTATCTGGTACATCTCGTGTTGTAGGGGATCGAACTGACGATGCTGGAACCCTACAGAAACCACGCGCTTAGTAGGGGATCGTATAACCAACGATACCGCAACCCAACTATAATCCTCATGATGAGTAGGGGATCATATACCTGATGATTCCACACCACAATTTAGCACAGCTCACTGCATAGGGGATCATATTCTCGATGATGCTAAAAAACCTACAGGGTTAACCTGCTAGATAGGGGATTGTTGCCTATGGATAAGCGGTCACAGTGATACCAAGAACCCGATCTAGGGAAACGATGCTAGAGGATCCTGCTTCGGGCCCACTGGAGGGATGCCACAACTCTAACAGATTAAACATCCCATAGAGAGGATCACAAACCTATACTAAGGTTGTGATGTTGCGTGAAGCTTCGTAGGAGTGAACCAAGGGAGTTCCCTCAACCACTGCTAGTCCAAACGTCGCTAACCCGAGAGACCCACCACAACACCACACCACGCACCTCCAAGGCCGATACTGAGTCCATCATCACGATCCACATAGAAAAACACACGGGATCGACTACTCGACCATCCCAAACAAACACCTAGTGAAAAAGGTACTCTTCATTAAAGCCAGCACAGGTGGGGCCCACACCACACCCCCGAAACTCATCAAGTAAATCACATAATTTCGATCCCCTCAGAAAAACACACTGGATCGACTACTCATTCATCTGAAACGGACACCCAGCGGAAAAATTGTGTTTCTCTGAAAACGCCAAAACACGACTTCATGGGGCTCACACCGTTTTCTCAGTTAGAAAACCCAAAAACCATCAAGAAAAGTCCATCGTACCATCAGGGTCTCAACTCCACTGACGTCATGTCCATTGGACGCTCCGAGTAAAAGATACAATGGCCCAATGTCGAATAATAATAAAATATCATTATCTTATTCGACGTTTCTAACACCAGAGCCAAGATACTGAACTTTTAAACCCCCGAATCCACACCGAAGGGTTCGCCTCATTTCCAGGATCATGTTTCCGCAGACGGTACATGATTCTGACTTCCAGGGAGCAAGTTACGGGGGTTTTAAAACTCCTATGTGCCAGAAGAGGACCGGACTGGCCTGAACCGGTTGGTCTGGCTGGTGAACCCCACTGCCGCAGCGCGTACGTGCGTGTGTTCACACGGTTGACCCCTCTCGTGGGGTCTAAGTTGATTGTAGGCCTGACCACCACAGGGGCAGCAGTCTGTTTTCTTCACAGCGGCCCACCGTCGGAGGCACCCCATGGGTCCAAACGTGCTTCTGAAGCCATCTATGTGCCCCCTGGGACCGGATCTATGCATCTGTAGGATCAAAATGGAGAAAACCCAAACCAATCGGGATCCAAGATTTCAAAACTCGAAATGCCTACCTGTTGGAGGATCTCCAAAAATTAGGTCGCCCCTAGGGTAAATGCGACGTTCTAAACACAACAGCAGGCTCAGATTTTCAATCCGAGATTCCGTTCAGAAGTTATTTGAGCCGACGCTAATAAATAAACTTTTCCATTTATTTGCAAAAACACCCCTGGTGGCTTTTCTCACAGCAGGCCCGCACCCGTAAAGTTTACACCACGCCTAGGGTAAACGGCACGCTCCGGACGCAATTGTGCCCTCAGATTCCCGTTCTGAGCAACTGTTTAGGAGATAACACATCCCCACCATGTGCATAGTATAAAAATACTTAATATTTTTATAAAATTAATTTCGGTCACACATGGGCTCAGAATCACACACCGTATTCATGCCTAGCTCCGAAATTATTCATAGGAATATTCCAAAGTCTGACAGGGCCAAAACCCGAGTCACTACATCCTCCCCACCTTAGAATTTTTCGTCCCTAAAAAGGAATACACACAAGGAAAGAAACTAGACTCTCAACTGGGTCTCCCACGCTAGTGAGTTCGCTAACAAACACCCCTACCCAAACACATAATTCAGAGAGACTCATCCACCACACCTCAAAACTATATGCTTTGGGCGGCACTAACTCGCCCGCACGGTTTTGATCGCGTCACAAAAATTTGTCTCGGTGGGGGAAGGATCCCTCTTTCTCACACATTCGAAGCACGCCAAACAACACCCACACAGGGTTTTACCAATGCCCTAAACAAAACTCGAGTAAGAAATGAAAAGGGAAGAGTACCACTAAACAGTGTTTCTCAAAACTAATGAATAAAGTAGAAATGACACAAGGCATACCTCTATCCATCCGCGGAGCCTCTGGGTCAATAGCCTCAAGGGAATGCAGTTGTCCTCACCCTCTCCCTCCAACTCCCTGAGCTCGGCATAGACCACTTGGGGGTGGTGGTGGTGGCATCTGATACCGCGTACCACCTCCCACTACTGCACCAATTCCATCGCCACGTCTGCCACCCTACGGACCTCTATACTTGAGACGTTGTCGCTGCTAAGGTAGCCTATTGACTGACTCCCTCTCAATAGCACGACAGGTTGGAAAATCTCTAGCAAGATATCCAAGACCGTTGCAAGCGTAACACTACCTCTCCTACGGCTGACCAAAACTAGCATGCGATCCTTATGATCCCTGAGCCTTAGATTCTCCATCCTGGGGTCTCCTCCTAAAACATCGGCCATGTCTAGACCCTTGCGTCTTCCTCCAGCTACCAGTTGTCGATGTCTCAGCTACCATGCTCCCAACACTGACGGGCTGAATCTGCTCAGCCAGAAATCTCTCCACCTCCAAGGCTTGCTCAAGCACTCCAGCATAGGTGGGCAGACACAAGGAAACCACACCTGCCTGGATGTCTCTACATAGGCCCTAATCGAGGGTCCGAGCCCTAAATAACGGGTCTTGAACCATATCCATAGAGTAGCGCGACATGTTTTTAAACCTCATTGACTACTCTAACACAGTCATGCCCTCCTATCGAAGCTGCAGAAGCTCCTGAATCTGCACTGACCTTAGTGTCACTGGATATAACTCTTCTCTGAAGAGCTATTTGAGATCTGCCCACATGAGAATCTCCTCATCATGGGACTGTGTCACCAAACTCCACTATCACTCGGATGAACCATGTAGAAGGCTCACCGCTAGGACCACCATCTGATCTGGGGGTGTCCTCACCAGGCGGAAAACTCTGGTGACTTCTTTGAGCCATTCATCAGCTGCCTGAGGGTCTGGATCACCCCAAAACCTCATAGGTCGCTACCGCTGGAACTCATGCAATTCACTCAGCCTGCGTGCAACCTCATCCTACACTACCGGCACAACCAGTTGCTCGGCAGGTGGTGGATCAACTGGTGGACCACCTGGAGGTACATCCTCAGAACTTGTTCCCTGGTTTACAGCCACCACATGGGGCGGATCATCCCCACAATCCCACTGCGAAACCCTCACTGGATGTCATCATGGAGGCATCCTAAAATACAATCAAGATGCACCATAGTCAAATAGTATATCTAGAGAGATGACTCAAGAAGAAGAAGGGAAACCCAAAAACCCAGTCTTATATAATTCATGTACTGTTATGTCCCTACGACTAGTGTCCAAACGTCCCGAGTCGAAAGGCGGGTTATCAGAGCCCTAGTGAATGGATACGTCAGTCACCGCACTAACACTAGAGTCCCTGGCCTGAAATCCGAACTTAAAACATATTGACACTGCCGCTATGCAACCTAAACCAAACTCACAGCTAGACCAGCTATGCTCTGTCATCCCAAAGGTGGAACCTTCTCTGATACCACTCTATCATGACCAAACCCAATGGGGCTCGAGCATTGAAACCCCAAGCCCGCCTCCAATAGGTCAGGGGTTGGCGACTAAAACCGAGTAGGTTATCACACACAAGGGTGGCATTAGCCTAAGGTACATATACACATGCACCCACATACACCTCCATGCAACAGTCCAGAGATATATAAAAATGAATAGTAAACGCATGCGTACAACTATCCCGAAACTAGAGTGAAACAGTAGTACAAAAAGGGAAAAATAGGGCCCACCAAAAGAAAACTACAAAGGCGTCCAACCTGTTCAGAATAAGGGCTACGCAGACAAAAGAACCACTAGAAATCTCCACGGCACAGCTCTGATAAGACTCCATGGTCAGTCCCACTCACTCTGCTCCACTAGCTCTGGGTCCTCCTGGGACTCCATCGAAAGGCATGTGGTCTTTACAAGACACAAACATGTGTGGGAAAAGCCTGTGTAGGAGTGAGTATAACAATACTCAATAGGCACCCCAAAAACCCAAAACAAAAGAGAGAAACTGAAAGGCAAGAGTCCGCTCATTCCAGCCAGAGGGAACCTAGATGAGAGAGAAACTCCATCTCATGACCATCCTTGGCTAAACACAACTAGTCAGCTCAATCCAGCTGTATGCCCATACATACACCTTGAACATCCGCTCAGGTATACACCCAAACATATATCTAGAACATATTCCTAGGTATACGCCCATACATATACCATGAACATCGGCTCAGATATACACTCTTATGTATACCAAAAACATCCAGATATACTCAGCTCACGCACCAAGCCACATGAGGTACTGACCTCATCACCAGCAATGGTTCACAACCAGAAGAGCACACTCCAAGATCACTATCATCCCAGATGACACTCGTCCAAGAGATACACTCCATTAGGTCCCACACAAACATCTCAGATGCTCACCCAAGAGATCACGCTCGTCGGATATCATCACTGAGGAAACCTCACAGAAACAACATAAACACCAAACTCCTAAGATAGGGGATCACTCCTAGGGTCCACAAGGGGATACTAGAACCCACACTAGTATACGAATATCTCACAAATAGGGGATCACTCCCAGGGTCCACTGGGGGATACCACAACTTCGTCTGGCATTCGTAGATCTCACAGATATGGGATCACTCTCAGGATCCGCTGGGGGATACCACAACCTAATCTGGCACTCGTCAGAAACGCGTCTCTCAGATAGAAGATCTTCACCCGTGTCACGATGGTCACGAAGATACTAAAACCCTATCTGGTACATCTCATTTTGTAGGGGATCAAACTGACGATGTTGAAACCCTATAGAAACCACACACTGAGTAGGGGATCATATAACCAATGATACTGCAACCCTACTATAATCCTCGTGCTGAGTAGAGGATCGTATACCCGATGATGCCAAAACCCTATTGAGCATGGCCCACTGCATAGGGAATCATATTCTCAATGATTCCACAAACCCTATGGGGTTAACCTGCAAGATAGGGGATCGCCTCCCATGGATAAGCGGTCACAGCGATACCAAGAACTCGATCTAGGGAAGCGATGCTAGAGGATCCGGCTTCGGGCCCACTGGAGGGATGCCACAACTCTAACTGATTAAACATCTCATTGAGAGGATCACAAACCTATACTAAGTTTGTGATGCTGCGCAAAACCTCGTAGGAATGAACCAATGGAGTACCCTCAACCACTACTAGTCCAAACATCGCTAACCCGATTGACCCACCACAATGCCACACCGCGCACCTCCTAGGCCGATACTGAGGCCACCATCGCGATCCACGCAGAAAAACACACGGGATCGACTAATCAATCATCCCAAACGGACACCCGATGAAAAAGGTACTATTCACTGAAGCCAGCCCAGGTGGGGCCCACACCACACTCCCGAAACATGTCAAGAAGATCGCCCCACTGCGATACCATAGGAAAACACATGGGATCGACTACTCGTTTCACCAAAACAGACACCCGGCGGAAATGTTATGTTTCTCCGAAAATGGAAAAACCCGGCCTCGTGGGGCCCACACCATGTTCTCTATCAGAACACCTGAAAACCATCAAGAAAATTCCAATGTACCATCAGGGTCTCAACTCCCCTGACAGCACATCAATCAGACACTTTGAGTAGAAGATACAACGGCCCGAAGTCGAATAACAATAAAGTATCATTATTTTATACGACGTTTCTAACACCCGGGGCACGATCACAAACATAGAAACCCCAGAACCCACACCTAAGGGTTCACCTCATTTCCAGGGTCACATATTCATGGGCAGCTCGTGATTCTGACCTCTAGGGAGCAATTTATGGGGGTTTTAAAACCCCGGTGTACCAGAAGAGGGTCGGACCGGCCTGAACCGGCCGGTCCCGCCGGCCTGGGCCAACCCGGCGGCCACCACCGCCGTCCATTCCGACAGGTGGAACCCACTACCACGGCGCGCACACGCGCACGTGCACGACCGACCCCACTCGCTGAGTCACAATTGATTGATGTCTGGACCGCCGCAGGGGCGGCGGTCCGTTTTCTTCACCGTGGCTCGCCGCCGTCGCAGGTGCCATGCCGGCAAAGCTTCTTAGGGATGCCAGGGGCACCCTGGGAGTCCAAACACGCTTCTGAAGCCATATTCATGCCCCCGAGGACCGGATCTATGCATCATCAGGCTCAAAATGTAGAAAACCCAAACCAAACAGGATCCGGGATTTCAAAACTCAAAATGCCTACCTGTTGGCGGATCACTGAATCTTTGGGTACAGAACGACTCCCACGACGCCCTGAAGCTCGATCCGATGATGATCGGTGCTGAAAATGGTCATTTGCGGCTCGATTTGGTGAAGAATCAGAAGAAGAGGGAGGGGAGGGTAGTCACCTGCAGGAGGAGGGAGATGGGGGGATAGGGTTTCTGATTGATTTTTATCAATAATTTAATTAACTTAACTAATTAAATTATCACCCCGGTCCAGACCTCCTGGCACGGGAAAAATTAGGTCTCTCCTAGGGTAAATGTTCCATTCTAAACTCAACGGTGGACTCGGATTTTTGATCCGAGACTCTGTTCAGATGTTATTCGAGCCAACCCTCATAAATCAAATTTTCTATTTATTTACAAAAACACCCCTGGTGGCTTTTCTCACAGCAGGCCCGCGCCCGCAAAGTTTACACACTGCCTAGGGTAAATGGCATGCTTCAAACGCAATTGTGCCCTCATATTCCCATTCTTATCTACTGTTTAGGAGATAACACACCCCGGCCACGTGCATAATATAAAAATACTTAATATTTTTATAAAATTAATTTTGGGCACATCGGGGCTCATAATCGCGCGCCGTCTTCGCGCCTAGCTCTGGAATTAGTCATAAGAAAATTCCAAAGTTGGACAGGGCCAAAACCCGAGTCACTACATTAGGTGTTTGTGAAAATCACTTTTGTGGAATTAATTGATCAGATTTAAGTCTTTTACTAGTTTGATCTAGGTAATTTTTAAATCCTATGAATTTTAAATTCTATTTAATGGAATTTATATTCCTATATATTTTGATTTAGTTGATGATCTAGGTATCCTAGTTGATATTTTTTTGTTGTCTTTTGATGTTGTGTAGTAACATTCTCCCAAGAATATGTTTGAACATGCAACGGGAGGAAGCTTTTGATGGTCCTTGGAAAAGTGATCCCTCTAATTGATCATAACCTTTTTGAGATAGGGGTGAACACAATCCAAGATATGGGATTGGTAGTTGCACCCATTATTGTTCAAGCTCAAATTATGGAACCTCAAAGGGATGAATCTAGAGATAATGCTCAGAAGTTTCTTCACCATAAACCACTAGTTTTATAAGGATCGAAGGATCGTGAAGAGGCTAAGTATTAGTTGAAAAAGTTTGATATACTTTTTGATTTCTTGGAGATTTTGGATTAAATAAAGGTAGAGTGTGTTAACTTCAATCTTGAAGGGCCTTGTAGGAGATAGTGGGATTCAATGGTTACAAAGAAAAATCATGAATCCTTAGAGTATAAATGCTTCAGATACCTTTTTACATACCATTTCTATCTATATTCAATGGTTTTGGAAAATTTAATGGTTTTGTAAAAGTCTATGGAGTTTCTCAACCACCAAAAGGGTGATAATATCATGACTCAATTTGCATACTATTTTTTGAACTTGTTTAGTTTTCTTCTTAGGTGGTGAAAATGAAGAGATAAGGTCTTGAATATTTTAGATCAGTCTTCAAACTAATATATGATATTAGTTTTTCATGATAAATCTCACTTCTTATATTGATGTGCGGGATAGAGAGTCGATGGATGAACTTAACATGGCTGGTAATTCAGGGTTGATGGGATTTCCTCTTACTCCATGTTGAATTTTTGTGAGTTTCTTTAAAGGAAAGTGGAATTTTGATGAGTCTCATGATGGATCTTGAAATTAGGCCACATCTGAACCTTCTTTGGTGTCTATAAGAGGCTCTTTGACTTACTTTTAGTTTGGTAATGTGGGATATTCAAAATGAGTGTGTACTAAGGCACAGAAGATTTATGGTTCATGTGGTTGTACATGCCACCTGTAGAAGTTTTTCCATATCGTTTCTACCTTGTACAATTGCATGTGATTATCATTACCTAAAATTAATTAATTTCAATAAAATTATTCAATTAATAAAGAGTTCCATCTATAGAAATCCAGAATAAAGCTTCCTTTTGTAGTGTAAGAGTCTCCAGAGAAATTTGATGTTGGTCCAATGATAGTGAGAGGTACCGTCATGATAGCTTCATCTTTACGGGTCATTTTATTTGGTGTTAGTGTATCTCATTTTTTCATATCAACACATATTGTGAATTTTCAGAATCTTTATATGAGTCTTATGTATTGTATAATGGATATTGTTACACCCCATGTAATGAAGAGAGAGAAAAGTCTTTGATGCCCTTCTTGTACCTTCTCCTTATTGAAGATCAATCACACATGGGATTTTCTGGTTATTGAAATAAAACCTCTTAATGTTATTCTTGGGATGGGTTTGATGATTGACCATAAATCATGGATTGACCTTTATCTTCAATGGGTCTCCTTTACTGCCTCTTATGGGGTGTGTCATGTTTTCTAGCGAGAATGGTACCTGAGAACAAATAGATTCAGAACTCTTATTCCAAATTTGGTATATTAATAATGGTGTTTTACTTTTATTTAGAGTAGGAATATTTGATTGGTGATCATCCTCTAGTGTTCATTGAGTTTTATGACATGTTACCATCTGATTTTTATGGTTTTTCATTGATAAGAGAAGTAGATTTTCCTATTAGTTTGGTAATATGTACCTAGTCCATATCTATTCCCTCATAGCATATAGAACCATATGAACTAAAATATTTGAATACTTAGATGGAATATTTTTTAGATAATGTATTTATATGACCAAGTGTGTCACCTTGGGAGGTACCTATTATTTTTTTAAATAAATCTTATGGGATGCTTCACCTTTGTGTTGATTATCAAAAACTCAATCGAGTAAAGGTAAAGAAAAATTATTTTTTGTTTTAGATAGATGATTTGTTTGATCAGTTGAAAGGGGTTAAGTGTATTTCAAAGATTGACCTTCTATTTAGTTAATGCTAATTGAAAATAAAATAATCTGACATCCTGAAGACTTTATTTTAGATTTTTTATAGACATTATGAGTATCTTTTTATTTCATTTGGTCTAAAAAATTCTCCTATATTTTTATGGCTCTGATGAACAGGATATTCCATGAGTATCTCAAATTTATAATTGTGGTATTTGAGGACGAAATCTTGGTTTACTCTAAAACCAAGGAGGACCATGTGAATCACTAGAGAGTAGCTCTAGAAATTTTGAGTAATCATCAACTTTATAAAAAACTTTAGAAATGTAGTTTCAAGATATAAGATGCAATTTTCATAGGGACATATGGTCTCAAAACATGGTATTTTATTTAATCATGAGAAGGTGAAATTTGTTATGACATAGGAACTATCATGGAATGATTTTGAGATTCAGATCTTATTGGGTTTAGTGGTGTATTACCATTGGTCTGTAAAATATTTCTCAAAGTTGGATTCTTTGATGACCACCCTCGCTTATACAGGAGTGGAGTTATTATGGGATTCAAAGTGTCATAATTATTTTGATGAGTTAAATAATATTTTGACTTCTATGATATTTTTTACTCTTCTAGATGATAGGAAAGGCTATATAGTCTTTTTTTTATGCACCATGTTCATGTTTGGGCAGCGTTCTCAGGAAGGGTGATCATGTGGTGGTATATGGTTCCCAAAATCTTAGGCCACATGAAAAGAACTATCCTACTTGTGAACTTTAACTCACAGTTTCGATTCTTGATCTCAATATTTTTCATCATTACCTTTTTAGAGTAATTTTTACCATTTATTATGATCAAAAAATTATGAGTTATATCTTCTCTAAATAATATATGACTCTTAGAAAGAGGAATCGGGTAGAGGACCAATAGTATTTTGACTTCGACTTACTTGTACCCTGAGTAAGGGGAATGTTGTTTTTAATTACTTGAGTAGCAAACTTATGACTTAGACCATGAAATAATCATTGGAAGAGTGAAACCTAATGGATATATTTGCTCATACACATTAATTATTTTGGGAGAACGATAGCAAGATTGTTTTGAAAAGAATTCAGTTACCCTCCTCTCTTTTTGAGATGATTATTCAAGTGGATCATCTTGATGATGAGTTTCATGACATTAGGGAAACTATTTATAGTGTGGATACCATTGGTGAGTGGTCTTTGTCTCTTTAGTATATCCTATGCTTCTAGAACTAATACATCATACCTTTTCCCCTAACAAAGGATGTGATGGGGGATTTCTATAATTCCCCATGGGAAGTGCACCCTGGAACCATGAAGATGTTATATTACATGTAGTAATGATTTTGGTGTCTAAGTAGAAGACAAGACATTACAGATTTTGTTTCTTGATGTTATACTTGTCGTAGGTTAAATCCAATCACCAAATACCTTCATGTTTGCTTCATCCCCTTCCCATGTCGACATAGAAATGGGATGAAATTTCATTAGATTTCATGGATAGGTTGTCTCATACCCCTTGAGGGAAGAATATGATATGGACAGTGATCAGTAATATGTCCAAATTGGATCACTTCATCCCCATCTATGATAAACCCCATGTTAAGGAATTTGGAAGATTGAATGTGAAATAGATCACTAGATTACATGAAGTTCCATTTGTTATAGTTTATGATAGGTATCCCCATTTCACTTTTTGTTTTTATAGAGTAATATTGGAGGTAATGGCATCCCAGGTTAGTTTGAGAATGACGTATCATCTATAGATGGATGTTAAGATAGAAAAATCTATACAAATTCTTGAAGACATGGTATGTTCTTGATTTTTTCATTTTAGTGGAGCTTGGGATATCCATTTGAAGATAGATGAGTTTTCTTATAACAACTGTTACTAGTCATCTATCAGGATGTCACCCTGTTAGGCCTTTTCTGGCTACCCATGAAAATTCCTATTATGTTGCTCTGGGATTTGTGAGACTTCCCTAGATGGACCTAGTTTGGTCCAAGGGATGATAGAAATGATTCGATTGATTCATCAAATAATTATGATATCATAGAGATGGAATAAATCTTATTCTGATCATCATTAATTACCTTTGGATTTTATAGTTTGTGACCCGGTTTTTTTGAAAGTTTCACCTTAGTTGGGGAACTGACATCTTGGAAAACAAGGAAAACTTTCTATGAGATATGTGAGACAGTTTGAGGTTGTTGAGAATATTGGTAAGGTGAATTACTCCTTGGATTTCCCACATCAATTAACATTAATTCATGAAATATTCCATGTTTCATAGCTCATAAAGTATATCTCTAACCCATCACCTTTTTTTATCTAGGAGGACCTTGACATGGAACCTAGTTTATGCATTAATGAGATGGCGGTTCAGATTATTGATTCTAAGATGAAGATTATTCATAGAAAGTACATACATTTGGTTCATGTGTTATGGTAGAATGATTCTAATTCAGATGAGACACGGGAGTATGAGGCATTGATGAGAGAGTATTGGCCTCATCTCTTTTATGTGGAGTCTTCTTAAGAGGATTTCTGGGAGTATAAAGTGGTTATTGTATGGTTCTTATAACATCACATTACTTACTTTTAGGTACTTAATGACCTTTTTTATTATCCTTTATTTGGATATTTTTTTTGTGTTATTTTTATGTAATTTTTGAAAAAATTGGATATTTACGGGGTTGTTCATGTCCGGTGCATGTTTAGGGGAAACCGTGAAGTTTGGCCTAGAAAACTATACACCCTATTTAGAGTTTTTGGATGGGGTGTATAGTTGTCACATTGTTAGTGAAAACCATGTTGCCTGCCCTCCAAATCATGTGACCATGGATAGTGGGGGTTTCATTGTTGGAACATATTTAATCAAACTATGTGACCAAACTATGCACCGTTTACAAAATCTTGGTGAGGGTTCATGCTTAGGTACACTGTTAGTACTAACTATGTAGCCTAACCTTTAAAATCATAAAAATAGGTTTTTAGCCCCCCAAAAATTATAATTAAAATTTCAAACTCACCATTATAAATTCAAAATCTCTTATAATTTACCTTAATCTGATTACTTAGATTTTAGAGGCTCTTAAGAGGTGAATTATCTTCTCTGACCTCTCTTCTTCTCATATCGATGTGTCTATGGATGTGTTTGATCTCTCTATAGTGATTGATTTCTCTTTGATTTAGAATTCCTCTATTATATCTTATCTTCTTCTTTTAGAGTGATTAGTCCTCGTATTGTTGATGGATTGGATATTTGATTTTATGTATTACAATTATAGGAATTTCTTCTTGATATTCATCCCCATTGACTCTCCATTATTTATTCCTATTTCATTTGATCGATTCTTGATCATGTGATAAAAGTTTGGATGTTCCATAAGGTTTTTCCCTACAATTGAAAACATTATTTCTTACTTGATTTTAAATATATATTCATCTATTTTTAAGCATTTAATTTTGATGATTTGATGATCAATTTTTAAGGTATGATATTTTTCAAATAAACCTATCTTCAAAGGATTTGAAAATGTGTTTTGATTTGAGAAATGATGGATTGAAATTAATTGTTGTTGATTCTTGATAAAAATGGATTAAAATTAAAGATGGTTTTGAAAGAAATGAACTCTATGAAAATCATTGTTTTGGTTTTGAAATGGAATTGGCATGGTGAAAATGAAATCATGAATTTGAACTGTGAATGATGAACTTAATTGAAATGAATGATTTTCCCATGATTGATTAATTTATTGAATAAAATTTTATCCTAGGTAGTTAGTGGGTGATTGGGAAAAGCATGTTAGGATTCTAACTCCTTATAAATGGATTGATGATGAAAACTCTAACTAAACCAAGTTCATTATGATTTCCCCTAATGGGGTGCTGATTGATTTTATCTCGATGGCCTAAGCCTAGGTATGTGTGCACACTCACTGATCTGTGATGATTGAATGAGAAGTGTGAGGATCTTATATAACAGAACTAACTAACCACAAAGCATATGAATGTGTTTCTTT
Organism: Viscum album; assembly: GCA_963277665.1. Classification (NCBI taxonomy): domain Eukaryota; kingdom Viridiplantae; phylum Streptophyta; class Magnoliopsida; order Santalales; family Viscaceae; genus Viscum; species Viscum album. Next base: position 537,608,565 of record OY728165.1, read on the forward strand.
GTTTCTGTTTTATTACTTCAGTTCAGTGATTATATAACTATTTTATTCATGACCTTTATATTTTATGAAAAATTTCATTTAATCCTATCTTGATTTTTTTTCAATTAATTTTACTTGAAATATAATTTGACCAAAAATGTGAAAATGGATTTCTATGCCTTGTTTATTTAAAATTTAAAGATATATGGTTTATTTTTATTGGAATTATTTATGGAACATTTGGTGGAATCTTACTAGTATATTTAGATCACACCTTATATTTTCCATTCAGAATTTGTAGATTATGTTATACCAAATATGGGAAAAGGGAAAGTGTCACTTGAAGGTAGAGGAAGTACTCGATCATGAAACCTTGTGGGATAGTGGTGAAAACTAGAGTTGTGATCCACTCATCTCATAGAGTTTTTATTTTTAGTATTTATGGATTTTCTGTCATCTTTTGATAATTTTTTACTTTGGGATGTTTATCTATCTTCATGTGGTAATTTTCTACTTAAAGAGTGTTTGGAATGTCGACTATTTTTTGTTTTATCTTTTTTTTTTGTTGTATCTCGATGGCTGTTCTTGTGACTAAATCATTCCATTCAAATTTTTACTTGATTCCAGGTGCTAGTATCTAACCTATGGGGATCAGGAATACCATTCGGGTTACATCAGGGCTCAGGTATCAGTGTACCAAGGTAATCAGGATGGTTCATGAAATAAGATTTAGTAATCCTATTCTTAATGGTCAACATATTAAACATATATTAACTATGTAACTCAATAACATCAAATGTTATGATTTCAACTTCAATTATCTACTTATATCTATTTATGAGTTTAAAATAGTCATCCTTGGAACCCTTTCTATTAATATATTCCCTTGAGATCCTATGGAGATCAATGTAACTATTTACATCCTTACTTACCAGAATATCTTAAACTTATTTAAGATAAAGTGTCATTGAAGTTGTTATGATGATTGAATATGACTCTTTATATTTCTATTTACCACCATACCCTAAAAATATTATAGGATATTAAGTGAAATTCACTTTGAATTTTGGATTATATAATCCTTTAGGAAATAATGATATTCACTTTCTCAAGGTAACTAAATTTAACTCCTTACATTTATTTTTACCATCACATATTCTAAACTCTTTAGGATATTAAGTGGAAATCACTTTAATTTTATACTAGTATAATTGTTTGTTTATTAAATTTGAACCTCAGAAAGATCAAAAATACTCTCACTATTCTCTTAAACACTATATTCTCTTAGAATATATACTAAGATACAAAAAAACCTCTGTTTAGGAAATAATAATTATTTCATTTTATTAATATTTAATAGATAAAATATTTATTCCAAATAATATATGGTATTTTTTGTGTTTGGAGTATTTTTATCTAAAAATAAGACTTTATTCATTAAAATATACCACTAATGGGTAGTGGTAACACCTTCCCTCATATTTTAATAAACATCTAGATGAATTCTCTATCCTAGATAAAACATTTTTAACCAATTCTTCTTCTCAAAACATGTTATAGAACTTGATGAATCATTAACCATGTTTATAGAATTCATTATATCATATTTTTCATAACAACACTTTGTTAACAAACAACTCTTATCACATAAAAGAAATGAGATATCTATACAATCTTTTATTTAGATTAATCTGATCTTGATAAACTTATTTACATTCAAATCATTCAAATATCAACTATGTAATTCATCAATTTAATGAAAACTATAAGCTTCATCGATTCTTCTTTTGATTTTGAAAAAATTTATGTTTTAACACTTTTAAAACATACAATTGGTATCACATACCCTTAAAAAGTGAATAATTTATTTCTATAACACTAATACCTAATAAAGACATTATGGAGTTTTACAAACCCCTTTAGGTATCTTGAATAATTCCATCCTATAGAATCATTACTCATTATTCCAAATATAACCAGGTTTCAATGACCATGATTGGATACATAAAGAAACATTACTCTACTCTCTAAAAAACTTTTTTTCTTCCTATTTAAACGTTTATCAACTTTTAATATCTACACATTAATAAAACTTGGATGTCATATGCCCACGTAAACTATCCTCATCACTTTTAGAATAATAGGGTATACATTTCTTAAACTCATTTATATTGATGGAACATTTACATAGATGAAAATAGTATGAATTCCTTAACCATAACAAGCCTTTTAGAAAATCATAAGTTTATCCAAGTCATTGGAATACTCAATCCTATTGATTATCATTAATATACCCAAACATATTGAGTTTATGATACTAAAATTTACTAGTTCATTTTTGATCTAATATATATGAAAACCTAATTGAGTCATTTTATTCTTCTCATGAGAATCTAAATTCACCTATTGAGAATCTTTAAAACTTGGTTACTCAGGAAGGTATTAGTATAACACATAAAATATTTCCTTATGATTGAGAAATTTTCTTAAGTTACCAGTATTAATAGTTTCTTACATTAAGTTTATCCTTCCAATAGGATTGATCTCAAAGCTATGTTTATTGATGATGTTACTATTTTTCTACAGTGTAATATTTTATCAAATGAGTGTCATGTTTTAATAACATTTGATAAATAATTTTATTAAATATTATCCCACAAAAATGATGACCCATTTATAATAACATAATATCCATTAGTGGTCCAAGATTCATATTTTACGATGAAATGATTTTTTTTATGGTGTTCATATCACTGCTTAACAATTTAAGTAAGGAATCATCCTAAACATATCATATTTTATTCTATGATAGTGAAGAAAATAACTCTTTTCCAATCCAAAATATAGATAAACTCAACTCTATTCCTCTAGTATCTTAACCCTTATGGTTTCCCAACTAAGTGTTACCTAAATAAAATGGAAATATTTGGTAAACTAACTCTTAGGTTTAGCCATTTCCACCATACCTTATACAAGATAATCCATAGGCACTATATGATGACAAAACCTACACGGTTGAATAATTGAGGTCTTGACATGTGTCACTTTTTAAGGAATCTAACACTTATTATATTAAGGGTATTTAATCTCATCATATTACCTCACATAATTCCCTTTATGAATTCATTCTTCTAATAATTTAGTTTTTAAATATTATTACTTATAAAAAAATCAATATGTTTAAACTATATTGATGTGTAAATCTTTACACAACTCATAGTTTATGTTACTCACCCAAAAATAGAAGAAAAACATATTTATACACTTAAAAATTCATCTTATGATTAATTTATATGAAATTTTAATATAAAGGTTTAAAATTATATGAAATTTATGATCTTCAATTTAGTAAGTCTAGAGTCATAGATATCTAATGATCACATTTCTATAATAAGGCATAAGCCTCTACGTTAGTGGGATGTCCAACCCAAAGCCCATATACCCAAGAATAATTTACTCCAGATAAATTCTAATTAATCATAACACTAACACCTAATATGTATAAACTACAATAAACATCTAATTTTAAGCTGATAAATTTAATTTCAAACTAAATTCTATGTAAATGGAAACTAAATCCATTATCATACATATCATGTAACTCCTTAGATACATGTATGATAATATATAGAAGCATTTTTTCAATTTAAATTAAAGAATACACATATTCTTGATATAACCAATTTATATCCATGAATAATAAGCAATATAATAACTTTTAAATAAATAAACAATTCACATATTTAAACATGAGATAACAATTTATGAACAATTCCTAAATAAAATTTAATTATAAACACTTTATAATTTTAACCATGCATTATGAAAATTCCATAATATTTAATATAATCTCTTTATACTCATTTCATAATATATAATACTTAATATTTTTCATTATATAGAATTTTACTATAAATATATGATAATTCATGAAATATAAACATTATATTTCTTTATTTATATTATATAAACTATTTAAACTATATGAATATCACATACGTAACAATAGTTAAACATTTATCAAATTAATAATCAAAACTCTTTTGTTGTGGTCGAAATAATATCCCAAATAAATCATTTTAATTTGAAAAATTCAAATTATTCAATTATGAACAATTCATAATTAAATAATAACACTTTTATATTTTAGACTTATTTTTTAATTTATAAAATATCCTTATGATTCCTAAATAAAAACTTTATTTCTAAGTAATGATTAATTATATATAATTTAATTTTTTTTAATATTAACACTTAATATTATGGAATATTTAATAATAAATGTTTCATAAAAATTTTATTAATTAATTATATACTATTTATAATTAATAAATTTACAAACACTTTATAAATTAATAAATATCCCCAAAATATATTGCATTATTATTTATAAAAAAATTATAAATAATATAATTCAATTCATAGTTGGATTTAAATAAAAAAAATCTAAATCGATCAAATTTAATGACCTAGGCCAAGTTGTATAATGTGACACAAATCATATATAACAATTTAGGGGAAACCATAAGTTGTTATTAATAAGCTAAAAGTGCTCACTATAAGTGGTATTTTATGACTAATAACCCTATCATCTTCTATAATAACCCAATAATATTTAATGATTGGCATTGATATCTCAAAATCATTAAAATGATCTATTTTTTAAAACCACAGTGTAGTGATATCAAAAATAATAACATCTGGGAGTTGTATGTTATGACTAATAAAAATATACAGGATGTTTATTGAGTTGTTTATTAGGATATCCCATATCATAAGCCATGACTCAACCAGATTGAAAATATTTCTAAATTTTATTTTATGATTGGAGTTAGGATATGTAATAAAATTTCAAAACATCATTTATCAATATGATTTCACAAATCAAAATTTATGGTAAGTCTTTAATCCCACTTTTGGGTTTTAAATGATCTAATAATAATTTTTAAACATAGTAGAAGAAATATAGAAACCTAATCCAAGATCACCATTCTATAAATATAAAATCGTGCATAAATTAAAAATGAAAAAACTTATATACCTTACACTGAATTCATTTCCTTCTATTGTTGTATCCATATTTATCTTATATTCTTAATGAATATCACATAGAGGAAGATGAATGATATCCATCCTATGGAAGTATCCAAATTCTACCAAATCACTCGACACTTGAGTGGGGTCCTCTACTCTCCATGACATGCTTGCACCTCATAATGTAAATTAAGTGTGAAAATAAATCTATAAGGAGGGGAGTTCTGGTTGAGGATTCAGTAGTATTTCTTACACACCATAACATGGTAAATTCTACTTTATAAATACATTAATTATTATCCTATGTTATTTATTAATTTAATAATTTTTTTAACTCATAAGTAAATTACTCAACTAGTTTGTTCAACCTATTCTATGAATACATTAGATGCCTATGTGTTTTATATTATGGAACAATTTACATAATGATTACCAGTTTTTAAGATTTATCAAACAATAAAAATGAATTTTTTTTCTACCATATCTATCATAGTATTTATTAGTTTATCATACCTTATGATTAAGATCAAAACATTCAATATGATATCACTCAATTATACAATACGATTGGGTTTGGCAGTGGCATGAAATCATTATTTCATGCCTTATAATATACCATATCATGAAAGTTCACATAATAAAAAAATATCATATACCCTTTGTTTCTACATGTCATATAATACAACATGTTTATATCATTACTTGTATTATAGTAAAAAACACATTATATGTGTAATGAATTTAGGGAATATCTCCTTCAGTAATTTCATTCTTATTTTATTTTAATGTTTTTATTGATTTTTTCTTATGATACCTATAAATTAATATATATTCATGTTATCTAGAATGTTTTTTGATGATATTTGTTCCTATATATAATATATAATACATTTTTGGACAATTTTTTTGATTCTCTTTACTTTAAATGAGATTTATAATTGATTTTTAGTTTCAAAATGGTTTTCAAGAAAGGTTATAATTTTTCAATTATCGGTTTAAAGCTAAAGTCCTATTTAGAATCTTGTATAAACTGTTTCTATACTATAAGCCACACCCTTGGTTTGATTCACATTTAATCATTTATTATATGAGATTATGTATATTATGAGTTTACTTTTATCATTATTTGATGTTTAAGTAAATGGAAAGGGTCTATTTATTAACAAGTATTTGGTGGTGAGATGTGTGAATGATATTGTGACTAATTATCTTGTGTTACGTTGTTTACATGTAACTGATGATATGATAAAATGTTCCCTCATCTCCATTGTAAATTTTCATGGGAACCATGAGTATCTATGTGTGAAATCAAAAGATGGTTTCTATGGTAGTCATGATGTGACTCTAAAAAGTAACCTCTAGTGTATAATAGGATTTGTCTATAAGGAGTGATTCCTAGTGTGGCTAGGTTAGAGAAATTAAGGGGGTTATTTGTTAGGAAATTTATTGAGGGACCAGTAGATGATTCCACCCGAGTATGTCTAGGATTCCTTTACTAGTTCCTAAGGTGTTTTCCAAGATATATATTGATCTAACATAGTTTTACCATATTATTGAGTCTTGATTATATCTTTGTTTCCTTACTATTATTGTCATAATATTTTCCCTTGGTTTTTTTATTTAATATGTACTATTTTTTATTATTTATTTTCATTCTTAATAATGTTTCTATTTTTAATAAATGGATTTCCCTCTATCACTTTTACTTCTATATTCTCACTTTATTTACATATGTTTTGTTCATTATGGTTTATACTTTTGATTTTTGTTAAATTTGAATTTCCCTACTATGGTCATATCACCTTTGCAACTAGTTTTAAAATATATTTTTCATTTAAAATAAATTTAAATCAATATTTATTCTAATAATAACCAGGGGTATTATTTCTAATGTTTTCAAAGTGATTATTCTTAAAAAAATACTATAAATGTCATTGGTTTCTAAAAAGTAAGAAATTGTTTCCTTAAGGAATAAAATTTTGTTATTGGTTCTTATCATGAACCAATCTATAACTAAAATCTATTTTTTATTTGTATTTCATGCTAGAATTTATTAAATTTATTATAAAATTATTTTCATAAACTCTTTGATGAAATCCTATTGGTCACATTTAGCTTACACACAACATGCACACCCGGGTGTATATTTAGCTCTCTATATTTCTACATATACAAATTTTATGATCACATGTTGATGACAAGTGTCACCGTACCATTCAATGCTTGTTTTGGGATGCAAAGGTGGCCTTGCGTCCCATGAAGATGATTGTGTTAGTTCGATTTTGTTGGATTGTCTCAGGATGTTTTGTATTAGCCTACTCAACCACATTTTATTTATCGTATCTTTTGTTCAGTTTTGTTTATTTATTATTTTCATGTTTTACTTAAAAGTGATTTTGGTTATTCCTGTTGAGTTATTCCCCATTTGGTTTGGATTTTTATTTAAAAATAGTATATTTTTATGGTGCATGGAGGTAGAATGTATAAGCACACCATGTTGGATTTCGAGAATGGTCCCACTTCTTATTTGTTTTTATTTTAGGGTGAAATCATTCCCATGTGGTTATATATATAATAATGGGGCTTACCATGATCCCATGGAGATCAAAAATGCATGTCGGGCGTTATGATGGGCTGAATCAAGTGACATGGCAGGTTGACCTGAGTTGGTTTGTGAGGCACACCCTTCTTCAAGCTATTGTGCATTCCATTCCTTTAATTATAATACTTTTTCATCCATTAACTCATGAACCTATCCAAATTAGAACATCAATTATGGTTCTAGGAATAATATACACCCTCCATAGGGTCGTACGCAAAACATGGTTATGGAACATACTTGGGAATCACAACCAGGATGGACTTTAGAAGGACCCCTCATCCACCAAACTCAACACACATAGATATAGAGAAGTGATTCCATACCACTAGAGCACCTAAGAGCCCTATTTTTAACACTCTCCTCCTCTATGAACTCTTATAAGTGATTTTCAAATCAAAACCTATGGTAAAGTAAGGGAAAATAGTGGTTTCTAAATCAAATAAGAGTTACATACACATAACCCTCACTGAAGACCACATCTTCCAAGTCATTACATGGACTAAGGTGAAGAAACCCATTTAAGGAGATCACTATACAAGTAGGGAGAAATTTCATGGTGTTGAAGTCTCTCAAACTTAGATTGCAATGACCCAAACTTTATAAGTGGTATTTGTTTCCTGAATAAATGTGTGTTATATTATATTATATAGTACTATACACAACAAACACATAGGAAAAACAACAGAACGTTATTTCATTATATTAAATCATTACCTTATTCATAAATTAAACCTTTGAAAATTCCAAATATTACTATGGCACAAAAATAAAAAATATAAAAACTAGAATGGAAAATTTTGAATCATCCCAATCTGCTCAAATTATCACCCCCACTTTGAAAAAAAAATAAAAATATTAATAAACTAATATAAATTTTAGAAAATTAAAATATATAACTGTGGTATTAATTTTATTGAATAGTGTGTGAAGAAATTAAAGGGTATTTATATAAGTTAATGTGGTTTTTGTAATTGTAACTTAACCACTGGGAATAGTAACCTGGTTATTAGAAATAGTAACCTAGCTGTTGGAATTGTAATTTGACCTCAAAATAATAAAATTTAATATAAAAAAATTATCATAAGTAATTTAAGAAAATATATATATTATATTTCTATAAAAAAATAACAAGATTAAAAATTCAATGAACTGTAAGAACATTATTAATAAATTGTATTTTAATGTATTTCTTTAAAATCATAATTTTTATGTTAATAATTTAAAATTACCTCTGTTAGAAATTTATTTTGAAAACATAAATTTCATTTTTATTATCAACATATCAAAAATATATATGTGTGATTTTTTGGTAATTTTTTGAAATACTTCAATTTTTAATTAAATAGTAAAAATACAGTTTTTTCATTAACATTATGTTTTAAATTACATCATTCATGATGTAATAATGACCAAATAAATACAATAATTTTATGATCTATCCAAAACATGTTTAATAAGTTAAATACTTAATTAAATTAAAATTAAAAACCTAAAAAGTGTTTTCTAAATTCTAAAATGATAAAACATTCCACTACAAAACAATGTATCATCTTTCAACATTCCATTTTAATAAACTAATGAAATATGTTTCGGAAAGATTTAAAAGACCTAATATAATTTTATTTTATTAAAATATGACTTAAAATTTCATTAATATCACTATTAAAATTTTTATAGTGAAATTATATTTTATCAAATATTTTAACTCAAAAATACCTCTCTCCTCAAGTATAAATACCTGGTCTCCCTTCCCTTGGAAAACCAGTTCTACCTCGCATAAAAAATACAAATATCTTCCTAAATTCTATATATTAATCTCCTTATCATCCTTAGGTACTTTTCTGAGTCACTTGACTCCAATAATTTAAGTATTTTAATGTCATATAAAAGAAGCAATACAGAGAAGATGGTATGGTTCTATCAACTTTTCTTCTCATTTTCCTCTTCTCTTCCTCATTTTCTCTATTACATTCAAACACAAGCCTTATAAAATCAATTAAGTAGTATTTTAATATTATATTAATTATTTTAAACAACTATAATGATTATATTTATGACATATTGTTTTTCACACTTCTCTTCCTCCTCTTTTGACAATATCTTGTCAATAATTGGTTAACAGCCTACAGGGGCATTGCTAACTCTCTACTTATCAACACCTTAATATATGAATATTATAAATTATATAAATTATGTAAATATATATTTAAATTTATTTTATAATATTTTATAATTAATTTTAATTATATATAAATGACCATGAATAAAAATATTGAAATCAAAACAAAATAAAATAATTTAATGAAAACATGACATCAAAATAATTCACATTTAACAAATAGTATTATAAAATTGAATAAAATAATTATAATGGGTTAATACTGACATAAATGAATATTATTAACTTCTAGTTTCATTATTTAATAAAAAAATTATTATTCAAGAAGTGTTAATAAGATGAAACATAAAAGGATTTAAGGTAAGGGGATTCTTGAACCCAAATAATTCTTATGGGTTATCTCCTATATCACATTATTATTAGTATGAATATTCATATAATATCCTTAAAATGTATCTTTACTATTATTTCCCTTTTTCTGATGATATGAATGTTTTTTACCCTATCCAAATTATTTTTAAGACAATTTCAAATATTTTTTAAAATAAATTTATTTTCCAAAACATTGCATGAACTCCATTTGAATTGATTATTATCCATTAAAGAATGGTGATATTTTATTCCAAAATATTATCTCTGTTATTAGTTTGGGAACCCCAAAGTTTATTTATTAATGTATATTTTATGAAAAATCTATGAAACCCATTATTTTTCATGGGTTTATTTCATCACTACAATTGTTATAGGTTCTCTTTCCATGTGGCATGCTTGATCATGAGAATTTTAGGATGTGACATGTGGGTCCAAAATTATATATACCTACAATGAATTTGTTAATGTGATATATCTCATGATATTATATGTATTATTCCTGAACATTATACTATATTTTTTCACAATTATGGTGTTATGATTTATGCACATATGTTATGCATGAACATGATGCTATATTTTTTCACAACTATGTGTGGTATTTTGACTACCATGTTATGATGTATCATTATTATCCATATGCCACATTCCATGCTTTTTTCAAATTATGATCTCATACTTATTATATGATTATTATTATTATTATCACTCATGTACTATTTATTCATGTCCCTTATTCCTTTTAGGTTATCCATTCAATTACTAGTATTTTAGATCATCCCTTTATTTGATATATATCCTCAGGTGAATACATGTACTAAAGATAACATTAAAGATTTTAGAGGGACTATGATGAAGTATTGAAATAATTTTTATGTTTTATTTTGTACAAGAAATGTATAAACCAAATTTTCCCAAGATACTAAACCATTTGATCCTTGAATGTATTAATATTATGTTATTAATCTAAAAAGGATGTAACAGTCGTGTAAGAAAAATTCAGGTTGCTATAGTTGGTATCAAATGTATGGTTTATTTAATTTTGGAATTAGGTCTAGAAAATACTAGTAAAAACCCTAGGGATAGGTTTTATTTTTAAGGAAAACATCCTAATGTTTTGTTAAAGCATAAGTTCATGTGGTTTTTGAAAAATGAAATCAATTTCTAGATACTATAAGTGGATGTGGATCTACAAAATATGCACCTAGGGGTAATAACCCTGAAAAGGGTCATTGTTTATTAACTTGGTCTGACTTGGTGCATGATAAAGACATCTTATTGTACACCTAGTTTGACGCTCCCGGTGGATATTCTTTATTTAACCACAAAATCTATAAAAAAATTGAAGGATATATAGATAAATAATTATTATTATTAAAGTTAGAATATGATTAAAGTGCATGATTCTAAAATCATCATTTGAGAATAAGGTTATGATATACATAGGGATCCCCTAATATTTCACTTTAGAAATGATTTTCACATGAGAATAAAATATTTATTCATGATTTGTCAACTTATGTTTTTTCCAAACCTTTTCTATTTTAGAAAATGTTGGGCACTAGGAGAAACCATACCAAAAACCCATTTGAGGGATAATGCAATGATAGTATGAATGATATTACCAATTTAACGGGAATTGGAGTTCAAAACATCAGTGTGATGCTTACCCAGCTGTCTCATGATATGAATAATAACCTCAACTATGCGTAATGCCCCCATTCACCCAAGAAGGTGAAACTATACATCAGTTCCATTATGTGGAAACGACCACCAATATTTAGTGGATCTTGAAATCCACTTTTCATAGAATAGTGGGTTAAATCAATAAAAAAGAACTTTTGTGTGATCCACTATTCTCATAAGGATAAAATTACCATGGTTACCTATTCTTTAGATTGAAAAGTTGATCAATGGTGATCATTGATAAAGACTACAAATCCAAAATATGAATTAGAATAAATGGAGTTGGAATACTTGAATAATATATTTCTTAACAAATATTTCTTTTGAAATATTCACATAAATATAGAAAGGTAATTTCTAGAGCTTAAGAAAAAGGAGAGTGAATTTATCATTGATTGCAAGGAAAAATTTCATGGTTTGAAAGATATTCTTTAAGTTTTTTTATAAAAATGATAGAAAATAGATAGATTATTTAGTGGTTTAAAACCATATATTAAAAATAATATAACTATCTAAGACTTTAGGAGTTACGAAGAGGTTGTTTAATGTCCTCTCAATATAGATATGGGGTTCAGAGAATGGTCTCATGGATATAAAGATAAGAACATAAGGATGGAGTTTCAATCTATGGGATAGAATGATAAAGGAGGAAAGAAGACCTAACCACCCTCATATAAAATATGTGGAAAGAAGCATCATGGTAATTTCCTTAAAGGGAGAAGGATATTTTTTAAGTGTACGAGATAAGGACATGAAGCTCATGAATTTAAAAGAGACATAAAGAATTTATCCATCATGATTGAGGAAAGAAAGGAACCTACCAACAAACTACCCATGGTTAAATGATTAATTTTTAAGTAGAAAGGTCACTATAAATCCAATGCACTAATCTATGGGTCTTAGAGGGTAATCAACATTAGGAACCACTAAAGTCAAAGAATCAAGGGAAAGCTTATTCCATCACCGTCGCTGAGGTGGAATAGGAAAATGAAGTCATACAAGGTACACTTAATATTCACTCAAGAGTGGAATAACTTTTATTTGATTATAGTTCTACTCATTACTTTATATCTTGTACATTTTCTAGAATTGTTGAATCATATCCTTGGTTCCTTGAACTAGAGATGTCCCTTAAAAAACTAAGTGGTGTGATCATTGAAACCCAAGTGTTAGACTCTTCTATTATTATCATCTGTTGAAATATTATTACAACAAATATTATAATTGTTTCCTTGGTGGAATTTGATGTTATATTAAGCATGGACTGGATCCTTTTATATAGTTATTACATCAACTACTAGGAAAAGGAAATTACCTTCCATATTCTAAACTATCCCATGCTACTATACAAATTCAAGGAAGATCATGAATCTCCTGTAGATAATCCCTCAATAGTGTGGGTGATGATACCCAGTAAAGAAGTATATATTTCCCAAATGGTTGAGTCAAAAGAAAGCATCAACCTTAATGATGAACCTATTATGAGGGAATATACTGAAGTATTTCCTTAAGATGTTCCCAAACTTCCCCCAAATCATGAGGAAGATTACTCAGTAGAACTCATACATGGATCCAATACTATCTTTAAATACCCCTATAAGATGTCCCTGGTAGAACTAGAAGAGTTAAAGACGAATTTATAAGAGAATTTAGACAAAGGTTTCATATTCCCTAGTGCATCACCTTGGGCTATTCTAATTCTCTTTTTCTAGAAAAAGGATGGATCTATGTGGAATTGCATTGATTATTGGGATCACAACAAGATCACTATAAAGAATAAGTATCCCCTTATAAGGATTAATGACTTGTTTGATTAAATTCAAGGAGCTCAGTACTTCTCAAAGGTGGATCTTCATTATAGATATCATTATATGAATGTTAAGAAGGAATATAATCATAATATAGTCTTCCGTAAAATATATGGACACTCTGAGTTCATAGTGATTCCCTTTAGACCTACTAATTCAGATATAATCTTCCTGGAATTGATGAATAGATTATTTAGATACTACCTTGAAAAATTTATGGTAGTGTTTATTGATGAAAATATCATTTTCTATAGGTGTAATTAGTAACATGAAGGGAATATAAGGATTATGTTGACAATATTATGAAAAGAGAATATGAATTCTAATTTCATAAAGTGTGACATTTGGATATAGAAATTCACATTCTTAGGTAACGTTATCACTAGTTAGGGAATTTATATAGACCCTAAAAGACAAATAGAATTTAAGAATGGCCTAAACTCTCAAGTGTCATGTAAATCTCTAGTTTCCTTGGATTATATGGGTAATATGAATTTTTTTTATAAATTTATCGTGATTTTTTAACCCACTAACTAAGTTTACATGAAAAGCGGTAATGTATGTCTAAACAGAAGAATGTGAGTAAATATTTAAGGATTGAAAGAAGTGGAAAATCATTGTTCATGTACTCACACTACCCTCAAGTGTAGAATTATTTTTGATAAACAGTAATTCTTAAAAGAAAAATTTGGGTTTTATACTCATAAAAATTTGAAAAAGTGATAGCCTAAACCTAATGAAAATTGAATATCCATGAAAATAACTACCTGACGCATGATTTGTAGTTAGTAGTTATTATCTATGATTGAATATTTAGTGGTGCTAACTCTATGGTGAGAATTTTGACATATATATGGATAATAAGAGTCTAAAATATATATTCACATATAAAGATATCAACATCTATCAATGAAGATGGTTAGAGATAACCAAAGACTATGATTGATCTATTCACTACCATCCTGGAACAATAAATAAGGTAGTTGATGCTCTTAGTAGGAAAGAACCTGCCACTCTATAGATGATATGGATTGAGAAAGACCCTAACATTATGGATATGTAAAGGATGGAACTAGATATCATAACTACATGGAATAAATCCTACCTTTCATAAATTATTTCCCAACAATCTATCCAAGAGAAGATCAAGGATGTGTGGATGGATGATTTGGATCTTCAAAAAAATGTGGGAGCTGTAAAGGAAGGGAAACTTAATGAATTCCAAATTGATGAAGGTAGTTTGATTATTTTTGGAACTAAAATTTGTGCGCCTTAATCACATAATATAAAAAATCTATTGGATAATTATCATAGCTCATATTTATCAATCTATACTAGAAGTACCAAGATGTACCATAATCTTCTAGGGTACTTATTGTGGGACAACATGAAGAAGGATATTTCTGAGTACACCTCAATGTGCTTGGTATGTCAAAAAGTTAAATTAAAGAGACAAAATTCCAACATGATTATGCAACCATTTCTTATACCCACATGGATATTAGAGAATATCACCAAGCTCTTTCTTACAGGTCTCCCAAATACATCTAAAGGAATCAATGCAATATGGTCATGGTAGATCAACTCACCAAGAGTTCCCACTTCATTTCTATTCTAGAAGATTTATTTATTGACCAAATTTTCAATATATATATAAATTAATTGGTGATTATTCATGGGGAACTACTTTTGATCATTTCTAGACATGATCCAAGGTTTACTTCTAAATTCTAGAGAAGTATCCAACATGCTCTGAATACTGAATTGAACTTTAGTATAGCCTATCATCCCCAACCCGATAAACAATATGAAAGGACCATTAAAACACTTAAGTACATACTAAGAACATGTTTAATGGAATTAAAAGGATTATGGGAATAAAAAATCTCATCGGTTGAGTTCTCATACAAAAATTGATTCTACTCAAGTATTTAAATGGCCCTATTTGAATCTCTATGTGAGAAGTAATGTAAAAAATCTTATATGTTAGGATGAAGTTGGTGAAAATAAGCTACCTAGACCTAATATCGTAAAATAAATGATAGAGAAGTTTCAATCCATCCAAAAACATATAAAATATACTCGAATTCATCATAAGATCTATATTAACAACCATCGAAGGAACCTGGAATTTAAAGTTGGAGTAAAAGTGTTTCTTTAAATATCACCGTGGAAGAGAGTCATGTAGTTTGAAAAGAAGGTTAATCCTAGTCTGAGGTATATTAGACACTTTTATATCCTTGATTTCATAGAATTAGGGTCCAATTAGATATCAATTCCACCAAACATGGATCAAGTTCATAATGTATTCTATGTATCTCTCCTAGGAATTACATACATGGTCCATTAAATGTATTGGTCTATAGGTGGTATAACTAGAGTATGAACTCTCTTATGAGAATAATTTGGTAAATATCTTGAACTATAGAGATAAAGCTCTATGTAAAAATATAAATCACCTTGTAAAAGTGTTGTGGATGAACCATAAATATGAAAATTCTACATGGAAACCTGGGGAAACAATGAAATAGAAATACCCATTTTTATTCTAAACTGAGAATATTAGTTGAAATTTTGAGGATAAAATTTATAAAGGGGGAATAATGAAACGACCCATACTTTATGAATGATATTTTTTCTAAATAAATGGGTGTTATGTTTTATTATATAGTAGTATACACATACAAATCATATATAAAAAACAATTCATTTCATTAATCGATATCATTACATTAGTAAATAAATAAACCCATAAAAATTTCAAATATTACAATGGTACAAAAAATAAAAAATAAAAAAAGTAGAATGGGAAAATTTGGATCATCCCTGTCTGCTAGAATTATTGTCCCCACAAAAAAACACTATAGAAAAGAAAACAAATATTAATAAACCAATTAAAATTTTTAAAAAAGGAAAATTTAAAACCTTGGTAGGAATTTAAGTGAATTAGGTGTGAAGTAATTAAAGGGTACTTATAAGAGGTAATGTGACTATTAGAATAGTAACTTGACTATTTTGAATAGTAACATAACCATTGGAAATAGTTACATGACCATTGGAATAGTAATTTGACCTAAAAATAATGAAATTTAATATAAATAATATTCACCATGAATAACTTAATAAAATATAAATATTATAGTTCCATAAAATAAATATCAAGATTAAAACTCAAAGAAATTATATGAATGTTTTTAATAAACTATATTTTAATGTATTTCATAAAAATGTTAATTTCTATATTAATAATTAAAATCACCTTTGTTTGAAAATTATTTTGATAAAATTAATTTCATTTTTATAATCATCATTTCAAAATTTTCTAAGGGTGATTTTTTTGTAATTTTCTAAATTAATTCAATTTTTAAGTGAATAGTAAAAATATAGTTTTATTCATAAACAGTATGTTTTAAATTACATAATTCATGATATAATTATGACCTAATAAATTATATATTTTTATTATCAACCAAAAAATTGTTTAATAAGTTAAATAAATAATTAAATTCAAATTCCAAACCTAAAAAATTGTTTTCCAAAATCTAAAATGATAAAGTTTTCTATTAAAATAACTATTTTTTATTTTTCAAATTTCCTTTTTAATAAAATAATAAAATAGTTTTTATACATATTTAGAAGTCCGAAAATAAATTTATTTTATTTAAATATAACATAAAATATCAATAATGTCTCCATTACAATGTTTACCATGGAAATTATGTTTAATTAAATATTTTAACTCAAAAATATCCCTCTCTTCAATGAATACCCCCTCTCCCTTCCCTTGGAAAATCAATTGTCCCTCACTTAAAAAAAGACAAATATCTATCCAAATTACCTATATTAATCCCATAATCATACTTATATACATTATTGAATCACTCAACCACAAGAATTCATGGATTTTAGTGTTGTATAAAAGAACCAAAAATGAGAAGAGGGTAAGGTTGCATTAAATTTTCTTCTAATTTTTCTCTTCTATGACTAATTTTCTTTAATCCATTCAAACCAAAACCTTCTAAAATTAATTAATATGTAATTTAACTTTATAATAATGATTTTAAACTGCTATAATTATTATATTTATAACATATTGTATTCCATACTTCTCTTCCTACTCTTTTGACAATGTCTCATCAACGGTTAGTTAACCCCCTATGAGGAAATTTCCAACTCTATACTTATCAATTACTTCATTTATGGTTAGTTTTAATTATATATAAAATATAAATGAGTAATTACATGTATTTTAAGCTTCTATAATTAATTTTAATTATGTATAAATGACATTGAACAAAAATAGTGAAATCAAAATAAGATGGGATAATTTAATGAAAACATGACATCAAAACAATTCATGTTTAACAAAGAGTATCATAAAATAGAATACAATAATTAAAAATTTAAAAATAGTGACATAAATTAATAAAATTGACTTCTATTTTCATGTTTTAACAAACATAATATTTTTATACATTAAGTTTAAATGATAAAAAATAACATTATTTAAGGTAAGAGGATGTTTAAACCCAACTCTTTTTTTTGAGTTATATCCTCCATCACATTATTTTTAGTATAGATATTCCTCTAATATTATTAAAATTTAACTTAAATATGACTTTACTTTTCTATCTATGGATATAAATGTTTCTACCTTGTATAAATTATTTCTAACACAATTTCCAAAAAAAATAAAAATGAATTTATTTTCCAAAACATCGCATTGACTCCTTTTTGTGATGTTTCATATCCACTAAATAATTATGATCTTTTATTCCAAAAAATGATCTCCATTATTCGTTTATTAACCCAAAGGTTTATTTTTTATTTTATTTTTTATAGAAACTCAGTGAAACTCATTCTTTTCTATGGGTATATTTCATTGCTGCAATTTTTATATGTTCTATTTCCATGTGGCATGCATGATTATGAGGATTTTATAATGTGATAGGTGGACTAAGATTTTTATATACCTCCAATTAAAAGGGTAATCTGATATATCTCATGATAATATGTGTATTATGTATGAACATGATGCTATATTTTTTCACAATTATTATGTTATGATTTATTCACATATGTTATGTGTGAGCATGATACTATATTTTCTCACAACTATGTGTGATATTTTGACCACTATTTAATGATGTTTCATTATTATGTATATTAAAGATTCCAAGACTTTTTATAATGGTTCCCTTATGATAATGATGATTATCACATGTTTATTATATGATTATGATTATTATGCTCACCCATTTACTTTTTATTCATGTCTCTTATTCATTCTTTGTTATCCCTGCCCTTACTAAGATTTTAGCTTTCCCATTTCTTTGATGTATATCCTTAGGTAAATTCATTTACTAAAAATAATATGATATATTTTAGAAAGACTAAAAATAAGTATTTAAATATTTTTTATGTTTTATTATATATACATGATATATAAAGCTAATTTCCCCAAGATAATAAACATTTTTATCGGTGAATTTATTAATATTATGTTGTTTATATTAAAAATTATGTGAAAATAATTTAAAAAAATTGGTTTTCTCTATAGATCTACTACATCTATCCCTTGAAGGATAACTTAGGAACCCCACTCACCCAGATCACCTACCTATGTAAAGATTCACTATTCCCTTATAGTGGTTTATAGGACTTTATTGTTATTCATTCTCCTAGGTCCATACCTAAAAAATCATAATTAGAAAATCCATAGACCTTGGTCTCCCAATGTACAAGACTAGTTCATTTTCCAAATTCATATAACCCTAAATATCATGTATTCCTTTGATAATGTGAATCTGATATATTATAAAATATCCCCCTGGTATTAATCCTCCCTTCAAGGATCCTTGGGGTATTTTAAATCATGTAATCCTTTAATAATGATGACTCACTATGATAAGGAAACTAGTGGCATATCTACCACCCTTGTTTTCCCATATTAGACACTATTTACTCGTAAACACCTCATTTGTGCCTAATTAATGAGATCAACATGAAAATAGGCTACCATTTTAGCATAAGCGTCTCTATACCTTCATCTAACCCATCTGTTAGAATAAAATAAATAGGGTTTTTAACATATAAGCCTCACTCTAAACTATTTCAAAATAAATGTTTCCTAGTGTTCAAAGTCATATGACCATAAATTATAAGGCACATTTTTTCAGATGCATGACCTTAAAAGACACACCATTTTTCCTTATTATACTTCATTAAAATAAATAGTGTACCTCATTATATGGAATCAAAATATGTGGACATTGATTCCCTTTAATGGATAAATAAGATTCCCCTTTTATGATATCATTCCCTCTATTATAACACCTACCAATCACTCCCTTTTTCACATGCTTAACCTTTAATAAATAATCCATTTTCATGATAGTTTTGAAATATATTATGTAAAAATAGTTTTTTATTCTAATTTGGAAAACATATCCATGAGTTATTATTTTAAAATCCCTTTCTATAAATCAAAAAAATTTAAACACTTATTATTGTAAAACCACTTGTAAAAACATTAACTGGGTAATTCTGAGGGAAATATTAAAAAACACAATACACCTAAACAAATCATAAAATACATAAAAAAAATAACTAATCTATAGAGTGAAAAAGGTTTTATAATCATGGAAATATAAGGTGAAAAAAAGTTAAAGGGAATTCATACAATTAATAATTTAAATTGAGCTTGTAAGCACCAGACCTTAATTAATCTATAAATTGAATATTTAGAAAATAATTCATTTTCTTTAATTTTGAGGATCTTTTTAGACTTGTATTTTTAGAGAATTAGATCATAAACCTTGTAAAGTAAAGATATACATTACATGTTTCAAACTTACTCTTACTATCCATTTTCTCTACAATAAAAAACTTTTAAAATAAAACATGTTTTACTTAATGAAAAATCTTTATGATTTTCAACTTGAATTCTTATTAGTTTTTTAATAATCCTTAAACCCTGGGAAAATAATTTAAAAATTTGGAATGAGTATAAAAATCATATTAATATATATAAAAAGAAGAAATAAATTCATCCAATGAAAAATATGAAGACTAATAAAAATTTTACCTTTATCAAATATTCTCTGAGCATATGAAATAAATCATATCCACATGAAAAAAGCACACTATGTTTCTCAAAGAAAACCCTTAAAACTCATAGAAAGTAAATAGAAACCTGTTTTAGATGACTTAGAGCATTATATTCATAAACTATTTCATAAATAATAGGAACCTAGTTAAATCCATAGGATAAAACACACCAATTAACTCCCTCCTTCTTTCCTCTATTGATAAGGAATATAACCCAATGCAATATTGAGCTACAACGGGGTGTACTTGTTGTATAAGTTATATTGGTATTACTCATTTATATATTCTATATTGGGATCACCCATTCATATAATTTATTTTTGTCTTACCTGCTCTTTATATATATTTCTAAAGTACCATATCCGAAAAAAAAATATTTTTTAAACTTTCACTTTTCAACATAAATCCCTTGAAAAACTCTTTTAAACTCATACAAAAAACATTTTTGGATATTAAAATACCCTTTACTTTTAAAAATACATTTTCAAAACTAAAATAACCAATACATTGAGAAATAGTTTCTTATTTTAAAAAATCATAAAATCTTTTAAAGGAAACAAATCATCTAATAATGGTTTGAATAGTATGAAAATTCATTAATGTCGTAAACATTAAAATAGAACATCCCTTTTTCTTTCTGTAAAGAAAGTCAAAAAATTCTTTAAAAAGATCCATTTTGAATACCATTGAAAGAAATTAAAAATGATATATAAAATTCCCTTTATAATTCATTTATTTACATATAAAAATCCATAAAATAATTTTAAGAATATGGATATTGAAGAAATAGGTTTAGAAATAATTCATTTAAATATTTTAAATGATTTTTTTAAAGTAAAGTGTCCCTTACCACAAATCTAAATCAACACATGTGTTATTTATCATTATAAATAATAAAATTTTGTTAATTATATAATTTCTTAAGAACCATTCTCAATTTTATTATTTCTTTTATATTATTTATTACCATGTTATATTTAATTACTTAATCAATCAAGTTCATGTCATATTTTTGATGATATTCGGTTCATATTTCCAAAATGAATTTAGTAGGTTGAATATGGAAAAATAGGTCATTATTACATCATTTATAGAATAATAATAATGAAATAATTATAATTTATATAAATTAATTATACTTTTAAAACCAACCATGAAAGATGGTTATGAAAAATTAACTACATTATAATCATGGAGATGGTAGTTCGTACGTACGTATGAGTATTGTTTCCATTTTTCCATGATAATGATGGAAATAAGGTAAGTATTATTTTATATTTATATAATTATAATTATATATTTATTTAAATATACTTATAGATACCATCCATGTTATTTGGTGATGAAAAATGAATCACACCATTTCGTGAAGGTGGTATTCCACCCATTCACATGAATGACATTATCATTTTTAATAAATAAAAAGTTGAGAAATTATATGATATATTATCATTATAAAAAATAAATATATATTTAATATAATATATATATACATACACACATTAAATCCATCATTATAACTATCTATGAGAGGCGATGATTAAAAATGAACGACATCGGTTCGCGAGGTGGTAGTCCACTATACACATGAATGATAGTTTCATTTACCATTTGATGGAAGAGGATATGTATATAGGTCATGAAATTAAAATAAAATATCCCAATATATTTAATATAATGATTTTATTATCTAATAATGGTTGTATAATATTTTTGGGAGGTAGAAGAATAAATAAAATGAAAATTCTTGTTTAAAAACCAGTCTTCATCTTTAGACAGCCTATGTAGAATTATACCTAAAGCCTTCCTAGGTTAGATTTATAATGAAACCAAGTCATATAGTATATGTGAATGTATTTAAGGAATTTTTTTCAGTTATTGGTACAACCAATGGGTTTTTTATGTGTGAAGAAAAGAGGATAGTAGGTGGGAAGGGGCACTTATGGAATTACCTAATGTATTAAATTCATATAAATTTATTTTAAAGAGAAAATGGCTTCAAATGATATAATTGTAGTATATGAGAGTATGGGTATATATCCTATCATATAGAAAAATTGGGGCATTTTAATAATATGTTTTTAACCGTATTATTTTTTTAACCTCTGTTAACCCTTTATGAGAATTACCATAATAACAGTTTTTTATCCTTATAGGTCAAGATAGCTGCTATAAAAGGAAACTTATCCCATAAATGGACCATTTTTTATATTTTAGACTTTATCCCAATAACTTCAATGAATATATAATTTTTATAAATTTTAAATCATTTAATAAAATATTGTTTTTATAAAATATCATTAATGTCATTTTTGGAACTATTCATTTAATTTGACCTCAAAAATAATATTACAAAAAAGGAATTAAAATATAATCATTTAAAATATCCCTAAATTTTTATATTTATCTAAAAAAACTTGTAAAAATTTATTCATTGAAGATTTTAATATTTTTAGAATCATTTATTTTATTATTTTATTAATTGAATAAATATTTGATCGAAATTGTGTAAGCATTTAAGGTAATTATTTAATCACTAAAATTTATAAATAAATTACCAAGGTAAAAAATAATTTTTATTTAAACTAACTATTTATAACCTAATATAATTTTTTTTCATCTCTATCACAAAATATTATAGATATTAAAATTAAGAAACTGATATTTTTTAATTTATCTTTTAATTAAATATTATAAAGGTAAAAATCAAATAAATATGAAGAAAAGTTGAAATATTTTCAAAACATGGATTTAAATGGACGAACTAAACTCATAAAATAGGATAAAATAAAGTTTTATGGTAACTTTCTTAGTTCGTGACATATTATTTTTAACCTTAATTACTCGATTTACTCTTACCGTGGTGAAAATTATTTACTATGGTTCTTATTCATAATTACCAAAAATACAAGGAAAATATTTTCTAAATTTGAACATACTGATTAAAAATATTTAATCCATTTTTTCAAGATTCGATTTCTTTAGTTGGTATAAATTTATATAATATTAAAATGAAAAATGCAATGAAAAACTGTTTTTCAGACAAATGCATTTTGATGTATAAAAATGTTTATATACCAAATTCAACCATAAAATTGATTTAAATGAAATTAATTGTATTATTAATAATATAATGTAAAAAATTTTACTTTGAAACAATTTTTCAAAAAAGTGTAACTTTCTAAATTCTAGAAACTAAAATATAGTTTTCAATAAAAATCAATATTTTTTCATTATTCATTAGAAATCAATATGTTCAGAAAAAATCCAAATAATTCAATCTAAACTAATTTTTAAATTATAATTTCAAAAATTATATCCATTTTATCAAATAGAATTAATACATATTCCATAAATTAATTATAATATTCGCTCAAAAAAATCAATAAAAACCATTTTTGAAAAAAGCATATTTTTTAAGAATAAAATGACTTTACTAAACATTTAGTGCTTATTTCCTAAGAATTAATAAATATATTTGTATTGATTCATACCTTTATATATATAATTCATAATTTGATTAATACTATTCATACCCACTAATTCAATGGCTAGATTATAATAGTCATATTTAAATCATAATATTTTGTGGTTCGTTTAAGTTGGTTGTTGTGTATCTTGTATGATATCGAACATAGCCTTTATTTTAAAATATCATGATATTACTTTATTACCCCATAATAAATTTAATCCTTTAAATTTTAACTTAACTTAGTAATCAAAGGTTTTACATTTAAAAATACCTTTTTTGAAGTCCCACATCATAAAAAGGGTTGATAAAACTTCTTTTTGAGAAAAGGGAATGGGAAATAAGAAGGTCATCTGGAATAACACATAATAGGTTTCCAAATAGGAGAAAATTAGTTGGAATTGAAAATATAGAAATAGAGGAAAACATAATTCCCAAATAATTATGGTGAGTGATATAGAACATTGATCACAAGAAAGTGAATAATCATGATAAAGTCAATGACCAAAAAACCATAAACAAAAGCTGTCTAAAAAATACCATCGATTCATCATAAATAAAGGTAATAGGATAAAACCTTGGTTCAAGATCCTTTTCCTATATTTTAGTAATTAATTTACCATATATACTAATAACTTAACATAATATACTTACTTGAAAATTATAATTTCATCCTTTATTGAATTTCCACCACAATGTCATTTTTTTCTCCAAACAATGAACATTCAAGATGAATTTTTCATTCCTAAAGCACTAAAATAAACTTCTAAAAGATCAAAAGGAGAAAATCTATTACTCTTATCTTTATACATTACCTAAAACCAAAATGGTTTTCATGACGTAAGATAATTCCCAAAATGAAAAAATCTTTATTTTAATAAATAATAAATTTATCTCAAAAATTCAACAATATCACTAAAGGATCAATTTATATCATTCCACAAATAATTATCCTTACAGTTGTTCAAAATTTTCCTGACTAATATTTAAATCCAAATATTATAATGATGTTACCACATATTCGTACAAGATAAATTTATTATTTATCTCCAAATAATATCAATCACTCTTAAAATCTTATACCAGAAATGTATATAACATAGTTATATAATCTCTATGTTATGATAATTATTTCCATAAATGACCCAAATCACCATAAAGACACATTGAAATCATAATTCTTACAAAATATAATTTAACCTTTATTCCTAAAATAAAATCCCATGTTATTTTGTTTACCTTAATCATATAATGTTCTCCAAAATTATAATGATCTTATTCTAAAATAACTTTAATCACTTAATCACAAAATCATTTTTCAATCTCAAGGATAAATATACATTAAAACATATGTTACCAAATTTTAATAAACCATAATTTCTTCAATATCAAAGATCATATAAACCCTAAAGTTATTAATATATTTAAATTTATTTCTACAAAATCTAAAGTCATTCTTCCTAAAATAACCTTTCATTAAAACATAAGTTAATAATAAAGGTTAAATATACCTAAAACATATATTAAGACTCAATAAATATCTAAAATGTACTCACATCACATAAAGCTTCAAAATATTACTAATTACTTTAACCTTATGATCATCCTTAAATTATAATTCTTGAATACCTATATGTAGACACCTTAATCATTCAATATTATTCATAATCATCTAACCATGTTTTTCTATATTATTGCTTAATAATTACATAATATAATTAAAAATATGAATCATGTCTTAATATTTATCAATATCAAAACATAAGTGAAAATATAATCCCTACCTTTTATATTTCACTCATCGTTTCCAAATATTCAATTGTAATAACATTAGGCGTTGTTAAACATTTATTTGTACAATGTTTGTGGTCCCCTTATTGAGATTTCCTACTAGGAAATAAATTTTAATAATTCCCATAATCCCTACATTTAAAGAATTAAATGGATACCTTTCGAATAAAGTTAATCAGTTTATGGTTTTAATCAAACTTTGTCTTTTTCCTTGGAAATTTATTTCTTTGTTCTCTCATTTATCACATAAAAAAAATCTTTCCATTCTTTTAAGAAATTTTCTTATGTGATTCTTCCCACATTATTAAAACATAGGACGTTGAATATTTTTACCTTTTTTATCTTTATCACATGATATTACATGGAACTCTATTTTTCTCTTATTTGGTTCATTAGTAAACTCGTCTAAGTTTAGTTTGTTAATTATAACTCAAAATAGTTAGTTAATAATTACCACAATATTTCTCACAAGAATTCAAATTTTGTATGTTTTATCATTCATAAAACCACAAAATTTGCCTTTACATACAATTTTAATTTGGTTCATAATGGATCCAACCATTTACTAAATCAAAAAAGGCTTGTGTGAGTAAAGAATAATAAACCATCTTATGAGGAGGATAAACACTAAGATATCATTAACCGTGTTATCTTATATTCAACAATATCAATTTATCCAAAATTACTATAATATTTATTACATACAAACCATTGTGGTTATAAAGTAATTTTAACTTATACTCAAATATAATCTTAACCAATAAAGTTATCTAAACCTTTCCTTTGATACTAACTATACGGACCTAACCTTAATCAATCAATCAATTGAATCTTAAGAAAATAATCCATTTTATTTTATTTTGAGGATCTTTTCAAGTTTTTAGTTTTATAAAATTATTTCATAACTATTATATAATAAACATATACATTAAAATTTTTAAACTTACTCTTGTTATCCTTTTCTATCACAAGATAAAAAAAGTAAAATAAAACGTGTTTTATGTCATAGAAACAATTAATGATTTTTAACTTGACTTCTTATTTGTTTATACTCATATTTAAACCCTGTGAAAACATTTACAAATATGGGATGATCAAAAAAACTTAGTAAGGGACATAAAATATAATAAATATTTTATTCTAGTGAAAAAATGAAAATTCATAAAATGTTTTTCTTTATAAAATATTCTCTAAGCATAAAAAAATAAATCATATCCACCTGAAAAACACAAACTTTTTTCTAAAAAACCTTTAAAACTAATAGAAATAAAATAGAAACCCATTTTTAGGTGGATTATATAATTATATTCATAACCCGTATCAGAAATAATTGGATCTCGTTTAAATATATAAGAAATTACCTAATGCATAATAGAGACATAATGGGGCTCGCCTGTCTTATAAGCTGTATTGGGATCACCAATTCATATAACCTATATTGGGCTCACCCATTCAAATAATATGTACTAGGATCACTTTCTCTTAATCTATAATTCTCAAGTACTATATCCAAAAATAAAACATTTTTTATGCTTTCAATTTTCATTATAAAACCCCTAAAAAACACTTTTGAACCTACATACAAAACATTTTCAGATATCAAAGTACCCTTTCCTTTATAAAAATATTTTAAAAAATAAAATTCATATAAAAAGGGAAATAGAGTTTTTATTTAAATAAATAATGAAATATTTTAAAGTAAACCAACCATAAAATAACGTTTTTAATGGTGGGAAAATTCATTGACATCATATATATTAAAATAAAACATTCATTTTGACGTTTGTAAAGAAAGTCAACATTTGTCATAAAAAATTTCCTTTTAAAAAACATTTAAAAACATAAAAAGTGATATAAAATGACCTTTATAATTCATTTATGTACATATAAATACATCCATAAAATAATTTTAATAATATGAACATTAAATAAAAATATTTAGAAAATAAATCTTTAAAACATTTTAAATGAGGTTTTTAAAGTAAAATGTCTCTTACCTCGAGTCTGACTCATCACATATGCCCTTTATAATCTGGAATAATAAACTTATATTATTTATTTAATTTATTAATAATATTTTTAAATTTTATTATTCCTTTTATTTTATTTTTCAATGTATTATACTTAATTACTTGATCAATTAAGTTTACATTGGATGTTTTGACTATATTCATTTCATATGTCAAAAATTACGTTGATAGATTGAATATAGAAAAATAGGTCATTATTAATTCATATCCAGAATAATAATAATGAAATAATTATCATTTTTATACCTAAATTATAATTTTAAACTCAATCATGAAAAATGTTTATGAAAAATGAACAACGTTACAATCATAGAGATCATAGGATGTACATACGCATGAGTAACGTTTCTATTTTTCAATGATCATGATGGAAAGAAGTTAGGTATTATTTTATTATTCCATAATAATAATTATATCATAAATAACATATTATTTCATTAAATATACTTACATATATTATACATGTGATGATGCTGTGATGAAAAACAAATCACATTGCTTCATGAAGGTGGTAGTCCACATGTACCCACGAATGATGTTATCATCTTTAAATGAATGGAAATATGAGAAAGTAAATGATATATTATATTTAAAAAATGATAAATATGTCATTAATATCATATATATATACATTAAATCCATCATTATAACCATCTGTGAGAGGTGGTGATGGAAAAAAACTGCTTCTGTTCGCGAGGCGGTAATCCATTATACACATGAACGATGGTCTTATTTCCCATTTGATGGAATAGTATATGGATATAGTTCATTTAATTAATATAATAATATTAAAATATATTTAAAATACTATTTTTATTATCTCATCGTGGTTGGGAAATATTATAAGGAGGTTGAAGAAGAAATAAATTAAAATTTATTGGTTGAAAACCATACATCTTGTTTAGACAACCTCTTTAGGTTTATACCAAAATCCTTACAAGGATGAATTTTGGATAAAATAATAGCCTTTAAGATTTAGGTTGGGATGTAAGTAATATATTTGGGTAGGTATTTTATGAAAAAATAGGTTTTTTAAGTGTGAAGAAAATGTGAGAGGAGGTTCTCTATTATAAGTGAGGGATGGATCACTTTTAGAATTACTTAATGTATTAAATTAATATAAATTAAGTTTCAAGTAAAAATGAATCCAAAATGATATAATTTTAAGATAATATAAATATGGGTCTAAACCCTCTCATACAATAAAATTTTTACAAGTTCAGATTATTTTTTTACCCTTATCTTTTTATTTTAACATGTATTAACCCTTTTTAACGATTTCCATAATAACAAAGTTTTTTACTCTTTAAGGGTCAAGATAGTTACTATAAAAGTAAAATTTAACAATAAATTAACCATGGTTGATATTATAAACCATATAAAAATCAATTGGAAGAAGATAAGATTTTAGTAATTTTTAAATCATTTAATAAAATATTATTTATTATAAAATAATATTAATGTCATTTTTAGAACTATTCATTTGATTTGATTTTGAAAACAACATGACCTCAAATGAATTTTAATATAAAAATTTAACACATCACAAACATGTTATATTTATCTAAAATATTATTATAACACAATAATTAATTCAACTTATACTACTTTAATATTTTTAGAACCATTTATTTTATTTTTATATTAATTTATTAAATATTTTACCGGTGTTATGTAAGAATTTAAGGTAATTATTTCATCAAAAAAATTGAAAAAAATATCCATAATTAAAAAATATTTATCTTCAAAATAAAAATTTATTAAGGAACATAATTTTTTTATGTCTGTCATAAAATATTATAGATATTAAAAGCAAGAAAGTGTTTTCGACTTTTTTTTACTTAAATATTATAAAGGTCAAAAATGAAGAAATATGGAAAAAAATTTCAATATTTTTAAAACTTGGATGGAAATGGTTTAACTCCAATCAAAAAATTGGATAAATACAAATGTTAGGTTCATTTTGTTTGTCATTCTCATATTATTTTTAACATTAATTTCCTAATTTACCCTTACCGTAGAGATAATTATTTTCTATGATTACTATTCATACTGAAAAAAAAATAAAATCAACATATTTTTAAAATTTGTACCTTATGATTACAAATATGAAATCAATTTTTTAGGATTCAATTTCTATAAGTGGTATAAATTATTTTAATATTAAAACCTAAAATGCAATGAAAAATGCTTTTTCTAGAAAAATGCCTTTTAAGTATAAAAATGTTTTCATACCAAATTTAATAATAAAATTTATTCCAATTAACTTAATTGGATTACTAATAAAATAATAGAAATAATTTTAATTTTAAACAATTTTAAAACAAAATAGATCTTTTTAAATTCTTGAAATAGAAATACAATTCAATAAAAATTAGTATTTTTCACTATTCAATGTAAAATCAATATTTTCTTAAAAATACAAATAAATTACTCTAAAATAATTTTGAAAAACTGGTTTCAAAAATTTTATCCTTTTTATTAAATAAAATTTATAAAAATTACTAAAATTTATTATAATATTCTCTCATAAAAATTAATAAAACCCTTTTTTGAAAAAAAAAATATATATTTTTGAAGAATAAAATGTCTTTAAAAAAATTAAGTAATTATTTACTAATATTTAATCAATGCATTTGTAATTATTTTTAACTTTTATGTATTCCATAATTTGTTTAATCCTATTCATACCCACTAATTCAAGTGCTAGGTTACAGCAATCATATTTAAATAATAATATTTTGTGGTTTTCTTAAGCTTGGTGTTGCATATCTTATACACAACCAAATATTGGTTTTCTTATAAAATCTTGGTATATTACATATCATCATGGAAAAAATACCATACGGGTCACTAAGGGCTAAGGGAAACCTATAAAAATATCACTAATTAGGGAGACCCTCAATTAGTGGAAAGTGTAACATGTCATTGGCTAGTGTAAGGGAGGCTCCAAACATATACTTCACTAACATAGATAGTTAAAAAGTAACTCATCCCATATAAGCTCACCTACCCAAGAACCTGAGCTAGATATAATGTTTTAATAACACCAACAACCAAAAAACCTTAAAGTAAAACACTACTAGAATCTTCAAAAATTCCATAAACATGTAAAGATCAATAACCAACTAAGTGTAGGTTCAAACCACGCATCCAATTTCTTCAAGAATAAATTCCCCAAGAAAAAACCCATAGTATTCTTATTTAACATTCATTAAAAGGTATAAAACATTTCTTTTTAAAGTTTCAACTATTCATATAGTTTTCATTAGGATTACATTTTAAAACTTATAAAAAAGGAAAGTCAATTTCAAGTATTGAGTTTAAATTCTAATACTTTTCTTTATTTTCATACACATAAATTTACATATACATCTATCTATACATATATATGTAACGTCATGTACTCAATCCAGTCGTAAGTAACAAAACTTGATTGTCCACATGGCCTCAAGCACACCTCTCCATACACCAAAGGCTACCAACTAGAAATGAGGGTCTATGATGGTTCGATGGGTTGATTGTACCCTCATGATCAGAGTGTAGAAAAATAATATACAATAATAGTATGTAGTATAAACAATATCATAAATGAACTTCGAAATCATAAGTCATCCAGATATAATAAATATGAAGTAATAGTGACCAACATCATAGAAAAAATGATGTCATTTTTAGGCACTATACAAAGAGGAAATATAAGGAAACATAGAAATAGGTACATATAACATGTTATACAAAAATAAAAAAAGTCTACAAGAATAACAAGAATAATATCGTTCCTATGCTCCTATAATCTATCTCAATACATAAAGTTAGGTATCCAAAGCGGGACACTTCCCTTTTTCTCTACTTGCATCCATAAGATCTATTAAGGTAGTAATCAGCATCCTGGATAGGGTGTAAGTAAAAATTGGTATACCACCACTAATGATGTCTAGAATGATACATTGAGTGTATTTAAAATGAGTAGTGTGCAATTATAATGAAATTAAAGCAGTAATGTAAGTTATAACCAAGTCGGGATAGCTTTTTAGAGGATACTCGACCAACTCTACCTACTTTGACCTAATCCAGAATATATTTGAAAAGATTTCACCCGGTAGGGTATGCATCTTGTGCATCATTTTATTCACATTTTATAATTCGCAGGACATGAATTAAGCCATTCCATATAGTATTCATTGCTTGACTACATGACATTGTTATTGTGTTCCTAAATTGATATATATGATGTTTGATAGAATGATTATGCAGGGAAATGAGAAACATGGTTGGTACTTTGTGTTCCTTCCATAACCTAAATAGTATTTTCCTAAATAGGATACAGTAAGAACCCTAAGTAGTCAATTATGGAACATTGAGTCATGGATCATTAGTCTCATGGACTGTAATGTGTTATGGTGTGGATTTAGTAGATTATATATTTTGATTCATGAGGTTTATAGTTCCTTATGGATTGGAAATGTTGACCTATTTGGTTCGACCATTTAAAAATAATTGTTATAAATGTAAATAAAATGGAAATTGATCTTATTGAAATAGAGAACTTTTCCTAGACACATATTTTGAGTGTGTAGTAGGAAGTGTATGTAGTAATCTTTGTGACTACTTCTTTTTACCTAGTCCTAGACTTAGTAATGGGTAGAGGGGTGTGATACGTTTATAGGAAGGCTTCGACCTGTCCTACACTTTTAGTTGTGGTCCTTTTGTATCGATATTTTCTGAGACATGTGTATGTAATTGAAGAGACATGTCACCATGATGTCCGATATTCATACGATAGGAGGGTGGAAATGATCATGCTTCAGATATGGTGATCCATGGGCTACTAGTAAATCCTATTGTAGTTTCATCTAAGAAACCAATATTTGTATCGGATCTGGGTGATGAGGCACAATTCCATGAGAGTTTTCTATGATTTGTATAGACCATTCAGGAAGCACCACAACATGCCTCGTTTATGGAAGAGTCAACGCATGTGTTCCAACAGAAGCATATGCCCGTGTTTTCTGGGGATGGCAATCCATGGGATTCTGAGCTATGTCTTGTGACTAATTTTTTCTATTTTTGAGCATCGCAATACACCTCCTATTAGGAGAATTAATCTCACAATGTATATGGTTTGGGGAGTATCTAATAACTAGTGGGATGTTTTGAACTAGGATGATACACTCTAAGAAGTGGTTTGGAGGGATTTCCAATATAGATTTTATGAATACTTTTTTCCTAAGACTCTGAGAGAAGAGTGGGCTAGTGAGTTCATGTGTCTAGAGAAGGGCACTATGACAATTATGGTGTATTTGGAACTCTGTATAGATCATTATCATTTCCCACTGATATATATTATGGATGAGGCATCAAGAGAAATATGCTTCAAGTATGGTCACATACATGATTTTTGATCATAGGCCAAAATGTTCAGGTTGATGAATTTTATTGAGATAGTGAATCATGTGTTGATTATAGAGAAGAACCTGAGGGAAGTTGGCAGTGTAGAGAAGGTAACTTTAGCCTCTTGACCTAGTGGTTCAACTTCTAGTGGAAGGATGCACTGATTTTAGGTTTTTTGTGAGGGGATTACCAAACAGGATGTTAGTACTGGTATCTCTATTTTTTTCATCAGTGAGGAAGATAGGGATAGATGAGGAACCATTCTGACAGAGACCCAGTTGAGTGTCAAGCTTGTAGGAGGATGATCCATGTGCAGTGTTTCTATAGGACCTTTCCTCCAGCATTTAGTATAAGTGGATCAAATCCGAGTCTAGGTTTAGGACAAGGCTTCATATCTCTACGTTAGGCTGGGAACTATATTTTTATTGGTGGTTTAGGATACGGTGGTGTCCATGGTTGAGGTATCCAATCACCAGTTGTACCCAGAAAATATAGTGTGCCTACTCTAGGTAGTGAGGTTGTTTCACATGGTCCTATATTTATGCCAAATTTATTCTGTACAGCCTACACCTAAGAAGAAGAGCGTTATTCAGTCTATAGTGAGAGGTACGATCTTATTTTCCTCTACTCTAGTATCTTATCTTTTTGAT
Organism: Viscum album; assembly: GCA_963277665.1. NCBI lineage: Eukaryota > Viridiplantae > Streptophyta > Magnoliopsida > Santalales > Viscaceae > Viscum > Viscum album. The sequence goes on from OY728165.1 coordinate 537,642,609, forward strand.
ATAGGTGCATTATATAGTTTTATATTTGTACCTGTGGTGGAAATCCTTGGGCTTGTTATTAAGTTTTATGATAGAATTATGATCTTAGATACTCCGTTGAGAATTATAATGGAGGTTTATTCCAGGCCAGGGAGTGCCATTGACATAGGTGGGTGTCACTTCGTATGAGAAATTTTTTTTATCAAGATGACTAGGTTTAATTTCATCCTCAGTATGGACTGGAAAGTTTTTTATCGAGTCCATGTTGATTTTTATCTTCTAAGGGGGGCCTTCACATAACCAGAGAAATATTTTTTATTCTCAAGGGTGAATGGGATGTTTAGTCAAGCTGAGATAGACCAAAACGTCATGTAATGGGTAATATTACATCCCAGATTGCTAGTTTATATCTGGATTATTAGGGAACACATTAGGCTGACTTCCCTCTAGTGGTTGATCATTTTAGGGATGTTTTCTTGGATGAATTTTCTAGTTTACCTCCTGAGAGAGAGTTCAATTTCTCTATTTATCTAGTTCTAGGATATGCACTGGTGTCCATTAATTTATATTGGATGGATACTATAGAGTTGAAGGAGATCAAGAGGCGGCTAGAGGATTTAGAGGAAAAGGGTTTTATACGACTCAGTACTTCTCTATGGGGTACTTCGATCCTTTTTGTGAAAATGGGGATGGTACCCTCAGGTTATGCATTTATTATCAGAAATTGAACCAGTTTAAATTTAAGAACCAGTATCCCTTGTCATGGATAGATTAAATTTTTTATTAGCTCTAAGGAGATTAGGTGTTCTCAAAAATTAATTTTAGATCGGGTTATCAGTAGGTGCGTGTTCGACCTGCATACATACCTCATAAACATTTTTTTAGTAGGTATGGTCTATATGAGTATCTGGTAATATCATTCGGTCTCATGAATGTTCCAATAGTTTTCACAATGTTGATGAACCAATTTTTCCATCCTTATCTGGTCTCATTTTTTGTGGTGTTCATGGATGATATATTGGTGTATTATCACAATTGATATGAGCATGCAAAAAATCTTGAGATAATTTTGGATACAAAGAGAGAGAATTTTTTATATGTTAATCTTACAAAGTGACACTTATTGATGGATAATATTCACTTCTAGGTTCATATTATCTCAGATACATGATTTTCAGTTGACCTAGATAAAGTGGAAGCTATAGTTTCTTAGTATCATCCCAAGAATGTATTTAACATATAATGTTTTTTGGGGATAGTTGGATATTATAGGCATTTTATACAGGACTTATAACACTTATAAGCACCTATTATGGGAATGACTAAGAAGGGTGTGAAGTTTTTATGGTCAAATACCTATGATACATGCTTTCAATAGATGAAAGTGAGACTAAATTTAGTGTCGAAACTCATTCCACTAGAGTCAAGAAGAATCTGCACAGTTTATTGTGATGCATCAGGTATTAGGTTGGGAATAGTTCTGATGCAAGGGGATAGAGTTGTGGCATACAGGTCTCATCAGTTGAGGCCATACAAGAGGAATTACCTGAAACATGATCTTGAGTTAGCTGCAGTTTTTCATGCCTTGTGTTGTTGGAGACATTGTTTACTAAGATAAAGTTTTATGGTGTACATGAACCATAAAATCCTCAAGTACATATTTCAATAGTGTGACATGAATATGAGGAACTGAAGGTGGTCAGAGTATCTATAGTATTTTAACTTTTACATTGCCTATAAAACAGGAAAGGGAAAAGTAGTTGTAGATGCACTAAGTAGGATGAATCAAATACAATTAGTTCAAGAGTCCAATATCAAGTGGAAACTTATGGCCTTACTTTTCTGAGATGCACTTAGAGGTGAAAGATGGCCTGGGGTAAAAAATTTATCATAATTAGGAGTGACGTCTAATATTTTGAATATAGTTATGATGTAACTATTATCTGATATTTAGGGCCTATTCCTACAGGAGAGTGTGGTGGGTGAGGACCTTACTCCTAGTTGGACTATGTTAGATAATGAAATTAAGTGTATCTGTGGTTGTGTTTGGGTTCTAGAAAACATACATGAGGAGATAATTAGAGAGTTTCATGAATCATTTTGGGTAGTACATCCCATAATTTCCAAGATGTACCAAGATTTACATCACCAGTATTGGTGGTCAAGGATGAAATGTGAGGTATCTAGTTATTTCATGACGTGTTACACCTATCAAAAAGTGAAGGAAGAACATCAACGACCAGATGGGATTTTATAGTCATTACCCATTACTAAGTGGAAGTGGGGTGATGTCACAATGTATTTCATGGTCATTTTTTTGAGGTCTCCTTGAAATAGTGATGCCTCTTGGGATATAGTGGATAGGCTCACAAAGGTTACTCATTTCATGTTGATCAAGGAGAAATTCTTATTGGATGATCTTTGGAGGTTTTATATTCATGTGATAGTACAAATTCACAGTTTTCCTTAGACCATTTTATCAGATAGGCAATCCTAGTTTATGTCTATATTTTTGTAGAGTTTTAATAGGGCTTTGGGTACACAGGTGCTTATGACACAACATTTAACCCTCAGACTAATGTATAGTCAGAACGCATGGTTTGGGTGCTTTAGGACATGTTCAGAGCATTTTTCCTTGGTTTTGAGGGCTCTTGGGAGAGGCATATACACCTATTTGAGTTCTCCTATAATAATATCTACCAAGTGATGATTTATATGGAACCTTTAGAGGCTTTGTATGGTAGGCCATATCGACCGACCAAGTGTTGGTTATAGGTAGGTGAGGCGCCTTTACTCAAACCTTATCTTATTCAGGAGACTTTGGTGTAGGTCCAGTTGATTTAGAAATAGATGGATACTATACAATATTGACAGAAATCTTATTTTGATCACCATTGATAACATTTAGAGACTGAGGATGGGGATTAGGTCTTTTTACATATCTCAATGAGGTCAGGACATAGATGGATTAGGTGATAGGGTATGCTTTCACCCTGGTATGTCAGGTCATTTGAGGTTCTGGGTTGATTTGGTTTAGTTGACTATCGGTTTCAGTTACCTCATTGGTACTAATCCATGCATGATGTCTTCCACATATCTCATCTACACCATTATCACTGAGAACTATCTCACACTCTACAGCCAGATGAGGTGTATTTATAGGCAGATGTATCCTATACGTGTCTTTAACTGGAGCACGAAGGTTCTCTGAGGCCATTCATTTCCTCTAGTATAGGTGCTATGGAAGCATGGTTTTTTACAAGACAAGACTTGGGAGAGGGAGGCTAGTGTATGTGATCATTGGATGGAGTTATTCTCAAACAATTCTTGACTACCCTTGGAAGGGAAACTAAGGGATGAATTACTTTAAGGGGGAAGACTGAAAGATCACCAGTTTTACTATGAGGTATGGATCTTTTTCAGTTTAACTCCTTATTTTTGACCTATTGAGAGTTCTTAATGGGATAATAGGAGTTTTAGTGGTGTCTAGGGGTTGTTTGGATCCTAGAGCCCTGCTTTTTGGAAAATAGAGGCAATCTGGATAGTTATGAGAAATCGTATGGATCTTGATAGTGGGGTCAAGGAGGTCATATGGTTTGAGGGAAACTGTGAAACATTAGGTGCACACCCATGTGCCTTTTTGTAGACTTTAGAAGGAATTTGAGACATGGTATGCCCACAATTTTCCAAACCATTACCATGAAATCATGTGAGGCCCCTCTTTACACAGTGAAGGGTGTATGGTCAGTGCACAGTTTGGCCAACTATGTGGCCAAACCATGTGGAATAGTATTTCTTGGGTAAATTACCATTTCACCCTTACAATGTTTTTAAACCTAAACTTTTCTTCCTCTTTCTTTTTCTAGTAGTAATCTGTGGTGTGAGAGCTCCCATTTGATGGTCAATCCACAGTCTTGGCCAGCATTTCTCGATTAGGACTTGGATTCAAGCACCATTTGTCTTATTGTATCCACATCGATAAGTTCTTCGATAATATTATGTTGTTATTTTTTTTTGAATTCATATAAATGGAGTTATTAAACTGCAATCTAATATGACCTATTTTTATGATTTTCATCTATTCTTGATTTTTCTTCTAAACCGGACCAAATCAGAGCTCGATATTAGATGATTTCTCTACTACAGACCTATGGTAGGTGTCTTATACATTTCCCTTGTGGTTTGGTGTTTTATATAGATAGTTTTTGTTTTGTTTCTTGTCGTACATTCAAGAATTTTTCCTAAAATTAATTTGATAATTTAATTGAATTAATTGTAACTTGTTTAGGTTTCCCTTGAGTGACTTTGATATTGTTGGAGGTTGTTCCCCAACCTATTCCACCCATGTGTTGTTTATTTGTATCTTACTTTATTTATACAACCCTCTGGGTGTGTGAGTGGTCACCTTGTTAGAGGGACCCTTCATGAATTGACTTGAATAGTTTTGAGATTATTATCAGATTGTGATGCAACTTTTTTTATGTGATATACAATGTGAATTGGTTTTATAATTTAAATAGAAATTATGTCAATGAGTTGGAAGAACTCATGGACTATGAATATTATAAACTGATTAATGAAATTAGATGATGAATTTAAATGGTAGTGGATTCCTTGGAATATCTCCTTGGATCCTAATTCCATTAGATGACATTTAAATTTCTACTTTAAGATCTTCATTATGGTAGTGGATGCCTTGGACCTTTTTAATTTTTGGATCTTGATTTCATCGGATTCCTTAGGACTTATTTACCCTTGAATTCAGGTTTCTTGGGATATAAGTGGACATGGTTTATTAACATACTTATTAGACCCCACCCAAGTATTTACTGAGTTTCCATAGTGATGCTCCTAGGACTCGATGTGGATGCATCGGTCTTCTATACATTGGATCTGACCCTTCATGGTCTGACAATTTTCATTACATGGAATGGTCGTTCTGGATGTGATACACACTTTTTTATATGGCGTGAGTGTGGTAGATGTTATATACTAGATTATACAGTGTGGCCATTGTAAATTTTATACACTTGGTTATACGACACGACCATGGTGGATATTTCTCGATGATTATAGATATACCTAGTATGGACATCAAATTACATTTGTTATAACGGAAAGTGTGACATGTTTATTTCTTCTTTATAGTTTCCCTTGTTTATGGGAGCTTTAATGTTATTTGTAGGGAGCCTTTTTGGGCAGGACAATATCACTATTCCTCGGGAATTTTACTTTTAGTACTACTATACATGTGTTACATACATTGCACGGTTCTTAGCTTGTTATACATAGAATGAATTTTTTATAGACATCGTTGGTGGTGGCCTAATTATTGTTATATTGAAACTTGGTCGGTCCATCGTTGGGTACCCGAATAGAGTTCATGGATTTTGGTAGGGACTGGGGAAAGTTCCCACTGTACAATGTTTTACTTACTTGTTTCTTAGGAGAAATGGATCACAAGATGAAACATCACTCATGAAGCTATCTGAAGATAGTTCTTTTTAACTTTTGGTACCTTTTGATTCATGTATTTTAAGGGATGCATGTATACCTATTTTCCCATCTTTATGGTGACATGACATTACATATCATTTTGTATATGAGATTACTTTTGGAATTGTTTATATATTTTTATCTTGGATGTTTATCTTATGTATGATAAGTTATTATCCACTTTTGAAATTTTATTTCATGTTTACTACCACTATGTTACACTCTAAATTGAGGTTATAGTCTCCCCACAGACACACCCTAGGCCCCCGCTACTAGTTGGTAGCCTCTAGAATACGGGGAGGTGCGCTTGAGGCCATGTAACCCATCAGCTTGGGGAACCATATAGTGGATACTGAGTTGATATTTTATACATTAAATGTCAAGTATAACATAAGAACCATATAAAACTCATTTTTAAAACATATAATATTTTTAGGACATCAAAAATCAAGACTAAAATTCTTTTTGGAAATCCATCAAACACTCGGTGTGCAAGAAAGTTTCCAAATAATTTGAAATGCACAATTTAAAAAATAATCATATACACTCAATAGAAACAAATATAATCTTGGTATCACACTCATGAAGATTCATAATTACATATAATATGAGCATTATAAATTTTAAATTTAATTAAAAATAAATAAATCAATGGTTCTGAAAATTAAATCCTATGTAATGGGGTAAATCTTTCTTAATAAAATGAATAGATGTTAAAACCCTCGATTTAAAAATAATAAAGGACTAAGAAACTCATCTAACACCTTAAAAAATAATACCATGGTGATTTAAAACCAAAAACTCACCTAGGGTTTAGCCAAAATTATGGTACAATAAGAGGGACAGAAGAAAAGGAATAAGAAATGATATTATGGGGATATTGATAGAGATAAACCCTTACCTGGACTAATCAGACATGGAATTGGAAAATGAAATTCCTTGAATTGGGGGGAACGAGGAGGAGGAGGAGGTAAGGAACATGCAGGGGATCCCCCCTAGGTGTGAGGGGTGTGAGGATGAGAGAGGGAGAGGGTGAGGTAAAAGAGGGTTGAAAATTAGATTAGGGTATTTTGGGAATTCAAAAATTTTAAAGCCTATGAGATTCATAAGGTTTTTCAATGCACTTGTCCAAACTGTGAGTCGACCGTGCGACTAATACTATATGGATAATTAAACCATGTTCCAACTTTGCGAATTGGATCTGGTAAATTGAAAACCCTATCTGTATGGCTGCTAAATGATTTAGAAAATAATGTTTCCAAACTATTAGATATGAAAAATGCTTAAAATTTCAAAAACAAATACAAAAATATAATAATTGAACCTCTAGAAAAAAAATTATTAAATAAATAAAATTGATCAAACAAATAATTGAGAATACCATGGTTAGGGTGTGACAATTACCCCCATCATAACCATTTTTTCACCTTGAAATCCATCAAACTCACAAAGTATAATTCACCAAAGGAACCTAAGCTTGGAATAAAATCCAACTGAGCAACTAACTCCAAATCACCCTACCACCATAGAAGAGATAGAAACCTATGAACATCCTCAAATACACAAGTCACATTCAATGACTCCATTTGAGTGGAAAATGGGTGTGGAATCATAGTGGGTCTCCCCACCATTTAATTGTTCCATTAGAATGTTGGATCAGCAATTCAAGGATACTCCATGAGAAACACTAAAAATTATAAATAAAAGAAGGAAAAAATAACACCTCAAAAGCATCACTGAACCACTCCCAATGAATAAAAAAACCTATAAGACACTATAATGATTCTCAAAAATTAATTCCACTAAAATTCACATATCTACACTTATATACAAGAATAAAAGGTAAAAGAGGAATAAATCATGAGTACGCCTCTCAAAATGGCCTAGATCTAACCTATAGTTGGTGATCTCAACAATAATGAAATCAACACCAGCCCAAGCATAAACTCAACCAGTATAAATTTGATCATTTTCACCCAAAAAGCACACACTAGGGGTTTTCTATACCTAGTCAATCAAAAATAGGTCTCACCACAGCTCTCATCACATAAACCCTCAAGATTCACATACACACCAATGAGACAAAGTTGAAAACCAAAGCATCTCAAACTGAATGAAAAGTTAGGGAGGGTCCCAAGGAAACACACCAAAATATGTACAACCTAAAGAACACATAATAGAAAACATATATGTCCTAATAATACTCAAGACTTTTTCGTAGACATATTCAAACAACATGAAACACAAACCCAAAAATAATACCAAAATCATCATGATAAAACAAAATTGAGGTTCTTTTATCATCAAATCACAAATACCAACATTAAGACCAAAGTATTTTATAAGAATAATTATTTTTTCTTAAAAATTTAACATTTCACACCCCTTTAAATAATCAAAACACAATTTAAACACCCCAATAAATAATAATTCACATTTAAAAAGAACAAATCAAGAACGAAAATCATAATTACATTCCAAATTTAATTTCAAACCAAAAAATCATAAGTTTCTACTTTAAAATCATTTTAAAAATCCATATTTAAATTTTAAGAATCCTGAAACCTTATTGAAAAACCCATTTAGATACTTTCAAATTTTCAAAAACATTAGTGCCAAATAAACCACTTTAAGAATCCACACTTCCTTTCTAAAGTCATCAAACACTCATTTAAAATCATTTTAAAACTTTTAATGTTCTTTTTTATAACACCTCATGAGTCTTAAAATAGAAAATTCATTTTAATTCATTTTAAAAACCATTATAAAAATTTTCAAAAATATATTTTACCCCTTTAAAACTTATTTATATTGTAATACTTCACCAAATAAAACCAAATAATATTAACATGCTACATGAAACAATTCCAAATCTTGGAAAAAATAGAATAAAATTTTTGAGGGTCTAGTGTTCATACATAGTTGAACCACATAGCTTGATGGACGATGTTCCAATCATGGAACTACCACAGAGAGTTTCATAGAACCATCCACATGTGATCCACTTTGTTTTTCAGGCCATAAGAGCTACTGATGCCTTTTTTTCCACCCCCTTTTCACCCAATATCTCAAAAATATCTCAAAGAAACTAATAAAATACCTAAATAAATCATGATGAAATCAGTTCAAGATCGAAATCCATAAAAAGAGTCAAAGAAAATATCAAATTCAAAATTCAAATCCTGACAAACCTTGGAAACTCAGGTTTCATCATGAGTGGTGGTGATCATGTACCAACCCATAAACTAACTCCCGATTCATGAAGATCCTATCTAAAATAACTTCATACCCCAAATGACAAGAAATAATTTAATAATATAGTCCCACATAAGAGCTTATACTCTAATACCATTTTAAAAATACCTTCCTAAGTCGTCTATCTATTGGATTCTTAAATCAGTTTGCAATGTACCCGAAGGGAATTCCCAATTTACAGGGGCTAGCATAAGTGCCTAGGCATCTAAAAAGCACTATTTTGAAGAAAAAAATATATCCCATAAAATAAATGAAAAAAATATCATAAAAATTCCTAATAAGCTACCACCCACCTTGTTACATGTTTTACCTTTAATAAATGATCCATTTTCATTATACTCTGAAAATAAATTATGTAAAAAATAGGTTTTTCAAATAATTTATGAAATAGAACCATAATAATTTCCTTTAAATTATTTTCTATAAATCAAAAAAATAATAAATTATTGTTGGATGTCCACTTGTAAAAAAATTAATATGGTAATTCTTAAGAAAATATTAAAGAAACTCAACACAGCTGAATAACCCACTAGATGTTATGATGGAGAAGATTGATGAAAATAAATAATAAGAGGGTAAATTTTATTTCATTACAATTATTAAAGTTATTAATAAATAATTATATAATTTAGTGTTTTAGAAGGATTAAACAATTTATTCTTAAAATATTAAGAATAATGGTTGTGTGAAGAGAAAATGCATAAAATTAAATATATGGACACAAATAATTTTATAGTGGTTTGATAAAATTGAACTAGTCCACTCATCACACCCCAATTGATAGAGTATGGAATCCACTGAATATAGAGAGACTTTTAAACAGGTAAAATCCCAAACTCAGACCTTTTATATGGGAGAAAACAAAAACTAACTAGCCTTTTGTGGTATAAAATAAAACATATTATTTTATACAAGGATCATCCCCAACCTAAGTGTTCTACCTTTTGGTCAGTGAAAATAAACAAGTACTACTTTTTATAGGTGGTATAACCTATTGTGTGTAAATATTATGGGCAGACAACTCTACCCATACAAGAAAAAATAAATATAACAATTAATGAACTTCTATAGAGTTGTAGATAGAAATGATTATATATAAAAATCATTATTAACCATTTAAATGTATTTTAATGATGAAGTTCAAGAAATCCAGTAATTTACTTCATCAAGCAATGAAGAACAATGAATATTTTTCACTTTTGGAAGTTTCTTGAAGTACTTCAATATGATGATTAGTTCATGAAATAGAAAATATCCTTCTCTTTTAACAATCATATATCTTCTCCATAATATATTAAAACATATTTCATCTATTAAATATAATTAACTTAATACATCCAATTAAATTGTAAGGAAATTCAAATAATAAATAGTAAAAATAATATTTCAAAATAATCAAAGAGAGAGGGAAAAGGAGTATTGGATTATCATTTTGAATTTACAACCATTTGAAAAATTAAAACTTATTTGAAATAACTTGTAAAAGAGTTAAAAAATCCAAAATAATAATTCAAATATATCTCATAAAATATAACAAGGATTCAAATTGTAAAAAAATCGAAATTTGAATTTCAAATCTCTTTCCATGTTTAAACATGAGATAATATCAAAATTAAAATATATTGTATTAAAACTATAAAAAAAGTTTTAATAATTTCATTAACATATAATATGAATTTAGATCCATGAAAAATAAAGAAATAAACCTAAAGAAATAAATTCTAAAATATTGAAATACATGTAGTAAGTTCATGTGTAAGTGAGTAATAAAATAGATATTTATATAAATATATTTAAAACACTTCAAAAAACTACTCATAGGTTATATATCATTAATTAGAATGAATATAATCAAAATTTAACTTAAAACAATTAACATATGCCTGAAGTAATTCAAAATACCATGAATACTATGAAAATAGAGTAAACTGGAAAACTAGATTTAACTAAAGGTAAGTTCACATGCATGCATAAGGGTAACATGTAAATATAAAGAGATATGTAATGCTGGAAAGAATTTTTTATACCTTATGTAGGGATATATAAGTGGTTCATAAGGGTTAGTGATATGCTTGTGTAAAAAAAGCAACAAATTATATACAGTGCGTAAAGGTAAAAATGTGTAGCATAAAGGTAAAAAATAATTTATATGCACTGCATAAGGTTAAGTATAAATTTAAAATCCATATATATGGGTAGTTCTAAATCTACATAAAGGTAATAAAAACTATCCACGGCATGTGTAAGGGTAAAACTGAATGTATAAATGCTTTGTATGGGTAGATAGAAAACTATATAATGGTAATAAATAACTCATTTAAAGGTAAATAGAGATTACATAATACATGTGTAAGGGTACAAGAAAATCATGTAAGGGTAAAACAAAGTTTTTGTAAGGGTAAAGAAAAATTAACCCATGACACGTAAGGGAAAATAAAAAAAAACTTTACAAAATTAACTTTTCATAAGATTTAACTAATATATATATATAGAATAATAATAATGAATGAGTAATAAATAATGAAAAATTAAATTCAACAAAATTATTATTAATAAAAAAATTAATTATAAAAATAATAAATAAAGTGGTTCAAGGAGACACTACAATAATCTCCCCCTTTTGATAATTATAAAACAAAATCAATCTCAAAATTTATCTTACATTTTTTAAATTGGTCTACTAACTGAAAATTAATTTTTTTATTAACATAGACTCCTTTTTAAGGTCAGATGGGGAACCCAACATGACTTCAAGACTAAAAACAAAAACTATGCCCCATGATCCATAGGCCCAAGGCCAAAAACAACCCAATTCAAGTCTACAAATAAAATCACCTCCCCAGCATCAAAAGGTAAAATAATTGGTCAAAAATATTAAAATATGAAAAAATCATTTTATCCCCCATTTAAAAAAAATAAGGAAAAATTAACAAATTGTCAAACACATTTTCTCCAAAAATTAAAAAAAATCATCACATGAATAAAATCCACCTTAATTAAATAAAGATATAAAAAGTAAATAACTCCCCCTTATTTATTTTTTCTCTAAAAAAATATAAAAGGAGACATAAAAAATAATGTGATATCCAAGGAATTTTACAATATATACAAAGAATTAAAAATAAATAGTTAGAATGAAAAGTTAAATTTTAATTAGACCAAAGTTAGTAGTAATATAGAAAAACAGGGGGAAAGAGGGTGGAAGAACCAGAGTGAAGATCTATGGGGGCCTGAAATAGTGAAGTCTAAGAGAATCAACACAAACGAGTTTGGATCATCTAGGGGAAGAGACTCAAGGATAGAGAAAATTATATAAGGGTTATCTTCCCTACCCCTAGCAGCCAAAAATTATTCCACTTTATTCCCCTCCAGCCAAGTGTGAAGGAGGATCACCATGTTGAAAGTGTATTTATTAAACCGTCGAATAAGTTATGTGATAAACCATGTAGTATAATACTTTCCATGCATAGAATTATAGATCAAATAGGAATCTATTTCAATGATAGTGAGACTAATACAATGAGAAAGGCAGACCCTCAAACCAGTAAGTAATGAATGATCTTCTATGATGATAACATTTCCCTAACCAAAGAAGTTGTTTAAGGACACCAAAACCAAGATATTATTATCACGAACCCTATATCCCCCTCTCATAAGTCCTATAGGGAAAAACCATCAATTTTGATTCTGAGGCCCTTATTAGGTGGATACCATCGTGCCCATTTATCGAGATTTAACACTCTCAGGTGAGGGGGAAAACATATCTCCCATCCATAATCATTCTAGTGATGTTGTTATTATCCAATTGTTTAACAAAAGAATCCAGTTCCACCATAATATTTATCAAGAGGATTTCTGTACCCAATAGATAGTTGGGCTTTCCTTTCATTCACAATTTGTTTATAGCAGTCTAGATTGTCTAGCAGCCCGCAACCAAGAGAATGTGCCTATCCATCTAATCCATATTGTTAGCACTCACCCCATCAAACCAGCTATACAAAAAATTATTATCACTATTTCCCTACGAATTATAACTCATGATAGTGCCAAATTTATTCTAAACTATTCATACCGATTCCCCAATGAAAAATATATGATCATTGGACTATTCCTTCAACCTAAAATAGCATCAATGTTTTCAATCTAGGTAGATCCCCTTATTTTTTATTACCTCAATGGAAAAGTTAAAGAATATCCAAATGAGGAAATGAAACTTTATAGTAATGTACTTACACCATCTCAAGGAACCCCATTTAGAGAGGACACCATTATCCTATATAGAGTTCTTGAACACCTTGGAAGAAGAAATACTCATGGGAGATTCGATAAATATGAGGCGATCACAGTTCGAAGAAATATCAATACAATCAAAAAAATCCCATTGATTAGATTTGAGAGTAGTTTGAATCAAAATAGGATGAGCACTCTCCAGTGAGAATGAGATGTTGGGATAAGGGAACCTAAGGAATCCAAGAGTGTTACCAACCCAATTCTGTAACTAATAGCTGATCTCACCACAAACCAAAATCCATCAAGAGTGTTGAGTGAGGGATGGGATGTGTACATGGCGGGACTTCCAAAGAGACAAAACATACCCCCTAGTATTCTCAAAATCTATTCCATTCTTTCTCATAATGAACTTTAATAAAAAAAATATCTTCCATAACCTTTTAGACAAGTTTTTCCTAAGGACAATGCATATTGTTCTATCCGTCGAATGGAGGTTAATCCCACCATTAGCAATAGGATTTTCCAATAATTTCCATAAATCCCAATGGCATTTACCTTCACTGTGGGAGTCCCAAATAAAGGTATGTTAGGACCAAAAGGGGTCTAGATACTCTGAGAGGGGGGTGAATTAGGGTATGGATATTCTATTTCAAAATTCTTCATACCCCACTAGATCTTGAACTCTATATTATAAGGGTCACTTTGTTTGATCTTATGTTGTTAACATTTATCTTGTTCTTTCTTTATTTATCTTATAATGATCCTTTGTATGAAATGTAGGGATGCAAGCAGGCAGACACAAATATTTTTACATGGTTCACCCTTACTAGGCTACGTCCAAGGAGCATACAATGACAATGTACCACTGTACCAAATCCACTAAAGCTCGCTAACAAATTAAAATGTTCAGGCTAGATCACTTTTATGCCCAGGCTCACTACCTTTAAAAATTTTAGGGTAATCTCATAGCTTTCTAAAGTGTCACTATCTATTTCTCTCTCTCTAGCTCACTACTGGTGGAGAGGATCGTCTTCTTCCTCTTCCTTTTCTCACTCTTTTGGAAGGGATCCCCTCATAGTTTATGGACTCATAGGTTCCTTAATTATAACGAATGATTACATCTTCCTCTATCTATATATGCTCTGTTGAAGTTCCAATTTCATCCACTGATGAATACAACTTTCCCACAGATGTATCGGGAAATATTTTAACCTTCGTTCAACCCTATAATGATTGGCACACTTCTCTATGCCTCACATGATTCTCTATGCCTGGAATGCAAGTGCCACCAAACTACTTGCACAATACTCCCTTCGCCAACTCAGAACATGGGTGACTCACACCATTTTATTCCCAAACCAATATTGGCATGAAACTATCAACTGGCATGCAACTTCTGAATATCTTTATACTTGCGCGACCAAACCACCACTTGTGTGCCCAAATCACCTGCATGACTGGAGCTCGAATTTTCTCAAATTATTGAGCTTCGCTGAAAATTAGGAGGGGTATCCCTCTATTTATAGGAATTTTTGGTACCCTAAGTGTCGCGTTCAAGTCTTCTTCTAGCATGTAAGTCCAGCCGCCCAAGCCTCTATTGCTCTAGTCACCATGCACGCCCAAACCAAAACATGGGTTCCCCTCATTCATTTTCAATATTTTGATGTTCGGATCTTGAAAAAAATATGGCACTCAACTTTACAAGCCTCTATGAACCTGACTCAAAAGTCCCTTTTCTAAAAACACTTTTCTCCATATTTATCGATTTTGAGGCCCAAAAATTTTGAAAACACAGTAAAATGACACCAACTTGTATCTTCTCTTTTTGTACCACCTCCAGATCATCCATTCATTTGTTCAGGTTCTTCAATCAATCATGGATTTTGACAACATCCCTTGAACTCGACAACTCTCCATGAAAACCCTTATTTGTCAACAATTTGAACATCGTGGTCTGCTTTGTCAACAAACACAACATGGAGGCCCACTTTTTCAACAAACACAATCACCTCAAAAATGATTCAATGATACCTTGAGGGTTTTTTTCCCAACAATATCCCCCTTTGGGTTTATTCACAACTCTTCTCATAAAATGATACCTCATTAACACTTCATCCACCATTTGCCTCTTGCAATTATGATAGTGATTAAGGATTCACTCAACACATACTATAAGCCCACATGAGCAATGCTCATTATTAGAAAAAAAATATTAAAGGAAAAGTTCATCAATAAATCACTTCATTTCTGACAAAAATTGTTGATATCAAACTGATTCCAATTACTGACCACGGGAAACTTTATTACACCATTCTAATGCCACTCTTTTTATTTTATCATGATCTTCAGCTGTTGTGATATCTATTCTTTCATCGATCACTTCTAGCATCTTCATTTTAATACTCTCCTTATTCACTTCTTGGGTAATTGTGTTGTCCAAGCTCAGCTCTTGCTAACCACTTTGAACACCAAAGAATTCTCATCATGTTACTCCCCCTATCAGCTTTTTCACCTATCTTGATAAAATATCCCTATCTTGTTTCATCACCTATAAGCTTCTCCCCATGTCTTTGAAAAATAATTTTTCTATCTTATTTAGCCACGGTTTTTCACCCTTTAGAATTCACTCTTTCTCCCCCTTTGTCAACAAACCCAAAGGTTACTCCTTTGTGGTCTGTAATAGAGTCGAGAGCACAGATTAAAAGAATAGGGAAAACACGCTATACCTTGGGGAGAGGGGGGCCACATTCACACTTAGTTCAAGTGAGGGGAGTCTACTGAAATCACATAGCCAATAGATGCCTCTCAGAAGATTCCTTGGGTAAGGCCTTTGTCAGAATGTCTGCAACTTTTAGTTTTGTAGGCACATACTCCAACTTCACAATTCCAATCTAAACCTTCTATTTGATAAAATGATATTTTATCTCAATGTGCTTTGTCCTAGAGTGATGGACAGGATTTTTTCTAAGATTTATAGAACTTGTGTTATCACACTGGATTGTGATTGGAGACTTCACTTCAACTCCCATATCATCAAGTTATTGCTTCATCCATAATAACTGTGTGCATGCTTGAGTGGCCGAAATATATTCAGCTTCTGTGATGCGCAATGAAATGCAATATTGATTCTTTATTAGCCAAGAATACACAATCCACCAAGATAGAATGCACCTCCTGACATTTATTTCCTGTCATCCATTGAACTGGCCCAATCAAAGTATTATTTTCACAAAAATCGTGTGGTTTTCCTTGGGATTACTCTGATATCTCATTGCTTGGCATGTGGAGAATAAAATGTTAGGCCTTGTCACTGTCAGATACAATAGACTTCCAATGAAACTTCTTGCATTGTGATTCATCATATCCTTTGAATATTATGTATTTGGAATATATTAGCACTATCATCCTTTGATTACAAACATTGTTGGCATACAGATTAAAATCATTTCCACCACACCAAAAACTGAGCTTCTTCACAAATTGATCCAACATTGAATAATATACACTCCTAGCTACTCAATATTCAATTCTTCTTCCAGAACCCCATTCAAAATTGTGGACTTAACATGCATCTGGAACACTCTGAACCTCTGTTTCACTATAATGGCCAAGAATAATATGATTATCTCTAGCCTCGTCACAGGTGAAAATATCTCATTGAAATCAATACCATATATATGGGAGTATCCTTTTCAAACTAGCCGTGTTTTGTTTCGATTCACTCGGCCATATTATATTTCATCCTTGAAACAATCTCCCATGTTTGATTCTTCCCAACTTGGTCAATCTCTTCATTCATATCTTGAACCCAGCTCTCATCACCAGTTCCTTATTCAAAACTATTAGGATTTACCTGTGATAAGTATCATTTTTGCTGTAGATTTCCCACATTCCTCATCTACACTAGCACCATATAATCACCAATGATACGCTACCTATCAATTTCATCCTGAATCTTTATAATCTTTGTAGATATAGACATGACTTCATCATGCTCATTATCTGTATTTTCTTCTAAGTCATCATTTTCCACTTTTGATCCCCCTAAATCTCTTAGCACTTCATTACTTTCTACAAGCATATTTACACTATTTCATTTAATTTATTTCAACTTCTTTTCTTGTCTTCCTATTGAAAGATTTTTGATATTCTCTCGCAGGTTCTTGGTATCCTGAAAATAGTCATCTAATACCATATTTTCAGAAAAAGATAAATAATCATGAAAAACCTGAGTGTTACTGCTTATCCCCCAATTGGTCTTCCTAATGTCAGACAAAACAAACATTCATCCTTTCTATACCATTGAGATCTTATATCTGATTATGAGATAGAATGCTCCCCCTTTGATGTACAACTCTCCATGTTATTGATCCCTCTATTTAGACCCACAAACATTCTCCATCTCCTACATCATTTCTTCACATGTGACTGCAAGTTTGAGAAACTTCTTCAACTCAATTATATCAATGATATCTTCATTGGTTAAATTCAACACTTAGAAATGAGCCATCAACAAAACCTATAAGCCTGCTAAGTCAAAATCAATGTAGGAAACAAGAGATAAAGTTAATAACATAATCACTGTCTACTGTGATCAATTACATTCACCTATCTCATGTATTCATATAACATTAAATCCTTTCATGGAATTATTCAAGATTACTTCTTCAGGTCTGGTAAATTATTTGAATTAGTTGACATTATGGATCACATAACATCACTGCTTTTCATCTTTTGATGCCACTTCCCCTTGGATCGTATCTCCCTATAAACATGAAACGCATTAACATAATTTAATAGCATTTATACACATGGGGAGAGGGGTTATTCAGGAATCATCAATATGAGGATTGTGGTTTATCCTGATGTGTCAACCTTTTGATTCTTTCTTGTGGAGCATCACACTTCTTCCTTGTCTGTCCCAAAGGCCTAGCCAACTCTAAATGTTCTGTCTATTTGACTAATCATTCATATCCCACATGTTGAGTCATTTTCTGATATTCAGATTTTATAGGCTTGTCCTTTCTCAACCTTTGGGGTTCAAACCAACGTGTAGACATTTCCTTATTTGATATTCCACCAATATGCCAATTCCCTTGATTTGTTATCTTTGTAGGAATCTCTCCACTTGTCTTCACATCTTGGTATGTGGCATGGGATGTGGATTTTCTAATACATTCATTATTCATTTTTCTTTTATCATTTGTTTGAATCATGCTACCCTTACTTGTTGGGTTTGATTTTTTCACTGCTTTTACATTCCTCTTTCTCATAACTAGTGTAGATCTCCCCTTAATCTTCCAGGTTTGTTCACACTATCTCCAAGAGAGATGTTTTGAGTGTGATAGAGAAGGTTATTTATACACCTTTTGTTCGGCTCCATGTGATTTCCCTGAGGTACTAAACCTATTTTTCAACATACCACTTTTTCTTCCAATGTTATATTTCTTGTTATACATCACTGGATTCAAGAATCTCCTTCTGGGTTCCTTTTCCTTTCTCACTTTCTTCTTGGTGAAATTTCTTGCAAAATGCCCATGATCAGAACATATAAAACATCTTCCATCAAAGGCATACCTTATTTCATCATTTCTCAACCAAGATATTGATGAATCTTGAGTTATTCTCTAATATTGAGCTCATGAGCTTCCGGACACATGCTCATAGTGTGTCCCATTCTTCCATAGTAATAGAATATGATTAATGCTTCCTTATAAGAGGTGTTCCTTTCATAATTTTCATGATGCTTCTCCTTATTCTCATATTTAGTAAAATTTCTATCTTCACAATATGAAATGTATTCCTGATCCTCTGAAAAAAATATTGATGTATGACCATGATTCCCATAGAAATAGCACATGATATCATTACTTCCTGTGTCAACATTTTTAGGTCTATCTCCAGCACCTACAATGTTATTATTATCTCTTGAACTCTTCAATGCTCTCTTCCTATCATCCATAAAAGGGGGATCATCATATCCAATTCCAAACTTTCCTATATTATTTATTCTTTGAGATGAGAAAATATATTCTTGCTTTTCCTCAAAAATAGTATACTTTCTTTTTATTTTATCATCACCTGTTGAAGGACAATTAAATAGTAAGTGCAGAGCATCCTTAAACTTAGGCTTTTCTTTATCATTTTATTTCTCCATTTCTTTCTTGAATGATTCTATCTCTTCCTCCGGTTTCTAAATCTCTTTATCTCTTGATTCAAGTTGAGCATTGAGTTCTCTTCTAAGATTATTCCTTCTACTCATCTCATCTACCAGTTCTCGTGTGATCTTATTTACCATATCACTTTTCTCCTTTATTTTCAATTTTTTCTTGAGAAACAGAATCAGAGTAGGATGCATTATCTTATTGTAGTCTTTTATTCTTATGAACTAGTTTAGTTAGTTTTGAAACAAGATCATCATTTCTATATTTCAAATTTTGAATGTAATCTGAGTTCAGATTCTTTCCCTTATTATCATCTTTTCATTTTTCTCTCTCTGTAGAAAGCTTTTTCAGTTCTTCAGCTTGAGAATCATTCTTCTCCTTCAGATTAGTGTCCATGTTAATAAGCCATTTATTTAATCTTCTTAGCTTTTTAACCTCAATTTCCATTTCTTAGATCCAGATATCTTTAGATTTAATATCTTCCTCAAACTTATGATCTGATTTCTTTGTTTCATGGACAACTTCCACTTTTTTTCTTCTAGGAGTTTCTTCATCATCAGTAGTTCCAACATCACTTGGAATATCAGGTTCTTCGCTCATTCCTTCTACATAATTGATTGAGTAAGTATTTTTACTATATGATTTATAAAAATCATTATTTTCTTCACCACTTGATTCCTTTAGATTAATCGCACTCTTTTCAAAGTCACTTCCACTATGATTAATTTCACCAGACTTCTGCTTCTTCTTTGAAGTTCTACCCATTTCCATGGAACACCAAATTATTATCAAACTAAAATGTTAATTTCACCAATTAACTAAACCAAGTCAGAGAAAACAAATCTGATAGAAGAAACCTTCCCTATGATACCAATTGTTAGGACCAAAAGGGGCCTAGATACCTAAGGGGGGTGAATTAGGGTATGGATATTCTATTTCAAATTTTCTTCTTCCCCACTAGATATTGACCTATATATTATAAGGGTCACTTTTTTTATCTTATGTTGTTAATGTTTATCTTGTTCTTTCTTTATTTTTCTAATAATGATGCTTTGGATGCAATGCAGGGAAGTAAGAAGGCAGACACAGATATTTTAACTTGGTTCACCCTCACTAGGATACGTCCAAGGAGCATACAACAACAATGTGTTACTGTATCAAATCCACTAAATCTCACTGCCAATTTAAAATGTTCAGGCTAGATAAATTCTATGCCCATAATCACTACCTTTAAAAATTTTATGGTTAGCTCACAGCTTTCCCAAGGGTCACTCCTTATTTCTCTCTCTCTCTCTGGCTCACTACCGGTGAAGAGGATCACCTTCTTTCTCTTCCTTTGCTCACTGGTCTGGAAGGGATCCACTCACAGTTTATGGACTTGTAGGTCCCTTCATTATAATGAATGATTTCATCATCCTATGTGTTTAAATGCTATGTTGAAGTTCCACTTTTATCCACTGATGAATAAAACTTTACCACAGATGTACCAGTTAATATTCAAACCATCGCACCACACTAGAATGATTGGTTCACTTCTTTATGCCTTGCACACTTCTCTATGCCCGGCGCGCAAGTGTCACAAAACTACTTGTGTGACACTCTCTCACCAAATTAGAACATGGGAGACTCACACCCTTTTATGACCAAACCAATATTGGTGTGCAACTATCAAATAACTCATAACTTCTGAATATCTTTATACTTGCATGACCAAACCACCACTTACATGCCCAAACCACCTGCGTGACTGAAGTTCAAATTTTCTATAATTATTGAGCTTCGTTGAAAATTAAGAGGGGTGTCCCTATATTTATAGTCATTTTCAGAACCATGAGGGCCACGCACAAGTATCCTTCTAGTGCACAAGTCCAGCCACCTAAGCCTCTTTCTCCCTAGTCAACTTGCGTGCCCAAACCAAAACTTGGGTACCCCTCTTTCCTTTTCCATATTTTGATGTTATGATCTTGAAAAAAATATAGCGCCTAACTTTCCAAGTGTCCATGAACCTATCATGAAAGTCCCTTTTCCAAAAACACTTTACTCTATTTTTTGATTTTGAGGTCCAAAATTTTGGAAAACACTAGAAAACGACTCCACCTTGTATCTTCTCTTTTTTGTACCACCTACAGATCATGCATTCCTTTGTCGAGGTTTATCAATAAATCACGGATTGTTGAAAACATCCCTTGAACTCAAAAAAACTCCATGAAAACCCTCCTTTGTCAACAATTTGAACATCATGGTCTGCTTTGTCAACAAACACAGCATGGAGGCCCATTTTTCAACAGACATGTTGACCTCACCTGTTTTGATAATCCCAATTATGTGTTCATATATTATGCTACTCTAAATTACTAATGATCTACAGTTTAATTCTTACAAATCAGTGATCAAGTTAATAATAATGTTTAAATAATCTCTGATTTATGTTAATCTCGATTATCTCTGTTTATACAAGCTTTGAAACAATTCTAAGTCAATTAGATGTGGTTTTCATAAGATTCAGAGCTACCGATAGCCAGAGCTACCGATAGCCAGAGCTACAGATAGCCATAGCTACCGATAGCCAGAGCTACCGATAGCCAGAGCTACCGATAGCCAGAGCTACCGATATCCAGAGCTACCGATAGCCAGAGCTACCGATAGCCAGAGCTACCGCTGCACACAGAGCTACCGATAGCCAGAGCTACCGATGCACACAGAGCTACCGATGCCCACACAGAGCTACCGATGCACACAGAGCTACCGATGCACACACAGTGCTACCGATGCACACAGAGCTACCGATGCACACACAGAGCTACTGATGCACACAGATCTACCGATGCACACAGAGCTACCGATGCACATAGGGAGCTACCGATAAGAGCTACCGATAAGAGCCACCGATAAGAGTTTGAAGAGCTACCGATGGAAGATCCCTACACCGAGTCAACCGTACACGTCTACAAACAAACGGCTACCTATAATGAACTGTGGAGTCAAATCCTATATCCTCAACACTATTTGTTTATTATACTAATGGTTATATTTGTTACTTTTGATGCATTTAATGTTATTAAATGATTTATGTTTCCATTTCAGGAAATCGTACCAAGTACGATCAAAAAGTATAATCATTCCTTCTTGTCAGAAAAACAAAAAGGGTATAAAGAGGACATTGTGTATGTATCAAAAGGTGTGTGAAAGAAAACTCGAAGAGATCAAGCACATAGAACACACTTGCGATCAAGCTCAAAAAACGTGCCAAGATCAACTGGAGAACTTTCACTCACGAGAATACTACTACCAGCCTCCAGAACATAGAGCATACATCGAGCAATCTATGCTAAATAAGAACCACACAAAACTCATCATTCTTTGAGCCGATAAGCAAGCTGAACCTCGAAGTCAAGGAAGCAGATGGTACTCTGTTTTCCAGACAAAAACTAGAAGAATACTCAGAAGGAATTCTAATCAACAAAAGGAGTCAAGAGCTGCACGAAGATCACTAGACCCATTTCTAATCTCTAAATATTTATCTCTGTGATTTACTTTTTACATTACGAGCAGTGTGTGTTATCTGTTGTATTTTACACACACACTGTCTCCTGAACCTTAACTGGAGGATTTGTAAATCCTCACTCACTATCTTTTCATTCTTTTTCCCACTGTGGATAGTGGTAGAGGTCGTGTGTGACCTGGACAGCTGGTTGTTGTTGTTTTTTTTCCCACGGATAACAGTGGTAGAGGTCTTGGACCTGGACAGTTGTAAACTGTTGAACCCCGATTCAGGGTGTGGATCATCCTTATATAAGATTTTGAGAGGACTAAGTCTCGGCTTGAGACTGAACCTCTTGGTTAACTCCTTTGTGTCTTTAGTTAAAGTTTACATACATACAATACATATCTATTTCATATTCCGCTGCTATTACTTTGAAATATAATTTGTCTTCAAAGCTACTTTGATAGTTAAACTCGCAAGTGTTTATATTTATTATAAATCAATAAGTTAGTTTCAAAAGTTAATTTAATCATCAGATTAAGTTAACTGAGAACTAATCAATCTTTGAGAAACTAATTGAACCTTTATAATCTGTATAAATTCACTATAGTTTAATCTGTTTTTGAAATTGGGGGATTTTAATAGAAATTGTTTTTAGCAGAAATTTTAATTGGAACTAAATTCACCCCCCTCTTGAGTGTCCACTCCGACCAACATTTGGTATCAGAGGGTTTATTAATACCTTCTAAATTACTCTGTTTTCAACTGTGATTTTAGTTGTATTTTAAAGTTCTTAAAATTTCTGTTATTCCTAAATTTTTATCTCTTTAAATTTTGTTTATAATGGATAATAGACTTGAGGGTGTTGCTGCTAACCGGCCACCTTTCTTTAATGTAAATAAATATGCTCAGTGGAAACTTAAAATGAAAATTTATTTAGAAAGCATGAGTTTTGATATTTGGACTGCTATTGAATCTGAACATAAAGTTCCCACTACTGATAGATCTACTTGGGATGAACCTACAAAGACTGCTTACAATAATAATTGTAAAGCTATGAATGCTCTGTACTGTGCTCTAGGAGATGAAGAATTTAATAGAATCTCTGCATGTAAAACTGCTTTTAAAATTTGGGATACCTTGGCTGTTTCTCATGAAGGAACAACTAATGTTAAAGAAATGAGATTAAACACTTATACTATTAAATATGATAATTTCAAAATGAATCCTGATGAACCTATTTCTGACATGTATCTCAGGTGCAATGAGATATTAAACACAATGAGCTCACTCGGAAATATTGTTCCTGCAAAAGAACAAATTATGAGAATACTGAGATGTTTTCCAGATAGATGGAGAGGTACATCCGTTTCAATTAGAGAATCCTGTGACATTGGAACACTGCCTGTCAAGGAGTTAATTGGTAAGCTGATGATGTATGAAGAAGAGCTTAATGTAAATAAAGAAGAAGATGAGGAACCCAAAATAAAATCTGTAGCTTTTAAAACTACTGCCTTTAAGAGTAAAGACAAGGATAAACTACAAATGGAGACTGAGAGTTCAATGAGTGAAAATTCAGAATCTGACAGTGATGCTGAGATGGCTCAAATAGCCAGGAGATTCAAAAAGTTTTATAGGAAAAAGAAATTCTTTAGGAAACCAAATTACAAAGGAAAGTATGATCAACAAGGCAAATGGAAAAAGGATTAGAAGAAGGCTGACAGGACTGATGAAGTTGTCTGCTATGAATGCAAGCGAAAAGGACATATCAAAGCAGACTGTCCAAAGTTAAAATTCAAAAAGAAATATGATTACAAAGACAAGAAGTACAAGAAAGCCATGAAGGCTACCTGGAGTGCTTCAGAAGACAGCACTAGTGAAGCAGAATCTTCGGACTCTGAATGGAATCGATCCAACATGTGTTTCATGACAAATACTTCTGAGGTAACATCTGACACTCCTGTTTTAAATTCATATTATTCTGGAGATGATTCTGATTCAGAAATCATGTCAAAATCTGAACTATTTGAGTACTGTGATATGTTAGAAGAAACCTGTAATGAGCTTAAAGACAAATAAAAAGGTTTAAAGAAACAGTATGCTTTAAGTGTTAAGCATAAATATGATCTTGATAGAGAAAAGGAAAAGAATGCTCAACTACTAAAGGAAAATACAGAACTGAAACTGTCAAATGAGAAACTTAGAAAGGACATAGAAAAATTCACAAATGGAAAGGATGCGTTAACTCAAATGCTAGGAAAGCAAGTTGCACCTAGATATGCTACTGGTTTGGGATACCAACCTGGACAGAGACAATTCACTGGAACCCAATTTATTCCTAAGTCTGAAAAATATTCTGCTAGTTCCAGTTTTGGAAATTCATATGCTTCAACAGGTTGTTCACATGGTTATAGACCAAATAAAGTTTGTCTTTCAAAATCTTTTGTTTCTGTTAATTTTATGGGACCCATAAAACAAATTTGGGTACCTAAGGCCCTGATTGCTAACCTATCTGGACCCAAGAAAATCTGGGTACCAAAGTCATTTCCTGTTTAAATCTGTTTTATAGGAGACCTGCTTGAAGAGCCGTCACAAGAAGATATGGTATTTAGACAGTGGGTGCTCAAGACACATGACTGGAGATTATTCTTGCTTCAAGAGCTTAATAAAGGTTGATGGAGGTCATGTCACCTTTGGTGACAACTCTAAAGGAAAAATCATCGGCCTAGGCCAGATTGGTAACACTGACTCAGTATTAATTTCTAAAGTTTTATTCGTTGATGGACTTAAATATAACTTGCTTAGTATATCTCAATTATGTGACGATGGTTTCAATGTCAAGTTTGAAAATGACTCGTGTGATGTTTTTAACTCCAAAAACTCTTTAGTATTTTCTGCTCTAAGGAATGAAAATGTTTATGCTGTTGATTTAAATTCTTTAGCCAAACAAAATATTTCTTGTTTGAATGCTTTTCATAAAGAATCTTGGCTATGGCACAGAAGATTAGGACACTGCAACATTCACTCACTTAGAAAACTGGCTAGGAAAAACTTAGTTAGAGACTTACCCAAGTTAGAATTCCCAAATGACAAAGTGTGTAATCCGTGTCAAAAGGGAAAACAACACAAAGTTTCTTTTAAATCAAAGAAATAAGTCTCAACTTCTCAACCACTTGAGTTGGTTCACATGGATTTGTTTGGACCATCAAGAGTTTCTAGTTTAAATGGGAAGCATTATGTCTATGTTCTTGTAGATGACTTTTCTAGATATACTTGGGTATACTTTCTAGCTCACAAAAGTGAAGCTTGTTCTTACTTTATTAAATATTCCAAGTCTGTAGATAACCTTAGTGGACTTAATATTAAAACCCTAAGAAGTGATCATGGTCGTGAGTTTGAAAATAATGAGTTTGAATCTTACTGCTCACACAATGGCTATAGTCACAATTTCTCTGCCCCTAGGACACCCCAACAAAATGGTATAGTAGAAAGGAGAAACCGAACCCTTCAAGAAATAGCTAGAACCATGCTCAATGAATATGAACTGCCTATTTACTTTTGGGCTAAAGCTGTTAATACAGCTTGTTATGTTATCAATAGAGTCTTGATCAGACCTGTTCTTAAGAAAACCCCTTATGAGTTGTGGAACAATAGAAAGTCTAAGGTTAATTACTTTAGAGTTTTTGGTTGAAAAGTCTTTATACTTAATACTAAAGATAATCTGGATAAGTTTGCTCCCAAAAGCGATGAAGGAATTTTTCTGGGTTACTCTATTTCAAGTAAAGCTTATAGAGTTTTCAATAAGAGAACCAAATGTGTGGAATAATCTGTTCACATAAAATTCGATGAAACTGATCCACATGAGCCTAAAACCTCTCTTGAGAATCTTGAAGAAGATTTGTCTATTCTGGACCTTAATGATAAATCTAAAGAACCTGTTATAAAAACATCCAGTTCTAGACTTTCTCCATAATCTGCTTCTGTTGAACCCGAACCTATAGATGAACCTGAAGTTTCTAGTCCAACCTTTACCAAATCGACTAAGATTCTAAAGAATCGTCCTTTAGATGCTGTTGTTGGTAATCTTGATAGAGGAACACAAACTAGAGATTCTCTAAGGAACCAGGTTGAACATCAAGCTTTTCTGTCACAACTAGAACCCAAAAATATCAATGATGATATCAATGATGAATTCTGGGTAATATCCATGCAAGAAGAGTTGAATCAATTTGAAAGAAACAAAGTCTTGGAATTAGTTGACATACCCAAGGACACCTTGACAATAGGCACAAAATGGGTTTTTAGAAATAAAGTAGATGAATCAGGAAACATAGTTAGAAACAAAGCTAGACTAGTTTCACAGGGATATAGTCAAGAAGAGGGTATAGACTATGGAGAAACTTTTGCACCTGTAGCTCGAATGGAAGCTATTAGGATCTTACTTGCATATGCATCACATCTGAATTTCAAGTTATATCAAATGGATGTCAAAAGTGCATTTCTAAATGGTTTTATAATTGAAGATGTTTTTGTGAAACAACCACCTGGATTTACAAACCCTCATTTTCCAAATCAAGTTTTTAAACTTTCTAAAGCTTTATATGGTTTAAAACAAGCTCCAAGAGCTTGGTATGATAGACTCAGCAATTTTCTTATTTCAAAAGGTTTTACTAAAGGGATCGCTGATCCAACTCTTTTTATTAAAAGAATTTCTAAAGATGTTTTAGTTGTACAAATCTATATTGATGATATTATATTTGGATCTTCTAAACACTCTTTATGTACTGATTTTTTAAAAAGTATGCAAAATGAATTTGAAATGAGCTTAATGGGAGAGCTTAAGTATTTTCTTGGTTTTCAAATTTTTCAAACTAGAGATGGAATTATTTTAAATCAAAGTAAATATACAAAATATCTTTTAAAACGTTTTGGATTGGATATAATTAAGGAAAATGATACACCTATGAGTACTACCTGTAAGTTGGATACAGATGAAGCTGGGAAACCAGTGGATCAAACCAATTATAGAGGTATGATTGGAAGCTTACTTTATCTTACTGCTAGTCGACCAGACATTATGTTCAGTGTATGTATGTGTGCTATATTTCAAGCTAATCCTAAGGAATCACACTTACTGGCTATTAAAAGGATTTTTAAATATCTTAAGCATACTGTACATTTAGGTTTGTTTTATCCAAAAGGACAATCATTTGACCTAATTAGCTATTCAGATGCTGACTTTGCTGGATGTAAGTTAGAAAGGAAGAGCACATCTGGAAAATGTCATTTACTTGGTAAATCCCTAGTGTCATGGTGTAGTAAGAAACAGAACTCAGTTGCATTGTCTACTGCCGAAGCAGAGTATATAGCTGCTGGTAGTTGCTGTGCACAAATTATGTGGATGAAACACACTTTATTGGACTATGGATTTGAGTTTAAACATGTTTCAATTAACTGTGACAACACTAGTGTAATAAACATATCTAAGAACCCTGTATCTCACTCTAGAACCAAACACATATATGTAAGACATCATTTTCTGAGAGATCATTATCAAAAAGGTGATATTATTCTTGAATTTATTGGCACTGAACATCAATTGGCCGATATTTTCACTAAACCTTTAAGTTCTGATAGGTTAAGTTACATTAGGCACGAGCTGGGGATGATCAATTCTCACCGATGTTGAAATTCTCACCGATGATAAATTCTCACCGATGTTGAAATTCTCACCGATGATAAATTCTCACCGATGTTGAAATTATCACCGATGATCAATTCTCACCGATGTTGAAATTCTCACCGATGATAAATTCTCACCGATGTTGAAATTCTCACCGATGTGAAATTCTCACCGATGTGAACTTCTCACCGATGTTATATTTTAAACTTCTGTCTACCACCAAGAATATGAATCATTTTATTTTTATGTTATTTTACTTTATTCGTTTATTTATGATTCCTACATGATAAAACTAAGCCTAAACCGCTTCTCACTCCACCGGACCCAAAACCCTTCTCCTTTGAATCCTAGCTCCCTAACCGACTGAGAACCCTAAATCCGCGATGGCAAAAACCAAGATTCCTGCCAGCAGAGATGACAGTTTAGAGCCTAAAACAAAGAAGCATAAAGTGCAGCAAGAAGCTCATGGAAGTAATGTCAGAACTAGGTCGGGAAAGCGACCAGTAAACCCTCATTTGCAGCATAGAGATATTGTGATTGAAAAGGAGCTATGCGTAGATTGGATGCTACCAAGCAAGTCGTTGGTGCTTGCAATTCTGGAAGATCAGAGATGGGTATATTGTTTTTCAAATAACAATGGTCCCTACTACCCGAAGTTAGTGAAACAGTTCTACGAATTCGTAAGCTTCGAGAAGTCTGAAAATGAAAATCGGGTAAGTTCTTTTTTAAATGTAAAAGAAATGTCGTTTTCTTCAGTAGAGTGGGCAGAATTTTTAAAAGTCCCACGTGAAGGTGTATTCGGGTATGTCTCAAGATCAATTCCACCTACCAGTAACATCTTTGACTATGAGACCGCTTTAAAAGAGCTAACGGGTAATGGAAGTCAGAGGCAAGTGGTTGCTACTGAATTGGATGGAGAGAATAGACTTCTTTTAAAATTTGTTCAACATGTTTTGATACCGAGGAGAGGAGATTTTTCTAATCTGAGATATCAAGATATTTATCTTCTACATCTGTTAAGACATGGTGTGAAATTTAATCTGTGCAGACTACTGTTGAATCAAATGGAAGACATGATTAAGCCAAAATCAAAGACTAATGCTTTATTCTTTGCCAAAATGATCTCTGTGATGATAAAAGTGAAAGGGATAGTTGAGTCTCAGGATGAGACAGTTGTAGTTAAGAATAACTTCTGTATCACTACTACAGTTTGTAAGTACATGAAAATCAATTGGAACCCGTGGAAAGGAGAATGGGTCAGTGATGACCAGAGGGTGTATGATAAGTTCAATCCTGTGGATTATCCTTCAAGGCCAAAGGATAAAAGAGATCCAGGTTTAGGATCTGATGAAGAGGAACCCGAGTACAGTGATGAGTCAGAAGAAGAAGAAGAAGAAGAATAAGAAGAAGAGGAAGAAACTCCTATGGATATTGGAGGAGATCCAGACTTGCCCCCAAGTCCTGTTACTGAGTTTGTATACTCAAGAAAAGGAAAAGTAGAGGAAGTGTTATCTATTCATGAGGAAGACCAGTCAGTTACTCAGCAGAAAGGAGAAAAAGAGGATGTATCTGAATCATCTGATTCTGCTAGGTTGAGTCTGAGTCCTTTGATTGAAAACTCAGTTGTGCCTACTGATGAAGTAGAAAAAGAAAGTGAAGAAGCTGTACCTGTGTCAGAAAATCTCCTTACTGCTGCTAAGATGGAAGTTGTTGTGGAAGATTCTGATGAAGAAAGACCAGTAGAAAATGTAGTTGTTGTACGTAGGAATGCACCCATTGAGGGGGAGCGTCATCCCAATCTTGGAAATGTTACAGTGGCTGTTGAGATTGAAGACTGGGTAGAAGACCTAGGATTTATAGTGTGTGGTTTGGATTATCCTGATTCGGATAATGAAGTATCCTTGAATAGACCAAAGATCAGCTATGACATCAATTCTGAGTTATTACCTGATGATGTGGTCCGAGTACATGATTTAGATGTGCTGAAAGAAAATCTCAAAGTCAGTTTTGTAGAAGAAGTAAAGACAATGGAATCTTTTCGGGTATCCTCGATTCAATCAGTCATGAATGATTCAGTAGTCAGCTTAGCTTATACAAGAGTATCTACTATAGTTGCTCCTACTGATTTTGTTACAAAGTCTGAACTTGAATCCCTGAAGCATGAGCTGAAAGAATCCTTCACTGCCTCAGTTACTGAGATGAAGCACTGTTTTCGTGAAGAAATGAAGTTGTTAGAACAATCTCTTGAGCTTTATCTTGGTTTCAATCTGTCAACTTTTATGGGTGAGCTAATGGAAGCTATCAAAGAATGACAGACCCAATCTTCTAGAATAGAAGCAGATCTTGAAGCCTTAAAGAAGTCTGTTACTACTTTAGATTCTTACATGAGCTCAAAGCCTCAAGCTGATAAGGATTTAGCCTATGTGAAAAGTGTTTTAAGCCAAATGGTTTCAGTATTTGAAGATTTCAAATCTTCTATAAAGGATCATGTTAAAAATCAGGACTCTCAACTGAAAACTCTGATTAGTGGCTTGACCAAAAGTTTCAAAGAAACTGTATCTTTCTCGGTTGGTCCTCTAGCTTCAAAACCTGCATTTGATTTGAATCAATTACGAGCTATGATGAAGGAGGAGCTTGGTTCTATTTCAACCAGTGGCTCTGTGGACTCATCAGATCTAAGCCGGGTAGTGCTCTCTACAAGAGATTCAGTAAGGGAAATAATGAAAATTGTCCATGACACTATGAAAGAGGCCTCTACCTCTCAGGAGGAAATCAAGAACAAGGTGGATTATTATTTCCAAAGGATTTTTACAAAGCAACAACTCACCCATCATTTCAAGCTGATGTTGGAAAACATGAAATTACCCCCTGTAACTCAAGCCTTCCGAGAATAAGTGAGCAAGCTAAGAGGGCTGACTCCTGCCTTAGAAAAATTTATGGAAAAAAAAGGTGATTTTATATCTGCTATGGAAAGAGGGGGAGGAATCATTATGGATTTCATAAATCTGTTGTTGCCCTTTTTGCATGTTGATGTCAGACCAGTTATTGTCCCTCCTGCCTTGCCTGCCTCTGCCTCTACTGAGTCTCTAGTCCAGATGACTCCTATTCAGGCCATCCGAAGCCTCACACTTATGATCACTCAACAAACTTCCTAATACAGGTCAGGCACTGTATCAGTGGCTCAGCCTCCTGTTATCATTTCTGGGATTCCAAAGCCCTCACTCACATCCTCACCACCTGCCTCCTCTTCTGATCCAAAAGGAAAATCTCATGTTGAAGATCCGGATTACTGAAGTGGCCAGGCTGTTTGATAGGAATTGTTTTTTTTTCTTTTTTTCTCTTCTATTCTATTTATGTAAGTTTTGTCTGGTCTAATACAAATGTTTTTCTTTACACTATCTCTGTTTATCAGTTCTTTCTTTCTGCTTTCCCACTTTTTGATTATCACAAAGGGGGAGAAAATATAAAGAGAGGGGGGGCAATATCAAAGGAGAGAAATTTTGAGCCTTTGCTACTATTCTTACATTTCCTTCTTTGGTATCAACTCTTTCAAAGCTTATCTATGATACTATTGTATTTAATACATCCTATGATAATTTTTGATCTATTTCATTCTATTACTATTTCCTCTATTTCCTCTGATTGCTTTCTTTGAGAAATTAGAATATAAACGTTATATTCTCTTATACTATATTCTCACTATTTTTGGTCATATCATAAGTTGTGATTATCAAAAAGGGGGAGATTGTTGACCTCACCTGTTTTGATAATCCCAATTATGTGTTCATATATTATGCTACTCTCAATTACTAATGATCTACCGTTTAATTCTTACAAATCAGTGATCAAGTTAATAATAATGTTTAAATAATCTCTGATTTATGTGAATCTCGATTATCCCTGTTTATACACGCTTTGAAACAATTCTAAGTCAATTAGATGTGGTTTTCATAAGAGCCAGAGCTACCGATAGCCAGAGCTACCGATAGCCAGAGCTACCGATATCCAGAGCTACCGATAGCCAGAGCTACCGATATCCAGAGCTACCGATAGCCAGAGCTACTGATAGCCACAGCTACCAATAGCCAGAGCTACCGATGCACATAGAGCTACCGATAGCCAGAGCTACCGATGCATACAGAGCTACCGATGCACACACAGAGCTACAGATGCACATAGAGCTACCGATGCACACACAGAGCTACCGATGCACACAGAGCTACCGATGCACACACAGAGCTACCGATAGCCAGAGCTACCGATAGCCAGAGCTACTGATAGCCAGAGCTACCGATAGCCAGAGCTACCGATAGCCAGAGCTACCGATAGCCAGAGCTACCGATATCCAGAGCTACCGATAGCCAGAGCTACTGATAGCCACAGCTACCAATAGCCAGAGCTACCGATGCACATAGAGCTACCGATAGCCAGAGCTACCGATGCATACAGAGCTACCGATGCACACACAGAGCTACAGATGCACATAGAGCTACCGATGCACACACAGAGCTACCGATGCACACAGAGCTACCGATGCACACACAGAGCTACCGATGCACACAGAGCTACCGATGCACACAGAGATACCGATGCACACAGGGAGCTACCGATAAGAGCTACCGATAAGAGCCACCGATAAGAGTTTGAAGAGCTACCGATGGAAGATCCCTACATCGAGTCAACCGTACACGTCTACAAACAAACGGCTACCTATAATGAACTGTGGAGTCAAATCCTATATCCTCAACACTATTTGTTTATTATACTAACGGTTACATTTGTTACTTTTGATGCATTTAATGTTATTAAATGATTTATGTTTCCATTTCAGGAAACCGTACCAAGTACGATCAAAAAGTATAATCATTCCTTCTTGTCAGAAAAACAAAAAGGGTATAAAGAGGACATCGTGTATGTATCAAAAGGTGTGTGAAAGAAAACTCTAAGAGATCAAGCACACAGAACACACTTGCGATCAAGCTCAAAAATCATGCCAAGATCAACTGGGGAACTTGCACTCAAGAGACTACTACTACCAGCCTCCAGAACATAGAGCATACATCGAGCAATCTATGCTAAAGAAGAACCACACAAAACTCATCATTCTTTGAGTCGATAAGCAAGCTGAACCTCGAATTCAAGGAAGAAGATGGTACTCTGTTTTCCAGAAAAAAACTAGAAGAAGACTCAGAAGGAATTCTAATCAACAAAAGGAGTCAAGAGCTGCACGAAGATCACTAGAGCCATTTCTAATCTCTAAATCTTTATCTCTGTGATTTACTTTTTACATTACGAGAAATGTGTGTTATCTGTTGTATTTTACACACACACTGTCTCCTGAACCTTAACTGGAGGATTTGTAAATCCTCACTCACTATCTTTTCATTCTTTTTCCCACTGTGGATAGTGGTAGAGGTCGTGTGTGACCTGGACAGCTGGTTGCTATTGTTTTGTTTCCCACGGATAACAGTGGTAGAGGTCTTGGACCTGGATAGTTGTAAACTGTTGAACCCCGATTCAGGGTGTGGATCATACTTATATAAGCTTTTGAGAGGACTAAGTCTCGGCTTGAGACTGAACCTCTTGGTTAACTCCTTTGTGTCTTTAGTTAAAGTTTACATCCATACAATACATATCTATTTCATATTCCGCTGCTATTACTTTGAAATATAATTTGTCTTCAAAGCTACTTTGATAGTTAAACTCGCAAGTGTTTATATTTATTATAAATCAGTAAGTTAGTTTCAAAAGTTAATTTAATCATCAGATTAAGTTAACTGAGAACTAATCAATCTTTGAGAAACTAATTGAACCTTTATAATCTGTATAAATTCACTAAAGTTTAATCTGTTTTGAAATTGGGGGATTTTAATAGAAATTGTTTTTAGCAGAAATTTTAATTGGAACTCAATTCACCCCCCTCTTGAGTGTCCACTCCGACCAACAAGACACAATCACCTCAAAAATGATTCAATGATGCCTTGAGTGATTTCTTCCCAAAAATCTCCCCCTTGGGTTTGTTGACAACTCTTCTCATAAAATCAGACCTAATTAAAACTTCAGCCACCATTCTCCTATTATGATTCCAATCTTGATTAAGGATTTACTAAACACATACTATAAGACCAAATGATCAATGGTTAGCATGAGAAACAAGAGAAAATGAAAAGGCCATAAATGAATCACTTCACTTCTAAGACCAATTGTTGATACCAAACTAATACCAATTTCTAATCATTGGAAACCTTCTGACACCATTCCAATGCCACTCTTTTAATTTTATCATTCTCCTCAGTTGTCATGATATCTATTCTTTGATCTATCACTTCTAGCATTGTCATATTTGATACTCTCCTTCATTTCTTGGGTTCTTGTGTTGTGCAAGATAAGCTCTGGCTGACCACTTAGAACACCGAAGAATTATCATCATGTTACTCCCCCTATCATCTTCTTCACATGTCTTGATAAAATCCCCCTATCTTGATGCACCACCTATCAGATTCTCCCCATTTATTTGAAAAAGATATTGTCTCCCTTATTTTTCCATAGTTTCTCCACCTTTAGGATTCACTCTTTCTCCCCTTTCATCAACAAACCCAAAGGTCACTCCTTTGTGGTCTGAAATAGAGTATAGATCACAGATTAGATGACTAGGGAAAACACACCATAACATGGGGAGAGGGGGACAACATCCACACTTTTTCAAGTGCAGGGAGTCAACTGAACTCCCAAAGCCAGTCAATGCCTCTCAAAAGATTCCTTGGGTAAGGCCTTTTCCACAATGTTTGCAACTTGTAGTTCTGTAGGCACATACTCCAACTTCACAATTCTCTTCTCAACCTTATCCTTGATAAAATGATATTTTATCTCAATATACTTTGTCCAGGAGTGATGGATAGGATTTTTTTCTAAGATGTATAACACTTGAGTAATCACACTGGATTACGATCAGAGACTTCACTTAAACTCCCATATCATCAAGTTTCTGTTTCATCCACAATAATTATGTTCATGCTTGAGTGGCCGAAATATATTCAACTTCCACGATTCTTAATGAAATGAAATCTTTCTTCTTTCTTATATAAGAAATACACAATCCACCTAGATAAAAAGAACCTCCTAACATTGATTTTCTATCATCTGCTGAACTAGCCCAATCAAAGTATTATTTTCACCACAATCAAGTGGATTTCCTTGGGATTACTCTAGTATCTCACTACTTGGAATGTGGAAAATAAAATTTCAGGCCATGTTATTGTCAAATACAGTAGACTTCCAATGAATCTTCATGTACTTTGCTTCATCAAATCCTTTGAATTTTATGCCTTCGACATATATTATCACTATCATCCTTTTATTACAATCATTGTTGACATATAGATTTCAATCAATTACTCCATGCCAAAAACTGCGCTTCTTCAAAAACTGATCCAGAATTGAATACCATGCTCTTCTAGTTGCTCAATATTCAATTCTTCTTCCAGAACCCCATTCAGAAGTGCGGACTTAACATGCATTTGGAACACTCTGAACCTCTGTTGCACTACAATGGACAAGAATAATATGATTGTCTCTAGCCTCATCACAGGTGAAAATATATCATTGACATCAATACCATCTATATGGGAGTATCCTTTTCACACTAGTCATTCTTTGTTTCGATTCACTGTGCCATATAATGTATCGGCCTCGAAAAAATCTCCCATGTTTGATTCTTGTCAACTTATTCCAGCTCTTCATTCATATCTTGCACCCAATTCTCGTCACCAGTTCTTTCTTGAAAACATTTAGTCTCTACCTGTGATATGTGTCTTGCTTTCTGTAGAGTTCCCATATTCCTCGTCTTCACTAGTACTATCTAATCACCAATTATATGTTTCCTATCAATTTCAGCCCAACTCTTTGGCATCTTCGTAGATATAGACATGACTTCCTCATGATCATTATCTGTATTTTCTTTAGAACAATAATTTTCCAATTTTTCTCCCCCTGAATCTATTAACACTTCATTAATTTCAACAAGAATGTTTCCACTATGTCATTTCATTTCTTTCAACTTCTTTTCTCAGCTTCACGTTG
The DNA here is from genome assembly GCA_963277665.1 of Viscum album. Classification (NCBI taxonomy): domain Eukaryota; kingdom Viridiplantae; phylum Streptophyta; class Magnoliopsida; order Santalales; family Viscaceae; genus Viscum; species Viscum album. The sequence continues at coordinate 537,678,979 of OY728165.1, forward strand.
AAACATTGTTGATATTCTCTCACAACTTCTTGGTATCCTAAAAACAGTCAGCTGATACCATATTATTAGAACAAAAATAAATCATTAAAACCTGAGTGTTGCTTCTTATCCCCCAATTGATCTTCCTAATTTCAAACAACACAAACATTAATTCTTTCTATACCATTGAGATCTTGAATCTGATTAGGAGATAGATTGATCCCCCTTTGATGTACAACTCTCCCTATGATTGAGCCCACTATTTAGAGCCACAAACATTCTCATTCTCCTACATCATTTCTTCACATGTGACTGAAGGTTTGAGAAACATCTTCAACTCAATTATATCAATGATATCTTCATTCGGTAAATTCAACACTTAGAAATGAGCCATCAACAAAACCTCTAAGCCTACTAAGTCAAAATCGGTGTAGGAAACAAGAGATAAAGTTAATAACATAATCACTATCTATTGCACTCAATTACTTTCAACTATCTTATGCAGCCATATAACATTAAATTCTTTCATGGAATTCTTAAAGATTCCTTCTTTATCTCTGGTAACTAATTTGAATCAGTTGAAATTATGGATGACATCATATCACTACTTTTCATCTTTTGATGCCACTTCTCCCGAGAACATATCTCCCTTTGAACCTGAAACTCATTAACAACATTTAATATAATTTATACACATAGGGAGAGGGGTTCTTCAAGAATCCTCAAGATGAGTATTTTGGTTGATCATAATGGGTCAACCCTTTGATTCTTTCTTGTAGAGCATCACACTCCTTCCTTGGCTTCCCCAATTACCTGGACAAATCCAAATGTTCTAGCCATATGACTAATCATTCATTTCTCACATACTGAGTCTTTTTCTAATATTTAGATTTTATAGGATTATCCTTTCTCAACCTTTGGGGTTCAATTTCACTGGTATACATTTCCTTCTTTGATGTTCCACCAATATTCTACTTCCCTTGATTCTTTCTCTGTGTAGGAATATCTTCACTTGTCTTAACTTCTCATTATGTGACATGATATGTGGATTTTATAAGTCATTATTTATTCATTTTTATTTTATCAGCTGTTTGAATCATGATTCCCTTACTTTTTGGGGTTAATTTTTCTACTTCTTTTACATTCCTCTTACTCATAAATAGAGTAGATCTCCCCTTAATCTTCTAGGTTTGTTCACATTCTCTCCAAGAGAGCTATTGTGAGTGTGACAGAGAAGGTGATTGATACACCATTGTTTCATCTCCATGTGATTCCCCTGAGGTAGTAAACCTATTTTTCAACTTACCACTTTGTCTCCCAATGTTATATTTCTCGGTATACATCATTGGATTTGAGAATATTCTTCTAGGTTCCTTTTTCTTTCTCTCTTTCTTCTTACTGCAAAGTCTTTCCAAATGCCCATGATCAGAACATATGAAACATCTTCCATTAAAGTCATACCTTATTTCATCATTTCTCAACCAGGATGTTGATGCATCTTGAGTTATTCTTCTAATATTGATCTCCTGAGCTTCCTGAAAAATGATAATAGTGTGTCCCATTCTTCCACATTAATGGAATCTAATGAATTATTCCTTATGAGAGGTTTTCCTTTCATAATTTTCATAATGCTTCTTCTTATTCTTAGATTTAATATAAAAAAATATCTTCATTGTATGAAATGTATTCCTGATCCTCTAAACAAAATCTGGATGTATGACCATGATTCCCACAGAAATAGAACATGCTATCATTACTTCCTGTAACAACATTTTTAGGTCTATCTCCAACACCTATAATGTTTTTCTTATCTCTGGGACTCTTCAATGATCTCTTACTATATTTTATAGAATGAGGATCATCATATATAATTCCAAACTTTCCTAAACTATGTGGTCTTTGAGATGAGAAAATATGTTCTTGCTTCTCCATATAAATGGCATACTTTATTTTCATTTTATCATCACCTGTCGAAGGATAATCGAATAGTAAGTGCAGTGCATCCTTAAACTTAGGCTTTCCTTTTTTATTTGATTTGTCCATTTATTTCTTGACTAATTCTATCTCTTCCTCTAGTTTTTGAATCTTTTTATCTTTTGATTCATGTTGAGCACTAAGTTCTCTTCTAAGAATCTTCCTACTATGCATCTCATCTTTCAGTTCTCGTGTGAGCTTATTTACCATATCACTTTGCTCCTTTATTTTAAATTTTTCTTGAGCAAAAAAATCAGATCATGATGCATTATCTTGTTGTAGTATTTGATTCTTATGAACTATTTCATTTATCTATGAAACAAGATCATCATTTATTATTTTCAAATTTTTAATGTTATCTAAGTTCAGATTCTTTACCTTATTATCATCTTTGCATTTTTCTCTCATTGTAGACAACTTTTGCAGTTCTTCAGTATGAGAATCATTATTCTCCCTCATCTCAGTGGCCACATCAATAAGCATTTCATTTAATACTATTAGCTTGTTAGCATCAATTTCCATTGCTTGGATCTAGATATCTTTAGATTTAATCTCTTCAACCAACTTCTAATCCAATTCCTTTATTTCATGGAAAACTTCCACTTTTTCCCTTGAAGGAGTTTCTTCATCATCAGTAGTTCCAAAATCACTTGGAATATCAGGTTCTTTGCTTATTCCTTCTACATCATTGAGTGAGTAAATATTTTCACTATATGATTTATCCAAATCATTGTTCGGTTCACCACTTGATTCCTTTACCTGAATCACACTCCTTCCATAGACACTTCTACTCTGAGTAATTTCACCTGACTTCTACTTCTTCTTTGAAGTTCTACCCTTTGTCATGGCGCACCAAGGTATTATCAAACTAAAATTTTAATTTCACCAATTAACTAAACTAAGTCATAGAAAACAAATCTGATAAATAAACCTTCCCTCTGATATTAATTTATAGGAACAAAAGGGGCCTAGATACCCTAAGAGGGGGGAATCAGGGTATGAATATTCTATTTCAAAATTTTTCCTGCCCCACTAGATCTTGACCTCTATATAGTAAGGGTAACTTTTTTTCTATTATGTTGTTAATGTTTATATTTTTCTTTCTTTATTTATCTGATAATGATGCTTTGGATGCAATGTAGAGAATAAAGTAGGTAGACACATAGATTTTTACTTGGTTCACCCTCACTAGGCTACGTCCAAGGAGCATACAATGATAATGTTCCACTGTACCAAATCCACTAAATCTCAATACCAATTTACAATGTTCTGGCTAGATCACTTATATTCCTAGGCTCACTGCCTTTACAAATTTTAGGGTTAGCTCATAGTTTTCCCAAGGGTCACTCCTTATTTCTCTCTCTCTGGCTCACTACCGGTGGATAGGATCACCTTATTTCTCTTCCTTTGCTCACTGCTCTAGAAGGGATCCACTCATGATTTATGAACTTGTAGGTCCCTTTATTATAAATAATGACTGAATATTACTCTATCTATAGATTCTCTGTTGAAGTTCCACTTTCATCGACTGATGAATACAAATTTACAACAGATGTACCAGGAAATCTTCCAACCTTCTCACAACCCTAGAATGATTGGAATGATTCTCTATGCCTGGAGAGCAAGTGTCACCAAACTAATTGCACGACACTCCCCTCTCCAAATCAGAACTTGTGCGACTCACTCCCTTTTATGCCCAAACTAATATTGGTGTGAAACTATCAACTAGTGCGTAAATTCTGAATATCTTTATACTTGTGCGACCAAACCACCACTTGCGCGCCCAAACCACCTGTGCGAATGGAGCTCAAATTTTCTCTAATTTTTGAGATTCTCTGAAAAATTGGAGGGGTATCCATCTATTTATAGGAATTTTGGGTACCCTAAAAACTTTGTGCAAGTCTCCTCCCAATGCGCAAGTCCATCCACCTAAGCCTTTATCGCCCTAGTCACCTTGCGCTCCCAAAATAAAACTTGGGTGCCCCTCTTTCCTTTGTCATATTTTCTTGTTCTGATCTTGAAAAAAATATGGTGCACAACTTTCCAATACACCACAAACCTAGTGCGCAAGTACCTTTTCCAAAAACTCTTTTATCCATTTGTCAATTTTGAGGCCCAAATTTTTGGCAATCATTGGAAAACGGCACCACCTTGTATCTGCTATTTTCGTACCACCTATAGATCATGTATTTCTTTGTCGAGTTTCTTCAATCAATCATGGATTGTTGACAACATCCCTTGAACTCGAAAAATCTCCATGAAAACCCTCTTTTTTCAAAAATTTGAACATCATGGACTACTTCATCAACAAACAGAGCATGGAGGCCCACTTTGTCAAAAAACACAATCACCTCAAAAATGATTCAATGATGACTTGATGGTTTTTTTCCAATAAGGTATTTTGGACCATTTCAAGGTTTCTTATGATCATTCTGGGTACCTTAGGATCCAATAAAACATGCATTGGTATGGATTTCAAAACATTGTTAACAAGGGTGATTCTTCCCCCCAAGTATAGGAAGCGATTTTTCCAATTGTTAATGAAACTCGTGATCTTTTCAACAATCCCCTTAAAGTTATAGATCTAGAGCCTTCGTGATGAGAGGGGGGATCCTAGGTAATCCATGAGAAGTTTTCCTTTTTGAATACCCAACAATAACTCCATGTTTCTCCCCCAGTGATCTGAGAAGATCCTGGAAACAAATATGTCATTTTATCCCTTTTAATACATTGATTGCTACATTTTTATTATTCCTCCAAGACTCCATTGAGACGTTTGATGGACCTGGTAACCCCATTGGTGAAGAAAATCATTTTGTTCTCATAAAGGACGCGAGAAACACCATGGAAGTTTCTCTTATTCTTGAAGGCTAGTATACATCTGTTTTTGATTCTCTTGGTAAGGATCCCGCTTAACGAGTATTGTATCATAATAAAAAGACTACATGGAAGGGGTTCCCCCTTCCTGAGACCACAGGTAGATTTGAAAAAACCATACCTCTTACCCAACAATTAAATATTAAACCATAGAGAGTAGAAGAATCTGAATATGAGATATTTAACCCACTCCAAAAATCAAATGCAATAAATAACTCTAATAATGAACCCCCATTACATTCTATTGTGTGACTTTTCCATGTAAACCTGGATCACCACATTGGAACCCATAATTTTTTTAGGGTCACTGATCACATCCTAATAAATACTGATGGTTGTTTGATCTAACATTATTTTTATATCACCATGCTTCTCTTATAACACCCATGCATGTAGATATAGGGTGATCCTCCTATTGAGAATAGTGGATATCACCTTATACATGAAGTTTTAAAGGCTGATTATCCTAAAATTCTTGAAGGATATAGGATGTTTAACCTTTAGTATGAGGATGAGAATAGAAGCATTGGCCACATAGGGTAAGATACCGCCCCAAAAAATAATCCTAAATGGATCCAATAAGCTCCCCTTATATGAGTTCCCAAGAGGAAATATAAAACAAGATAGGGTAGCTATTAGGGCCTAAGGAACTATCTAGGTTGAGATATGAAATAGATTCCCATACTTTACTTTCATTAAGAGTGAAGCGGGAGGACTCATTGTTACAGGAAGACACAACTCTAGAAATGGAATCAAAGAGATTAGAAAGGGCTCCTAGATATACACCTAGAATAAGAGGATTAACCTCATAGAGAAGATATTTAAATTTCCCCAGAGCTATACTACCAATAATCTTGAGATCTTTTCAAAAGTAACAATCATCCCTACATATATTCAGGGGGAAACCATGGTTCTTTTCTCAAAGGCAGGTATAGAATAAATTGGAATTCTTGTCTCCTTCTTTGATCTAAATTGATTTATACCTATCATGATTAGTTCTCTCTGGTTCTAGGATAATATATGTATGTTGGTTTCTCTTATGTATCAGGGTGAAGAATAGGTCTTCATTATAAGAATTATCCAAGTTGGACTCAAGGAGATCAATCTCACTTTGGATTGGATCAAGAGAAGTGAGATGATTCGGGTTAGTGAAATACCTTTTCCGAAGATCACATTTAATACACCTTAGTTTTTTGTGAAATAATTTCCAAGAATAACCACTCTCAAGTTTTCTCCAAGACTCATGCACAACTAAATGAAAATCATGCTTGGTGATCCACTGCTTGGAGAAGAAAAAACATTTATTTCCATCAATCCTTAAAGAAAGATTAATTAAGAGGGGAGAATGGTCAGATGTACCATGAAACAGGTGGGATATAGAAGCATTTGGAAAGAGGGATATGGCCTAAAAATTTCCAATACATCAATTCAGATGGCACCAAGTACATCGGGTTCCCTTATGATTGTTGCACCTTGTAAAATTATCCCTAGAGAAGCCAAGATCTATGAGTCCCTTCCTGGAAGAAAGTTAAATGAAATCCTGTCAATATTTCCATGAGTGAAACCCACCTCCCTTTTTTTGGATATTTACATGATTGTATTAAAATCACCTCCCATTATCCAGGACATCCCCTTGTCGTTGGATGATTCAAGGTTTCACCAGACGGTCCCTTTAGCATCCGCTTCACACCAGGCATAGATGAAAGAAAAGAATAAAGATAAACTACCATACATCACCATATTCGATATGTGTTGGTTAGATTCCTTGTTCATTTCCACCAAAATGGAGTTATTGTAAAATATTCATATATGTTGGTTGATTCCACCTCCATTCATGAAATTCTAGAGACCCATCTTGTATGAAAAAATCTAAATCTTAGAGGAAACCCGTTTAGGCTCAAGCACTGACACTACAGAAACTTTGTTACATCTAATTTTAGTAGAGATAAAATCATATTTAACCTAAGAAATGAGGCTTCGAGAATTATAAATAATAGTAGAGATAATCGGAATAGATGATGCCTAACATTGTTCCTCAGTGCCAATAGGCACCTAACCTGAGAAGATGAGCAAGAGATGGATCTATTTGAGATTTAAATAGTACAAACACCAATAAAAGTTGGAGAGGGAGGTGGAGTAGTCTGATCCATCTCTAAAGTAGCATGCAATAATAAGTTGAAGTTGTTGGAAGTTAAAATGTATGAGGATAGAATACATGCTCACTGGACAAAATGAAATGAATTTTAATAAACATACCAATATACCATATAATAAAACTGTATTAATATTCATGATGTCTATAAAATAAAAAAATTACTTGGGAATCCAAACTAATTTTAGTTCAATAAGATTTGAAATGTACCTTTGGGCACAAAAACTTTAGGAATTATTGGAACATTGGAACTCATTTGAGATGAATCAAAAGGTGAATTTGTGTTCCCAAATGAATGTCTAAACCTCACACCACAATTATTAGAATAATGTTCATGCAAACCAAATTTATAATAAATAACCAAGAAATAACCAATCTTCCTTTTAATATCACACTTCTTAAAATAAACAGGATGATCATGGATGGATTTTGAAACTATTTTAACATACATGGGATTTTTTAAACAATTTCTTCCTTTTATAATATTATCTAAGTTTTCTTTTAATTTAATATCATAAAAAAATTATAATTACTAAAATAAGAATAATTTCTCAACGTGTCATTTTCTTTCTAAAGATTCCTATATTTTTCATCAACTTGATAAAAATAATATAGTAATAAATTAAATTTCCTCTATTTCTCCTCATTATTTTTAGAAATAAAATCTTTTAAAATATCATTCCTATCTTTAAGATTCAATATTTTATGGTCAAAATTTCTTAACCTTTCAATTTCTAGGGATAAAATTTTATTTTCTTCAAAAAAATTCTTATAATTGGACTTAATAGATAAATGTAAATATATCATGTTATAAAGTTGATATTTATACTTCTAATACATATCATTTAAAATTATATTACTAAAAATAGAAAATTCAGAATCATTAACCTTAGTTTATTTAACCATATTACATACACTACCAGAATACTCCTTTATTTCATAATATTTTGTCTCACACCCTCAATTGAATTTATTCTTACTCAAATATTTCTTTTTCTCTATAAACATAACTAAAATATATATTTCTAATAGTATTATTAAGTAGTATGATATAAATTAACTTAGAGATAAATAATGTAAAAAAATTAAATATTTCCTTTTAAGTTAAACCAATGCTACCAATTGTTATGTATTAAGAAACAGAATAACAAATCTGAGTAATCCTTAAGAAGGTACACCCTTTTATACCAAGTTTTAGGATGGATAAGATTTATGGAAATAGAAAAGAGTGGGTGAATTTTATTTTATTATATTTTTCAAATTTATTATAAAATAATTATAGAATTTTTGGGGTTAAAAACATTAAATAATTTATTCTTAAAATATTAATAATGGTAAATGTGTGAAGAGTGAATATTGAAAATTAAAGAGATTAATGCAGTGAATTTTATAGAGGTTTAGTCTAAGTGACCTAGTCTGCTCTTCACACCTCAATCAATGGAGTATGGAATCCACTAAAGATATTGATACTTTTACATGGGTACAATCCCAAACCTAGGAAATTTACATTGGAGTATCCCTAAACCTAACTATCATTTTGTAAGAGTAGTAAAACCCTAGGATTTTATACAAGGATCATCCCCAAACATAGTGTTCAATATTTTGGTTAGGTGAGTATAACCAAGGAGAACTTTTTATAGGTTGTATAACCAGTTTTTTGAGAAGATTATGTGCAGACAACTCTACCCATCCTTGTATAAATAAATTGAACAAATAAATAATCATTAGAGAGTTTCATATTGAAATGTTGATGTTGAAAAATTCTTCTTGGAATTTCAAATGGATTTTAATGATTAAGTTCATGCAATCCAAAAATGTACTTTAGAAATCGATGAAGAATGATGAACATTTTTCTCTTTTGGAATTTTCTTAAAGTAATTCAATATGATGAACGGTTCATGTAGTTAAAATTATCAATCTATTTTCACAATTTTATATCTCTACCATCATTTCTCCAAGACTAATTTATCCATTTAAATAGAATTAACTCAACAAAATCAAGTAAGTCATTGTGTAATAAAAATTAAAAATAGTAAAAATAATATACCAAAATTATCACGGAGAAAGAGAAAGAGAAAATATATTATTTTATTGAATTTAACACCATTTGATCAATTCAAACTCATTTGAAATAATTTTATAAATAGTTAAAACACTTCAAAAAAATAGGTCACATATGTATCATAAAAATATCATAATGATTTAAACTATAAAAATTAAAAAAATTAATTTTAAATATCTTTCCATATTTAAACATTAAATAATATCAAACTTAAAATATATTTCATTAAAAACTATAAAAAAAGTTTTGATAATGTTTTTAATATATGATATAAATTTAAAACTATTAAAAACAAAGAAAGAAACCTAACCCAATAAATTTTAAATATTTTAAACACATGCATCAAGTTCATGCATAATTGAACAATAAAATAAATATTTATATAAATTTTTTTAGAACACTATAAAAACACTTTACACAAGTTCTATATCATTAATAATAATTTATAGAATCAAGAAATAACTTAAAACAAATACCATGTTCATGTAGTAATTCAAAATACTGTGAATATCATGAAAATAGAGTAAACTAGATAATCAAATTTATATAAAGGTAAGTTCACAAGCATGCGTAAGGGTAACATATAAATATAATGACATGTATAAAGGTGGAAGGAATTTTTTATACCTTGTATAAGAGTAAAAAGGTGTTGTTTAAGGGTAATTAATATGATCACATAAAGGTAATAAAAATTTATAAAGATTACATAAAGGTAATCATGTGATATGTAAAAGAAAACCATAAATTATATACATTGTGTAAGGGTAGGAAAAAATTTAAACTCATTATGTAAGGGTACTTAAAAAGATATATAAAGGTAAGTAAAGCTCTCCTAGACATGCATAAGGGTAAAACTTAATTTATATAAGCTACACAAGGGTAGATAGAAAAATAAATGAGGGTAATAAATAATTCATGTAAAGGTAAATATATATTACATAATACAAGTGTAAGGGTATAAGAGAGATAATGTAAGGGTAAAATAAAGGTTACGTAAGGGTAATGAAAAATTAACACATGATATGTAAGCGTAAGGGAAAACTTTATAAAATTAAATTTTCATAATATTTTACTAGAAATAATTATATAGAATAATTATAATATAAAAATAAATGATGAATAAAAAAATAATTATTAAATTTAACAAAATTATTTTTAATAATAAAAACAAAAATATTTTTTAACTATCAAAATAATAAATAAAGTTGTTCAAGGAACCACTCCAAAACTAAATACATAAAAATAACTAAGCTATGGAGTGGAAAAGGATATATAATCATGGAAATATAAATTAAAATAAAATTAATTGAATGCCATACAATTAATAATTTAAAGTGAGTGTCATGGTAAAAACATGCCACGGGTCATTGAGTACTAGGGGCAATATAAGCATATATCACTAACTAGAGAGACCATCAATTAGTGGAGAGTGTAACACATCACTGACCAATATAAGGGGGTTCTAAACATATACTTCACTGGCATAGACAGTAGAAAGATAACTCATTCGGTCTAAGCTCAGCTACCCAAGCACTCGGTCTTCCTATGAAGTTTTAGTAACACCAATAACCAAAAAACTTTAAAGTAATACATTACTAGAAACTTCATAAATTTAATAAACATATAAAGATTAATAAAAAAACTAAGTGTGGGTTTAAACCAACCAATTTCTTCAATAATAAACTCCATAAGAAAAAATCCATGGAACTTTCCATCTATCATTAATTAAATGTTTAAAAACATTCCTTTTTAAAGTGTCCATTGGGCCTTATAGTTTACTTTAATAATCCACTTTAAAACATATAAAAAAGAAAAGTACATTTCATGCATTGAGTTTAAATTCCATGAATTTTCTTTATTTTCATACACATATAAATTTACATGTATATATATATATATATATCACTCTATTCTCACATTCACATATCCTCATATGAATGTTTACATCGATGTATATATACATAAACCTATGTATGATCATCCAAGTTTGTTAAAAACATTTCCAAACCACATGTTTTTATCTAAATCAATCTTTAAATATTTTATTAACACATGGTATTTCACTTATCACATGAAATTCCAAGTAAAAAATGAGAACCATGTGAAAAATCATTTTTAAAACCAAGAATATTTTTTAAAAATCAAAAATCAAGAGCAAAAGTTGTTTAGGAAATCCATCAAAAATTCAGTGTACAAGAAAGTTGTCAAATAATTTTAAAACACACATTAAAAGAATAAGTCCATTTCACTCAAAGGAAACCAAGATAAATTTTGTTTTCCTCTCAAATAGATTCATAATTATATATAATACAAGAAATTTACATTTGAAATTTAATTAAAAATAAATTAATCAATGTTTGTAAAAATTAAAGGTTAGTTAATTGGGAAAACCTACCTTATTTGAATACATAGACTTCAAAACCCTTGACTTCTGAAGAATCAAGGCTTGAGAAACCCATCGCATGACCTAAAAAACAAAAAAAAATTATAACCTAAAACCCACCAAGGTTTTATCCAAAATTGTTTTATAATAAGAGGGAGAGAAGAAAATAAAGAATAAATAAGGGAAGGAGGATAAGGGAGGATAGAAACCATTACCCAGACTAATCAGAATTTTAGTCGTAAGAAGAAATTCCTTGAATTAATGGGAAGGATGAGGAGGTAAGGTGTGTGTAAGGGATCCATCCTTAGGTTTGAGGGTAGTTCAACTAAGAGAGGGGGAGGTGTGAGGTAAAAGGGGGTTAAAAATTAGATTAGGTTATTTTGAGAATTCCAAAATTTTAAATCCAAGGAGAGTCGCATGGTTTGGACTCACACTTGGATAAACCAAGTGTTGACCATGTGGCTGATACTAGATACACCTGGGACACCCACATAGTTAGGCCGCATTATTAGTTAAATCGTACACTAACCATGCAAATCATATCTGGTAAATTATAATGGCAGTCACATGTTTTGGCCTACCGTGCGGCCAAAACGTGCGACATGAAAAAATGATTAAAATTTCATAAAAAATCCAAACTTATAAGACCTGAACCTATGAAACAAAATAAAATTCAATAAATAAATCATATAATTAAGAATACCAGGGTCGGTTGCAACACCACCTCTTTTTATTTCATGTTATTTCCTTAATGGAATTAAATTCTAGAGTGACATCCTATATGTCATTAAAATATAGAGTAATTAAACAACTTGGGTTAAACTAAGAGACAACATAATTCACTTGCATAGTGTTATTTTAAATACATTAGTGTTAATTAATAACTTTAATAAAAATGGTAACCAATATTTTTAATAGAAAGGATTTCACAAATATGACTTAAATCTATAAAGTGTCTCAAACTAGACAACGGGCCTCCACATGGGATGATTTGACCTCTAATCCTCTTGATTTTGACATGTGTGATCCATAAAATCAAACCAAATAGGCCATATAATGAATTATTTGAAATAAAAACATGAAGATTTTATAGTAAAAAATTTATAATACAATAAGGCTTTTAATGATTTCATGGTCACTATGCACAGTATATGAACTATTCACCCAACTATGAATTTCCTACTTGATTATAAAATCAACATACAAGAACCACCTAACCACGTGAGTTGATTATGCATACTAGAAAAAATTCCAAATTTTACCCATTTTTATTAAAATTATAAATAGAATGATTTATTCAAAACTTTTATAAAACTTGGCTGTTATAAGATAAGAAAAAAGAGGAAAAGAGAAAAAAAATTATCTCACTAATAGATTCAAAAAACATAATAAATGACTCTTTTAAGGATTAGGATATTCTTATAGAGTTATTTGAGAGAAAATATGAAAGGCGAACTATGTTATGAAGTATTTTAGTGAAAATAATAATGGATATATTGTGCAATATATAGTGAAACTTGGATAATAAATTAATAATTATTTGTCTAAACCATGGAATCTTAGTTATAAAATATTCACATTTAAAAATGAATGAATGGTTTTCATCCAATTTTTTTTTATTACAAACCATTCTATTTCATTTAAAAATAAATTATTATTATCTTCCAACCCCCTAGAATGTGCATCACAATGCGTGAAAATTTGAAAATTTATTAACCTACTAACTACTCTAGAAGCAGCGATCATGGTCAAACCATAGAGAGAATGTATGTAGACACTAGGAATATCCTATGGAAAAAATGTTCGGGTAGATAAGTCTTAAATTTGATTAACAACTAAAACTTCTAAAAACAAAACTACTATTTAAAAACAATTAATTAAATTAAATAAAACTATCTAAGTGAACTAAATTAATCTATGGAAGAAACGGGCAGATATAGAAGTTTCAGAGTTGTAACGTCTATTTAGGTGCATGTAATGTCAATTATTTAATTTCCGCATATGAACATTTATTTATTAAATTATCATAAATTATAAATTTAATTAAAATATTATCAAGTATCATTCTCTAATATTATGTGGTATTCTAATTTTTATACAAATCATCCATCATTTTTTCTGTGATTTGATGAATAATTTTTGTGTCATTTTAGCAACGAATCACTTGGTGAAATTCCATATCCCATTTCTCACAAATTTGAAGTATTTATCTATGCCAGGTTCACTCAAATGAGAATACTTATTTTGTATCACCCATGAAATATTTAAGGAAAATTCACATAAAATATTAATTTTTCAATTAATATATTTATCAATTTAGAAGTTTCTTACATGTGATTTGTGATTATCTCATGCATGAAATCAACTTCCAGATAAAAAATATCTAATAATCTACCACCCATGATTACTTATTAGGTATCATACGAATGGGAACCAAATAATTTTTTCAATTCCTAAATAAAAATTAATTCAAACCCATATATAATTTAAAAAAATAGACACCCAATTACTATTAATCACTTGTCAATCAAATATGAAAACAAAATAAAGACATGCAATTACCATCACATTCGCTAACACTAAATACAAAGAATTAAACTTCCATGTTGACAACACAGAACATAAAATAATAAATAATAGATATCATCATAATCATTTCATCATTGTTTTCACTTCAATCCACCACTAATAATCACTGAATAATAACCACTACCCTACCTATCACCGTAATGTAAAATTTAATGACCACTCGTGTTTCAAACATCGAAAAAAATTAGTAAATTATGACCAAAATGAAAAACTATGCAGAAGTAGAAGTCGAATTGGATTGTTTTGGTGGTTTGGAAAAACTATTGGGAAGGTACTGGCTTGGTGTGTGGTAGCCACTTGTTTGTCCAGGTGATGGTGAAGAAGGGAGGCGGGTCAGCATCAAGTGTAGCGGAGGATGGAGGAGAAGATATGTTGGTTTATTCTACCTATGTTGAAGCATATAGGAGGATCACCTGGTCGTATTGTACATCACAGAAGGAAGGAGGAAAGGGACTACTAATGAGGCATGTGGGGAGGTGATGCACGGGAGGAGGCGGCTCCACTGGTGGTGGTGTGTCCTAGAAAAAGGGGGGTGGCCTGGAAGATTGGTTCAGCTTAGCGGATGGGTGTGCATGCCAGAGGAGAGGTTGGTGTGGTCTAACACACAAACTCATCCACCAGGATGCACACATCCTCTATATCATACCCCTTATTCCAACCCACACCACCACCAGGGGAGTCGCCTCCTCCTATGCATGACCTCCTTGTGCACCTCACCAGTAGGCATGTTCCTCCTTCTTCCTACACTGCACAGTACCACCATGTTCTCCTTCTCTTCTCTTTAATATAGGTAGTAGGAACCAGTGTATCACCTTATTCATACTCTATTGCACCTGACATCAACCTACCTCCCTTCTTCACCATCACTAGTCTGAACATGGAGCTTCCTCACACCAAATTGATGTCGTCCCCCTAGTTTGTCTGCGTCACCACAAAAATCCCACTTGACTTCACCTTTTGTAGTGGTTTTCATTTTTTCCATAATTGATGGTGGTTTGCAGATGTTAGCAATGTGTATAGTCATTCTATTTATAATTATAGTGATAAGCAAGGCAATGGTTATTATTTAGTGATTTTCAGTGGTGGCTTGCAGTGACAACAATGACGACACAGACATGATGATATTTATTATTTATTATTTTGTGTGTCATGTTATCTTCATTGAGGGTTAATTATTGAAATTTGGTGTTGATGAATGTGATAGTAATTTAATTTCTTTATTTTGTTTTAATATTTGATTATCAACTGATTAATATTAATTGTACGTTTATATATTTAATTATATATGAATTTGAATTAATTTTAATTTAGGATTTTTACACATGTTTGGGTGTACATTAATGTAAATCCTAATAATTAATCATGAGTGGAAGATTATCATATAATTTATTTATCAATAAGTCGATCATGCGTGTGATAGAATCGTAAAACGCACATGAGAAAATTACTAATAAATAAATATATTAATTTAAAAATAATATTTTTTGTTCATTATCCTTCAAACATGCATGAGTGATACTTAATAAGTAATCTCATTTAATAAAACCTAGAATGAATAGATACTTAGACTTTGTGAGAAACAGTTCATTTCATTTCACCAAGTCATTCAATGCTAAAATGATGTACAAATTATTCATCAAATCAAAGAACGAAATGATAGATGATTTGTGTGAAAATTATAAAACTCCTTAACATCAAAGAATGATACCTGATAGTATTTGGATTTAATTTAGAATTGATGATAATTTAATTAATAAATATTCAAATGTGAAAATTAAATAATTGGCATTGCATGCACCTGAACAGACATCACAACTCTGACACTTCAATCTCCTTATTTTTCTTCCATAGATTAATTTAGTTCACTTTGATAGTTTTATATAATTTATTTAATCATTTTTAAATTATTATTTTTTTATAAGTTTTAGTTTTTAATCACATTTAAAACCTATCTTCTTGAAAATTCTTCCAAAGGATATTCTTAATGATTGCGCATATTATCTATATGGTTTGATCATGTTCGCCACTTCTACAGTAGTTAGTAGGTTAATAAATTTTCAAATTTACATGTGTTATGACACGCATTCCAAATTTCTAACACTGTTTTTGGGGATTCGGTCTTATAGACTTCTCATGTTGTCTTGGTACAAATTATAATAGGGTCACCCCACTAGTGATATGCTACAAAAGTGGAGGTTGGGTCTCCTACTAGTGTGGTGGAGGTCATATGGTTGTTCTCATAGGCATGATGTGCACCTGCAGTCTAGGAGGAGGAGTTAACCCCTCTTAGATTATTGTTGCATGAGAGGTAGAGAGGTGGATCTAGGTTTCTCTACCCATGGATGAAGAAATCTGGATATGCAAGTTGGTGTGGATTTTTTGGAGAGGGAGGATGGTGTAATGGGATTATACAACGCTAGAGGAGATAGAGGAGAGTATGGTGATGCTACCCCTACTTAGGGATTCATGAACTCCCTTTATTGAAGATGAAACCTCCGCTAGAATCTATATAACAAGAAAAGATTAAGATAATAATATTAATAATAATAAATATAATCATTAGATATAAATATATATAAATGTGTTTGTTCATGTGCACCTAAGGTTAGATATATTAATATAATACATAAAATATAATTAGTAGTTAGATAAAATTATAATCTATCCTAAAAATAACAATATTACTATTAAATGATTATCTAATATAATAATAATAATAACTAATAAAAATAATAATACTAATATTTTAAATAATATACAAAGTTAAATAATATAGGATTCAAATATATAATACTAATATAAAATATTACTATATATTACTAAATATTAATACTAATAAAATCTAATATTTTTAAAACTACTAATAATAATATAGTGTTAAATATAATATATAAGAAATATAAACTAATAAAAATACTAAATTACTAGTATTAGTATAAAAATTAAAGAAAAATTATCAAAATATCTAAAATACTAAAAACTACATAAGAACCATAAAACAAAAAAAGCTATTAGAAAAAATAATTTAAACTAAGTTAAAATTTTCTTAAAATGTTAGTGAATTCCATATGCATCAAATCCCCCACACATATACTCTTGTACTCCTGAGAAAAAACAATCAAAAACAACATGAAATTATACCCTAGAAAAACAAGAGAAATATAATTGCATGTTTAAGAAAATTTAATCCCTTTTACCCAAAAAATGACTTCCTTTATTTAAAATTTCAATTTTCAAAAACAATTTCTCTTCCACTTTCATTCTTTCCAAAATAAGTATGTTCAATCATTCATTGTGTGACCTACCTCTCTCTCAATCCCATTATTCAAAAACGTTTATTGATTAAGCTACACTCTATTATTTCACGCATGCATTTTTACCATAGTTTTTCCATGAATTTCACATATCTACTAATAGAAATCAAAATAATTAATTAATCTCAAAGAATTCACATTAGGTTCAAATGTATCTGAGTCTTCAAGATGGTGGGTCATAAAAAAATGATGGTTTATAGAAATGAGGGTGAAATATTTAAATAAATTCATGATAAGTGTCAATCCAAATGTCTCCCTCAAAATATTATTCCCCCGCACTTAAAAAATTTCTTTTCCTCAAGCATATGAAAATCCAAATGTCATGCAAATTTTTTTCAATCAATTTTTTTATTATTTTTTAAGGACACAACTCATTCAAAAATAATGGTTAGGTAAACATGTGAGTATCATCTCTCAAACCCCATGAAATATATATAAGACAATTTCCCAATAAAAGGTACACAAGTAGATCATACTCAACAGAATCCCTATAAAAGTAGGTTATATAGAAAACTCTATAACTCCTAGAGTAATGATTCATCACTTTTATTGGTATATATTGGTAAGAGTGAGTATCTCAAGATGGGTTAATTGATTACCTAATAAAAATTATGATAAAAATGGATTAAAAATATATTCCCTCAATTAATCTAAAATCAGCCCAGTTAACCAAAGCATCAGATCATTATAAATCTCAATATTTCAAAAGATTTATTTGAATATTGATTAGTACTTAAGTAAATAATATAAAATATTACTTAGACATTTGAAATAAATTTACTTAATTAAAATCTTATAAAAACACTAATTAAGGTTAACTACCAAAGTATTGATTTTATTTACAGTTTAAAGCAACTTTCAGTTATAAAGAATAGATTAAAAGTAAAAAAAATAAAAAAAAATTAGTAGAAATGTGAATACAAGAGGTTCAGTCTCAAGTTGAGACTTAGTCCTCTCCATATAGTGATCACATTCCACCAAGAAGTTTATATAAATAAATAGTTTGATCCACAACGTGTATCAGGTTTTATAGTAGTATACAATTTTTCAAACTACACAAGGCCTCTTCCACTATTATCCATGGGAGAATAAAATACAACAGGTCACCCATAACCTATTCTAGTGTTATCCATGGGAAAACTAGTGTAAAAAGAGTTAAGAAGATATCTATGTATCTTATAGTTATAGTAGGAGATATTGTGTTGTAAAATAAATAGAGAAACACACACACTACTCGTAATGTAAAAAAGAAATAAAAAAATTGAACAATTAAAAGTATGAAGGGAAAGAGATTCGTGGTTTGTTATACAGCACATATTTTGACTCTTGATTTGATTTGCAGTGTAGATCGAGTTGAGTTCTCAGGAAAACTTCATTATAATAGAGTGTCATGGATACTTTTTTTCCTTAATGAAGTAAGGGACTAGATGTGTAATGAGCTATGACTTCCTCATTCGAGTGTAGTCGTGTAAGTTCTTGTAATGATCTACATCTCTTATTCCATGTACATATTTCAGGGTTTTCCTCTTTTAGTGCATAGAATTCTCTTTATCCACTTATGTTTCATGAGGGATTCGTCTTCAATTTTTATCAGTATTAGTAGAAAGAATATTTGAATCATCTCTTCTTCTGCATATTACATGTCTAACACACTCTTCAATGCATTCTGTCGAGAAATAAGAAACAATCATTAGAATTATCAATTTCATTAAATTCAATAAACTAGTCATCTGAATTATTTAATTCAAAATGATAAGTTTGAGAAACAATGGTGGTAAGTCATGAACGGTGTATCAATCTGACGGTGTCTTGTCCTAGCGGTGTCTCAGGTTGACGGTGTCTCGTTCTGGTGATATGTCAATTATGTAATTTTAAAAAAATTAATAACTGGCAGTGAGACTCATTCTGACGATGTCTTGTATTACCGATGTCTAGTTGGTGGTATAAAATATTTTAATTATCCAAATTTCTATGTTGGTGGTTTCTCATCTAACAGTGAGGGATCCTTTTGGTGGGGACTCCTCTGGTGGTAGGTCAGGATGGCGGTGTCTCATAATTTACCAATTTTCTGAATCAACAATATGACACATATTATGGTGACTCGGCCTGGCGGTGTCTCATACTTTGGAAAATTTCATCACCCCTCTCAGATTATAAGATAATTATATAAAACATGAAACTCATTAATATTACAATAATCATGATTTTGTGATCATCAAAACAATTAGTTCAACAATATCCTCTTTTTTATGATCATAAATTATGGCATCAAAGGTAAAAAATTAATGGCATAAAATGTAAGATCAAAACATGATATCAAAGAGAATATATAATAGTGTGCATAAATATCAGTGTGTTATCAAATAAATATATCAGTGTGATATCAAAGAAATAATACAAATATTATTAAGAAAATATCATTGTAATAGGAATAAATAAATAGTATAAATAAAGGTCATAATTTTTCTCCTTCTCCACCATTTGGGAATATCAAAAAGGAAAAAATAAGAAAAATAAGAATATTAAAGCTAGTAAGAAAGGGAAATAAAAATAACATAAGAATAAGGAATTAAGAAATAGAATGAATAAACTACCAAAAGTTTCAATCATAAAGTTATTACAAAAACTTTCCCATCAAAACAAAAAGTCTAATCCAACAACATTGTCAAGGATGGGTAGAAGGGTCCATTGGTTATTTTCTTTTGTCCTTGTATTTCTTCTAGTCTGAGGTAGTAGGTGCAGTAGTGTCTGAAAGAGATTGAGTAAAGGTAGGTTGAGCAACAATTGGGATACTAGCTATAGCTTGTACATGATGAAGAGGGAAGGGTTGCAATATGTAAGTCATGGGTTCAATTGGATCCCTAGTAACTCCTAGCCTAAAAGATGCATGTGGGGTGATAAGAATTGCTTCCTAAGCCGCAACAGTCTTACCATGTACATGGTGAAATGGTTTCATAAGTTTTATGAAATCTATTATTATCTGGCCACATCTCTCCATGGCACTGAATAAATCACCCTTATCTTCCATAAATCTTTGAATCACTTGAGTCATATCTTTTAACTTTTGGACTTTATTCATAAAGTCTTGGATAATAGGTGGCATCCTCAAATTCTCATCCAAAATATTGAAATTTGAATCCATGGAATGTTTGGTAAAAATCCTTGAGAGATAATATTTTATGTCTTTGGTAATTGTCTCTCTATCTGAATTCATATCCTTGTCATTAATCATTATCATCATGTGATCATGATCTCTAATCTACTCAAACTTCCTCAAAATTTACAAATGAATGACAAGTTCATTACTGGAAGGTCCACTTG
Organism: Viscum album; assembly: GCA_963277665.1. Taxonomy (NCBI): domain Eukaryota; kingdom Viridiplantae; phylum Streptophyta; class Magnoliopsida; order Santalales; family Viscaceae; genus Viscum; species Viscum album. The sequence goes on from OY728165.1 coordinate 537,699,630, forward strand.
AGACAATAGAAAGTTCATCTCTAATCACTAATTAAGAAGACTCAACATTAACAATAGGTGGAGGAGGTGTAGTAAAACTAGATGCTATAAAAGTGAGATTCTCCACCCTTTCAAGAAGGAAATCCATACTATATGAAAAATCAAGTTGCATTCCTTCTATAGAAGATTTTAAGGATTCGAGATCACTTTCCAACCTTCTATTTTCAATATCTACCTCTTGAATATGATGAATCATTTTTGGTTGAATTTGTTGAATCACTAAATCAAAGATATATCTTGCATCTTTCTCACTAACTAAATACACTTGAGGAGGTCAATTCCTTATCTTCACTCAAACTCAGACAATATATTTTTACTGAAAGATTATAAATCACCTTTAGTGATTACATCAACAAGAACTGGAGGGACAATAGGAGCATATTATTTTTTAGAAACAAACCTCTCTAATTAACCAAAAACATCAATATGAGTAACCATAGATCCTTAAAGGTCTATTTTTTCTTAAATGGAAGGTTCACCATTCTTCGGTGAAGTTTCATCCTTTCCAAAGCATAAATCAAATTCATATGTCATAGGATCAATCCATCTGTCTGAAGTCTCAATACCAATAGGTATAGAGGAAGAAGGTGCCACAAAAAATAGGTACATCAATCATCTTAGCACTTCTCTGACCATCTAGAATTTGTGCAACTATAGTTTTCTTAATAGAAGTAGGGATAATATATGATTTATGAGAAACTAATCTCTATAAAACAATAGCATGTTCACCACTATCATTATCTTCATCTATCTGAACATCATCAATAGCTAATTCAACTTCCAAATGCTTAACCATGGATGGCTTAACTAAAGTAACAACATCAAATAATTGCACATAATCATCACCTTTCTCACTAGAAACAATTTCTTTATTCATTTTCTCAACCACATGCTGCTCAACAATAGCTATAATTCTCATCTTTCCAACAACCAGTGAATTATATTTGGTCTAATCACCAGAATTAGACACAAAATCAACTCTATCAACAACTTTATGACATAGGGATCTCTTCCCTAAATAAATTCAATAGCTTATTTTCCAAGATTTCTATCCAAACACTCAATAATACTTGGCCTTTATTAGGATTTAGATGAAACAATTGGAGCAGTAAGTTCTGGAGTTATTTCAACCTCAAATCCATCTTTTCCACTTGGACTATCAGGATCTGATCCTTCATCATCATTACTATCTTTAGAATCACTATTATTACCATTTCTATAATATATATTTTCACTACCATTGATATTATCTTCATCTCCTTGTTCTTATTACTCATCATCATTAGACATTGAACTATTTTGAACTATTCCTCTCTAGAAACGTTTGTTTCTTCTTCATAAATTTTCACTAACTTTTCTCTTTTAGAAAGTCTCCTAGGAGGACTAGGATCTTCATATATAATAGGTGTAGAGTCATGAGAGAGATCTGGATCACTTCCCTCATCAAGTCATGAGAGAGATCTAGATCGCTTCCCTCATCAATAGGATATTCCTCTTCTCCCTTTTCTCCAACATAAGATACTTCTTTTTCATCAGAATACTCCACTATCTCATCTGGTTCCAAACTAGGATCAATAGTATCTTTTAGACTTGAAGGATGGTTTATAGGGTTGAAGTCAACATATATTTTTTCACTATCATCTACCCACTCCTTTTTCCAAGGGTTAAAAGTGATATTAATCCTTTAATAAATTTCTTTTGAGATAAAAAAATCATTAAAGTCTATAATTGACTCATCATTTTCATCAACAAAACTTCTAACTTTCAACATAGCAGAAATCATCTTCGGATAAATCAAGGAATTTAATCTAGAGGAAGGATTGGTCATTTATGATAAATGGATCGTGAGATATTTGTAATGGTTTATTTTTTTCTTTCTTTTCATAAGATAAATAAAATAAAAATATTAATACCTTAGGGTAGAAAAATCACCTTTCCTTGGGCATTGCATATGTTGGATAAATTTAAAAAATAGTCTACACTACCCATCTAACTCAGAAGTAACCAGTCTTCTCATAGTTCATTCACTTTTCAACTCAGTAAGTGATACTTCATGAATGAAATTGTCACCATAATCCGAGATTGTTCCTTAATAATAATTGAAGACACCTTCATGTGGGAGTTTCAAGCACTCTATCTACTATTTTGAAGAAAAGACAATTTTATGACCATTGGCTCAACTTCTTAACCAGTACTCTTCCTATTATTCAAAACCAAACTCTATATACTGATAAAACTAATACACTAGATTAGGATAAAAGGGCCTCTTATTCGAAGAGAACCAATATAACCAACCTTGGTTTTAAAGTAATTTATATACTAAATATCAACTTGAAATCATCCATCTTACTTAAACTTCCCTTTTGGGTGTTACAACTTATTTTTCTAACTTAGGATGTACAGGAGATACTGTAACTCAACTACTATATTCATCATCCTACTTCTTAGTAGGACGTGGCTCATCTAGTTAAGACTTAGAGGGTCGCTTTAATTTTTCCATATAGATCAGCTCAGCAAGCTCAAAAGAAGAAGGGGGTCAAAGGTCAAATATTGGGAGAGAAAAGAGGTGAAAAGGGCTCAAGAGAAAAGGGATGATAAAATATGTGTGTTTGAAAATTTAAAGTATCACATTTATCATTTGGTATTTTTAGAGATCTGAAAATAAAAATCAAAAAACAGGAAAAAATTTGAATCGAGTCATAAAAATTAAATAAACCATAAAGAAATTAAAAAACTAGTGGTTCAACAATTTAGAAGTGAAAATTTTGAAAATGAACGAAAACCAATGGTGTGAAGTTCACAATGTTAAGACAACTTCAGTGGTGATATAACAACAATGGTGATATAATCACAACGGTGAGACAACTACAATGGTGATTCATACCCAACGGTGTGTCATACCCAACAGTGTGTCATAACCAATGGTGTTTTATAGAAAATTAAACTTACTAAAAATTAATCATACCTAACTCATTTTTTATGTAATTCATTATATTATAATTCAATGTCTTTGTAAAGATGTCATACAACTGATGTTTTGTACTAATGTATTCAAGAGTGATATCACCTTTTTGAAAATGATCTCTCAAAAAGTGATATCTTACATCAATATGTTTTGTTCTAGAATGTGAAATAGAATTATTAGAAATATTAATAGCACTTATATTATCAAAATTTATGGGTACATGTCGAAATTGATATCCATGGTCTAGTAATGTTTGTTTCATCCACAAAAATTGTGCACAACACCAATCGGTAGCTATGTATTCAGCTTCAGTAGTAGATAATGCAATAGAATTTTGTTTATTACTACACCAAGAAACTAGATTCTTTCCTAAAAACTGACATATTCCACAGTTTCTTTTTTATCTAACTTATATCCACCAAAATAAGCATCATAATAACTAACTAAATAAAATTATTCTCCTTTGGGGTAAAACAATCCTAAATTGGTAGTATATTTGAGGTATTTGAAAATTCTTTTAACAGCAACCAAGTGTGACTCTTTTGGATTATCTTGAAAAAAAATCACACATACATACAATAAACATTATATAATGATGTATAGCATTCAAGTAGATAATACTTCTAATCATACCTCTATAACTGGTTTGATCAACTAGTTTCCTAACTTTATCAAGATCCAGTTTATAGGTGGTACTCATAGGAGTATCAAAAATCTTAGTGTTATCAAAGTTAAAAAATATTAAAATAATGTAAAGACCCGTAAAATTCAAGTGAAATTTTTTCTTAATTTTCTTTGGAATTTTACAAGAGTGCGGTTTCAGACGGCACCTGATTCCGAGGCCCGGAGTGCCCGGAATCAATTTCCGAAGTTTGGCTCGGGTACGTTTAGTGAATGAACGAGCGGGATTTCCTAACTTTTGATCCGGTGCTCGGAATTGAAATCTGAGGGCACTGATGAACTCGCAGCGCCGATATTCGCTTAAGGAGACCGTTCCCGAAGTTGCGTTTACATGAGGGGAGTTGTAAAAGAATAAAATTGTGAATGTTAAAATAAAAATTTAACTTCAATTTTTATTTTTATCTTCCTTAAGTGTTTTTATCCTTTGGGTGGAAGTTGGGTGACAACCCAACTTCCCTTGGGAGGTTAAGAGGGTGGTGGGGCCCACACGAACCCCACCCCTTCATATTCTCTAACCCTCCCCAACTCACAATTAATGATGTAAACTTAGGTTATAACTTATGTCATTAATAAGTGAGTTTAATTAAAGTTTTGAAATTCAAACTCTTGAATTTCAAAGGTTGGTGTTGTGTTAATAAATTAAGTATGAGCTTAATTTATTATTTTTTTTGGGTTAGTCCCTTTGTTCCTTGAGAGGTGGAGAGCATTTTCTTCTTCTTCTTCATCTCTGACGAAGATCACGAAGAACGCGGCGTCCTTCTTCCACGACGTCGGACTGCAACGCGTTGGTTTTCCTCCACGACGCCGCAACGCATCCTCTCCGCGACGTGCTTTCCGCGGCGAACCTACGTCCGACGCCGCAACGCACTTTCCGCGACGTGCCTCTCGCGGCGAACCCGCGTCCGTCTACCGCGATGCCGACGACGTCTTCTTCCGTGACGACCGACCTCCGTGATGTCCGATCTCCGCGACGCTCGTCCTTCGCGGATCGTTGACGAGCTCCGCGAACTTCCTTCGAAGTAGGGGTTGTTGTTTTCTTTTTGGTTTCCTTATTTTATTCTTGATCATGAATATCAAGCCTAACGTGTGGCTTGTTTTATTTTAAGTTGCGTTATTATTTTAACGTGAGGGGGGCCGGACCGCACGAACACGGCCGAACCCCCCCATCGTTCTTGTTTAATCTTGCGGGTGGAAGCAAGTGGCGTGGTGCCGTCGCACCACGCGGATGATCGTGCATTTATTTTACGCGGCGCCGTCGCGCTACGCCAAGGAAGAATCTTCAAGAACGCGACGCCGTCGCGCCGCGTTGAAAGGAATCAAGGTACGGCGAAAGGGGCGCGGTGCCGTCACACCGCGCCGGACGACGAACACCGCGGCCGGTTCCGGGCCGCGGCGGGACGAGGAGACCGCGGCCGGTTCCGGGCCGCGGCGGAAGAGAAGACCGGCGGCCGGGCCGCCGGCGTCGGAAGCCGAAGGGGGGACCGGAATTTCTGGTCCGTTTGAGAAAACCGGCCGGCCAGCTGGCCGGCCGGATGTCTTAAAAACCGGGGGAATTAATCCCCCGGCCAACCCATAAAAACCCCCCTCTTTAAGAGGGGGGCGGTTCTTTAAAGGAGGGGGGGGCAGCAGCCCCCCGGTTCGTGTCCAGCCGGCCCCCACGTGCGGGGGCCGTTTCATGTAAATGGCGCGGCACAAGGCCGCGCCGCCTAATCAATCAGAGGGGGATTTAATTCCCCCGCGCGGCCTCCTTGCGGCGACCGCCGCCGCGGCACCCGGCGCCGCCGCGCCGCCCCGGGGGGGGGGGGGGGGTCGGGTCGGGTCGGCCCGGACCCGGACCCCCCCGTTTCAAACCAGAATTGGTTTTTGGCCCATAACTTGAGCCTCGGACCTCCGAATGACGAACCGTCAGCGGCAACGCGATCCTTGGATCGGGACGGTCGTTTCGATATATCGCACTCAAGGTTTCAGTTTACTTTGAGTTCGGCCGGGTTGGTTCGTTCACGAAACCAACCGGGCCCTCGGAGCGGAAACGCTCATGTCTTGAGTTCCGGACGTCCGATTGACGTGCCGTCGACTTTGATGGAATCCTCTAAGTGAGACGGATCTCTTGGCATACTCCGCCCGAGGTTTGGACACAGGTGGAGTACGGCCGGGTTGGTTCGTTCACGAAACCAACCGGGCCCTCGGAGCGGAAACGCTCATGTCTTGAGTTCCGGACGTCCGATTGACGTGCCGTCGACTTTGATGGAATCCTCTAAGTGAGACGGATCTTTTGGCATACTCCGCCCGAGGTTTGGACACAGGTGGAGTACGGCCGGGTTGATTCGTTCACGAAACCAACCGGGCCCTCGGAGCGGAAACGCTCATGTCTTGAGTTCCGGACGTCCGATTGACGTGCCGTCGACTTTGATGGAATCCTCTAAGTGAGACGGATCTTTTGGCATACTCCGCCCGAGGTTTGGACGCAGGTGGAGTACGGTCGGGTTGGTTTAGCCTTAAAAAACCAACCGGGCCCCGGAGACGAAAATGCCAATAACTCTCAGACCGGGCGTCCGATTGACGCGCCGTCTGTTGCGTTGAGTTCCTGTTGACGATACGGAACTTTTGGATACATCAACTCTGGTCTTTGTGATAGTTGATGTATCAGCCTCTCGGCTCGTGGAGCGGATCCTCCGAACGAGCTTACTGTGTGCGGGAACCCTAGTGCTGGCTGCGACTGTTACTGTGACGACTACTACTACTGCTACTGTGACTGCGACGACGACAGTACAGAGATCCTATGTGGATTCGACGACGACGACTACAGCACTCAGCGATCCTACGTGGAACAGTGCTACCGAACCTGTGTGAGCTGAATCTTCTGTTGATCTTTAGTGGTGGTGCGCTTGGATGCAGCAGCAGACCCTTGGCGGTGGAGCGCTTGGTTGTAGCGGCGGACCCGCGATGCTTTACGGAGTGTGTGTGCTTGGTTGTAGTGACAGACCCGCAACGGTGGAGACGAGCGTGCAGAGTACGGAGACCGTGTAGCCGGCTGAGACCTGACGACTGCTTGACCGACTCGACTTGGAGTGAGTTGACTAGCCCAGTGGACGGAGCGCCCGGTATTTGGCGGCAGACCCACGGCGGACGGAGCGCCTGGTAGTTGGCAGCAAACCCGCGGTACTCGACAGGAGGAGTACCTCAGTAGGCTATTTGGGTGAGCGCCCAGTAGTTGGCAGCAGACCCTCAGCGGACGGAGCGCCCAGTAGTTGGCAGCAGACCCGCAGTACTCGACAGGAGGAGTACCTCAGCAGTCATAGGTTAGTGAGCAGTACCTCGGAGTCGTGACAGGACTACTACACACTTCAGAGACGGGGCTCTTCAGCAGCTACGGTTTCGATAATGAAAATCCTGGTTTGAGCTGAGTCAATGATCTTTGTGTTTCCTCATGATTGAGATGGGTCGCTTGATAACTTAGGTATATGTATGGGCATATACCTGGGTAATGGTTATCCGTTGATTTCATAAACTTGTTATAAACCATGTGAACTTGTACTATTTTTCCTGTGTGGATTTACTGTTTACTCTTCTTTGTGGAATGGGTTGTTCTTGGGTTCGGTGTTGGAGCCGAACGGAAATTTGTGACATAGGTATATGCATGGGCATATACCTAATCAATACTGGATGTTACTTCGTGATTGTATCCTTCTTGTGGTTTATCCTTTGTGGATTTCGGGAGACCTTCGAGGGTCTCGGGGTCCCTACTGAGTATCTTATACTCACCCCTGCACGGGCTATGCCCGAACTTCGTTGTGTTGGTTGCAGACGACGGACAGCGCTGACTGTGGTTGAGGCTTTCGGAGTAAGTCGGTACCCGGAGGAGGACCACTGAGCGGGACGTGCTCGGAGCGGACAGTTGGACCCGAGGAGTTGTGGAGCTATCTGTACCTACCCTTCAGGTAGGATCCGTGGTGGACGATCCAGGAGCTGAGCCATCTGTACCTACCCTTCAGGTAGGAATCGAGGAGGACGTCCCAGGAGCCGCTTGTACTTTCAGTTGCTGTTTTTCCTTTCGAGTTGTACTTTACTTTCAGTTGGGCTTGTATTCCGGCCCCCTTTACTTTTCTGCACTTGTAGTTACTTTACGCTTGCTGACTCTGTGGTGGTTGTTTCTTTATTAAGGCAATGCCTTCCCTTTTTACTGGGATTTTACGCCTTGGTGCTAGTCGCCAGCCCCTGGCCTATGGAAGGCGGGCTTGGGGTAGTCACGGCACGGGCCCCGAGGGCGGGTCGTGACAAATTGGTATCAGAGGCGGTCGGTTCTACCGCAGAATCTGATCTTTCTTCTATGTGAAGCAATAGTGTTTAGTGTATTGAGTGTGGTTATCAGTCCAGGGAGTCCAGTGTTGGTGCGGCGGCCGACGTATCCGTACACCAAGACCCTGACTTCTGATTTCCGACTTAATACATGAAAACACTGATTGCGTGTGTGTTTCCCAAAAGGTTTAAAGTCAGCTCAAACTAGGTCAGCTCACCAGGTATAAATCGTTGACCGTGACACAACTGTTCAGGATGTCACCATGCTGATAGTTAGCTGGAGTTCCGAGAGAGTTCTTGATGATGGCCCACCGAGCAGCGAGACTCCGGTGCAGGCCCCTTTTTCAGTGTTGGCACCTTCGGGTGGTGTACCAGCAGCACCACCACCCGTTAGGAAGAGGATGCCACTAGCTGACGATGCACGCTAGCAGAGCGCGATGCACGAGTTCCAGCAGTAGAGGCCTCTGAGGATACGAGGTGAGACAGATTTCCCAGGCAGCAGTGGACTGGATGGAGGCGGTTGCTAGAGTTCTACACCTATCTTGGATACTAGTAGAGCGGATGATGATCTTAGCTCCTGTTGTTTCAAGTGAGTGACCATGAGGTTGGTCCTTATAGTAATGAGGCTTCGTTACGTGAACCGATACCTGGGATAGTACCTACGGGTAGTGCGCCAACTATGTCACTACCTGTTGGTCAGCATACACTACCGGCGGTACCGGTAGCAGAGACTCACAGGCTTAGTGCCTTACTTATGTTTTAGCACCAGATATCCCTCAAGTTTCGAGGTGAGCCTGACTCGTAGGCAGCTGAGGACTGGCTTGAGGAGGTGGTTGTGAGTTTTCTGGAGCTAATACAGCTTCGACAGTACGACATGTCGGAAGCAGAGCACTCAACGTGGCTTACCAATCAATCTTGGTACTCGTTGGTTACGTTGTGATCAGATCTTTAGACTCGAACTTCTGAGCGAAGTGTGTCTAAAGGACATCCGAACCATTACTTTTCCTCTATGCATTCCTACCTATGCTAGGATGCTAGAGAGAACCTTTGTGGTTGTGAACGTTGGCAGTGAAAGGCAGGAAACTAGCGCCAGTCTCAGAGACTCGGGCGTGTAAAATGTTTCAGGAGGAGGAAGTGCTAAGGACAGATGAATCTGCAGGGTAGAAGACGTGGAATCGGAGCTTGGAGAGCAGCATGTGGTGGTGTACATTTCGACATGTTATGACCACCCGACTTAGTAGTCCCCGCCAGGCTCAGGGAGCAGGAGGGCTGGGGAGGAGAGTAGCTGCATTGCGGTCAAGGAGTGTGACCCAGGAGCTCTAAGAATGATTCGGGGTACGAATTATGTCTACTACGAGCTGCCATATCTATAGACATAGGAACCAATCATTCTACCCTTCCACGAATCATGTCCCAGACCTAGAGGTTCCGGGTAAGCCGTAGACTTGACCCTCACGTCTGGAGATACCTTTGGGAGGAGACTCGATAATCACGCTTACGCCGATGGTGTGATTTGACCTCGAGGCGAGAGTTTCGGTTGGAATCTCTTGGTGGCAGCGTAGAGGCCTTACGACGTTGATCTGGGTATGGTTTTGATTCACAAATCATACCCCGGTTGACTGTTTTAGGCAAACGTCGGAATGGGTTTTCCTTGGTCGGCGAAAAGGAAACCCTGGGCAGCACATGTTAAACTCAGGCATAAGAGGGTGTGGCCGATCACTCTTGAGTTGGTCAACCCTACCCTTGTGGCAGCAGGAGTTTTGAGTTTCAGTTCTAACCTAAAAGGGAAACCACTTGAATTCGAGGGTGACAAACACGTTCTTATACGGTCTCAACCCGATGAGGTTTCGGAGATGTGGCCGAGGCGGCATGTTATCTCCGAAGTTCGATGGACCCTTTTGATCTTCAGCAGGGTAGGCGAAGAGGTTTACCGCTTGACCCTACCACCTCAGTCGCACCGGGTGCATAATGTCCACCACGTGTCTCAGCTGTGGAGATACGTGTATGTTTCTTCACACGTCATCGACCCCGGGGAGTTGGACGTCGATGACAGGGCGACAAGCACAGAGGTTCTAGTAGAGATCGAGGATCGACAGGAGCAGGATCTACGTGAACGGTTGCTTCCTCTGGGGTGCTTCTCGGGTAGCACGAGATCTTCAGGTGAGCATATGGGAGCGTAAAGCTCAGTTGCGTGCTCAGTACTACCTTGTTTTCCCTTAAGTGTGAGTTGAAGCTTTACGGGGACGTAAAGCCCTGAGGTGGGAGTAATGTAAAGACCCGTAAAATTCAAGGGAATTTTTTTCTTAATTTTCTTTGGAATTTTACAAGAGTGCGGTTTCAGACGGCACCTGATTCCGAGGCCCGGAGTGCCCGGAATCAATTTCCGAAGTTTGGCTCGGGTACGTTCAGTGAATGAACGAGCGGGATTTCCTAACTTTTGATCCGGTGCTCGGAATTGAAATCTGAGGGCACTGATGAACTCGCAGCGCCGATATTCGCTTAAGGAGACCGTTCCCGAAGTTGCGTTCACATGATGGGAGTTGTAAAAAAATAAAATTGTGAATGTTAAAATAAAAATTTAACTTCAATTTTTATTTTTATCCTCCTTAAGTGTTTTTATCCTTTGGGTGGAAGTTGGGTGACAACCCAACTTCCCTTGGGAGGTTAAGAGGGTGGTAGGGCCCACACGAACCCCACCCCTTCATATTCTCTAACCCTCCCCAACTCACAATTAATGATGTAAACTTAGGTTATAACTTATGTCATTAATAAGTGAGTTTAATTAAAGTTTTGAAATTCAAACTCTTGAATTTCAAAGGTTGGTGTTGTGTTAATAAATTAAGTATGAGCTTAATTTATTATTTTTTTTGGGTTAGTCCCTTTGTTCCTTAAGAGGTGGAGAGCATTTTCTTCTTCTTCTTCATCTCTGACGAAGATCACGAAGAACGCGGCATCCTTCTTCCACGACGCCGGACTGCAACGCGTTGGTTTTCCTCCACGACGCCGCAACGCATCCTCTCCGCGACGTGCTTTCCACGGCGAACCTACGTCTGACGCCGCAACGCACTTTCCGCGACGTGCCTCTCGCGGCGAACCCGCGTCCGTCTACCGCGATGCCGACGACGTCTTCTTCCGTGACGACCGACCTCCGTGATGTCCGATCTCCGCGACGCTCGTCCTTCGCGGATCGTTGACGAGCTCCGCGAACTTCCTTCGAAGTAGGGGTTGTTGTTTTCTTTTTGGTTTCCTTATTTTATTCTTGATCATGAATAGCAAGCCTAACGTGTGGCTTGTTTTATTTTAAGTTGCATTATTATTTTAACGTGAGGGGGGCCGGACCGCACGAACACGGCCGAACCCCCCCATCGTTCTTGTTTAATCTTGCGGGTGGAAGCAAGTGGCGTGGTGCCGTCGCACCACGCGGATGATCGTGCATTTATTTTACGCGGCGCCGTCGCGCTACGCTAAGGAAGAATCTTCAAGAACGCGACGCCGTCGCGCCGCGTTAAAAGGAATCAAGGTACGGCGAAAGGGGCGCGGTGCCGTCACACCGCGCCGGACGACGAACACCACGGCCGGTTCCGGGCCGCGGCGGGACGAGGAGACCGCGGCCGGTTCCGGGCCGCGGCGGAAGAGAAGACCGGCGGCCGGGCCGCCGGCGTCGGAAGCCGAAGGGGGGACCGGAATTTCCGGTCCGTTTGAGAAAACCGGCCGGCCAGCTGGCCGGCCGGATGTCTTAAAAACCGGGGGAATTAATCCCCCGGCCAACCCATAAAAACCCCCCTCTTTAAGAGGGGGGGCGGTTCTTTAAAGGAGGGGGGGGGGGGCAGCAGCCCCCCGATTCGTGTCCAGCCGGCCCCCACGTGCGGGGCCGTTTCATGTAAATGGCGCGGCACAAGGCCGAGCCGCCTAATCAATCAGCGGGGGATTTAATTCCCCCGCGCCGCCGCGCCGCCCCGGGGGGGGGGGGGGGTCGGGCCGGGTCGGCCCGGACCCGGACCCCCCCGTTTCAAACCAGAATTGGTTTTTGGCCCATAACTTGAGCCTCGGACCTCCGAATGACGAACCGTCAGCGGCAACGCGATCCTTGGATCGGGACGGTCGTTTCGATATATCACACTCAAGGTTTCGGTTTACTTTGAGTTCGGCCGGGTTGGTTCGTTCACGAAACCAACCGGGCCCTCGGAGCGGAAACGCTCATGTCTTGAGTTCCGGACGTCCGATTGACGTGCCGTCGACTTTGATGGAATCCTCTAAGTGAGACGGATCTTTTGGCATACTCCGCCCGAGGTTTGGACACAGGTGGAGTACGGCCGGGTTGGTTCGTTCACGAAACCAACCGGGCCCTCGGAGCGGAAACGCTCATGTCTTGAGTTCCGGACGTCCGATTGACATGCCGTCGACTTTGATGGAATCCTCTAAGTGAGACGGATCTTTTGGCATACTCCGCCCGAGGTTTGGACATAGGTGGAGTACGGCCGGGTTGATTCGTTCACGAAACCAACCGGGCCCTCGGAGCGGAAACGCTCATGTCTTGAGTTCCGGACGTCTGATTGACGTGCCGTCGACTTTGATGGAATCCTCTAAGTGAGACGGATCTTTTGGCATACTCCGCCCGAGGTTTGGACGCAGGTGGAGTACGGTCGGGTTGGTTTAGCCTTAAAAACCCAACCGGGCCCCGGAGACGAAAATGCCAATAACTCTCAGACCGGGCGTCCGATTGACGCGTCGTCTGTTGCGTTGAGTTCCTGTTGACGATACGGAACTTTTGGATACATCAACTCTGGTCTTTGTGACAGTTGATGTATCAGCCTCTCGGCTCGTGAGGCGGATCCTCCGAACGAGCTTACTGTGTGCGGGAACCCTAGTGCTGGCTGCGACTGTTACTGTGACGACTACTACTACTGCTACTGTGACTGCGACGACGACAATACAGAGATCCTATGTGGATTCGACGACGACGACTACAGCACTCAGCGATCCTACGTGGAACAGTGCTACCGAACCTGTGTGAGCTGAATCTTCTGTTGATCTTTAGTGGTGGTGCGCTTGGATGCAGCAGCAGACCCTTGGCGGTGGAGCGCTTGGTTGTAGCGGCGGTCCCGCGATGCTTTACGGAGTGTGTGTGCTTGGTTGTAGTGACAGACCCGCAACGGTGGAGACGAGCGTGCAGAGTACGGAGACCGTGTAGCCGGCTGAGACCTGACGACTGCTTGACCGACTCGACTTGGAGTGAGTCGACTAGCCCAGTGGACGGAGCGCCCGGTATTTGGCGGCAGACCCACGGAGGACGGAGCGCCTGGTAGTTGGCAGCAAACCTGCGGTACTCGACAGGAGGAGTACCTCAGTAGGCTATTTGGGTGAGCGCCCAGTAGTTGGCAGCAGACCCTCAGCGGACGGAGCGCCCAGTAGTTGGCAGCAGACCCGCAGTACTCGATAGGAGGAGTACCTCAGCAGTCATAGGTTAGTGAGCAGTACCTCGGAGTCGTGACAGGACTACTGCACACTTCAGAGACGGGGCTCTTCAGCAGCTACGGTTTCGATAATGAAAATCCTGGTTTGAGCTGAGTCAATGATCTTTGTGTTTCCTCATGATTGAGATGGGTCGCTTGATAACTTAGGTATATGTATGGGCATATACCTGGGTAATGGTTATCCGTTGATTTCATAAACTTGTTATAAACCATGTGAACTTGTACTATTTTTCCTGTGTGGATTTACTGTTTACTCTTCTTTGTGGAATGGGTTGTTCTTGGGCTCGGTGTTGGAGCCGAACGGAAATTGGTGACATAGGTATATGCATGGGCATATACCTAATCAATACTGGATGTTACTTCGTGATTGTATCCTTCTTGTGGTTTATCCTTTGTGGATTTCGGGAGACCTTCGAGGGTCTCGGGGTCCCTACTAAGTATCTTATACTCACCCCTGCACGGGCTATGCCCGCACTTCGTTGTGTTGGTTGCAGACGACGGACAGCGCTGACTGTGGTTGAGGCTTTCGGAGTAGGTCGGTACCCAGAGGAGGACCACTGAGCGGGACGCGCTCGGAGCGGACAGTTGGACCCGAGGAGTTGTGGAGCTATCTGTACCTACCCTTCAGGTAGGATCCGTGGTGGACGATCCAGGAGCTGAGCCATCTGTACCTACCCTTCAGGTAGGAATCGAGGAGGACGTCCCAGGAGCCTCTTGTACTTTCAGTTGCTGTTTTTCCTTTTGAGTTGTACTTTACTTTCAGTTGGGCTTGTATTCCGGCCCCCTTTACTTTTCTGCACTTGTAGTTATTTTACGCTTGCTGACTCTGTGGTGGTTGTTTCTTTATTAAGGCAATGCCTTCCCTTTTTACTGGGATTTTACGCCTTGGTGCTAGTCGCCAGCCCCTGGCCTATGGAAGGCGGGCTTGGGGTAGTCACGGCACGGGCCCCGAGGGCGGGTCGTGACAATATCCTTTGTATATTTATTTGGATTTAAAATAATTCCATAATTATTTTTGAAAAATATGAAAACCAAGAAAGAACTTCAGTTCACCCATTAAACTTATTTCAAAATCATTTTTCATCATTTTAGAAAAATCAGTACATAGATAATTTCTTGAATATCCAAAAATAATATCATCAACAGAGATTTGTACTACTAAAAAATCTTTTTAAATTCATTTTATAAAAATATTAGGATCATATTTACATTTTGAAAAACTATTTTAAATAAGAAAATTACTGAGCCTATCATACCAAGCTCAAGGAGCTTGTTTCAAACCATATAAATCTTTTTTTAATTTGATAACATAATTTGGAAAATTAAGATTTTAAAAATTAGGGGGTTGTTAAACAAAATCATAATCAATTATAAAACCATTCAATAATTCAATCTTGACATCCATTTAATTAAGTTTGAAATCTAAATGAGTTTTATAAGAAAGAAAGATTCTAATGGATTCAATTCTGGAAACTAGTGTAAAGGCTTCCTCATAGTCTCTTCCTTATTCTTAACTATAACCTTGTGAAAAAATTCTTTCCCTATTTATAAATATTGTTCCTAAATTATCTACCATGTTTCTAAACAGTAATTTAGTGTCTATAGTTAAGGTGTCATCTGCAAGTTCCCACAATTTGTTTATTTCAAATTTATTCAATTATTCTTTCATTTACATCACCCAAAAGTAATCATTAATGGATTCATTTATGTTCTTAGGTTCTATATGAGGCAATAAATCTTGATGTTCAACCTGATTTCTAAGATAATCTCTAGTATATGTACCTCTATCAATATTTCCTACAACAATATATAAGGGGTGATACTTAAGGGTTTTAACAACTCTAGAAAAAGTAAGGCTGGTCACTTCAGGATTTTCTATAGGTTTGGTTTTTGGAAGTTCTAGAAATTTTTCAGAACTATATGATTGTTATGACTATTTGACACTAGAATCAAAAGGTTTAGAATTTAAGTTTAAATTTGATAAATCATCCTCAAGTTTTTTAGGGAGTTCATAGGCTCATGTGGATTTGTTTCATCAAATTTTACATTGAAGGATTTTTCCATAGTCTTAGTCCTATTATTGAAAACTCTATAGGATTTAAAATAAATTTAATAACATGGGAAATTATTTCATCACTTTTGGAAGAAATTTTTTCAAAATTATCCTTAGTGTTAAGAATAAATACTTTTTAACAAAAAACTCTAAAGTAATTAACCTTAGTATTTCTATTATTCCATAGTTCATAAAGGTTAATATTCAAGATAGGTCTAATTAAAACTCTATTTATAATATAGTAGGATGTATTCATAGCCTCTTCTCAAAAATACATAGGTAGGACATACTCCTTTAACAAGGTTTGGCCTGTCTCTTGTAAAGTTATATTCCTCCTTTAAATAACTCCATTCTACTAAGGGATCCTAGGAGCAGATAAGTTATTATTGTAGCCATTTTTTGAGCAAAAATATTCAAAATCTTTATTTTCAAACTCACTATCATGGTCACTTCTTGGGGTATTAATTCTAAGTTCACTTAGGTTCTCTATAGATCTAACATACTTGGTGAAATAAGAACATGTTTCACTCTTGTGAGACAAAAATAATACCCAATTATACATAGAAAATTCATCTACTAATACATAGATATAGTGCTTCCCATTAAGACTAGAGAATATATATGGTCTGAATAAATCCATATAAACTGACTCAATAGGTTGAGAAGTTGACACTTTTTTCTTTAATTTAAAAGAAACTTTGTGTTGCTTCTCTTTTTGATAGGGGTCACAGACTTTATCAATTTGGAACTCTAGTTTAGTTAGATCCTTAACTAAAACTTTCCTAGTAAGCTTCCTAAGTAAGTGTATATTGTAGTAGTCTAGTCTTCTATTCTAAATCCAAGATTCTTTGTTAAAGGAACTCAAGTTGGAAACATTTTGAGAAATTAAATAATTTAAATCAACAACATAAACATTATAATCCATTAAGGTAGTAAAAATTAAAGAATTTTTATAGTCATAAAAATTTCATGCATTATTTTAAAATTTGACATGAAACCCATCATCATATAATTGTGGGATGCTAAGTAGGTTATACTTTAAACCATCGACAAATAATACTCTATAATTTAAAATAGAATTATTGTTACCAATTTGGCCAAGGCTAATGATTTTCCATTTAGCATTATAACCAAAGGTGATATGACTAACATAAACTTTAATAAGGATCTTTAAGTATTAATATTATCATGTCATTTGTATTTAAAAACTATTTTCCAAGTACTATAGACTCTTATAGGAGGTCTTTAAATAGTTTCCCTACAAAACAAAATTTATGCAAGAAATAAATTTGGTACCTAGATTTTCTTGGTTCCAAAGATGTTAGTAATTAAAGCTTTAGGAACACAAATTTTATTGATCATTTTTCCTATAAAAAAATTGAATACTTTTTGAAATAAATACTTTATTATGTACTTTAGAAAAATAATTGGAAAAATAACATTCTAGTCTAGACTTAGGAACAAAAGTGATTTTTGTTACTCTCCTTTGTCCAAGTTGGTATCCAATACCAGTGATATATTTAGGTGCAACTTGTTTTACTAAAATCTATGTGATAGTTTCTCTACCATTAGTTAATTTTTCCAAATATTTATTTATTGGATCATTTGAAAGTGTAAGTTTAGTATTCTCTTTCAACAGTTGAGCGTTCTTTACCTTTTCAATAGATAGATCAGATTTAATGTTTAAAGATAAAGCATGCCATGTTTTAATAACTTTTTACTTATCCTTAAGATCATTAAAATTATCTTACATCATATTAAAATATTCAACCATTTATTCCTTAGTCGTATCATCATCAGATATTTCATTTTCATAATTATCATAAATATGTATTGATGATACAGTAGGTACCTCGGTGAATTCTACTATAAAGCATATGTTATCTCTATCTGATTTGTCTTCAGATGCAGAGTCAAGATCACTGGATTTATCTTCCAATGAACTCCATATTTATTTCATGGACTTGTTATATCTTTTATCCTTTTCATCATATCTCTTTTTGTATTTCAACTTTGGATAGTCAGCCTTCACATGACCTTTCCTCTTACACACATAGTAGAAAATCTCATTTTTATCTTTATTCTTGTATTTCTTCTAGGTTCCCTTGGAATCATATTTTACATTATAATTGGTATTAATGAAAAACTTTTTCTTCCTATAAAATTTCTTAAAACTTCAGGATACATGAGTCATCACCCATCATTGTCCAAAGGTGACTTGCTATCACCTGAATTTTAGCTTGAACTTTATCATTTTCTTTTTATTTAGATACAATAGTATAAAAAGATAAAAAATTTATCTTTTTCCCTTCATCATCTTCTCAGTTGAAATTTAACTCTTCTTCACACATCATCATTTTAACAATCATCTCTTTGATAGTTATCTTGATAATATCATAGGATTATATAATGGAGACAGATGTGCCTCTCCATCTTTCAGGTATAAATCTTAACAACCACATGATCCAGTCCTTGTCAGATATAGGATTCCCAAGTGAGATCATTGTATTCAAAATCTCATTGAACATGAGGTGCATTTCATAAATAGGTTCATCATGATTCATCTTAAAGTTATCATACTTAATAGTATATGTGTTAAGTCTCATCTCCTTAACATTATTTGTTCCCTCATGAGAAATAGATAAGGTATCAAAATTTTCATATGTAGTTTTACAAGTAGATATTCTATTAAATTTCTCATTTCCAAAAGCATAATAAAGGGCATTCGGAGCTTTAAAATTATTATTTTAATCAATATTTGTAGCATCATCCCAATCCTTTCTATAAGTATTATGTATAACATATTTATCATTTATGGTAGTCCAAATTTCAAATCCTATACTCTCAATGTGAATTTTCATTTTCATTTTCCATTAAGCATAATTGTTACCATTGAAAAAATGGAGGTCTGTTAGTAGTAGAACCTTCTTTTATAGAATCCATTTAAAGAACTAAATTTAAAAATTACATAAATTTAAGATATTTAAAGAATAACTAAAATCATAGTTAAAGCATTTTTTTGAAAACTTTGATACCAAAGCATATACCTTTGATACCAAATGTTGGTCGAAGTGAGTATCTCAAGAGGGTTGAATTGAATACCCAATAAAAATTTATATTCAAAATGAATTAAAAATTGATTCCCACAATTAATTTAAAATTGGCCCAGCTAACCAAAATTCCATATTATTATAAGTTTCAATCATTCAAAAAAAATTATAATATTGTTTAGGTCTCAGGTAAATAATATTCAATATTACTTAGTCCTTTGAAATAAATTTACTTAATTAAAATCTTATAAAAATAATAATTAAGTTTAACTATCAAAGTATTAATTTTTTTAGAGTTTAAAACAGATTTTAGTTTTAAAGATCAGATTCAAAGTAAAAACAAGTAAAATATGTAGTAGAAATTTGAATACAAGAGGTTCAGTCACAAGATAAAACTTAGTCCTCCCCATTTGGTGATCACCTGCCACCAAGAAGTTTATAAAAATAAACAGTTTGATCTACAACCTCGATCAGGTTTTACAATAGTATACAATTTTCCAGACCACACAGGGCCTCTTCCACTATTATCTGTGGGATAAAAAAATACAATAGGTCATACAGGACCTCTTCCACTATTATCCTTTGTAAAAATGACATAAAAAAGATAAAAAAATATATCTATGTATCTTCTAGTTAAATCAGTAGATTATGTGTTGTGAAATTAATAGAGCAACACACACCACTTGTAATGTAAAAATAAATAAACAAACTGAGAAATTAAAATTATGAAGGGATAGAGATGCTGGGTTTTCTATGCAGTACAGCTCATGGATCTTGATTTTTATTTGCAGTGTAGCTTGAGTCGGGTTCTCATGAAAACTCCAGTATAATATAGTTTCATGGACACTTTTTTTCTTAACTGTGGGAAGGGACTAGAGGTATAATGAGCTTGAGCTTCCTCGATCAAGTGTAGTCATGTAAGTTCTTGCAATGATCTATAGATCTTGTTCCATGTATATCTTTCAATAAGATCCCAAACTTTTCTAAAGTTATATCAGATAAATTTTAAGGTACTTCTTGAAGCTTTTAAGTACCTTTGATTTTGATTAGTGGATTGGGGTGAGTTTGGGTGAATTTTTAAGGAAACCTAAAGAAAAGTGGGTTGTGCATGGTTTGTGCACGGTTTGACAAATCGTGCAGCTAAAACATGCCAACAGAGATGTCTACATGGTTTGTGCACAGTTTGAAAAACTGTGGGACTAAACTATTGCAACTATGAAAACCTGTACATAGGGTTCTACATGGTTGGAGCGCATTTTTCCCTAACCCTGTGCCTCTGCCCTGAAAATCATGCTTTTGGAATTTAATATCCAAAAATCCATTTTAAAGCCACCTGAACCCCCCCCCCCCCCCCGAGACTTCCATATTTTGACCTTTCATCAGGCTTGAAAAATTCTAGGTGATCCTAGATCCTTCTGAATGGATTCCAAGGTGATCTGAACATCATTATTCAAGATCGAAATCTCAGATTGAAGATCTTATCTCTTCCCATTAAATTGATTTCATCTCGTTGCTTCTCCTGTTCTTTCCTCTGTATTTTCTTGCTCTTTTCATGGAATATCTCTACTATTTCCATGGATATAAACCTATGAGTTGAGTTCTAGATCTAGGATCATGGATCTAGATCTAGTTTTGAAAGATCTTGATCCCTTTGATCTTAATTTTGGTTTAGGGATTTAAATATGGAGCTTGATCGACGATGTTGTGCCACTTGGATTTTGGGGATTTCTTTTAGGATAAAATCCATCAATAAACTGAGGTGGGTGGTATTAATAAAACTCCTATAGTCATGGATTTGATATGTGAATGTGAATTTATGATTTTCTATCTTTACTTGATCATTTAATTTCTAAATTGGAGAAATTAAGAATGTGGAATTGACTTTTGATTTACCTTGGTGATTAATTGATAATTGAATCAAGGAAAAAACGAAGGGGGTTTCCCAAATAGATATTTTTTTGGAAAATGGTTATGGTTTAATATATTTTAAATGAGATATTGAATTGATTGTTTTAAAATAATTAATTGTGAGAATTAATTATGTTCCAAGATGTTGATGAAAGATAATTAATTGTGATAATTAATTATGACAAGTTGAGATTTGATATGGATAATTAATTGTGAAGAATTAATTATGGAATGATAATTTTGTTGATTGTTAATTAATTTATGAATTAATTAATGGGTTATGTGATTAGTTAATTGTTGAGTTAACTAATGTCTTTTGAAATGTTTAACTAATCGTTGGATTAGTAATGGAAAGGTATGGCTGATTCTTGTGAATTAATGAATGATTAAATGTTTGAGATTTTTGTGGTGCTAGACATTGCATTCTAGACTGATTAGAATTTGGGACTTGGACATGGTGTTCTTCCCTAATAGTTATCCAAGCTTGAGATTATGGGGTTCTAGGAATGAAGACCTACACCGAATGAGATAAGGAGTGCTAGGAATAACGAAATACACATAATGAGATTTAGGGTGCTAGGCATAACAACCAACACCAAATGATTAATAATAACGAATGATGATTCAAATGGGAAACATGAATTGAAACTAGGCCTAATGTAATGATTAAACATTAAATGACAATGTGATAAGTGTTTAAATTATTAATTGTATTTATTGATTTGTAAAATTTCATACATTTTCTTTTGACTATACTTGTTTTATACACCATTGGTGGTGGCCTTCTGAGTTGTACTCGCACCCTATTTGGGTCGCCTGATCAGTACCTGAGTAGACCTTGTTGTTGCTGGATAGGATAAGGGAAAGGCCCTGGGATAGGTTTCTATTTTGTATTGGAGCATGGGAGAGGGAACCAAACCTGGTTCAGGAACCATTATGGAGTCGTTGTGTCTTTACTTCTAGTTTCATTGTAGAAACTTGAAACTTGTATTGTCATAGCATGTTTTATGTTTTAGTTGATTATTCCATTTTCTAGTTCTGACTATTATATTCCATGGTATTGTTCTGGTTATTTATACCCTTCCGCACTTGGTTATTGTTGTTTTCTTCCATTGGTATTTAATTCTGATAAAAGAGTGTAAAGTCTCCCTAAGACCAACATACCAGACCCTCGCTGCTAGTCGGAACCCTTTGGCATACGGGGAGTTGTGCTTGAGGGCAGTGGTCATCTAATTCAGGGCACCGTTTACTATCACTCTATTCGGGACGTCGTGCTTTTAGTGTGTTCCTCTTTTAGTGCATATCATTATCTCTATCTACATATATTTAAAAAGGGAGTCTACTTCACTTTTTATCAGCATCAGGAGGAATATCTAGACCCTCTTTACTTCCTCATACTGCATGTCTAACACACTCTTCAATGAATTCTGTCAAGAAACAAGGAACAATCATTATAATAATTAATAGAATTAAATTCGATAAACTTGTCGTTAGAAATATTTAATTCAAAAAGATAAGTTTTAGAAACAGTGGTGGTAATTCAGGAATAGTGACTCAGTATGGGGGTGTCTTTTCCTAAAGGTGTCTCAGGATAAAAGTGTTTCATTCTAGTGGTATGTTAATTCTGTAATTTTCTCAAATTTCATAATTGGTGGTGAGACTCATTTTTACGGTGTATTTTACTAGCGGTCTCAAGTTGGCAGTGTGACATTTTGTATTTAGCCAAATTTCTATGCTTAAAGTGTCTCATATGATGGTGATTCATACCTCTAGTGGTGACTCCTCTAATGGTAGGACAGTATACTGTTGTCTCATACTTTACCAATTTTCTAAATCAGTAGTATGAAACATCTGATGGTGATTCAGTCTGGTGATGTCTCATACTTTGGAAAATTTAAACACCTGTCTTAGATTATAATATACTTACAGAAAAAATGAAACTCATTAATATTACAATAAGCATGATTTTGTGATCATTAAAACAAGTAGGTCAACAGCATCCATAAAGGTGAGGGTTACCGCATAATGACCCACTACTACAAATAATGCCTTTATCAGTGCTAGAAAAGTGAATTAACAGTGTTAAAAAATCAATGTTAATCGAGGCGAAGATAAAAGGGGGTCCCTTTTATCAACGCTCAGAAAAGAGCTGATAAAGCCCCCTTTTATCAGTGCTAAAAAACGATGATAAAAAGTTCTTTTATCAGCACTGATAAAAGTCAAAAAAAATTAAAAAAATTAAAAAGAATATAATGTGGGGGGATCTTTTAATAGCACTTGACCCCCCCCCCCCCATCAGCACTAGGTGGACCCCCTCCTACTCTTATACGCGCTTCCCTTGCCTTCGCATCCCCTACCTGCTTCCACCTGAACTCGAACTCCAGACCTCCCTACTTGCGTGCATGCACCTTTACCACTAAGCTATTTAGTTTTTTTCTCTATTTAATGATATATCTATTTATATATATAGTTATATTTATTAGAATATTAATATAGATTCATATTAATATAAATATATTTAGTTATATTAATACATATATATTTATTCATATATTAATATATATTTATTTATTTATTTATTTATTTATTTATTTATTTATTTATTCATATATTAATATTTATTTATTTTTATTTATATATATATAGTTATATTTATTCATATATTAATATAGATTCATATTAATATAAATATATTTAGTTATATTAATACATATATATTTATTCATATATTAATATATATATTCGTATATTAATATATATTTATATAGTTATATTTATTCATATATTAATATAGATTCATATTAATATAAATATATTTAGTTATATTGATACATATATATTTATTCATATATTAGTATATATATATTTATTTATATATTTATTTATATTTATTTTTATTTTTATATATATTTTTAGTTTTAGTTTTTTATTCGTATATCTATTTGTATATTAATATATATTTATAAGATTAGTTTTAAATACATTTATAAAATATGTTTTTTATGTGTGTTTATAAATAAATAAATACATACATACATACATATATACAACACACACACGCACACACACACACGCATATATATATTTATGAATAAATACATATATATGTGTGTATTTGAAAAACCATAGAATGTTAAAATGACCATAACTTATAATCCAGAAGTCCATTTCAACTCCATAACCAGTAAAATAGAATAAAATAAAACAATATTTGATATAATATGTGGTACAGGCCTATCAGACATCCGGATCAGAAGTTATACCTGTTTGAATGTTAAAAAATCGGGGTATCCCGACTAAAAACATAGTTTTAGAGAGATTCTGGGACCTTTTGGGCCTTGAAAAATGTGAGAAAAGGTTCCCTTGGATCACTATTGTGTACATATCTTCGCAAGCTTCAATTTGATATGCTTTAGAGCTCAAAGGGACACCCGGATCAAAAGTTATGGCAGTTTAAAGCTTGAGTTACATTTTCAACTTATTTTAGATCTTTTATTGATTTTTTTGATTTTTTGTGTCTTAAAATTGTTATTCAATGATTATTAATCGATTATAATTATAAAAGTATTAACTAATAATATTTTTTAAAATATTTTAAAGCAATTTTCACTAAATTTATTGTATATTAAATGTAATAGTCTATTTATATTTATCTAAAATATATTTAAAAAATATATATTATATTTATATCAATATAAATATACTTATATTAAAATGTGTTATTTTTCATAAGATATATTTTTTTGAAATATAAACTTTATCATCACTAGGGAAAAGCACTGATAAAGCCCCCCCTTTATCAGTTCTACTAAAAAACGCTGATAAAGGAGCCCCCTTTAACAGTGCTAAAAAAAGTTATAATAAAGGGTCACTTTTAACAACACTTTTTTAGCACTATTTAAATTACCCTTTATTAGTGATTTTTTTAGCACTTATAAAGCCCCCCCCCTTATTAGTGCTTTTTTAGCACTGATAAAGGGTGGTGCTGCGGAAACCAGGTTTTGTAGTAGTGACCACAGATGTACTCATTGTTGGAACCAAAAATAATCTATATTCCCATATCAAAAATACATGTAATGCATGTGGATATTGAGGAATATAACACAAATAATAATGATAGGATAATATCGATTCATGTGCATCAAATGACAAACTTCCCATCAAAAAACTCTCTACATAAATAAATCTCTCCCCCACACTTAGATTGACAATCATCATACAAATATTCACGAAATAGGTAGGGAAGGGTATCGGATGTGTGATCATCCAAAAAAGGTTATTCATGGATTATAAGGTATACGTGATGGAGAAAACATACAGGTGTCTTAGTGGTTTAAAGGAGCTGAATAAATAAAACAAATTCCTAAATCATTTTAGTGAAACTTCTAGAATTCTAATTACTTTGGCAGACAAACATGGAAATTTTTATAACAAATAACATAGTCAAGATTACCTCAAGAAAAAGTGAAATAGGAGATGATGAAAAAATGGGCCATAGTCCTAATGGGTATGGAAATAAAATTTTGGATAGCACAGCTGATCATGAGTGAAAACAAGTGCCTGAAAACTATACAATTTTCCAAAAAATATTTTTTGAAACATGAAATAATATCACCAACCATATAAGTTGTGAGATCAAGTATCAAAGAATTATGAATAGAAATAATGTACTCAGACTGACTAGATACATAATTGGTATGTTCATGACTATGTTACTATAAAAATAAAATAGTTTTCATATGGGTTAAATAATGATAAGAATGTTAGTTTTTTTTTCATTTTTCAATTTTTTTCTTTTTTTTATTTTTCTTATATGGTATTTTTGGAAGCATAAAATATGAAATAAAATAAAACACTTCCCTGAGTAAGTTTGGATAGACATAAAAAGGCTTCATGTATTTGATGAATCTCTAGAAATTATATTCCTATAAAATCTACACAAGTAAAACACATACCCACATCATATCAAAGAAGTCACACCATAATCAAAATCATGTGTATGATAAAAATATGTATGATGAATTCAGCTTCATTATAGTTCTAGGAGAAAACATATTGTGATAAATTAATTCCATTTTAATCCATAAAACACTAAATTAAATGAAACTAATTATAGTGAAATAAAAACAAACTAATTATGGGTTCTCTCCCATTGAGTTCTATGTTTACTTCATCCTTATCCAGAAGTTTATGATACTCCACCAAGATCAAATGGAAATGTATACCATTCATCGTCTTCATCATCAGTGGGAGTGTTTCATTTATAAATCGATAAAACACTTATCTTTCAGGAATCACAACATCTCAACAAAAAAAATCAGAAAAATGGATGGGCGGGATGAAATGAAAATAGACCAAATCATAAGGAAATAAATATACCTCATCTGAATAAGGACTCACTGAATAATTGGAGTTTGTGTAAAGGGTGTCAATGGGAAGATTATGAAGATTACCTCTTGGAATATGCATAGGAGAAGAATTTCCCTTACTATAATATTTTAGTGGTCGGCTTATATCCATCATATCCTTCAATGAAATATTTGGGTTGATGATGTATCCCAATTAATTTTCACCACCAAATACTAGCACAAAGAATTACATTGGTTTCCAATTCAATTAAATCTCCCCTTATGCCAAGTCATACCACCACCAGTGGAGCCAACTCCTTCTATGCATCATCTCACTAGTAGGCTCATTCTTCCTTCTCCCTATGATGTACAATACCAATAGGTGATCCTCCTCTTCGCTTCAACACATGTAGTAGAAACCAGTGCCCTACCTCATCCATCCTCTATTATACCCAATGTCGACCTGCCTCCCTTCTTCATCATCACTCAGCTGAACAAGGGACTACCTCACACCAAGTCGATGCCTTCCCCCTAGTTTTTCCATGCCAGCACAGAAATCCTATTTTAATTTTCTTTATCTATTGGTGTTCATTTTTTCTATAATTGGTGATGGTTTGTGTATGTAGGCAACACACATGGTCATTCACTTTGGAATTGAGGTGATACTCATGGAAATGGTTCTTATTCAGCGATTTTTAGTGATGGATTACAATGAAAACAATGATGACATGAGAATAGTAATATATGTTATTTATTATTTTATGTATCATTTTTTTTCATGGAAAGTTAATTATTTAGAGTTAATGTTGATGAATGTGATGGTAATTACATGTATTTATTTTGTTTTCATATTTTATTTATAGGTGGTTAATATTAATTGGATATTTATTTATTTAATTATATATGAGTTTTAATTAATTGTTATTTGGTCTTAGAACATGTGATGTCCTAGTCCTAGGTGCCACTGAAAGGTGCCCCGGTCCTGGTTGGCCACATGGCCTCAAGCACATCTCCTCAAATTCCAAAGGTTTTCGACTAGCAGTGAGGGCCTAGGTGTGTCTATGGGGAGGATGTACCCTCACCGTCATAGTGTAACATAGTGGAAATATAATAATAGATAGATTCTGTAAGTATTAAATCCAGCAAACAATAGATACACAGTAGGAATAAATAACAATATCAAGGGAAGATCATATACAATATGATGATACATGTCATGTATCTCTATATAAATTACCAAAATAGGTACACAATAGTAAAATATAATACATGTATCAAAAGTGAAAAAATTCCCAAATTATCCTAACTGTCATCATGAGCCTCAGATCGGCCTCATGCTTCCCAAATCCTAAGCAGCAATCAAGAACCTGTAGTATGGTGTTTTCCCATATTTATTATTACAATCATATAGTCTGTTTGGGTACCCAAGGTAGCCCGAGCAGGGTGTGAGACATAATCCCAGTAGGCAGCCACCCAAGGTCCAATTCCATCCATTCAATCAGTATATAACAATCACGGTGTGCATTAAATAATATAATATGTAAAGGAAGTACTAAAAGTAAATATCCCATAAAGTCCAGATTCTCGTTTTTTTACCAAAATCATTAAATCAATTTCATTAAAGAAATAATTCTATGAATTACAATTCAGTCCTATTTAATTTATTATCAAGTTCATTAAATTATTCAACTTCATTTAATTTGATAAATCTTGAGACACAGTTCATATCTTGGCATCCTCTAGATAGGTAAACAAAGGATGCTTAAACAGTTCATCCATAAATTATAGACAAAGACTGAATCCAAATTTATGATTTGGATTAGTAGATGCATCATATAATTCATTCATTCATTATTCATTTATTAACCGGAGCCCATCCATGGAATTCCTAATTTGTAATCCAAGTATCAATCCAAGTATAATATAAACCAACACCATATAAGTCTTCCCATGGAAATTCTCAAGAACCCAAGTATCACTCAAGTTTTGGTACAACATCACTATCACTCAAGTCCATATTTGGAGGTCCAATAAGGGGTCCCAAGTATCACTCATGGTATATATAATCAATTACCTTTTAGTATATCCTTGTAAATCCATAAATAATTCCAAGTATCAATTTGAATATAATATTCAACCCCTATGAGTTTAACCTTAGAATTTCATATAAGGATTCCAAGTGTTACTCGGGCATAAGAAATGTAAAATCCATATGATTCCATCCATGGAATTAATCATTTGAATCCATGTGTCACCCAAGGCATATAAGCATTCATTAAATCAATACCATTAGATCAATTCATTTAAAAAATTCAAGGTCATCACCTTATTCATTTCAATTAAACTTACCTTATAAGGTAACTCAAAACATAGTCTAAGCTTAAAAGGATCACCACTCAATTACTCACGTGGGAATTTCATTATAACAACAATCACATGATTGAATAATCCATTACAAGAAAATTTACAAGCTTCATGGTAATTTCATCCCTTCCCATTATTAAATTTAATTCAATTGATATCAAAATTCAATTTATATTTCAAGTCACAAATCAATTTATCAATGGAAAATTCAATATTAACATCCCATGACAAGGGGTAAAAATCACACCTCAAGGGTGTCCAATTTCTTTGTCCATAAAAAGGTCCATTTAATTGAAAAACACACCCAAAGTGTTGGTTCCAATTTCAATTTCCATAACCTATAATCATTTATTTTTTGGCCTCTTTAATTACATATTTCATGACTATAAATTCAATTTAAGGATCTAAATTCATTTTAAAGAGTCACCTAAGAATTGGGTGTGTAGCACAAAATTATATATAAACCCTTCTACTTTTAATTAAAGGTATGATTCCACCTACCATTGGTCTATAGTGGATCGCACATCCAGTATCTACTCCTAATTCAACTCGGGTCGGGAGAAAATCAAATAATGGATGAAGAACCTATTAATATAAAAAAATAGCTTGTACCTAAATAGCACAGCTTATACCAAGAAGAATAGTTAAATATTAAAAATTAATTCAGATCTTACTGATGAGGATTCAATGAGACTGAAGACGTTCGAATCTAAAACCTGACGGAGGAGATCCTTTAATTCCAAGAATAGTCACCAAGGAGGGTTTCAAGAAGGTGGGTTTATTATACGTTGAAGAAAAGAGAGAATAGGTTTAGAAATAGATTTAATTAGGGGATTTTTTTTTAAATTCACCCAAAACATAGGGTCACATGGTGCGCCAACCATGCATGTTTAAATTTAGGGAAGGGAACATCACACAGTTTTCCCACACAATTTCACTAACTATGTGAAAAACATGAAAAACTCCATTGTAAAAATTGTAGACATGGTCGCATGGTCGTTCTCCCCAAATATCATGGTTTTATCTAACCATTTGACCTATATATCTCCACTATCCAACCTTGCATAGTTTTATTTAATCATGTTCTGGGCATATTTCACCCTGAAACTTGGGTTCTAGGCTCCGAACCAGCCTCAGACACCCTTGATACCTCTATAACCTCAAAGGGAATTCACATTAGGGCACATTTAAATATTTAAACTATGAATTGATAGAAATTAAAGGATTTATACCTTAAAAAATAATAGAGTTCTTATAGAACACATGATTTGGTTCTCGTTCATTTGATACCTAATAAGTAATCATCAGAGGGATATTATCAGAGAATTTATTTATTTAGAAGTTGATCATGCATGTGAGAAAATTATAAATCACACATGATCGAATTTTGAATAAATAAATACATTAATTGAAAAATCAATATTTTTTGTGCATTCGTATTTAAAATTAAATGATTGATACCTAATAAGTAATCTTTTAGAAGAAAACTAGACATATATAGATTCTTCGACTTTGTGAGAAATGGTTTGTTCCATTTCACCAAGTGATTAGATACTAAAATGATGCACAAATTATTTATCAAATAAAAGAATGAGGTGATGGATGATTTTTGTGAAAATTGAAATATTATTTAAAATCATAGTATGAGAGCTAATAAAATTTTTATTAAATTTGGAATTAGTGATAATTAAATAAATAAATATTTAGATATGGAAATTAAATAATTTTCATTGCATGCACTTGAATGGACATCACAACTCTGATACTTCCATCTTCGCCTGTTTCTTCTATAGATTAATTTAGTTCACTTAAATAATTTAAGTTAATTTAATAAATAATTTTTAAATATTTATTTTGTTTTTATAATTTTTAGTTATTAATCACATTTAAAACTTATTTGACTAAAAAAAATTTCTAGAGGATATTCCTAGTGTCTACACACTTTCTCTCTATGGTTTAACCCTGCACCTCACTTCTATAATAGTTAGTTGGTTAATAAATTTGAAAATTTTCACACATTACGATGATCATGCAAAATTTATAGTGTCATTTCTAGGGATTTATCCTTTTAGACTGATTTTCTTAGCTTGGGGTAAGGGAGGATAGGGGGAAACCCACTAGTGATGCACTGAATCAGTGGAGGTTGGTCCGGCTACTTGTGCAATTGAAGTTGGGTCAGATGGTGTCACGGTTGTGGTGTGTACCTGTAGTTGAGGAGGAGGAACTCAGACCTCCTAGATCATTTTCATGTGAGAGAAGGAGGGGTGGAGCTAGGGTACTCCTCCCACAAATGAATATATCTAAATATGTAGGTTGGTGTGGCTTCAGTAGAGAGGGAGAATGGTGTGGTGGGTTTCTGCAGCGCCAATGGAGATGGAGGATATGAGGGAGACATCACCCCTTCTTAGGGTTTCATGAACCCCCTACATGGAAGATGAATCCTCTAATGGAATCAATATAACAAAAAAAGATTAAGATAATAATTATAATATAAATAACAATAATAATAATAATAGATATAGAAAAATTGTTAGATATAAATATATACCAAATTAATTTTTTTTTAAATTATGAAACACTTTTAAGGGAAAGTGAGAACCCGCACAGGAAAATCCAATCAAATAGTAAAGGAAACAATAGACTTATCAAAGAAAAGATTAAATCGATTGGAATCTATATCTCTAAATAATTTCCAAGCCAGAGAACTTACCTGATAGTATGGATCATCACATATTATGTCTTCAAAATGGCATGCCAAATAATCCCAAGATTTCAAGTATTCCTCTTTGTTAATCATCCCTTTATTGAAACCTCTGGTCAGTATGAGGTCTTCCTTGTCAATCCACTCACATTTCTCCCTCAAAGTATCCACACGGAGAAATATTACCATCATTTCATCATTATCTTCCCGCATCACCTTAATCTGTAGAACATCCTCCAGCATCTCTTCCCCTGAGTGCATGAGCAGCTCTCCACTATGAGCCATGGCATGTCGATGCGGGTCATCGGGGGACTCTGCCCCTTGAATCTTACCAGGAGGTAGAGTATCCTTCTTCACCAGGTGAACAACCTCTAGCTGACAAGGAATATCTCTCTACTGATCCATGGTCATCATAGCTACATCTCCTTGAAGAGGTTCCAAAGCATCTGAGGTACCCTCAGGCTGAGAAAATTCTTTCACTGAGGACCCATACCCACTAAAAAGGAAACCATCCATGTCACCTGCCACTGATTAGGCCTTCTGTTCATTGGTATTACCTGCCTTTTTGGATGACCGAGTCTCCATAGTTCTTGGTAGGTATGAGTAGTCTTTTCATCCCTTTGGTTTCGGCTTCTTGGAAACAATACAACTCCCCGGGTCCCGATTTTCCTTATTTCTTTTCTTCCTCCTTGGGTTGTGCAGGCCTTTATCACACCCTCTAACTACATTGTCATCTGAGGATTGTCTTTCTCCATCTGGGTCCACATCTGAGGGCAACTGGAAGTCCCTCCATCAATAATGAGGTTGTCAAAGCAATTGCTGAAAGTGAGACTAGGAGAAATCTTTGTGGTCTTGGTCGCCTACGTGACAACCCTCTGATTAGAGGAACCTTGGAGGTCCTTCAGTTCACGGTAGTTATTTCACTCAACAAGGATCCCTCCATCGGCTTTAAATCCGCTATCCTTGACATGAGCAGGATGCACAGGCACCTGTTGAGACCACAAGTCGTCCTTGACTATCTCTACGAAGGTAGGAGGCACCAAAGAACTGGACTCACCGTGGACCATCACTGAAAGTGTAGTAATGTCCAAATCATGTTTAAACCTTGAGAATATGTCTTTGTCCCTTGGATCCTTATGAATAACCTATGGATTAGCTCTGATAGGTCCCTTGATTATGCCACTCACAAGAGGAACCCGATTCGAAGGGGGAATAATGGGGGCAACAACATCCTTGGTGGCCGAAGTATCACCAGAAGAAAAGTGGGAACCTCCCACAGACGCCCCTAAATCATGCTCCTTCAATACAGGGAGGAAAGGTCGAGCCTCCAGCCGAGGGAGGACAGCACTGCTTGGGAGGTCTAGAATACCAAAAGAACAGAAAGTCTTTTGAGCTGAGCTACTAGAAAATCGATAGTCAATGTGGATGTGGCCCAGAAGAGAGCATGAACTGCAATAGTCAAACCATTTTTTGAAGGCCATTGGTTACTGGAAATGGTGTTCTTCACCAACCTCTATCCAAGCTGAATCCACCAGAGGATTTGAAAAATCCACTTCCACACAAATCCGTGGAGCAATCAGATGGAATAAGGTGTGAGACCGCTCATCGAAGGCAAGAAATCTCCCTATGAGGTTGCCCAACATTTGCAGAATAGCCATATTTTGAAAGGGAAGAGGGATGTTTGGTAGACTTACCCAAATCGCAATAGAGAGGGGATCGCGATTCCAGTAGAAATCATAACTCTATCTGAGAAGGAAGAAGCGAGAGCCATCATAAGAACTCATACCTTTGGACTATGCGGAAGCCAGATCATCGGCGCATCTGAATCGAAAAAGAAAGTTGTATGGATTCAAGATCCCAACCACGATGCGGTTCTTCAGGGACCAGGTGTTGTTTAAAAACTGGTCGAAACAGTCAAGGTACGGCCAGTGACGGACAAAGTAGGAGACAAGGGATAGTCCCTGGAGAGACTAAGCCTCCGAGAACTCCTGGAGAGAAATCGGAAGCAATGGGGCACCATGATAGAGACCAAGAAATTTCGGGCTAAGGAGAATATGGGGAAAATCAGAGAGAGAGGCTGGATCAGTGAAGGGGGTGAACACCGGCGAGGGGCAGG
Organism: Viscum album; assembly: GCA_963277665.1. Classification (NCBI taxonomy): domain Eukaryota; kingdom Viridiplantae; phylum Streptophyta; class Magnoliopsida; order Santalales; family Viscaceae; genus Viscum; species Viscum album. The sequence goes on from OY728165.1 coordinate 537,732,625, forward strand.
GGACAGATGGGGCGGCCATCTCCACCGCCCGAAGGGTGAGCGCCGCGCCTACGGTTCCATGCGGGAGCGCACAATATGCATTTATATAAATATATATAAATGTGAATGTAGTCATGTGCCTAAGGTGAAATATATTATTATAATACATAATTTAAAGACCCGTAAATTTCAAGGAAAATTTTTTCTTAATTTTCTTTGTAATTTTACAAGAACGCAGTTTCTGACGGTGCCTAATTCCGAAACCCGGTGTGCCCGGAATCAATTTCCGAAGTTTAGCTCGGGTACGTTCAGTGAACGAACGAGCGGGTTTTTATATCTTTTGAACCGTTACTCGGAATTGAAATCCAAGGACACCGATGAACTCATAGTGTCGGTATTTTCTTAAGAGTACTTTTACCATAGGTGCGTTTTCTTGGGAGGAGAAGTTAAATTTTGGGGTTTAAGGAAGAAATAAATAAAATTGTGAACAATTTTATTTTTGTTAACCAAGGGAGTTAAATTCTACAATGGGAAGTTGTTGGTGGTACCCACAACCACCCAACTTCCCATGAGTGGATATGTGGGAGGTGGGGCCCACATGAGACCTTAACCCCCCCCCCTTGATCTTCCCATAACCCCCTTGACCTCCCATAACTCAGTTCTCTCTTAAATTTTGTAACTCCACTTTAACTTGTGTATCTCTCCCCTCTCTCCTCTTTAATTTTGCCAAAACACATCTTAAATTAATTGATTAAACCTATTCAATTAATTTAACTAAGTGTTTGAATTTTTAAAAAAGTTTGAATGCATGGAAAAATAATAAAATAAGGAGAGGCTTTATTTTATTTTTGTGAGTTTTGTTGTGTGAGAGAATTTGGGAGAGAGCTTTTCCCTCTTCTGAAGAACACCATCTCCAAACGAAGAACGACCTTCCGACTCGGCGAAGAACGCTCTATGTTTTCTCCAATCCTTTTTCTTCCTCTTCCGAGACAAGGAAGGAGACGCCGACCGTGGAGACCGACGCTAACAACAACGATCTCCTTCTTCTTTCGACATTGACGGAAGCGATACCTTTCTTCCGCGACACCCGACTACCCCGACGGTCGACTACCGCGACGTTCGACTTCCGTGACTCGACGATGTGAAACGTCAATTTTGAGGTAGGGAAATTTATTTGGTGTTCTCTTATCTTTTGAGAAAAGAACGACGAGCGCGGACCAACCATTTCCAGGTTGATTCGAAGATCGTTCGTTCATGCAGGTTGATGTTGAGGTTTATTGATTTTGCCGTGAAATATTTCTTTGTCGTACGTCGACTTCTATTTGATGGTCGCTTGCTATCATTATAACGGGAGGAGGTAGGACCGCACAAACATGGCCGACCCTCCTCCCGCTTGTTGTTGATTATGTTGCGGTTCAGAAGATGGTGGCACGGTGCGACGGCACCGCTCGAGAACCTGGAGTGATGAGGCAAGGATGTGCGGCGCCGTCGCGTCGTGCCGTCAAGGCCGAACAAAAGTGTGGTCATAGTCAGGGCCGCAAAGGCGAATGGAAGACTCCGCAGTTGTTTCTTTTGAAGTGCAGATCTTTGGGCATTGTCGGAACGGTCCACAGAGATGATTTGATGTTTCTGCAGTGAAGAACAGGACCCGGGATGAGCATCGGCACAGGCAGAATTGAAAACGGACCATCGAAGCAACTCCGGTGGCCCACGGACACCACCGGCGGCGCGGGTCACCGGCACGGCGGCGCCGGCGGCCAGCCACTCGGTGGTGGTGGCGCCCCAGCGCGCTGCCTGGAGAAACCGCCGCTGCTGAAGTCGCGGCAGCGAGCTAGCAGATCCCGCAGCTGCGCGGGATCCAGGGGGGACGCGGCGCGCGCCGCGTCTGCGGAGCACCGGCTCGCTGGTCGAGCCAGCGAGCCGCCCGGCTGAGCCGGGCCGGCTTGGGCGGACCGGGATGGGCCGCTCCGGCTGGGCCGGGTCATGCCCAGTTGCGTCGACCTGGTTCGGGCCGACCCAGGGGGGTTGGGTCGGGTCGGTACGGGCCCAGACCCCCCGATTTCGGACCTTTTCGGTATTTTGCCCATATCCTGGGCTATGGACCTCCGATCGACACACCGTCAGCAACGATGCGATCCTTGGACCAAGACGGTCATTTTGACATATCTCACTCAAGGTTTCGGAATACTTTGGGTTCGGCCGTGTTGGTTCGTACACGAAACCAACTGGGCCCTCGAAGCGGAAACGCTCGTAACTTGAGCTCCGGACGTCCGATTGATGTGCCGTCGACTTTGTTGGATTACCCTTGATTAGACGGAATTTTTTGCTTACTCCGATCGAGGTTTGGATGTCGTCGGAGTGCGGTTGGGTTGGTTCACTCATGAAACCAACAGGGCCCCCGGAACGAAAAAGCCAATAACTGACAGACCGGGCGTCCGATTGACGCGCCGTCTCTCATGTTGATCTCTTCATGATGAGACGGAACATTTGGCATACTTCACTTCAGTTTTGGATGCAGTTGGATAGTGGCCGGGTTGGATTGCACCCGAAATCCAACCGGGCCCCTGGAACAGAAAAGCTGATATCTTTCAGACGGGACGTCCGTTTGACGAACCGTCAATGGCGTTGGTGATCAAATTGTGAAATGGTCCCTATGAGTATACCCTATGAGAGTTCGGGGTACTGTTGAGATACGACCGGGTTGGTTCTCACATGAAACCAATCGGGCCCCTAGGATGAAAAGACTAATAACTCACAGACCGGGCGTCCGATTGACGCACCATCTGTTGTGTTGAGACCCTTATGGCGAGGCGGTCCTTTGAGACACATCTTCATGTGACTTTGTGATACTTGGAGTATTGACCAGTAGCTTGTGGAGCAGTCCCTCCCAGAGACAAGCATACGGAGTACGGAGACCCTGTAGACGACTGAGACCTGACGACTGCTTGACCGACTCGACTTGGAGTGAGTCTACTAGCCCAGTGGACGGAGCACCCGGTATTTGGCGCCAGACCCACGGCGGACGGAGCGCCTGGTAGTTGGCAGTAGACCCACAGTACTCGACCGGAGGAGTACCTCTATAGGCTATTAGGGGGAGCGCCCGGTATTTGGCGGCAGACCCACAACAGAGAGAGCACTCATTATTTGGCAGCAGACCTGCGGTACTCGACAGGAGGAGTAACTCAGTAGACTTAGGTTAGTGAGCATTACCTCAGAGTCGTGACAGGATCACTGTACACTCCATAGACGGGGCTCTTCAGCAGTTACGGTTTCGATAATGAAAATCCTGGTTTGAGCTGAGTCTATGACCTTTGTGTTTACCTCATGATTGAGATGGGTCACTTGATAACTTAGGTATATGTATGGGAATATACCTGGGTAGTGGTTATCCGTTGATTTCATAATCTTTGTGTTACCTCATGTTTGATATGAGATACTTGATAACTTAGGTATATGTATGGGCATATACCTAAGTAGAGGTTATCTGTTGAGATATTCTTTGTGGTTATCCTTGTTGGTTTTAGTGAGACCTTGAGGGTCTCGGGGTCCCTACTGAGTATCGTTATACTCACCCCTGCATGGGCTATGCCCGCACCTCGTTGTGTTGGTTGTAGACGACGGGCAGAGCTGACGGAGGCCAAGTGTTCGAGGACTAGATGCTACCCTGAGGTGGACCACACGACGAGTCAGTATCCAGAGGTGGACTTCATGGCGAGACGACACTCAGAGGGGGTTGACAGGCGAGAACATTGAAGAGCTGCACTATCTGTACCTAACCTTCAGGTAGGATCCGTGGTGGACGATCTAGGAGCTGCGCTATCTGTACCTACCCTTCAGGTAGGATCCGAGGAGGACGACCCAGGAGCTACTTCCTTTCTTCCAGCTATTTGCCTTTTTCTGTTGTACTTTCATTCAGTTGTAGCTATACTTTCAGTTGGGTTTTTATTCTAGCCCATTTACTTTTCATCAATTCCTTTTGTACTTAGTGTTTTACTTCCGCTTGTACTCTGTGTTGTTTTGTTTACTTTTATAAAGGCAATGCCTTCCCAGTTATCGATATTTACACCTTTGGTGCTAGTCTCCAGCCTCTGGCCTATGGAAGGCGGGCTTGGGGTAGTCACGGCATGGGCCCCGAGGACGGGTCGTGACAAATTGGTATCAGAGGAGTCGGTTCTACCGCAGAACTTATAACTCTGATATTTTCTTTCTATGAAGAAATAGTGTTAAGGGTACCAAGTGTGGTCTTCAGTTCAGGGAGTCCAGTGTTGGTGTGGACGGCCGACGTATCCATACACCAGGACCCTGACAACTGATTTCCGACTTTGTGCACGAAAACACTGATTGTGTGTGTGTTTCCAGAAGTTTTTAAAAGTCATCTAAAACCAGGTCATCTCACCAGGTATAAATCGTTTGACTATGTCTTGTCTGTTTCTTTTAGGATGTCTCCCCATGGACGACCAGCTAGAGCCTCGAGAGTTGTTCGTACTGACAGCCCGCTGAGCGACGTGGCCTCAGTACAGGGCCATATCCCAGTTGAGGCACCAGCGGAGGCACCAACGGTACTACTACCCATTGGGCCACCGATACCACTAGCCCCATCAGCAGAGGGTGCACGTCGCTTGAGCACACTGCACGAGTTCCAGCACCAGAGGCCACCCAGGTTCAGGGGAGATACGGACCCGCAGGCGGCTGAGGATTGGCTGGAGGCTGTGGTGTGATTCTTTAGGCTAGTGGGGACGCCAAAAGACTTCATGGTGATCCTTGCTGCCAGCCTTCTTCAGACAGCAGCAGGCAGATGGTGGATCCTGATGCTTCAGATACATGAAGAGGTGACACTTCTGTTGGCAGACTTCGAGAGCCTGTTCTGGGCTGAGTTTATGCCAGCCACCCTTCGAGCAGTGCGTATACAAGAGCTGCTACATCTACAGTAGGGTAGCATGATGGTGGCGTAGTATTCAGTGAGGTTCATAGACCTCTCGCACTACTCCACAGATATGGTACGATACCCGTTCTTCAGGGGCCTAACCTTCGAGCAGGGGCTCAGGTGAGAGATTAGAGCTTCTGTTGTTTCTCACAGCATTCCGACGCAAACAGGGGTGTTGGAGAGAGCCCTCTTAGTGGAGAGTTTCCTTGCTAAGCTATCTCCAGCAGCAGGACCCACCACTATCCGGATTGCGGCAAAGTCTTCTACAGGAGGCAGTAGACAGATGACGCAGAGGTCCAAGAGGACCAGACCTACCGGTGGCCGACTGCACGACTCAGGTTCAGTTGTGCGGGGGAACCGGGGTGGAGTCAGAGCCAGTCATGCCGAGAGTGGACAGTGTTACTCCTGCGGTGGGATTGGTCACATGGCACGTGACTGTCCGACCCGCCATGCAGATGGCCGGCAGTTAAATGAAGAACCTCCCAGGCAGAGGCAGAGGTTCGATCAAGGCAGACCGCTAGGAGCTGAAGGCTGAGGGAGGGGATCTGGCCGTGCAGCTGGAGGTGGACGAAGCTTCGAGGTGTTGCCACCGCCACCACCAGGAGGTCCACCCCGACCGCAGGGAACAGGTGGACATGGGAGAGCTCAGCTTCAGGCAGCAGAAGCTTATGACTATGGAGCTCCGGAAGCGAGTGGACAGGAGCGGAACTAGTGGTGTATATCTAGTTCCATGTTGTTGTTGTTACATTTGTGTCTTTGTACCATGAGCTACAATAATATAAAGACACTTAACTTTTTAAATTTGGCTTTCCTGTCCTTTAGTTTGGTTGGTACTGAGTGGTCCCAGTTAAGACTATTTACTTGACCCTCACTTTCGAGATTTCTACTAGAAGAGACCCAGTGACCTCACACTGATGCCGACAGTGTGACTCGACCCTTGGAGGCGAGAGTGACAGTTGGATCTCTTGGTAGTAACGTCGAGGCCTTACAACGTCGTTCATGGCATGAATACATCATTCATGTCCGGATTGACTATATTAGGCAACGAATGTGGTTCATCCAGGGGATGAGACCGGATTTCTCTTATCGGAAAAGAAGAAATCATAGCAGCTCTTGTGAGACTAGAGAAGGTCCAGGTCATCCAAGAGCGGATGAGGACAGCATAAGGATAACAGAAGCCTTATGCTGACAGGAATTGGAGACCTCTAGAGTTCGAGGATGACGATCACGTCCTTATACGGGTCTCACCTTGACGAGGTTTACAGAGATGTGGCTAAGGCGTCAAGTAATCTTTGAGGTTCAACGGACCTTTCTAGGTCCTCAACTGGGTAGGCGAGGTGGTTTACCGCTTGACCCATCCACCTCAGTTGCACCAGGTGCACGATGTTTTCCAAGTATCTCAACTAAGGAGATACGTGCTGGACCCTTCACATATCATCGACCATGAGGAGCAGAACGATGCTGATGGGGTTACTTCCACGGAGGTTCCAGTGGGGACCGAGGATCGACAGGAGCAGATCCTACGAGGAAGGTCTATTCCTCAGGTGCACTTTCTTTAGAAGTACGGGAGTCTCCAGGTAAGCACATGGGAGCGGAAGGATTAGATACGTGCTCAATACCGCTTTTGTGACCCTAGTTTGTGTTGAAGATTTACGGGGACGTAAAACCCTGAGGTGGGAGTAATGTAAAGACCCAAAAATTTCAAGGAAAATTTTTTCTTAACTTTATTTTTAATTTTACAAGAATGCAGTTTCTGACGACGCCTGATTCCGAGGCCCGATGTGCCCGGAATCAATTTCCGAAGTTTAGCTCGGGTACGTTCAGTGAACGAATGAGCGGGTTTTTCTATCTTTTGAACCGTTACTTGGAATTGAAATCTGAGGACACCGATGAACTCGCAGCGCCGATATTTTCATAAGAGGACTTTTACCATAGGTGCGTTTGCTTGGGAGGAGAAGTTAAATTTTGGGGTTTAAGGAAGAAATAAATAAAATTGTGAACAATTTTATTTTTGTTAACCAAGGGAGTTAAATTCTACCATGGGAAGTTGTTGGTGGGACCCACAACCACCCAACTTCCCATGTGTGGATATGTGGGAGTTGAGGCCCACATGAGACCCTAACCCCCCCCCCCTTGATCTTCCCATAACCCCCTTGACCTCCCATAACTCACTTCCCTCTTAAATTTTGTAACTCCACTTTAACTTGTGTAACTCTCCCCTCTCTCCTCTTTAATTTTGCCAAAACACATCTTAAATTAATTGATTAAACCTCTTAAATTAATTTAACTAAGTGTTTGAATTTTTAAAAAAGTTTGAATGCATGGCAAAATAATAAAATAAGTAGAGGCCTTATTTTATTTTTGTGATTTTTGTTGTGTGAGAGAATTTGGGAGAGAGCTCTTCCCTCTTCTGGAGAACATCATCTCCAAAGGAAGAACGACCTTCCGACTCGGCGAAGAATGCTCTACATTTCTCCAATACTTTTTCTTCCTCTCCGTAACAAGGAAGGAGATGCCGACTGTGGAGACCGACGCCAATAACAACGATCTCCTTCTTCTTCCGACATTGACGGAAGCGATACCTTTCTTCCATGACACCTGACTACCCCGACGTTTGACTACCGCGACGTTCGACTTCCACGACTCAACGACGTGTGACGTCAATTTCGAGGTAGAGAAATTTATTTGGTGTTCTCTTATCTTTTGAGAAAAGAATGACGAGCGCGAACCAACCATTTCTAGGTTGATTCGCAGATCGTTCATTCATGCCGGTTGATGTTGAGGTTTATTGATTTTTCCGTGAAATATTTCTTTGTCGTACGTCGACTTCTATTTGATGGTCGCTTGCTATCATTATAACAGGAGGAGGTAGGACCGCACAAACATGGCCGACCCTCCTCCCCCTTGTTGTTGATTATGTTGCGGTTCGGAAGATGGTGGCACGGTGCGACGACACCGCGCGAGAACCTGGAGTGATGCGGCAAGGATGCGTGGCGCCGTCGCGCCACGCCGTCAAGGCCGAACAAAAGTGTGGTTGTAGTCAGGGCCGTGAAGGCGAACGGAAGACTCCGCAGTTGTTTCTTTTGACGTGTGGATCGTCGGGCATTGTCGGAACGGGCCGAATAGACGATTTGATGTTTCTGCAGCGAAGAACGGGACCCGGGATGAGCATCGGCACAAGCAGAATTGAAAACAGACCATCGGAGCAACTCTGGTGGCCCACGAACACCACCGGCGGTGCGGCAGTGCCAGCGGCCGGAGGCGGCGGCCGGCACCGGCCGGCCGCCCAGTGGCGGCGGTGCCCTGGCGTGCCGCGTCCGCGGAGCACCGGCTCGCTGGCCGAGCCAGCGAGCCACCCGGCCGAGCCGGGCCGGCTTGGGCGGACCGGGCCGGGTCGCGCCCAGACCAGGTCGTGCCGCGCTGGCCGGGCCGGGTCGCGTCCAGTCTGTTCGACCCGGTTCGGGCTGACCCAGGGGGGTTGGGCTGGGTCGGTACGGGCCCAGATCCCCCGATTTCGGACCTTTTCGGTATTTTGCCCATATCATGGGCTACGGACCTCCGATCGACGCACCGTCAGCGGCGATGTGATCCTTGGAGAGAGACGGTAGTTTTGACATATCGCACTCAAGGATTCGGAATACTTTGTGTTCATCCGTGTCGGTTTGTACACGAAACCAACCAGGCCCTCGGAGCGGAAACGCTCGTAACTTGAGCTTCGGACGTCTGATTGACGTGCCGTTGACTTTTTTTGATTCCTCTTCATGACACGGAACTTTTTGCTTACTCCGCTCGAGGTTTGGATGTCGTTGGAGTGCGGTCGGGTTGGTTCGCTCATGAAACCAACCGGGCCCCTGGAACGAAAAGGCCAAGAACTCACAGACCGGGCGTCCGATTGACGCGCCGTCTGTCACGTTGATCTCCTCTTGATGAGACGGAACTTTTGGCATACTTTTCTTGAGTTTTGGATGCAGTTGGATAGTGGCCAGGTTGGATTGCACCCGAAATCCAACCGGGCCCCTGGAACGGAAAAGATGATATCTTTCAGACCGGATGTTCGTTTGACGAACGTCCGCGGCGTTTGTGATCAAATTGTGAAACGGTCCCTATGAGTATACCCTATGTGAGTTCAGGGTACAGTTGAGATACGGCCGAGTTGGTTCGCACATGAAACCAACCGGGCCCCTGGGACGAAAAGACTAATAACTCACAGACCGGGCGTCCGATTGACGCATCGTCTGTTGTGTTGAGACCCTTATGACGAGGCAGTCCTTTGAGACACATCTTCGTGGGACTTTGTGATACTTGGAGTATTGACCAGTAGCTCGTGGAGAGGTCCCTACCAGAGAAGAGCATACGGAGTACGGAGACCGTGTAGACGACTGAGACCTGACGACTGCTTGACCGACTCGACCTGGAGTGAGTCGACTAGCCCAGTAGACGGAGCGCCCGGTATTTGGCGGCAGACCCATGGCGGACGGAGCGCCTGGTAGTTGGCAGCAGACCCGCAGTACTCGGCCGGAGGAGTACCTCTGTAGGCTATTAGGGGGAGCGCCCCGTATTTGGCGGCAGACCCACAGTGGACGGAGCGCCCAGTATTTGGCAGCAGACCCGAGGTACTCGACAGGAGGAGTAACTCAGCAGACTTAGGTTAGTGAGCATTACCTCGGAGTCGTGACAGGATCACTGTACACTCCAGAGACGGGGCTCTTCAGCAGTTACAGTTTTGATAATGAAAATCCTGGTTTGAGCCGAGTCTATGACCTTTTTGTTTACCTCATGATTAAGATGGGTCACTTGATAACTTAGGTATATGTATGGGCATATACCTGGGTATTGGTTATCCGTTGATTTCATAATCTTTGTGTTACCTCTTGTTTGAGATGAGATACTTGATAACTTAGGTATATGTATGGGCATATACCTAAGTAGAGGTTATCTGTTGAGATATTCTTTGTGGTTGTCCTTGTTGGTTTTAGTGAGACCTTGAGGGTCTCGAGGTCCCTACTGAGTATCATTATACTCACCCCTGCATGGGCTATGCCCGCACCTCATTGTGTTGGTTGCAGACGACGGGAAGAGCTGACGGAGGCCGAGTGTTCAAGGACTAGACGGTACCCGGAGGTGGACCACACGACGAGTCAGTATCCGGAGGTGGACTTCACGGCGAGACGACACTCGGAGGGGGTTGACGGGCGAGAACATTGAAGAGTTGCGCTATCTTTACCTACCCTTCAGGTAGGATCCGTGGTGGACGATCTAGGAGCTGCGCTATCTGTACCTACCCTTCAGGTAGGATCCGAGGAGGACGACCCAGGAGCTTCTTCCTTTCATCCAGCTGTTTGTCTTTTTCTGTTGTACTTTTGTTTAGTTGTAGCTGTAATTTCAGTTGGGTTTGTATTCTGGCCCATTTACTTTTCAGCACTTCCTTTTGTACTTAGTGTTTTACTTCCGCTTGTACTCTGTGGTGTATTGTTTACTTTTATAAATGCAATGCCTTCCCAGTTATTGAGATTTACGCCTTTGGTGCTAGTCGTCAGCCCTTGACCTATGGAAGGCGGACTTGGGGTAGTCACGGCACGGGCCCCGAGGACGGGTCGTGACAAATAAAATATAATTAGTAGTTAGATAAAATTATAATTTATCCTAAAAATAATTATATTACTATCAAATGTTAATATAATTTAATAATAATAATAACTAATAAAAATAATAGTACTAATATTTTTAATAATATATGATGTTAAATAATATATGGTACAAATATATAAGACTAATATAGAACATTAATATATATATATATATATATATTATTAGATATTACTAATAAAAACTAATATTAGTGAAACTAATAAAAATAATATAGTGTTAAATATAATATATAAAAATACTATAAACGAATAAAAATACTAAATTACTAATATTAGTATATAGATTAACTAAAAATTATTAGAATATCTAAAATACTAAAAAAACTACAAAAAGAACCTAAAAACATAAAAAGTGGTTAGAAAAATTAATTTAAACTAAATTAAAAAATTATTAAAATGTCACTGAATTCCATGTGTATCACCACTCCAAACTTAAATCTATTACTATCAATAAACCCTTCATTTAAAGGAATCTATAATAATTTTTCAATGAAATAAAATACGTTTCATGTTTTATAGATTTTATTAGGTGGGATATTGATTATAATATTTTAAAATCAATATGTAAAACAATAAAATATATTTTAAGATGAAATAATTGTAGTTTTCTATTATTATATCATTCTTAAATTATAATTCACTCATTCAATATATCATTAACATATATGAGATTTTAATATTCAGCCTAAGATTTTTTTTACTGCTAAAAGGTAACAAAATATCACCATTATCTGATTTTGACATCCTAGTACCAATTTTATCAAATTCAACCTATAAACATTGCATATTAATATTTAAAAAGGAATATTAAATTCATAAAAAAGGAAAATACATTTTATAATTACTAAAATAAACATTTAATTACATCAATAAATAGCTCTATAACTCCTACTTACATGGATTCTTGAGACATTTTCATAGACCTTAGGGGTAAGATAGAAAATGGTGGTATTTATAGGTGGTGATTCAATTAACATGGATCTTGTAGTGATCTCCAATAACTTAAAAATATCCTTTAGGAAATTTCATTCAAGATTCACTTAATGGAGTTCAAATTAGATTTGGACAAGATAAAATCTCAATAATGTCACTTCCTTCCCAAGTTCAGACATGTATAGTTAATTTTCAATTTTTCTACCACTTAAGTTCATGTTTCTTCTCTTATATAAAAATTTAAATGTTTTTAAGGATATATTAATATTTAATCTAAATAAAGTAAGCACATAGAAACCTTAAAATCCAATAATATCAATGTTTTTTATACTAAAAATGAAAAATAAGAAATAAATAACATGCATACCTTTATCCTTCAAATTCTACTACCACTTTTGTGCTTTATGAAGATCACAAAAGGAATAACCAAATGGTTCTTCCTTCCAAGGTGTATCCACAAGTTTTTGTGAATCATCCAAAATATTTGGATAGGATCTCTCTATTCCTTCATGATATACATTAGTATCTTGGTGAAAAACAAGGAAGAAAGATAGAGATTTAAGGAGGGTAGAGTTTAAACCAATATAATTGAATACTATTACCAAGGGATTGACCTCCTCTATATAGGATATGGGGACACTACTCCTCTATATAGGCTATGGGGACACTACTCAATCCATGCATCCATTTCATTCCATTACTCGTATATTTCATAAATGTATGAGTAATGGATTCAGTTACATTGCATGTAATCTCACAACCATAACTCCCATGTTTAATGATAGTTTATGTATATGAGGCTTTGAAAATTAACCCCTTAATGTTCAGGATGTGGTGTGAGTTGTGAAAGAGAAAAAATCATTGAACCATTCGATGCTTATCACTATGAATTGTTCATATCTTATAGTATGATATACACAAGAAATATTCATATGATATCTTCACATCATATAATAAAAAATGCCCACATTGCTAAATATTAGGCTTTTCCCAAGTGTGTATCATACTATAGGATCCACCAAGTCATAAAATGTAATATACTTGGATTTAAGGAATACTTCTAACAATCTACCACTTACACTAAAGCCTAAAAGGATTTTTGTACTATTTCACATTATATCGTATAATATATAATAACTTAAAATCACATCCAAAACTATTTTGGATGTATTAAAAACACTTTTTAAAACTTATCACTAACTTCACCTTGTATTTAATTGAATGCAATGCCTTTTAATAATATCATACAAAACTTTTTTGGATAAAACTCTAAAATAATTTTAGGGTAGTTCTCTGAGTTAAACTCAATCCTCATTCAGTCAACCACAAAGTGTCACCCCATGGTCCTTTGTAGCATTGAAAACAAATATGAATCACTAGATACATAAATATAATCAAATAGTGACCTCTATAGAGAATTAATATTACTCAATATATAAAGGGATATAGTGTGATCTCCATCAAACACATGTTTTTTATACCTATTTCCAATATCTGAATCATATGTTAACATGCAATTTTATATGTCCCTTTATCCAATACATTGATTGAAAATGGTATGTGGTTTATGTAAATCCCATATAGCCTCATAAAATGCTCATGAATCTTTGAATATTGATTTACTAGGTCCATTAATACATCAAATGACATATATAGTAGATGAGCACATTGTATGTCCCTCATCCAAATAGATAAGTAAATTATATGTACTTACTAAGTATGGTCATAATTTTACTTAGTCTATATCAATCAAGGGCCTAAATATCATACTCTTAATATGAGAGAACAAATCTCTTCTTGGTTGATCACCAATAGACAACATGGTCAACAACATACCCAAACACCCTCTAATTAGTTAAGCCTAAAGTATTTCATAAAAAGAGTATCAAAGTATAAAGGTTCTCATGATAAGTATCTCACTAACATTAGGTGTGTGGACTCCAAATATGAATAATGTATCCCTATTATACCAAATAAATAATGTATGACACTCCATGTGGTTTTCTTCATTGTTCATACAGCACACAAAACACTTTTGTGAACATATTATGTATCTCCATACAATAATACTACTCACATTAACCTTAAAATTTATATATAACCTATAATACTCCATGAAGGGCATCGATTAAGGATAACTCAAATTCATACTTTGAGAGGTTAATTATCATTATACTTTAAAGAAATTATATCTATATATACATATATACAACCAACATGAAGGAATGATAAAGTATATATTTTCTCTTATATGATACATTTTTATATTCTTAAACTCTTATAAGAATATTTAACAAATCCCTACATAAGAACCTATCTTACATATCATCTATAATAAACTATAAGATCATTCTCTTCTTCACTACACATTTTGGAGTTTTGTTAACTCAATACATCTCTATATAATTCCTATCACATCTCCATGTGATCTTATGATAAAATTCTCTCAATAAACTCTATAGTGAGTAACATTTATAAAGTAGTCTAGTTTGAATAAAGGTGAGACTTATCAATAATATTTTAATGTTCAACACCTTGAACATATTCAAACATATTAACTCTATAAGAATACAATTTTATGATTCTAATAACTCATATTATCTACTTATAAATTTTTTAAGTTCATCATCATTATCCTTGGAACCCTTTTCCATCAAAACGTTTTCCCTTGAATCCTTATGGTAACTAATGTAACTTTTATATTGTCTCTTTTACTAGTACATCCAAAAATCTTTTATGATATAAATTATAATTCACATTTTTGTGGTAACTAATGTAACTTTTACATTATTTATTTACCATCACACCCTAAATCGTTTAGGATAACTAAAGAAATTCACTAAGATATTTTATTGGTATAATATTTCATTTTTTATTTTGAACTTCTCAAGTCAAAACATACTCACTCTAGCCTCTTATAAATTATATCCTTTTCAGGGCATCATTCTAAGACACACAAACTTCTTTGTGTTTAGGAAATAACTCTTATCTTCTTTAGGTTTAAGAAATAACTCTTATTTAATTTTAATAGGAATATTTAACAAATAAACTATTATTTTTCTATCATATATGGTATTATATGTGTTTGAAAATTTATTGAAAAGAATATTTCATCAAATATTTCACTATTGGTGGTGGAATCATATTCCCTCATATTCTTGGATAAACACTTTACCAGATATAAAACTCATTTTTTCCTTTTATCATTTTCAAACATGTTATAGAATTTGGAAAAATCATAAAACATGTGCATCAAAATTTCATCTCATTGAATTAAATAATGACTATTTTAAATATCTCCTTAAGATAAATATGAGAAAAAAAATTCTCACCCTTTTAAAATTCATCCTTGATTGAAGTGATCATTGTATCCAAGTCCTTGATGCAAAAATTACTTGCTCTATAAATTGAACAAAAAATCCAAAATTCTATCTTCAAACCTTTATTTAATTTTGACCTCCTATATATTTACAACACTTGAAAAACTTCTAATTGGTATAATATACCCTTAAAATATAAAAATTTGATTTGATAACATTAATACATGAAGTGGACTCTCCACAGTGTTTCTTGGAAGCCTTCATATATTTTGAGTAGTTCCCCTTCCAAAGGCTGGGATTTCCACAATGGAATTCATTTATATTATAATTCATAATAAACTATTAGAACCTTTATATAAGTGATAGAAAAATCAAGTATGTAGCCAAATTGTAACATCCCATCCCATTAGTAACTAAACTAACTCCCCAATCTGGTTCACCACATTACCTCAAGCATGCCTCCTCGTATTTTAGAGTCTATAGACTAGAAATGGGGGTCTAAGGTGGAACTATGAGGAGACTATAACCCCATATTAGAGTGCACAAATAGAATTAAATAGGCAGCATGATACTCATCAGAGTACATGGAAATAATAATAAAACTACAATAGAAACATGTTTCATTGCCACAAAACCGGGTTTTTTCAGTGCCACCCTTTAACAGTGCTAAAAAAATCACTGATAAAGAGGGTGTATTTATCAGCTCTAAAAAAAGTACTAATAAAGAGTACTTTTAGTAGCACTAAAAAAGAACTGTTAAAAGTTCCCCTTTATTAGTGCATTTTTAGCACAGTTAAAGGGGCCATGTTTATCAATTATTTTTTTAGTAGCACTGATAAAGAAGAGATTTATCAATGTTTTTTTCCCTAGCACTAATAAAGTGTATATGTCTAAAAAATCATAAAAAATAACATATTTATTTATAAATATATAATTATATTTATATTGATATAAATATAATATATATATTTTAAATATGTTTTAGATAAGTATAAATAAACATTTTCACTTAATATATAAAATATGTAGTGAAAATAACATATAAAATATCTTTAAAAGTTATTAATTAATGATTTTATAATTATCATAGACTAATAATCATTTAATAACAATTTGAAGACACAAAAAATCAAAAAATAAATAAAAGATCTAAAATAATTTGAAAATGTAACTCAAACATCAAACAACCATAACTCACTACTAAAAATATGGCCTTTATCATCACCTATATATATATGTGTGTGTGTGTGTGTGTGTGTGTATTTGTGTATATATATATATATATATTTGTGTACGTGTATATATATATTTGTGTGCGTCTGTATTGAAAAACTGATATATATTATCTATATATTCTAAACATATGTATATACATATTAATATATAATATTTGTACATATATATATAAATATGTATAATTATACTTATATATACACATATAATGTGTGTGTGTGTGTGTTGTATATATGTATTTATTTCTTTATAAACACACACAAAAAAGCATATTTTATAAATGTATTTAAAACTGATCTTATAAATATCTGTTAATATATGAATAAATATATTAATATATAAATATAACTATGTGTATATTAATATACGGATATATATATAAATATAACTAAATATATATATATTAATGAAAATATATATATAGGTCAATATAAATATATATTAATATACGATTAAATATAAGTAAATATATATATATAGATATATTATTAAATGTAGAGCAATGCATTATGGTGGAGTGGTAAAGGTTTATGCGCATAGGCAAGAGGTTCTGGGTTCGAATCCAGGGGGACACAGAGCACGCGCGGGGGTGGAAATGGGGCTAAGCGCTATTAAAGGCTGGGGTGGGGTGGCTGCTGGGGCGCGCGGGCTGGGGGTGGTTGGGGCATGTGGGTTGGGGTGGGGGTGCTGTTAAAGTGGGATTCAAGAGATGTTAAAGCCCCTCCTTGAATTGAAGAATTATTATTTTATTATTTTAATGTTTTTAAATTATTATCAGTGCTAAAAAGCACTAATAAAGGACCCATTTATCAGTGCTTTTTTTAGCGCTAATAAAAGGGGTATTTATCAGTTATTTTCTAGCGCTAATAAAAGGGACCCCCTTTTATCAGCGCCTTGATTAACAGTGTTTTTTAGCACTGTAAAGGGACTTTTCTAGCACTGAGAAATGCCATATTTACAGTAGTGTTGTGATAAAATAAAATATAGTAAAATACCAAATATATATAAAATACATACAAATGACTTCCCACTGGATCAGATACACAAACATCTTGAATAAAAAAATCCCTGAAAAATGTCTCTACTAAATATCTGATCAATATCATATACTCAGTCCCATGTACTATAATATAGTTTGAGTTATCCTGCCCGATCATGAAAAAATCAACATGGTCTTCAGCCCAAACCTATTCCAACAAATAACATATATGAGATGCTTGAGTACCCATGTGTAGTGGTGGACCGAGTAGGGTGTGAGTACAATTCATTAGTCCACCACCAACGGTGTCTAAAGAAAATTCTATTCAAAGTGATAGTGTATGCAGATAAACAATTCCATAAATAAATATTACAGAAAGGATTACAAAACTCAAAGGAAACCTAAAACAATCTAGTAACCAATTGTCCCTCAGGTTCTAAGGATACACCCAACTAACCAAACCTATATTTACCCAACCCAACTATCTATAACATATCATTGGGTGATACTTACTATGAATAACAAACATAGATTTTCATTTTTCATTAACTTTAAAAGAAAACACACTTCAGTTTTGACCATTCCTAGAACCTCATTCCATCACCTAAACCATATAAAATATAAAAATAGTGCCCATAGATTTAGTCCAGGAATCTAACTAGGGATATAAAATGATATGTCCAATAATCTTAATCAATCATGTCGACCTCCATGACTAACATCCTAAACCACAGGTGTGGACTTCCATGACCAACAACCCAACAACGATGTGTACCACCATGACCAACTTCCTAAACAGCTGGTGTGAACTTTCATGACCAATAACCCAACAATGATGTGGACCTTCATGACCAAATATCCTTCCATAGGTGTGGAATTCTATAACCAACACCTTAAACCATTTCACCAATAACCATATTTCAAGGTTCAATATTTTGACCTTACAAAATAATCGAAAACCATAACAAACCCTTTTTAAAATATTATCATTTACCAAGGTATCTATGGGCCTTTCACACCAAAACAAGGAAAAAACCCTCCCTCCTATAAAAATCATTAAAATAACCATAAATAAGTTTCACCAAATGAGAAACCACACACTCATTTAAAATCAACATTTGAATCAATTTACAAACCTCTTTCTACAAACCACATGGAGTTCAACACCTCATTTTAAAATGGGAACCATTTTAAATCATATATTTCCCCTTTGAAACCCAAAACCAGGTCAAAAACCAATTTACACATTCAAAACCATTTCAATAGCCTCATAGTAATTTTCATAAAATCTTAACACAAAAAATTATTCCAAATAATCCTTTAAATATATTTTTAAAACATTGATTCATAATTCCTACCAAGTATCCCTTAACTATTTAATCAATCCAAACAACAAGATAAACTAGGTTAATCTTGAAACCCACTCTCTTTACCCCTTTACAACACCACTTTACCATTTATATAAAACGGATCACCCTATGGGTGACCATAGGTTTGGTCTTATAAACACACAAGGATCTAATGGGATTCACCAAAGGTCTAAGGTATCAATACAAATCCCAATGCAAAATTACTTAATCCAAGGAATTAAACACACAACACATGGGATTTAAGGTACATACAACATACACATTAAAATCAATTAACAAGACTATGGGTAAAGTTCTTAGAACACATACCTCATCAATGAATGTTTCCATAACCTTTCTAAAGCATGGGGGTCTTTCCAAGGCCTGTCTAAGTCTCATCTAAACTCATTGGAACCCAAACAAGCTCATCTCAACCACCCAATATCTAACCTCACACCAAGAAACATCAAATAATTAATTATAACTAATATAATTAATTAATTAACCAAAACCAAACTTGAAATAATGTTGGAAAACTCACTGGAAATTCATCACTTATCATAACTTCACACATCCACAATGGGAGGTATACAATGGACTCCCAACACAATTCTCAGGATGATACATGAGAGGCGATACCATTAAAATAATTAATTAAATTAATTCATTAGGAAAAAAAAAAAATAACTATAATTAATACCTTAATGAAACATCATGTAATGACATGTGGAAGTCTTCTTGGGGTCTCTTCTATCAAATCCAACCAAAATCCCCATGATGAATAAATAATTCCACTATGATACAGTTGAATTTAAAAAAAAAACCTAATCCTAAGAACTCCAAATTAGATAGGAGTAAGAAGAAGTGGAAGATTAATCACTTAAGGAAAATAACTCACCTAAATAGCCAATGAAAGGTCATGAACACACCCAAAAATGAAGGGGGGAAGGAAGAAGGAGGTTGGGATCCCCCTGGTTCATGCACACCAAATGGGGGAGAAAGGGGGTGGATTGGCCTAAAATCCTTAGGGGGAATTTTATTAAAATCCACCTTTTAAAGAATGTTTAGGTATTTGTAGGGTTTTTCCACACAGTTATCCAAAACTTGTGATAACCCTTAAACACCTACTATCCAATACCCCATACCCTTCATGATTATACTTCATGATTAGACAAGTCA
This sequence comes from Viscum album, assembly GCA_963277665.1. NCBI lineage: Eukaryota > Viridiplantae > Streptophyta > Magnoliopsida > Santalales > Viscaceae > Viscum > Viscum album. Next base: position 537,752,169 of record OY728165.1, read on the forward strand.
TTCACCAATCCTGTAGTCAAAACTACCTCCCCTCTACTGCAAGGTGCATGGTTTTCTTGAAACCATACACAGACCATGTTTCATGCCTTATAACCTTCTCAACCTCACACAGTTTCCCCATTTACCTCACATGGTTTACCCCAAACCGTGTTCTAATCCTAAAAACCAACTATGATCAGTTCGAAATGAACTGAAAAACCTCTAAGCATCAAGGTGTTTCATGGTTTCTCCTAAACTGTGCACACAAAACCATACACCCTAGATAGACAACTCCAAAACTCCTAAAACTTAACCCAAATCCTCTAAAGATCATTTAAACACCTAATATACCTCCTAATAATCATTAATCATCTCGTAATACCATTTTTAGGCATTCTTACTCATAGAATTTCCTTCGGAACCTTGATCCAAAATTTGTCTCATCCAGTAATGAAAATTAAACTTCCTTCTAAAAATTCCAACTCGTATAGAAACTATATATTAAAACCTATCCACCATAATACTTATTTTCCTTGAAAATCCTTTTTTTCATCTGACTATTCCACCTGACCTAAATTGATCAACTATTATCTCCAATAGCCTCATTCAATTTCTAAATTTTGGAAACACAACCAAATCACAACCTCTAACTCAAGACAATCAACCATTAAAAACCCAATTCAACACCCATTATCAAACCTGAAACAACAATATGGAACTTACTCAATCCCATTCAACTGAAAATCCAATCATGTCACCATTCAACCACTCGTTGGAGCTACAGTGCTCCCCGCTATAAGCTCTATCTCACTACCACCAACTTCCTATGCTTGAAACCTTTTCCATTGAAAAATACCAAAAAAACATCAATCTCTCTCTCACACACACACAATGCACCTTATGTGGTTCCCATATTACCATACCCCTACACCCATGAGAACACCACTCAACAACAACACCCATCCTCATCATCAAAATCCAACTGGAGCATATGCACGTCCGCTTTCTATGCATGAACTAAGTTGAACCAGATTTTCCTCAAAATCCCAACTCAACTTCCCTAAAACACACTCATCATTCAAAAAAAATTCTAAATGTGATTTAAAACATTTCATACCTATTTTATATTCTAAAACAATTCAGAATATCCCCTAATGACTCATCATAATAACACTCAACTCCAACTGCCAACATGTCACCACTCATGTGATTATGATGTATTCCCTCCCAGAGGTATCCCACAGTCATCCGAACATACCCACTGGATCTCGTACCCAAATCCTAGAAATATTCCATAGCCAAAACCTCCAATGACCCAAAACTATCATTGTACCATACCGCACCACACCAATTTCCTATTATAATTCCCTACCTGATTTTAAGCATGCACCTCATTGGTTCCTCATTGTAATTATTGTGCCACCATGACCGATCCATGGTCAGTCCCACACACCTGAAATCATTCTAACATGAGGGATACACCTCTATCAAAAATATGTTACTCCCCTCCATATACGTTTCATTATCACTACCTCACTCAAACAACTCTAACCTCCATGGACCATGCTTCAACTACTGCTAACCAAAGAATTAGATGCGGTCATCTCACTCTCACCAAAGTGACTAAACAAAATGTCAACTATCACCCATTTCTGACTTCTAATAATGGTACCCATGACATTCACTGATATCAATTCCACCATAATTAATTTAATCATAGATGTTCTATGGTTCACTTCTCACTATACAACTTTACTTCCATCATTCCAAAAGTGCCACCTCCAAGGATTTTATCCATAAAACCAGAAAATTCATTTATATATCTATGTGTATAGTCATTTCCCTATCAGTGTACTCAGGATGATGCTAAGATATTAGGAATTATAGTCTACGATTAAGGAGTACGCCAAGATTTCATCTATTAATACCACCACAACTCATCCATTTCTAATGTCACATCTAATCATAAGGACATGTCAAACACATCCAAAGGACCTGATCCTCCTTTCTCGTGAGTTTATCATCACAACCACATTAGTTCCCATCCTACTCAAGTCTACCTTATCAACTCAAGAAACTCAATTGTATGCTCTTGTAATGTCCAATACAAAATCCAAATGACATAGTGTTTCACTGAATGCTCATTCTTGTAATATCCAATTAACACATAACCCATACAATATCTTGTATAAACCTTCCATAAAACCAATCTATAACTCTAATGAGTCATGTCACATTAAAACTTGGCTCAAAATTCTTGTACACTGGTCATGCCTACCTTATATTCCTATCTCACCCAATGTAGATCACCCTTTGTACTTCCCAAAACAAAAGTCAACTCACTAAAAACCCACTTGAATGACCACTAAAACCCTGCGTTTCTTTCAAAAATTACCCAAATATCATTTACACTCTCATTGCATTCCTAAAGATGTATCAAGATCTAACTAGGATAGGCACCTAAACAGTATTACCCTCAAAAACCACATATATTGTAGAAGAATCATCACTCCAAGTGCTTTCCATACCAAGGAAACCAGACACCTATGTGTGTCTCACACTATAAACGTACGAGGTATACCTCACATGTAAGGTCATCACCCAAAGAAACCTATACACCTAAAACCACATATCCTTGAGTACCTTATTCACTCTCATCCTATCTCATAATCATCAAGTGCATTCCTCCTACACAACTGTTACCTGGTCTAGGCACCCAAATGAGCCACCCCTTTTGAAACTAACACAAACTTGGAGCACTGGAAATTAAGTTATCCCTCTCAAACAGAATGCATCAAAAATTCATAATCCCCATACTTGGTTTTACCCTTTGGGAACAATTGTCAAAGTCCAAAGCATCCATTTTTGACTCACATACCCAAAAATTCACATAACTTAGGAGACCACTCTCACAGGTCACCCTTAGAGGTCAAATGACACCAACTCCCTAAACTAGAGTCACATAATAAAGGTCATTTGGATTTCCCACCTAGCCATACCAGTCAAGTATAACAAGTCTCTAGGTCAATCCACATATTTTTATTCCAACTCACAAAAGGCCACAAATCATGAGGTTCCAAACATGCTCCCATAAAAACATCACACAACATCAACATGTCAAAACACCCATCTCTAGGGTCTCATTTACAAAATACATAACAATCTAAACTAACAACCCACAACTAGGGTTCTTATCCTCTCTAAGCATCTAGACATAAGACAGCTCCCTGGAGGACTAGGAAATATAACCAACTCTGAATAAAACCCACCCAAAAGGGTCTAATAGTTATAAAATTATGCCACACTGACTCACTAGGGTCACTGCACCAACTATGCACAAGGACTGTGTCAATGTCTCCATCATCAAGTGTCCCACCATAGATTCACAAAACCTACCATTAGAAGAAAACCCATAAAATTACACACTAGTAGGCCTATAAAATGTGGACCCTGTATGCCTATCATGATGAAAGAAATACCTATTTACACTAAATTTAAAGAGTAAAAACCAAATCATAGGCCACTTGAGAATGGTCCAAGATCCATAAATCCATAATAAATCATTAAATACAAACCAAATGTGCATTGATTAAGGTAAAAATCATATACAATGGTAATATCACGGATCAAAACAACAATCCCATACCTAGTAACCAAGAATTCTTACCTGAATAGGTGTTCATGATACAATAGCTCATTATCAATCACATTCTCTCACACATTCCAATATCTATACTCTAACAATTCCCAAAAAATAAAACAATAGAAAATTATACACCTATGATACCACTTTGTAACATCCCAACTCAAGAGCTAATAACTCTGTGCCCAGAGTTGGTTCACCACATAACCTCAAGTGTGCCTCCTCATATGACAGAGGATTCTAACTAGAAATGGGGGTCTATGGTGGAATCATAAAGATATTATGCCCTCATTTATGAGTGCACAACCATAAGTATATAACCAACATCATAAAAATAATAGTATGTGAAAAGAATAAAAAAATGAAATAGAATCATGATGTGATAAAATTAAATACAGTAAAGGATCGAATAGCCATAAAATCCTTACAATTGAGGGCAGACTAGACTGGTTATGACAACATATATAAAAATAAAAAAAATCCATAAAAATGGATCTATTTCATCTATAATCCATGTCATATACTCAGTCCCCCGTTCCATAATATCATCTAGGTTATCATGTACAATCATGCAAGACTCAACGCATGCCTCATTCCAAACTTGTTTTTGTAAATAAGATATGAGAAATGCATGGGTACTTGTGTGTAGTGGTCTCCCTAGAAGGATGTGAGTATAACTCGGTGATACACCTTCAATAGTTTCTAAAGAAAAACCTAGTTAGAGGGATAATGTATACAAATAAACAATGACATAAATAAAAATACATAAATGATTACACATCTCAAAGGAAACTACATACAATCTAGTAAACCATTGGCCCTCGGGTTCTAAGGAGACACCCGACCAACCAAACATCCATCGACCCAAATCGGTCACCTAGAACATATCATATGGTGACACATAATGTGAATAAAAAATAGGTATTTTCATTTTTCATTAACTCTGGGAGACAACACACATCGGTATCAACCATTCCCAGAACCTCATTCTAGCACCTAAACCATGTATAATAGAATGATAGTGTCTGGAGAAATAGTCTAAGAATCTAAATGGGGATACAGAATTCCATGTATGATAATCTCAATCAATATTTTGGACCACCATGATCAATATCCTAAACCATGGGTGTGGACTACCATGACCAACAACCCAATAATGATGTAGGCTACCATGACCAACATCCTAATTCATGAGTGTGTACTACCATTACCAATAACCCAACAATTTTGTGGACCTCCATGATCAACATCTCTTTACATAGGCATGGAATTCCATGACCAACACCTTTAACCATTTCACCAACAATCACTTTTCAAGGTTTGATATTTTTACCCTACAAAACAATCAAAAACTAAAACAAACCCTTTTAAAACAATTATCATTTACCATGATCCCTAAATGTATTTCACACTAAAACAAGGTAAAAAACCTCCCTCTAATGAAAATCATCAAAAGATCCATCAAATAATTTCCAAAAAGGAGAAACCACGCACTCATTTAAAATCAACATTTGAATCCATTTATAAACCCCTTAATATAAACAACTTAAAGGTCAATACCTCATTTTAAAACAAGAACCATTTCAAAACATAGCTTTCCCCCTTTGATAACTAAAAGTAGGTAAAAACCCAATTTACACATTTAAACCTATTTCAAAATCCTCATAAGAAATTTCATAAAATTTTAACTCATAAAAGAATTCAAAATAATACTTTAAATATATTTTTAAAACATTGATTCTTGAGTCCTACCAAGTATCCCTTAACCATTAAATCAATCCAACCAATGAGCTAAAATGGGTTAATCTTATAACCTGCTCTCTTTACACATTCACAACCCCACTTTACCATTTCCATGAAACATCACACCCCATGGGTGACTATAGGTTAGGTCTTATAAACACACATAGATCCAAAGGTATCCATGGATGGTCTAAGGTATCAATCCAAATCCCAAAACCAAAATACATAATCTAAGGAAGAAAACAAACAACACGTGGGATTTAAGGAACATACTAAATACACATGCAAACCAATTAACAAGACTATGGGTAACGATTTTAAAGAACCTACCTCATCAACAAGATTTCCATAACCTTTTCAAATCATGGGGGCCTTTCCAAGGCCAATCCAAGTCTCGTGCAAAATCCTCGACATAAAAAAAAGATCATCTACACCACCTAAGATCTTACCTCATGCTAAGAAACATAAATTAATTAATTATAAATAATATAATTAATTAACTAACCAAATCCCAACTTTTTATAATGTCAAAAAAATCACCAGGTGTTCATTAATTATTGAAGCTCCATGCATCCACCATGGGAGGTTCACAACAGACTCCCAACACTATTCCTAGAAAAAACCTTAGGAGGAGATACAATTACAATAATTAATTAATTTAATTAATTAGTAAAACCCTATAATAATTTACCATAACACTTATCTTGATAAAACTTCATGAAACAATGTGAAAAATTCATATCTACATTTCTTCTACATAGGACAACCAAAATCCCCATGAGGAATGGAAGATTACACTATGCTCTAGTGGAATTTTCAACAAAACCTAAACCAGAGAACTCCATATTATAGAGTAATAAGAAGAATTATAAGAGAACCCACCAGAGGAGAATAACTCACTTAATATGCTATGAAAACTCCTTGAACACGCCCCAAAATGAAGGGGCAAGAATAAAGAAGGGGTTTGAGAACCCCCTTGTTCGTGCGCACTAAATGGGGGATAAAGGGGTGGAGTGGATTAAAATCCCAAGGGGTGTTTTGGTAAAATATCCATTTTAAAGAAGTTATGGGTAACTTCAGATTTTGGCCACATGGTTATCAAAACCATACAACAATTGTGTTCCCCCTATATTCCAACACCCCATACCACACAAAATTAGTTCTATAATTAGAAAAATCATGCACCAACCATGTGGTCAGTAATAACTCCCCTCTGCAGAAAGGTACATAGTTTGTCTGGAACCATGCTCATCCCATTTTCCATGCTTCAAACCCTTATTAACCTCACAAGATTAATCATTTTTTCCTCCCATGGTTTACCCCAAACAATTTTATAACTTTCTAACCCAACTGTACTTAGTTAAAAATGAACTGAAAACCCTCTAAATATCAAGGTGTCGTACAGTTTCTCCTAAATTGTGCACACTGAATCATAAACCCTGGATATATAACTCCAAAAATCTCAAAACATAACCCAAATCCTATGAATCTTATTTGAACACCTGGGAAAAATTATGAGAATCATTCTTTATCTCAAACACCACTTTGAGTCATTACAACTCCTGTAATTTCATTTCAGTCCTTGATCCAAAAAAATCATGTTCAGCAATAAAAATTCAAATTCCTTCTAAAATTTATAACTTCTACTGATGTGGGATCTTATATAGATTGAGATTAATAGGTGAACCCATTCTCTACAAGTCATTAACATGCCCAATTATGTTTATAACATGATCTAATATTGGGGTTCTTTTTCTATTTTACACTAAAATAGAGCCTTTGATACCTCATACCTCTCATGCATAACTTATTCTTGATAGAGCCTTTTGGGGTTATTTATCATCTTATAAGAGTTCATGGTCTTGTAACATTCCATTATTTTACTTTATAGTTTTTCATTTAAATATATACTTTATTAAACACAGAACTAAAATTAACCGTGATAAATTTTATTGAGATAAAATATTATAATGAAAGATAAACATTAATATAGTATGCAGATATAATATGAAGCATCATTAAGAAAATTATAAGTGGAATAAAACCACAAGTTAATATAAAAATACCAAAAATATGAAATATTTATCATTATGTTTTTCCATAAATATCATAACCCTGATTGAAAATATGAAAATAAGTTATTGAATTAGAAATATAATAGTTAGAGAGAAGTAAATAGGGATAATGATTCTATGAATATATGTAAGACTATATATATTAATAAAATATGACTATTATATATGTAGTCATTATATATATGGTCATTGAGAATACCCAAAAAGAAATTTGTGTAATTGAAAATAATATAATTCAAGAATGAAATAAAAATAATATTTAATTAAAATATTTTATCATAAAAATATATATTTATATGTTACATGTTATTATTATTATTATTAAGGAATGATTTGATATATTTATAAAATTCAATGAAATATTTTAATACTAATCTATTGATAAAATTAAATGGATATAAGATTAATAATTAAATTTTAAGGTATGTGACTAAAATTATTTAATATTAAAAAAGGGATATTTCTCAAAAGAACTATTTTTAAAGTGTTATGTATTTTTATCTTAATAAATTAAATTAAATTTTTTTAAAATGATGATTCTAATATAATGTTCATGTTTATAAATACATATATTAAAACTCATTTAATTATTAATTTATATAAAAAATTATGAAGAGCACTTAATGTTTAAAAAATCTTTTTTTTTTGCAAAAATAATTTTTCAATATATTTTCTGTTTTCATTTAAAAGTTAAAATAACATATTTAAAAATTGAATTATATTAAATGGATTTAAGATTTTTAATTATCATTTTGAAATTTAATAAGAGGTTTCATCTTAAATTTTTGGTAAAAAAATTAATTGTCATGGTAAAAAAATAAACAAGGTAAAAATGGGGGAAAGCAGTAAATCGTCATGGATCTAATATTGGTTAATTAAATTGATATATAGGCATTTTAGAAGTAATTTTATAGGTTTATGAGTCAATACTACATGTATCATCAAAATGTATTTACTTATCTCGCCTAACTTCCATATGATTTCCTCTTTAACTCAAGTTTCCAAGGGAATGGCCTATATTTTCATCCATAAAAGGATCTCTTCTCTACCCCTTCCAAAACACTCAAACCATTCGGTTATCTCTTTAATAATAGCCTATTTTTTCTCTCCTGAATCCTTATAAGAGTGTTGGATAACTTATAGTTTCAAAAAGGAAGCCTATATCATTCATTTTAATGGAACTCGTGTCTAGAAGAAGTGAATTCATCAAGTATTTAAGTTATTCCCTTTATTTTTCAATTACCTTCTCATATCCATTCTTTCTAAAACTCATTCTCCATTGTAATGATGTTATATTAGAATCATTATGATTCTAATAAAATGATATTATTATTATATAACTCTAAACTCTTAATCATTCATTAGTATAGCATGTTCTTATTTGGTTTAGTTCAACCACCTACATGAATGTTGTTATACCAACATTTACATTTTATAGTGATGTGTACATTTAATAACCCATAATTATGAGTTTAATAGAAAAAATTTCTATTTATTACATTCCCATGATCTTTTAGGTTTGGAGTTTAAAATAATTAGTAAAACCATTACATTGGATAAGAAATATTTACATACAGTGTCCATTTTTTCAACAAAAATGGGATTCTTAAACTCACAGTAAAGTTTCATTCAGGAAACTCCTTCTTTGTTCAGTGAAAATTTTATTTATTTAGAGTTAGACTTTATAATATTTCCAAATAATACTTAGGACCTATGAAAAACATTTGAAAACTTGGGGTGAACATAAAAATATCAATAAGGGATATAAAAATAATATAAACTTGTTAGTCTAGTGAAAACATTAAAACCCCTAAAAATGTTTTTCTATTTTAAAATAAAACTATAATCACATAAATAAAACATATCCACATTATAAAATAAAACTTCAATGTAACACCCCGAGCTTCCACGATACGCTTCTCATTCAATAATACAATAGCTTGCATTGTACGCAACTTCGAGTTCTAAAACATCGCGACAAATCAAAGTAGCCGTTATGAATAGTAATAACCACTTTTTAAAATTATAGAAATTTTATATTTCAAAATGGACTTCATTTTTGTATTCCTAATATTGAAATTAGCCTATGTTGAATTTTTTGTAATTTTCTGAGAACTTCAAAATTTTTATGAATAGTGAAAAATACTTCAAACAACTTTTTTTATCAAAATAATTCATAGTGATAAATTATACTATTGAGTGGTTTTAGAGTATAATTAGAATATATTTTTACCATTTTATCCAATGGTGGTCATTAGAATTAATTTAACATTGAAAATGGACATAAACAATTTCCAATCTTTTGATATAAATTGTTTCTTAAAAACACGCTATTTGTCGTAACAGCGGGAATTAATTGTAAAATTAATTAATGAAACTTTTATGTTTGGAATTTTGTAAAATAGACATCATTTTTGAATTCTGAATATCAATTATAGCTTAGGGTGAAATTTTGGCCTTATTCTGAAAAACTTCAATTTTTGATGAATAGTGAAACCACTAAGTGGTAATCAAGCAAACTGATTTTCAGTTAAATAAAAGTTTACCACTAATGTGTATTGAATTTTGAAAATCCGACATACATGGTTGTCATTAGTATGTAAAATGTGGTTCAATGGGGTAAAAATAATTTTTTGGTGAATAGTAACTTATTAAGTTCTTAATCGCGATTAGTGGTAATTAGGGTAGTTTAAGGTATAAATAATACATTAATAATATTAAATGACCTAGACACATGTCCCAACCTCATTGGTTGTGTCATGGCCGACCAAGACAAGCCATGGCCTAACTTGGGGACCCCATGGATCCACTTTTGTTGGGAAATAACATAAATTACTTTTTATTTAATGTTAAAGTGAAAATGACACTAACATAAATTGTTTTACTAAAACAATTTTTAAGTGGCGTTACACAAGTCCAAATTTTGATTATAAATATTCATTAGAAAGCTGAAACGATTTCCTACATCATAGTATTTTTTTATAATTTTTAGACATTAAATAAATTAAATTATTTATGACATCATGATGATGTAGTGATGACCTCATTATTTAACGATTTAAATAAAATGGGAAGATAATGCAAAATCCAAGGCTTACACTTGTCTAAAGCCAATTGGATGAGGAGATTTCGAACCCTTATCACCTTAGCCTCGAATTATATAAGTGTGGGACCTTTAGAATCCGAAAAGCATTGTGAAATAATGTAACATTTCAATCTTTCCAAAAGTGCCCCTCCTCTCCACTTATAAAAGGCCCCCACCTCTCCCACCTCATTTACACTTTCAAGCCATTTGGCTCGGCCAAACTCTGCCCAAATACTCTCCCAACATTCCTCCCTTACTCCTAGAAGCCTCACTTTGGGCAGAACGCTTCCCAAGGAAGCCTTTGGCTCAAATCAAAAAGAGTTACCCGATTTTGAGGTAATGTCTTTTCTAATGTTGTTTTGTTTTATTTTTATTCTCCAACCCCCTAAACTCTTTTTATTCATTTCTTTTGTAACAACACCAGTACCTACAATATACTAGGATGTTGTTATGATAAGAATTTGGTTTACACTTACACACACCTTCGTCTAATGGTTAAAGAACATACGGTTTCTGTGGATGGCGAATTTCTGCCTCACGAAACGATGACTGTTCAACACTCATATAACACCTTCAAAGGTGGCCATTAAGATGTCACTATTTTTATATATGATTTATAATTTGTTTATGTTTTACTTATGCTTCTGTATTTCTCATTTATGTCATACTTTATGATTTCCATTATGGGTAAAACGCGATAATTTCATTTTAGGAAGTGCGGACTACCGCCCCCTCAAAGTGATTTGAATCGTTAATGCCATATGTGGGATGTATAAAGGATGGAGTAAATGGTATTATACACTATATTATACTGGAATTATATTATACATTTATATCATTATGATTTAGTTCCATTAAATATGAAATTGAAATGAAAGTAGCATTCATGCGTACGTACGGCTTACCGTCTCCATGAACGGTGCATTTCATTTCTTACCTCTAAATGTTACGTAATATTATAAATGAATGTATATACTGGATATATAAGATATATATGACATATAAATCATGAATATAATTCTGGATATAATGGATATTTCACCACATAAACAACTTGTAATTATAAGAAGTTTATTGTTGACTCAAGTTACCAAAGATCGACAAAACGACCGTTATTAACTTAAATAATTACATAATGTTCATATCATTGTAATAAGTGATATAATAAGGATAATGAAATTGAAAATGGTTCTTAATAAGGTATATATTAACTCTAGTTTATTATTCAGGAGGTTAAAGAACGGTTGAGTCAAGTCAGACAAGAGGTAAGGGAACTTCTTAACCCAACTTCCATTCTTTGGGTTAATCTCCTACTTTCAAATTATGTCATGATATTATTATGTACTATTTTGTATTTTTACTTTCTTTATGTGTACCTATAGTGAATACACATAATAGATCTATTTTATTTTAAAAATGATCTTTTTAAGGACTTCGTCTCAATCTCCTTTCATTGAGGCATATTTCGTTTTATACACAACTTTATTTTATACGGTGTATAAAACCCTTTGACTTTTACGTTTATTCAAAAGGAATCTTTTGAATATGAAGCGTTTTACTAAACGACAAAAAGGGAATGTTTTTCTTTCCGTACTTATGCGGCGACAACGACTTCTCCGCCGCCGTGACCATTATTTGAGTTTCGGCTTCCTCTACAAGCCATCATTTTTTTTAATGAAAAATAAATACAAAGTTTTAACTTTCTTTTATTTTGGTATTGAAAATGGTTTTGAAAGCATTTTTATTATATCAATGTGTTGTATTGATATCTTGTGATTGAAATGTGGAAATGTTATGTTTCTTTTATGCATGTTTTATGTGATACGATTATGTTATGGTTTATGATATGTTTAAACCTATTCATATGAGGAATGCATTGGACTTAATAAGTGACGGGTGGAGCCCGCTATAGCTCCTCGATGCATCGGCAGGTCTCATGAGACAAACTAGTGTCTTGGCACGAGGCCTTGACAAAATCTTATTTGTGGTCTTGGCACGAGGCCTTGACTACGTGGTTATGATAGTCTGGCATTATGCATTCCATCATTATGAAAGTGGTTATTGATATTGCATGTGATTATTCGACCAGTAGAATATCCATGTGAAGAAGTAAATGGCATTATCTCATTTTACTTTTGCCATATTATGTTGATGTTCAAGTTTAAAAGGCTTTTGTTTTAGTTATACATTGCCTTAAATGTTTATGTTTATTTATGAAAGATTCCGCAATATTGTTATCCTTACTGAGCATTTGAGCTCACCCCTTTCAATGTTTTAATATTTTCCAGGATGTGAAGAAGTATTTTATGAATGACCTGCAGGGATAGTCAGAAGAGGATATGAGTGTGGACTATGGAGACTTTGTTATTGTAGTTTTTCACTTTATTATGTAATGTAACATTTACGAATGTATCTAGTGTTTCCAAGGCTACTAAACTAATCGGTCTTTCGAGACTTGATCTTTTGTGATCATGCCAATGTTACGAAGTAATGCACCGACTCTGGGTAGCTGGGGTCGGGGCGTTACAGTTGGTATCAGAGGCAGTTTAGTACTAACCTTGGAAGATAGATTTAGATAAACTCTGATTAGAGCACATAGCCCGAAGATAGACTTTGAGGATTAGTATAGAAGAACTTCCTAGAATTTTGGTATTATAGAGATGTTATGACTTTTCCGAGCAATACATCCCTGTCTGGATACGAGCAGGTAGAGGCGGCTCTGGAACAGATGTACCTAGGGGTAAAACCCGAAAACACCTCTTTGAGCTAGACTCGAACGGGAACTGGTGCACGACAACGGGCCTTGCTGCACTCTTGGTTACGACACTCCCGGGGGATATGCTTAGGATAATTCTCATTTTATTTACAAACCACTATGAAGGGTTATGAGTATATACTTTCTCAAAGAAAACATTTCTTTTTATGATTATGGATTATATCCATAAATAGTTCAATTTATGTTAAGTGTTTTATAAGTATGGAATTATGTATTTTGATTCATAAACTAATCTAGTTTATGCCATTGTTTAGAAATGGCGCCTAGTGGAAGGAATGGAAACCGTATCAATGCACGAACTCCGTGTAGGGATTGCCCTCCTGATCAAGATAATTATTGTGGATCTGGAGATACAACTGGTGCTGATCAACTTATTACCATACTGGGACAACTCACTCAGGTTATGAATAATAACCTTACTCGTATGGAGCACCCTGATCCGCAACGTGGAGGATCAATGTTAGACCGCTTCATGAGGCAACAACCACCAACGTTCAATGGGAGTACAAATCCTATAGTAGCTGAGAAATGGATAAATTCCTTAGAGAAAATATTCCATGCCTTGGGGAGTAGTGAAAGGGAGAAGGTTGTCATGGCAGTTTACCGCCTCACTGGAGATGCCGATCAGTGGTGGTCGCTGATTCGAAACACAAAGGAAGATGATGACGTATCGAATATGGAATGGAGGGAGTTCAAAGAGCTTTTCTTAGAAAAATACTTTCCTTGTGACCATCGAGCAGATATGGATAGGCAATTTCTGAGTCTGAGGCAGAAGGAGGATGAGAATGTCGCAAAGTATGAGGCTAACTTTACAAGGTTAGCAAGGTATGCTGCAGATTACATACGTAACCCAAGGAGTAAGATTGATCGTTTCTTTGATGGGTTAAAACCATTTCTCCGTCGAGCTTTGGTATCACAATCCTTTTCATCATACGAAGATATTGTCTCGTGTGCTATCAAGACAGAAAAGGAATTCTCTAAGTCTTATGACAACAAAGTAAAGCAAGAGAAGAAGAGAACGGTGGAACAAGAGACAGATAAAGGGAAAAAGGGAAAGAAGGATTTTCCATTATGTGATAATTGTGGGAAGAATCACCATGGTACTTGCCTAAAAGGAATGGGAGTTTGTTATAAATGTGGAGAAAAGGGTCACCAGGCACGTGATTGCAAGGGAAAGAAAGAGGCTGTCAAAGTTGAATGCTACAATTGTAGAGAAATGGGTCATTATGAAAATGAATGTCCTAAGCGTCAAGGAAACTTACCTCAGAAAAGGCCAAGGGATCAAGGACAATCTTATGCTATTACTACAGTTGAAGCAGAATAACTAATGTATTGGTGCTTTTGGACTCATGGATTATATTCTGGTTATTAGAATAATGTGATCTATATAAGGATTGTACTGCAGTACTTGTTGGTTTCAGTAAGGTTTTAATATGATGAAGGTAATTATATTTTTAGTATGTGACAATAAGAGAAACTTTACTTTGTTTGGGGAATCTGATAAATTGATTTTAGAATTAAGAGACCTTTTAGAGAAAGTCTGGACAGAGGTATTTTGGATAACTATAAAGGTTGGAGTGGATTAAGTTGATTTTTGGATAGTATGGTTTAAGGTTAAAAAAATTTATGAAGATTATTTTTGGAGTATTATAATACTATAGTTTTAGGAAAAGGACAACCTGCAGGGTGGGGCATAAACCGTCGCGTCGGACAAAGCTGCAGGAATCGAACCAACAACCATAGTGCGACAAGCCTTTATTTCCTACCACTAGCCTACAGGAAGTCCCTGGTTATTACAAAATAGTTTTACTAATCTAAATGGTATGTGTTAACATTTTGAACCTTATACAATTAGGATAAATAGAATATTTTTGAGTTCTGTTACCATTTGGAGTAAAAGTTGGGTTTGTGGTAAAAATTTATTAACGAATGAAAGTATACATAGCAAGTATGTATATTCCCTTACGTTCTTAGTAAATCTCCTAAATAAATTCCTCAACATTATAAAAGGTAACTTAAAACAAAAATGTTGTCGGTTAACTTTTCCAACTGGGGATTCAATGACCGTTTAACCAATCACAAGTTTGTGATTTTCTTGTGGTTAAACTTTCTCCTAATCCTGTTTTCTATAACTCCCCATCAGACCTTGATGGTTTGTTTCTCCTCCATATCCATATTTTCATAGAATCCTATAATGGGCTATATCGGGTGACCTTTGTACTTATCTTGCTTTCTTTTAATGTTATATATTTATTAACCTTATTTCCGATGTGGGTTTTCCTCAAAGGTATTTTATCTTTTCAACCTTTTATTTTCAAAGAAAAATTTCAAATTGCGAGGACGCAATTTATTGAAGGAGGGGAGAATGTAACACCCCGAGCTTCCACGATACGCTTCTCATTCAATAATACAATAGCTTGCATTGTACGCAACTTCGAGTTCTAAAACATCGCGACAAATCAAAGTATCCGTTATGAATAGTAATAACCACTTTTTAAAATTATAGAAATTTTATATTTCAAAATGGACTTCATTTTTGTATTCCTAATATTGAAATTAGCCTATGTTGAATTTTTTGTAATTTTCTGAGAACTTCAAAATTTTTATGAATAGTGAAAAATACTTCAAACAACTTTTTTAATCAAAATAATTCATAGTGATAAATTATACTATTGAGTGGTTTTAGAGTATAATTAGAATATATTTTTACCATTTTATCCAATGGTGGTCATTAGAATTAATTTAACATTGAAAATGGACATAAACAATTGCCAATCTTTTGATATAAATTGTTTCTTAAAAACACGCTATTTGTCGTAACAGCAGGAATTAATTGTAAAATTAATTAATGCAACTTTTATGTTTGGAATTTTGTAAAATAGACATCATTTTTGAATTCGGAATATCAATTATAGCTTAGGGTGAAATTTTGGCCTTATTCTGAAAAACTTCAATTTTTGATGAATAGTGAAACCACTAAGTGGTAATCAAGCAAACTGATTTTCAGTTAAATAAAAGTTTACCACTAATGTGTATTGAATTTTGAAAATCCGACATACATGGTTGTCATTAGTATGTAAAATGTGGTTCAATGGGGTAAAAATAATTTTTTGGTGAATAGTAACTTATTAAGTTCTTAATCGCGATTAGTGGTAATTAGGGTAGTTTAAGGTATAAATAATACTTTAATAATATTAAATGACCTAGAAACATGTCCCAACCTCATTGGTTGTGTCATGGCCGACCAAGAAAAGCCATGGCCTAACTTGGGGACCCCATGGATCCACTTTTGTTGGGAAATAACATAAATTACTTTTTATTTAATGTTAAAGTGAAAATGACACTAACATAAATTGTTTTACTAAAACAATTTTTAAGTGGGGTTACACAAGTCCAAATTTTGATTATAAATATTAATTAGAAAGCTAAAAAGATTTCATACATCATAGAATTTTTTTATAATTTTTAGACATTAAATAAATTAAATTATTTATGACATCATGATGATGTAGTGATGACCTCATTATTTAACGATTTAAATAAAATGGGAAGATAATGCAAAATCCAAGGCTTACACTTGTCTAAAGCCAATTGGATGAGGATATTTCGAACCCTTATCACCTTATCCTCGAATTATATAAGTGTGGGACCTTTAGAATCCGAAAAGCATTGTGAAATAATGTAACATTTCAATCTTTCCAAAAGTGCCCCTCCTCTCCACTTATAAAAGGCCCCCACCTCTCCCACCTCATTTACACTTTCAAGCCATTTGGCTCGGCCAACCTCTGCCCAAATACTCTCCCAACATTCCTCCCTTACTCCTAGAAGCCTCAATTTGGGCAGAACTCTTCCCAAGGAAGCCTTTGGCTCAAATCAAAAAGAGTTACCCGATTTTGAGGTAATGTCTTTTCTAATGTTGTTTTGTTTTATTTTTATTCTCCAACCCCCTAAACTCTTTTTATTCATTTCTTTTGTAACAACACCAGTACCTAAAATATAATAGTATGTTGTTATGATAATGATTTGGTTTACACTTACACACACCTTCGTCTAATGGTTAAAGAACATACGGTTTCTGTGGATGGCGAATTTCTGCCTCACGAAACGATGATTGTTCAACACTCATATAACACCTTCAAAGGTGGCCATTAAGATGTCACTATTTTTATATATGATTTATAATTTGTTTATGTTTTACTTATGCTTCTGTATTTCTCATTTATGTCATACTTTATGATTTCCATTATGGGTAAAACGCGATAATTTCATTTTAGGAAGTGCGGACTACCGCCCCCTCAAAGTGATTTGAATCGTTAATGCCATATGTGGGATGTATAAAGGATGGAGTAAATGGTATTATACACTATATTATACTGGAATTATATTATACATTTATATCATTATGATTTAGTTCCATTAAATATGAAATTGAAATGAAAGTAGCGTTCATGCGTACGTACGGCTTACCGTCTCCATGAACGGTGCATTTCATTTCTTACCTCTAAATGTTACGTAATATTATAAATGAATGTATATACTGGATATATAAGATATATATGACATCTAAATCATGAATATAATTCTGGATATAATGGATATTTCACCACATAAACAACTTGTAATTATAAGAAGTTTATTGTTGACTCAAGTTACCAAAGATCGACAAAACGACCGTTATTAACTTAAATAATTACATAATGTTCATATCATTGTAATAAGTGATATAATAAGGATAATGAAATTGAAAATGGTTCTTAATAAGGTATATATTAACTCTAGTTTATTATTCAGGAGGTTAAAGAACGGTTGAGTCAAGTCAGACAAGAGGTAAGGGAACTTCTTAACCCAACTTCCATTCTTTGGGTTAATCTCCTACTTTCAAATTATGTCATGATATTATTATGTACTATTTTGTATTTTTACTTTCTTTATGTGTACCTATAGTGAATACACATAATAGATCTATTTTATTTTAAAAATTATCTTTTTAAGGACTTCGTCTCAATCTCCTTTCATTGAGGCATATTTCGTTTTATACACAACTTTATTTTATACGGTGTATAAACCCCTTTGACTTTTACGTTTATTCAAAAGGAATCTTTTGAATATGAAGTGTTTTACTAAACGACAAAAAGGGAATGTTTTTCTTTCCGTACTTATGCGGCGACAACGACTTCTCCGCCGCCGTGACCATTATTTGAGTTTCGGCTTCCTCTACAAGCCATCATTTTTTTAATGAAAAATAAATACAAAGTTTTAACTTTCTTTTATTTTGGTATTGAAAATGGTTTTGAAAGCATTTTTATTATATCAATGTGTTGTATTGATATCTTGTGATTGAAATGTGGAAATGTTATGTTTCTTTTATGCATGTTTTATGTGATACGATTATGTTATGGTTTATGATATGTTTAAACCTATTTATATGAGGAATGCATTGGACTTAATAAGTGACGGGTGGAGCCCGCTATAGCTCCTCGATGCATCGGCAGGTCTCATGAGACAAACTAGTGTCTTGGCACGAGGCCTTGACAAAATCTTATTTGTGGTCTTGGCACGAGGCCTTGACTACGTGGTTATGATAGTCTGGCATTATGCATTCCATCATTATGAAAGTGGTTATTGATATTGCATGTGATTATTCGACCAGTAGAATATCCATGTGAAGAAGTAAATGGAATTATCTCATTTTACTTTTGCCATATTATGTTGATGTTCAAGTTTAAAAGGCTTTTGTTTTAGTTATACATTGCCTTAAATGTTTATGTTTATTTATGAAAGCTTCCGCAATATTGTTATCCTTACTGAGCATTTGAGCTCACCCCTTTCAATGTTTTAATATTTTCCAGGATGTGAAGAAGTATTTTATGAATGACCTGCAGGGATAGTCAGAAGAGGATATGAGTGTGGACTATGGAGACTTTGTTATTGTAGTTTTTCACTTTATGATGTAATGTAACGTTTACGAATGTATCTAGTGTTTCCAAGGCTACTAAACTAATCGGTCTTTCGAGACTTGATCTTTTGTGATCATGCCAATGTTACGAAGTAATGCACCGACTCTGGGTAGCTGGGGTCGGGGCGTTACATTTAATCAAATAAAATCTTTAAAACACATTAAAAAGAATAATAAAATCATGAAGTCTTCATGAGTAACATGATAACTCATGAAAATATTTCATTGACAAATAAACCTTTCATCTTTAAAAGTTCATAAAATTTCCTTACCACATGAAATCAAATTATTTCCATAAAAACCCTTTTGTTTCCAAGAATAAAATACTATATTGGACCATCATATTCATAGAATGTGTTCACTATTGTTTAAACTATTTAATAAATAATTGATGCCCTATTAAATTCCATAAGATTAATCTACCTAGTTATCTCCCTAGTTTTTTTCCTTTAAAGACTAATAATTATCCAATGAATTAAAGATCTATATCAAGATTACCCATAATTATGAGATATATCAGGATCACTCATCATTATATATAATTCCCAAGTATCATATCATGAATAAAAAATTTATTGGATTTTAATTTTTCATCATAAAACCCTTGAAAAACTCATTTCATCTCATAAGCATATCACATTCCATTTTCTTATAAAAATGAAGATAAATATCCCTTTTCTTTCGAAAACACTTTAAAATGAAAGATTAAAAAAATAATTGAATTTACTTTTTAAAACCATAAAAAACAATATGAGTTAACTTTATAAAAAATAAATGATGTAATGGAAAGAAATTACTCTCAGGTTGTATACATTAAAAACATTCTTTTTTTAATCTGGTGAAAAGAGACAAAAGTGAACCATATACAAAACGTTAAAAATATTCCTTCTAAATTTTTTGTAAATAAATTCCAAATTAGTTTAATATGACCTTTAACAATATTTTAACTGTAAATAAGAAAATTCTATAAAATATTTAAAAGAACATGGATGAAAAATATTTAAAATAAATACTTTAAAATAAAATTTTAAAGAAAAATACCTTAATACTTTATTAAATTTTGAATCAAAATATCATCATTAAATGAGAAATATTAAAAAGGACTTATTAAAAAATTTAATTTCATTAAATTAATGATAAAATATATTCATATGTAATTATATACACTACACAAAATAAAACACGTGGTGAACATGGCATGAGTCTCAATGAAAACAAATCATATGATAAATCCCTTACTTCGAATCCTGAATCATTTTGTACTTTCTATAAATCATGAGTAATAAAATTATATTAGTTTTTTACTTGGTTAAGAAAAAATTTCATGTTAATTCCGTTATCATTATTCCTTTTATTTCATTTATTACCATGACTTATTTAGTTACTAAATCAGTTAAGTTTATGTCAGATGTTCTGTCTATATTCCCAAAACACTGCAATAGGTTTACCATGGTTAAAGGGTTTAGGGTTCCTTAATATAAAGAATATTAATAATTAAATAATTATCATTTTTATAAAAAATACAATTTTATAACCATCTATGAAAGGTGTAAATTAAAAAATAATCACATAACTTCATGGTGGTGGTGGTGGTCCACATGTACACATGAATGATGTTATCATTTTCTAATGGATAGAAGGGTGAGAAGGTAATTAGTATATTATATTTAAATATTAATAATAATTTTAAAAAATTATATATTCATTAATTACATCATAATAACAATCCTTGTGAGGTGTTGATGAAAAACAAAACACATCGCTTTGTGGAGGTGGCAATCCACATATACACATGGGCAATGTTTTCATTTCCCATGGGATGGAGAAGGAAATGAAAAATGGTTGTTTCATAAATATAATAAAATTTAAAAATATATAATATACTTATTTTATAATATCATCATTGTTATAGAATATTTTAAGGAGGTTTAGGAAGAAATAAACATGAAAACAATCGGTTAACAATTATACCTCTTCTTTGAAAAACCTTTGTTTACTTACATATTAAGCCTTCTAGTTTGATTTTTTGGTTATATAAGAACCCACAGGAAAAGGTTAGTAATTTTAGGAAGGTATTTGGGTAGTAATTGGTTGAGATAAATTGATCAATAATTGTGATTAAGAGAGGAGAGGTGGTTCCCTTTTATAAGTGAGGCGGGTGACAATCTTGTAAATACATGAGATATTAAAATATAATATGTGTAACTAGTGTAAATTGACATATATTAAAATATAAGGATTATAAGGTTAAAATTAATTAAACCAATAAGATCTAGATATATTTTAGTGGTATTTTGGACCTTATCTCTTAGTTTAACCTGCTCATTAACCCTTTTAACCTTAACTGTGGTAACAATATTTTCAATCTCTAAGGGTCATAAAAGTAATATTAAAAATTAAAAGTGGAACATAAATGAAGAATTAATGATAGGATCTAAAAATTACCATTAAATTGAGTTTATATACTATTTTAATTATTTTATAATTGTTTAAAAATAATTTTTTAACAATAAATACTATTTATGGTCATTTTCATGACTATTCAGAAAATTTTAATTTAAACATATCAAGAAAATAATTTAACTCAAATATAAATTCTTTAACCATAAATTATAGATTATAATTATCATATAAATTAGTGTACAACAATAATTCTTCCAAAACATATTACTTTTAATGTTTTTAAAATAATTTACTTGTATTTCTACCATTTTCATAAGTGTCACATCAGTGTTGCATAAACGTTCATGGTAATTATATCATCACTAAAAATTAAAAATAAATTAATATCATTAATATAGTTTATTATTAATCAAATTTATCATATATATTCATTAATATATCATTTTTATCTATATCTATATCATGACAACATAATAAATGAGAGTGAATTACACTTTGTAATTACTCTTAACATAAAATAATATAAATGTTATAATCAACGTAAAGTGGAAAAAATGAAATATTTTCAAATATATTATGGTTATGGTAAAATTTCACCCATAAAATGAAATAAAGGAAAGTCTTGGATGGATTTTGATGTCTTGTCTCATAGTTTTAACCTCATTTAATCCATTTTACCCTTTACCGTGATGATAAACCTTTAGCATGGTTGTTATAAGTTATGGATAAAAATGAAAGGAACTATATTCCCTAATTTGATCCACATAATTAAAAATATTAAATCCATTTTTCAAGATTCAGTTTTTATAGGTGGTAAAAATTAATTTTAATATAAGTGTGTGAAACTCAATGAAAAATGGTTTTTAGAAAAATACATGTTTTACGCATAAAAAACAATTTTATACCAAAATCATGTATAATTTTGATTCTCATGGAATTAAATGGATTTTTTTTAAAAAAATTAAACTTATGTGTCTTTAAAATAAATAAAAAAACAATGTAACATTCAAATTACTTTTATTAAAAGTAAAGAAATGTTAGTTTTTTCAAAATCAATTTTTTCACTATTCATTCAAAAGTCAACAATTTCCAAAAAAATAAAAATATTTATCATAAGGTTATTTTTTAAATGATGATTTAAAAAATTGTTTCCATTTTATCAATTAAAATTTCTATAATTGGTATAAATTAGTTATAATATCTGCACATAAAATGAAATAAAAACCTTTTTTGAAGAAAATGTATTTTGGAAGTATAAAATGAATTTACACTTATTAATTATATAGTATCACTATTAGATGAATTATAGTTTATTTTATTAAATATATGGTATATAAATTTTATTAAATTCATTCATATATATTAATTAACTTGATTTACTTTGATAAAAATACATTGCATACATAAATATTTTTTCTAAAAAATATGTCCTTTAAACTTATATGATTTTATTTAGAACTAAGTTATTATTTCCTAGAAATTAATCAATTATTTTTTATTATGAAAACTTTTTCTACATATATTTGATAATGAGGTTACTCTTATCCATACCCTCTAATCGAACCGGCTATGTTATAACGATCATATTTTAATAATAATATTTTAATATTATATTACACCTCATTTTATGTTCAATGTTTCATATACCACACGCTATCAAACATAATATTATTTAAATAAAATACATTATAAAATCTTTTTATGTTACATTTTACCCTCTTTAAGAAATTATGCCCTCATAATTTTATCTCATGTTTGATATAAAGAGTTTAAAACATTTTCATAATCAATTCCAAGGAGTAGAAGACGAATATATATAATTGGTTATAAATGCATTATAATACACATAAATTAAATTTACTTTTTAAAATTATTTTAATTTCTATTTTAAAATTAGTAAACCTATCATTTTTTAAACATTTCTTAAACCACACATTAATCACAGTGAGACTCATTCTAGTGAAGAGTTTCATAAAACATAACTTCATAGCTGGCTGATAGTTTCCATAAAAGACCTGATAGATTTATCTTCCTCATACTTTAGTTGGGAAATTATTTTACCATTAATATATAAAATAATAAAATAAAAATATATATTTACTTGAATTTATTTTATACCAAAAGCATAATGTCATCCTTCGGTTTTGTTTTGATTAGATTTTTAACATCCCAAAAAAGTAATTAATAATAGATATTTTTATCTATGTCTATTAATTATTAAGATAGTGTTTTAGAGGCTTAAAATGAAAATAAATACAATCTTATGCATGGAATACACTAATATTCTTAAAAGATTGGTTTACTACCTTTTAATGGCAAACCCTTTTTAAATCTATCTTTTGACAATTTTATAAGCTATTTTTGTCAAAATAAACTTATTATTTATGATTGAGACATCAAAATTTACTTTGTGTGAATTTTTGGTATTTTTCCGATAAAGTTCATTTTTTAATGAATAGTGAAAAATGTAGTATTTTAATTCAAAACCTCTTTTTAATATAATTTATTTATATTATTAGATTATCTTTTGAATTGGTTTTGAAGTGAAATTAGAATATATTTTTACCATTTTATCCAATGGTGGTCATTGGAATCAATTTCACTTTGAAATTGGGCTTAAACTAGTGTCAATCTTTTGATATTTATTGTTTCATAAAAACACGCTATTTGCTCTGACAGCGGGAATTAATTATTAAATTAATTAATGAAACTTATATGTTGTGAATTTTTTAAAATGGACTTAATTTTTGAATTCAGAATATCAAATATATCATAGGTTGAAGTTTTGGTATTTTTCTAAAAAACATCAATTTTTGATGAATAGTGAAACCACTAAGTGGTACTTATAAAAACTGATTTTTCGTTTAAATGAAATTTTACCACTTCTGTGTTTTGAATTTCAAAAATCCGACATACATGATTGTTATTAAGAAGTAAAATGTGGTTCAATGAGATTAAAATATTTTTTTGGTGAATAGTAACTTTTAAGTTCTTAATCGCGATTAGAGGTAATTAGTGCAATTTAAGGCAAAAATGATATTATAATAAAATGAAAATACCTTGACACATGTCCTACCCTTATTGGATGTGTCATGTCCGACCAAGAAAAGCCATGTGTCAACTTGGGGACCCCATGGAGCCACTTTGGTTGGGAAATGACATAAATAATTTTTTATTTAATGTTAAATTAAAAATGACACAAACATGAAATGTTTTACTAAAACACTTTTTACATGGGGTTATACAAGTCATATTATTTATTATAAATTGTCATTGGAAAGCTAAAAAGATTTTATACATCATAGTATTTTTTTTATAATTTTCAGTCATTAAATAAATTAAATTATTTATGAAATCATGATGATGCAGCGATGACCTCATTATTTAACGATTTAAATAAAATGGAAAGATAATGTAAAATCTAAGACCTACACATAGAAAAAACCTATTTGATGGGTGGATTTCGAACCCTTATCACCTTATCCTATAAACACATCAATTTGGGACCTCTTAAATCTGAATACCATTTTAAAATAAAGTAACCTTTCTTTACATTCCAAGAGTGCCCCTCCTCTCCTCTTATAAAAGGCCCCCACCTCTACCTCCTTACCCACACTCCCAAAGCCTTTGACTCGGCCAACCCCTGCCCATTTTGTCTCTCCACATCCCTCTCTTACTACTTGAAGCCTCACTTTGCGCAGAAGTCTTCCCAAGGAAGCCTTTGAGCTCAAACCAAAGGGAGTTACCCGATTTTAAGGTAATGTCTTCACTTGAGTCCTTTTGTTTTATTTTGCTTCTCCAACCCCCTAAACTATTTTTATTATTTTCTTTTGTAACAACTCCAGTATCATCAATATACTAGGATGTTGATATAAGAAGTATTAGAGCTACACTTACACACACCTACATATAATGGTTAAAGGACATATTGTTTCCGTGGATGGTGAATTTATGCCTCCCGAAACGATGATTGTTCAACATTCTTTTAACACCTTCAAAGGTGGCCATTAAGATGTAATTATATTTATATATGATATATAATATGTTTATGTTTTCCTTAAGCTTATGTATTTTTCATTTTGGGCATACCTTTATGGTTTCCATTATGGGTAAACGCGATATCTTCATTTATGGAAGTGTGGACTACCGCCCCCTCAAAGTGATTTGATTCGTTAAATACCATATGTGGGACGTATAAAGGATGGAACTATGATATTATACTGGAATTATAATATACCTTTATATCATTATGATTCCATTCTATAAAATACGAAATAGAAATGAAAGTAGCGTTCATGCGTACGTACGGCTTACCGTCTCCATGAACGGTGCATTTCATTTCTTACCTCTAAATGATTATGTAATATTATAAATGCATGAATGTACTGGATATATATGACATATATGATATCTACATCATGAATACCATTCTGGATATAATGGATACATGAACAACTTGTAATTATAAAGGGTTTATTTTTGACTCAAGTACCAATGATCATTAAAACGACTGTGATTAACTTAAATAATTACATAGTGTTCATGACATGGAAATAAGTGATATAAAATGAATAATGAACTTGAAAAAGGTTCTTAAACAAATAGAAATTAACTCAAGTTTATTATTCAGGATATTAAAGAACGACTGAGTCAAGTCGGACCCGAGGTATAGGACTTCGTCTCAATCTCCTTTCATTGAGGCATATTTTGTTTTATACACAACCTTATTTTATACGGTGTATAAACCCCTTTGACTTTTACATTTATCCAAAAGGAATCTTTTTTATACGAAGTGTTTACTAAATGACAAAAGGGAATGTTTTTGTCATACGTATGCAGCGGCAACGACTTCTCCGCCGCCGTGACCATTATTTGAGTTTTGGCTTCCTCTACAAGCCATACCTTTTTTAAAGAAAAATAAATACCATGTTTTACTTTTCTTTTATTTTGGTATTGAAAATGGTTTTCATAATTTTTTTATATCAATGTGTTGTATTGATATCTTGTGATTGAAAGGTGGAAATGTTATGTTTCCTTTATGCATGTTTTATGTGATACGATTATGTTGAGGTTCTTGGGCATTATTATGAAGACGGGTGGTTCCGTGATAAGATAAGGGCGGGTGAGCATGATATAGATCTCCAATGCATTGGGCAACGCGAAGGAGTGAAACGTTAAGGTTTCTCTGAAGAGATTTAGGGAATATACTGTGATGGGTATTCCAAACGTAACCAAGAGGGTTACTCCCTACGTAAGAATGTTATGAATGCCTCAAGTTACCTTTATGTCTTATGATTTCTATGATTTATTCATGATTTGATGAGGTATGTTAAAGTGCTTATGTTTTATGGGTAAACTATGATTTAATTATTATGTATATATGTACCCATGTTTCCTTTCTATATTTTTATATCCCTTACTGAGCTTTTTATGCTCATCCCAAGTTTTTTGAAAAGTTTTTCACAGGTCAAGGGAAAGGTACATGATATGATGATAGTGTCAAGGAGGTGTCAAGAAAGAATACATGTTTTATTTTAAATATGTTTTCATTGATGGGAATGAAGAATACTATCTTTATGTAACCACTTTGTTTATATGTGGAATGTAATGCAGGTTTTATGATCTAATACTCTAAAACTCTAAACCTGAAAAGATCCTCAATGTGTAATCATGTAATAACTCAAGATTAAGTAAGGTTTAAGGCTGGGGCCTTATAGTTGGTATCATAGGTCGGTTTAGATAACTTTAGGAGTTAGAATTATATTAAATGATTATCCAAAAATATTTTTTTTGGTCAAATTGAAATGATATAGCATTTGAAGATTACCATGTTGCTTCATCTAAGACATGTTTGTTCAGAATGGTTTTCCACAGAGGAAATAGGGAACCAGTTCTAGGAAGGCATACAGAAGGAAATAACCTTCCGAATCAGCATCCTGAGATGGTCAGAATTGGAACTGAACAGTTTGTTGCAGAAATGGCGCAGTTGACTCAAGCGATAAATGGT
Source organism: Viscum album (assembly GCA_963277665.1). Classification (NCBI taxonomy): domain Eukaryota; kingdom Viridiplantae; phylum Streptophyta; class Magnoliopsida; order Santalales; family Viscaceae; genus Viscum; species Viscum album. The sequence continues at coordinate 537,779,836 of OY728165.1, forward strand.
GGTGGTATCCCTGCACGAGATCAGCCAGATCAACCGCAGAGGAACATGTCAGTGGTGGAACATTTCATGAGGAAACATCCCCCATCATTCAGAGGATCATCTGACCCTGTGTTAGCTGAAGGGTGGATTAAAGCACTGGAGAAGATTTTCGATGTCATGGGGTGTTCAGACAATCAAAAGGTTAGTCTTGCTATTTACCGTTTGGAGGGTGAGGCAGATCAGTGGTGGTCTATGGTTAAAAATATCAGGGACGCCGATGAGATTTATGCTCTTGACTGGGATGAATTCAAAGGTATGTTTCTTGAGAAGTATTTTCCTAAGTCTGTTCGACTTAGGATGGAAAAGAAATTCTTGGAATTGGGGCAATAGGAAGACTCAGTGGATACCTATGAAGAAAGGTTCACTCGATTGGCAAGGTATGCTCCAAATTTTATCTGAGACCTTGATAGTAAAATCAATCATTTTTACTCAGGATTAAAGCCAAAATATCGAAGGTCATTAGCTTCTTGTGAGTTTAAAAGTTATGAAAAGCTTGTTCTATGTGCTGAAGAAGGTGGAAATGGAGTTTCCCAATGATCAAGTGTTCTATAACAACCAACAGAAGAAAATACCGAGGTGGTAGGAGAAAGGTAAGAATTATTCAAAAATGTCTGATGGTAAGAAAACTAAGTTTCTAGTTTGTGATAAATGTGGCAAAAGGCATGCTGGGGAATGTCTTATGAATTCTGTAAAGTGCTACCGATGTGGTAAGATGGGACATAAGGCTCATGATTGCACTGAAAAAGATCAAGGTGAAGGTAAGACCAAATTTGATTTACAGTTAGTGAAATGTTATAAGTGCAATGAGATGGGTCACTATGCAAACGAGTGTCCGAAAAAGAGCTTGAGTGATGGGAAGCAGTTAGACTACAAGCAGAAAGGGGTGGTGAAATCCTTTTCAACTACTTTAGTAGATGTCGGGCCATCAAATGAAGTTGTATCAGGTACTTTGTTTGTTTTTTTAGATTATTTCAGTGTGTTTTTTGATTCGGGGTCTACACATTCTTTCATCTATGAAAAATTTTCTAGTAAAATGGGAATACCATCTCAAGAAATGACTCCTAAAATTTTGGTAAAAACACCTGGGGGAAATGTTGAGGCAAAAAGAATTTATAAGAATCTTCCTATCCTTATCTGTGGAAAGAACCTACTTGAAAACCTTATTGTTCTACCTCTAGTAGAGTTTGATGTTATCCTGGGTATGGATTGGCTCTCTATTTACCATTCTAAGATTGACTGTAGAGTTAAAGAAGTTTATTTTCAGAAAGACTTTCAGTTTGTATACAAGAATGAACCCTTACTATTGATAACTTATCAAGAGGCCAAGAAACTTGTAAAAGATGGAAATGAATGTTACCTTGCACACATCGTTGAAAATAAAGGAACTGTTCAGATTAATGATGTGCCAGTGGTAAATGAGTATCCTGATGTTTTTCCTGATGAGTTTCATGGAATAATACTAGATCGAGAAGTTGAGTTTACTGTTGACTTAGTTCCTGATGCTAAGCCAATTTCAAAACCCCCTTATCAAATGGCTCAATTGAACTTTTAGAGTTGAAGGAGAAATTTCAAGATTTATTAGAGAAAGTTTTCATTCGACCTAGCACATCACCATGGGGTGCTCCTGTTTTATTTGTTAAAAAGAAAGATGGTTCAATGAGACTTTGCATTGATTATAGAGCCTTGAATAACATCACTATTAAGAACAAATATCCTTTGCCTCATATCGATGATTTGTTTGATCAACTCCAGGGAGATCAGTATTTTTCAAAGATTGACTTGAGATCGGGGTACCATCAGCTGAAAGTAAAGGAAGCAGACGTTCCGAAGACGGTGTTTCGTACAAGATATAGCCATTATGAATTTGTAGTAATGCCTTTTGGGATAACCAATGCACCTGCTGTATTCATGGACTTAATGAATAGAATTTTCCATGAGTTCTTGGATAAGTTTGTGGTGGTTTTCATTGATGATATTTTTGTGTTTTCTAAAAGTAAAGAGGAGAATGAAAGACATTTAAGGGTTATCTTGAAAACCTTAAAAGAAAAGAAATTGTATGGGAAATTCAGAAAGTGTGAGTTTTGGTTGCAACAAATTTCTTTCCTTGGTCACATTGTTTCTAAAGATGGGATAACTGTTGATCCTGAAAAAACAAAAGTTGTGAAAGACTGGCCAAGACCCACAAATGTAACTGAGATTCGTAGCTTCCTTGGTTTGGTAGGCTATTACTGAAGGTTTGTTAGAAATTTTTCACGGTTATCTAGTCCAATGACTAAGCTAACTCGGAAGGGTGTTGAGTTTATCTGGACAAAAGAATGTGATGATTGTTTTCAGGAATTGAAAAGAAGATTATTGAAAGCTCCAGTTTTGGCACTACCTTCCAGGAATGGGGAGTTTGTTATATATAGTGATGCTTCATTGAAAGGACTTGGTTGCATCCTAATGCATAATGATTAGGTAATTGCTTATTATTCACGACAGTTGAAAACTCATGAGGTAAATTACCCTACACATGATTTGGAATTAGCTGCTGTTGTGTTCGCTTTAAAAATTTGGAGGCATCATTTGTATGGAGTAAAGTGTGAAATATATACTGATCACAAAATTTTAAAGTATATATTCACTCAGAAAGAGTTATACATGAGACAGAGGAGATGGCTGGAATTGATCAAGGATTATGATTGTACAATTCATCACCATCCGGGAAAAGCAAATAAAGTGTTTGATGCTTTGAGTCGAAAAGGTAATGCTTCATTAGCAATGTTGTGTTTGGAACGTGATCCTTTGGTTAAGGATTTGATGAACTTTGGCATAGAATTTGTTGGTGCAGGAAGTTCTTCTGTTTTGTTTCAGGTATCAGTGAGATCATCTCTATTAGATAGAATCAAACAAGCATAGAAGCAAGACAGTGAGTTGTAGAAAAAGGTAGAGCTGGTTCAGAAAGGTAAGTTGCCTGAATTCAACATTGATAACGATTGCGTTTTGAGATTTGGGAAGAGATTGTGTGTGCCTTGTGATTCACAGTTGAAGAGAGAGTTGTTATGAGAAGCTCATAGTTCTCCATTTTCAATTCATCCTGGAAGTACTAAGATGTACAGAGATCTGTGGGAGTATTACTGGTGGGATGGAATGAAAAGAGATATTGCTGATTTTACTGTGAAGTGTTTGACTTGTCAGCAAGTTAAAGCAGAGCGGCAGTTACCGAAAGGGATTCTTCATCCTTTACTAGTGCCAGAGTGGAAATGGTAGAATATGTCCATGGACTTTGTTGTGGGATTACCAAAGACATCTCTAGGTAATAATGCAATCTGGGTTATTATTGATTGCTTGACTAAATCTTCTCATTTCCTTGCTATACGATATACTTTTTCCCTAGATCAACTTTCCTGTTTGTATCTTAAAGAGATAGTCAGGTTACATGGAGTTCCTCTCTCCATTGTATCTGACTGTGATCCCAGGTTCACTTCTAACTTTTGGAAAGGCCTTCAGAAGTCGTTGGGTACTGAATTAAATTTTAGTACAGCTTTTCATCCTCAACCAGATGGGCAGTCAGAACGAACAATTCAGACCTTGGAGGATATGCTACGAGCTTGTTCGATTGATTATCAGGGAGGTTGGGACCAATATCTTTCTTTGGTTGAGTTTTCATATAATAACAGTTTTCATTCCAGTATACAGATGGCACCATTTGAGGAATTATATGGGAAGCGGTGTCGAACTCCAGCATTTTAGGATGAAGTGGGTGAAAGGAAGCTGATGGGACCAGAATTGGTAGAAGAGATGGCAGAAAAAGTCCAGTTGATTCAGAAACACATGAGAACAGCTCAGAGCAGGCAGAAGAGTTATGCGGATAACTGGAGGAAGGATCTATCTTTCGAGGTAGGTGATCATGTTTTTCTCAAGGTTTCTCCATGGAAAAGTGTGATGAGATTTGGTAAGAAAGGAAAGCTGAGTCCAAGGTTCGTTGGACCATATGAAATTCTGGAGAGAGTTGGATCAGTTGCATACCAGGTGGCTTTACCTCCGATTTTATCTCAGGTACACAATGTTTTTCATGTTTCGATGCTGAGAAAGTATATGCCAGATCTATCTCATGTTTTGAGTCCAGAGGTAGTTCAGCTGGAAGAGAACCTATCTTATGAGGAACAACCAGTCCGGATTCTTGACCATAGGGAGCAAGTGTTACGAAATAAGGTAATCCACCAGGTAAAGGTTTTTTGGAAAAACCATACGGTTGAAGAGGCAACATGGGAATCTGAAAATGCAATGAGGGATAAGTACCCCCATTTATTCGATAAGTAAATAAATTGCGGGGATGCAATTTTCTAAAGGGGGGAAGGATGTAACATCACAAGTAAGTAATGAATAATAGATATTTTTATCTATGTCTATTAATGATTAAGATAGTGTTTTAGAGGCTTAAAATGAAAATAAATACAATCTTATGCATGGAATACACTAATATTCTTAAAAGATTGTTTTACTGCCTTTTGATGGCAAACCCTTTTTAAATCTATATTTTTACAATTTTATAAGCTATTTTTGTCAAAATAAACTTATTATTTATGATTGGGACAACAAAATTTACTTTGTGTGAATTTTTGGTATTTTTCCGATAAAGTTCATTTTTTAATGAATAGTGAAAAATGTTGTATTTTAATTCAAAACCTCTTTTTAATCAAATTTATTTATATGATTAGATTATATTTTTAATTGGTTTTGAAGTGAAATTATAATATATTTTTACCATTTTATCCAATGGTGGTCATTGGAATCAATTTCACTTTGAAATTGGACTTAAACTAGTGTCAATCTTTTGATACTTATTGTTTCATAAAAACACGCTATTTGCTCTGACAGCGGGAATTAATTATTAAATTAATTAATGAAACTTATATGTTGTGAATTTTGTAAAATGGACTTCATTTTTGAATTCGGAATATCAAATATAGCTTAGGGTGAAGTTTTGGTATTTTTCTGAAAAACTTCAATTTTTGATGAATAGTGAAACCACTAAGTGGTACTTATAAAAACTGATTTTTCGTTTAAATGAAATTTTACCACTTCTGTGTTTTGAATTTCAAAAATCCGACATACATTGTTGTTATTAAGAAGTAAAATGTGGTTCAATGAGATTAAAATATTTTTTTTGGTGAATAGTAACTTTTAAGTTCTTAATCGCGATTAGAGGTAATTAGTGCAATTTATGGAAAAATGATATTATAATAAAATGAAAATACCTTTACACATGTCCTACCCTTATTGGATGTGTCATGGCCGACCAAGAAAAGCCATGGGTCAACTTGGGGACCCCATGGAGCCACTTTGGTTGGGAAATGACATAAATAATTTTTTATTTAATGTTAAAGTAAAAATGACACAAACATGAGATGTTTTACTAAAACAATTTTTACATGGGGTTATACAAGTCAGAATTTTTATTATAAATAGTAATTGGAAATCTAAAAAGATTTTCTACATCATAGTATTTTTTTTATAATTTTTAGACATTAAATAAATTATATTATTTATGACATCATGATGATGCAGCGATGACCTCATTATTTAACGATTTAAATAAAATGGAAAGATAATATAAAATCTAAGACCTAAACATGTACAAAACCTATTGTATGGGTGGATTTAGAACCCTTATCACCTTATCCTCGAAACACATCAATGTGGGACCTCTTAAATCCGAATACCATTTTAAAATAAAGTAACATTTCTTTACTTTCCAAGAGTGCCCCTCCTCTCCTCTTATAAAAGGCCCCCAACTCTACCTCCTTACCCACACTCCCAAAGCCTTTTTCTCGGCCAACCCCTGCCCATTTTGTCTCTCCACATCCCTCTATTCCTCCTTGAAGCCTCACTTTGGGAAGAAGTCTTCCCAAGGAATCCTTTTATCTCAAACCAAAGGGAGTTACCCGATTTTAAGGTAATGTCTTCACTTGAGTCCTTTTGTTTTATTTTGCTTCTCCAACCCCCTAAACTCTTTTTATTCTTTTATTTTGTAACAACTCAAGTATCCTCAATATACTAGGATGTTGTTATAAGAAGTATTCTAGCTACACTTACACACACCTACATCTAATGGTTAAAGGACATACTGTTTCCGTGGATGGTGAATTTATGCCTCCCGAAACGATGATTGTTCAACATTCTTTTAACACCTTCAAAGGTGGCCATTAAGATGTCACTATATTTATATATGATATATAATATGTTTATTTTTTCCTTAAGCTTCTGTATTTTTCATTTTGGGCATACCTTTATGGTTTCCATTATGGGTAAACGCGATATCTTCATTTAAGGAAGTGCGGACTACCGCCCCCTCAAAGTGATTTGATTCGTTAAATACCATATGAGGGACGTATAAAGGATGGAACTATGATATTATATATGATATTATACTAGAATTATAATATAACTTTATATCATTATGATTTCATTCTATAAAATATGAAATAGAAATGAAAGTAGCGTTCATGCGTACGTACGGCTTACCATCTCCATGAACGGTGCATTTCATTTCTTACCTCTAAATGATTATGTAATATTATAAATGCATGAATTTACTGGATATATATGACATATATGATATCTACATCATGAATACCATTCTGGATATAATGGATACATGAAAAAATTGTAATTATAAAGGGTTTATTTTTGACTCAAGTACCAATGATCGTTAAAACGACCGTTATTAACTTAAATAATTACATAGTGTTCTTGACATGTAAATAAGTGATATAAAAGGAATAATTAACTTGAAAAAGGTTCTTAAACAAAGAGAAATTAACTCAAGTTTATTATTCAGGAGATTAAAGAACGGCCGAGTCAAGTCGGACCCGAGGTATTGGACTTCGTCTCAATCTCCTTTCATTGAGGCATATTTTGTTTTATACACAACCTTCTTTTATACGGTGTATAAACCCCTTTAACTTTTACGTTTATCCAAAAGGAATATTTTTTATAAGAATTGTTTAATAAACGAAAAAAGGGAATGTTTTTGTCGTACGTATGCGGCGACAATGACTTCTCCGCCGCCGTGATCATTATTTGAGTTTCAGCTTCCTCTATAAGCCATACCTTCTTTTTAAAGAAAAATAAATACCATGTTTTACTTTTATTTTATTTTGTTATTGAAAATGGTTTTCATAATGTTTGTATATCAATGTTTTGTATTGATATCTTGTGATTGAAAGGTGGAAATGTTATGTTTCCTTTATGCATGTTTTATGTGATACGATTATGTTGAGGTTCTTGGGCATTATTATGAAGATGAGTGGTTCCGTGATAAACTAAGGGCGGGTGAGCCCGATATAGCTCTCCAATGCATTGGGTAATGCGAAGGAGTGAAACTTTAAGGTTTATACGAAGATATTTAGGGAATATACTATGATGGGTATTACAAACGTAACTAAGAGGGTTACTCCCTATGTAAGAATGTTATGAATGCCTCAAGTTACCTTTATGTCTTATGATTTATATGATTTATTCATGATTTGATGAGGTATGTTAAAGTGCTTATGTTTTATGGGTAAAGTACGATTTAATTATTATGTATATATGTACCCATGTTTCCTTTCCATATTTTTATATCCCTTACTGAGCTTTTTATGCTCATCCCAAGTTTTTTGAAATGTTTTTCACAGGTCAAGGGAAAGGTACATGATATGATGATAGTGTCAAGGAAGTGTCAAGAAAGAATCCATGTTTTATTTTAAATATGTTTTCATTGATGGGAATGAAGAATGCTATCTTTATGTAACCACTTTGTTTATATGTGGAATGTAATTCAAGTTTTATGATCTAATTCTCTAAAACTCTAAACCCGAAAAGATCCTCAATGTGTAATCTTGTAATAACTCAAGATTAAGTAAGGTTTAAGGTTGGGGCCTTATAAGTTTTCTACCTCTAATTTATCTCATATTATAAATTATAAATAAACATGATGATTTTTTCATGCCTAAAGCTCTAAAATTAACTTTCAATATATTATTAGATCCAAAAAAGTTTAAAAAGTTATTCCTCTTATCTCTAGATGTTAACTAAAACCAAAATGTTTAGTACAAGGTAAGATAATATTCAATGTGAAGAAATAATACATTAATCTTTAAATCTTGAACAAATAACACCCAAAGTTAAACTTAAATCATTATATAAATAACTAACCTTAAAAATATTAAAAATATTCTATAAAAAACTGAAACCTAAAGATTAGAATGATTTGATCACATATTATTCCAAGATCAACTTAACATTTATCACTAAATAGCATCAATCAATTAAAAATTCACATGCCAAAATGTATCTTACCACTTCATATATTCTCTAAAATATAATAATCCTTTCCATAAAGAACCTTAATCAATATAAATAAAAAATAAACTCTTATATGGTTCCAAAATATAAATCAAAAATTATTACTCAAATAAAATTAATATTTAAATTTTACTTAATCATATAATGTTTTCAAAATAGTTAACTTATTCAAAAAAAACTTCAATTACTTAGTCATAAATTCACTTTTCAATCTCTTGGTTATATTTATGATAAATCATATATTCCCAAAAAGTAATAACCTTTTTATCTCAATTAACCATAATTACCTAAACATAAAATATCATATTAAACCTAATGGTTTTTAATACCTTTCAAATTATGATCACAAAATATAGAAGCATTCTAACTCAAATAACTTTTTCACTAAAACACATACTAAACCCAAGAATTGTATTCCCATAAATTTCACCCAAAATATTATTAATCATCTTAATCTCCCATAATATAAAACCTACAAAGGAGTATCTATGCCTTTAAACTTACGATTAAACATATACTTATTAACCCATGATAGTATCTAAAACTATTAAAATATCATCAGATGAATCATGTTCACCTATAAATTTATTTAATACTTTACTCTAGTGCCAAATATAATGACCTTTAAGTTTAACAACCCATAATTTTTGAGTTTAATAGGAATGATTTCACTTTTTACATTCTCATGATCTTATAGGTTTATAATTTTAAATAATTAGGAAAACAATTTCATTACATAGGGAATACTAACATGTAGTGTCTATTTTTCAATAAAAAAATATTCTTAAGTTCACAGTCTTGTTTTATTCATGACACTCTTGCTTCGTTCAAGGTAGATTTCCTTTAAAAAATATAGACTTCATAATATTTCCTACTCATCCATAGGCCCTATAATTTTTTTTAAAAAAATTATTATGAGAATAAAATGTTCTATAAGGGATATAAAATTAATATAAAATCTTCAGTCTAGTAAAACATGAAAACCTATGAAAATATTTAACTTTTTCACAATAAAACTTTAAACACATAAATAAAACATATACACAATGAAAATAAATCATTAAATAAATAAAACCTTTGAAACCGATTATAAATAATAATAAAACTTTAAATGAATAATGAGGAACATGAGAACTCATGAAAAAAATTATTTTAAAAATAAAACATTCACCTTTAAAAGTTAATAAACTTTTCTTACCACATGAAATCAAAATATTTCTATAAAACCCCCTTTTATAGGCATAAAATATTATCTCGGAGCATTATATTCATAAACCATGTTCACTCATGTTTAACCTATGTCAAAAATAACTTAGGACAAGTTAAATTTTATAGGATTAACCTACCTTATTATCACCCTCATTTTTCACTTTCAAATACTAATTATTATCCAATGTATTAGAGAGCTATATCGGGATCACCCATCATAAAGAGATATATCAAGCTCACTAATCATTATTTATGATTCCCAAAAACATTATCATGAATAAAAAAAATTAAATTTTTAAATTTTTCATTATAAAACCCTTGACAAACTCATTTAACCCATAAGTAAATCACTTTCCATTTTCACATAAATATATGGAGAAATATGCTTTTTTCTTTTAAAAACATTAAAATGAAAAATTACCTAAAAACTGGGGATTGAATTTAATTTGGAAAAGAAGAAAGACTTTAATGGAAGTATTTATAATGAATAATTTATATGATGTCATGAAATTATACTCATGTAATATATGATAATAAAATAATTTTTTCACTTTGGTCAAAAGAGTCAAAAGTGACCCGTATAGAGAATGTTAAAATATTCCTTTTAAAAATTTTGTAAATAAAGTGAAAATTAATTTAATGTGACATTTAAAAATATTTTATGTTTAAATAAGAACATTATTGAAAATATTTATAATAAAATAGAGTAATTATATTTGAAAGGAATACTTTGAAACAAGGTTTTAAGGAAAAATCCCTTATCACTTTGGTAACTTTAAAATCAAAATATTATTGATGGATAGAACTTTAAAAGTATTTTTAAATAACTTTAATTTTAGTAAATAAATTAATGAATATATCCATATTTTATTATATACACCACAAAAAAATAAATCATGTGGTAAATATTAAATGAGACTCAAAGAAAGGAAATTGAGACAAGAAATCTCTTATATCAAGTCCTAACTTGTTTCATAAATTCTATAAATCCAGAATAATAAAATTATACTAGTTTTAAAATTATTTAAAAAAAATCGTGTTCATTCCATTATCATTATTCCTTTTATTTAATTTATTACTATAACTTCTTTAGTTACTAAATAAGTTAAGTTTACATTGGATGTTTTGAGGACATCTGGTTCATATTCCCAAAACAAATTTAGTAGGTTGAATATGGTCAAGTGGGTCATGGTTCCTTTATATATATAATATTAATCATGATATAATTATCATTTTTATACAATAAATAAAATTTTATAACCATTCATCAAATTAGAACAAAAAAAAATGAATCACATCGCTTCATGAATGTGGTAGTCTACATGGACTGACAAATGATGTTATCATTTTCCAATAGATGGAAGGGTAAGAAGGTGAGTAATATATTATCTATATAAAATTATAGTTATATCATTAATATAATTTATATTCATTAAATCCATAATAATAAATATCCTTGTGATGCGGTGTTGAAAAATTAAATGTATCATTTTAGGGAGGTGGTAGTCCACATGTACACACGAGAAAGGCTTTCATCTCTCATAAGGTTGAGAAGGAGATAAAAAAGGGTTGTTTCATAAACATAATAATTTTTAAGTATATATAAGATACTTATGTTATCATATCACCATGGTTATAGAATATTTTAAGTATCTAAAAGAATACATAAAAAATAAAAATGCTCAGTTAATAGTTATACCTCTTCTTTTTAAAAACCTCATTTGGTTTACACCTTAATCATTCTAGGTTGTTTTTTGGTGAGATAATAATCTATAGGATATAGAGAGGAAGGTTGGGAGGGGATTTGAGTAGGAATTGGTTTAGATAAATGAATCAAGAAGTGTGAGTAATATAGTAGATGCATACATGAACCATGAATGAAAGGCTAGAAAATTTCCAATCTGATTGAGTTTAGATATGATTTTTATAATTTTATGATGATTTAAAATTAATTTTTAAATACTAAATACCATTTTTGTTATTTTCATAACTATTAAAATAATTTGAATTTAAATATATCAATAAAATAATCGAATTAGAATATAAACTCTTTAACCATCACTTATAAATTATAATTATCTAAAAACTCTTGGAACATCATAATCCTTCAAAACATATAACTGATAATGTTTTTAAAATAATTTACTTTCTTTTTCTACTCCTTTGATAAGTTTTGCGTCAATGTTGTATAATCGTTCAATGTAATTATACCAACACTAAAAATTAAAAATAAATTACTATCATTTATATAGTTTATTCTTGATAAACTTTATCATCTACATTCATTCATATATAATTTTTATCTATATGCATATCATGAAAGCATAATAAATGAGAGAGTGACACTTTGTAATTACCCTTAACATAAAATAATACAAAGGTTGTAATAAAAGGTAAGTGGAATAAAAATGCCATATTTTCAAATATATGATGGTTCTAGTATAATTGCATTCATCAAATGAAATAAATTCAGGTTTTGGATTTATTTTTACACCTTATCACATAGTTGAAACCTTGTTTAACCCATCTTACATTTTACCGTGATGATAAAATTTTACCATGGTTACTATTAATTATGAATAAAAAAGAAAAGAACCTTGTTATCTAATTTAAACCACCTAATTAAAAATATTAAATTCGTTTTTCAATATTTTATTTATAGAATTTATAAAAAATATTTTTAATATAAGTGTTTGAAACTCAATGAAAAATAATTTTTAGAAAAATACCCATTTTATGCATAAAAATGATTTTATACCAAAATCATGAATAATGTCTATTCACATATAATTAATTGGATTTTTTTAATAAAATGAAACTTATGTGGCTTTAAACAAATCTAAACCCAAATGGAACGTTGAAATTACTTTTATTAAAATTAAAGAATAGCATTTTGTGCAAAATTAGTATTTTAACTATTCATCTAGATTTCAACCTTTTAAAAAAAATCCCAAAATTTTATCTTAATATTATTTTGATATGATGATTTAAAAAATTACATTTATTTTATCAAATATAATTTCTAAAATTTGTATAAATAATTATAATATTTGCGCACAAAATTTAATAAAAACTATTTTTAAAGAAAATGTATTTTTGAAGTATAAAATCAATTTACACTTATTTATTATCTAGTGACCACAATTAGATGAATGTTAATTTATTTTATTAAATTTATGATCTACACATTTCATTAAAAAAATAATCTATAGTGATTGAGTTAATTAAGTTTGATAAAAATAAATTTCACACATAAATCAATTTTCTGAAAAATATCTCCTTTAATTTTTTATGATTTTATTTAGAATTGATTTATTATTTCCATTGAATTAATAAATAAATTTTTTTATGGAAAACCTTTCTACATATATTTCATAATTTTTTAATCATTTTTGTACCCATCAACCCAAATTCTAGGTTATAATTGTTATATTTTAATAGTATATCATAGTTCGTTGTAAGTTTTGTCTTGCATATACCACACGCTATCGAATGTAATATTATCTAAATAAAATACATTATAAAATCTTAGGTTGTTAAAATTTAACCCATGATTAAGTATTAAGAAATTAACACTTGTAATATATGATATTATAGAGTAATATATGTTAGGAATATGTTTTTTAAAGGATGAAATAATAATAAATGATCATTATAAATTAATTCATGATTATCTGTAAATTACTCGAAGAATGTTCATCATGGATTCCATTCTTGCAATCCATACCCATAATTTACATCAAATAAACATGGGTATCTATAAATCCTTGAAAAAAAATTATTCCACTACCTTCAATAATCTGGGAATTATTAACTTAGTATCAAATAATGTGGTTCAACATCCCCATTACGAAACATGTATAGAATAATCAAAATCACTAACATCTAGTGATTAAAATAAAAAATAAATAAATAATATATATTCAATGAATTATTATAATCAGATAATATTAAAGGTTAATATATATGAATAAGGTTCTTAAATAAGTGATTGGGATGGTTATGTTTATTAAATAGGAGGTTAAAGTGCTTTTAATGAAGTCAAAAGTAAAAGGTAAGGATTTTCTTTCCAGTCTCATTTTGAATACAATATTTTTATGACTAATTTTACATATGGTAAAATTTTATAAAATTTATATCGAAAACAACCTCTATATTATTATCCTATTGTTTTTCATAATTTTTTCATTACCACCTACCATTTTACTTCCCCTTTGGTTTATAATTCACCTTTAGTAATTCTTGTAATACAAACTAAACTTACCTATTCTTTTTGGTTGGGAATATTTATTCTTCATATCAATATTATTTACTTTGTTTAATGTATATAATTATATCTAATTCTATGATTGATCAAATTCGATTTCTATTATCCTTAACTTTATTTAAAAAAATTGAAAATAATATTTTTAACATTTTTTGTATGAGTTATTTTCTAATAACTTTTAATTTCTTTATAAAAGAGTGATATGGATATATTTTTAATGTTTTTCATATGAATTAATTATCCAACTATATTTATCAGTTTTTTTGAAGAAAATTACTCTCTAATTTTTTATTATTTTACAAATAAATGTATATTCCCTTTATTTTATAAAATTTTTTATTTAAATGTGTTAAAAATGTAAAGGATATTTCTTCTTCTTTCTCCAAGTAAATTTAAATTCCCTTATAAAAGTTTTTTCATCTATGTCAACATAATTTATTATTTATTATGATTTTCTAGTAATATTATATAATAAAACTATCCAAATTCTTTCTCCAGATGGATTGTGATAATTTCTTGTGGATTTTTTCATGAAAGCATTAGTATAGAAGATTTGATTTCTGATCGGTTCCCATTTTTTTCTCAATCCAACACTTCATGTAAACTCGTTCAAGAGGAAATGAATATGGGAACATAGGTATCATATGATGATAAAAATGATGAATTTGATCATGTTAAAAATATGATCTGAGATTAAAATATCCTAGTATATTAGTCGCATGGAAAAATGACCAAACTTGAGTTTTTAAAGGGATTTTATCATGAGAAAAATTTACGGATTTAGTAATAATGCGATTGATTATATCCTTAATTTTTTAAGGACTTACTACATGATGATGAATGGATTCTTGAAAATGATTACATAGTATAAAATTTTGATGAAAAATTTTGATATTTATTTAATAATATACATGTTTTATCTAAATATTTTTTTCTATTCTCGAAGAAAAATATAGAGTTGAATGAGTTCAAACAATGTGATGCATCAAGAAGAAATGATATTAAAGAAGAAACTTAATCATGTGTATAAGGAACCGACCTTAACCATAACTTATTCTAGTGTTTTTTAATGAGAATTCACATTCAAGAATCTTTTTAGTTTAGAGTTATAGAGAATTAAGACATACTCTTACAAATTAAACATGTACATTGCATGTGGACACTTATACTCAGTATCCATTTTTTCCACAAAATTAATCCCTTTAAAAAAACATGACTTCTTTTTTAGGAACATATTTAATTATTTTATCATGAAATATTCTTTTTAATTTACAATCTTAAGACCTGTGAAAAACATTTTAAAACTTGTTATGAGTACAAAAATCTCATTAATGGATTTAAATAAAGTAAATCATTATTCCAGTAAAAACATGAAAACCCATTAAAACCCCTTTTAAAAAAATCATTAGCAAGAATATAAAATTCACATAGGTTCCTTGGGACATCATTACCATATCAATCATACAATAACCCTTAAAAATGGAATAACCTTACAGGTCAACTTCTACCTCTAGAGTACTCAATGCATTGGAGAGCTATAATTGGGTTCACCCTTCATATAAGCTATATTGGGATCACTTGTCTTTCATGAGCTATAATGGGGATTAACCCTTCGTATAATCTATATTAGGCTCACCCATGTGATGTAAGGGGGATAAAACCTTTGTATATAATGTCCAAGGACCAAATAATGATTAAAACCTTTAAATCTCTTTTAAACTCATGTGTAAAATACTTCTAGATATCAAAAACCTTTTTTCATGAAAAAATAACTCTAAAATCTAAAAACTATGAAAAATTAAATCATAATTAAATCAATAAATTTAGTTAATGTCTTATATGTTAAAAAAAATTCCAAGTTATTGAAATAATCAATCCATTTTTAAAACCCATTTAAAACATTTAAAAAAGAAATTTTTGAATCAAAGTTTCCCATAACACTCTGAAAATTTTTAAAGAAATTAAAAAATTAACATTTTAAAACATTCAGTTCCATATAAATAAATCTATAAAACCATTTTTAAATCATGTACATGAATGGGAAATTTTTATAGGAATAAATCCTTAAAACATTTAAAATTATGTTTTAGTTAAAAAGTCTCTTACCACTTGAGAAACACTTGAATAAATATTATTAAAGAATTCCATCAAAAAAAATTTAAATATCATGAAAATATATTAATTCATTATATAACATGTCAAAAGGGTTTTATATAAGACAATAAAGGTGCATAACATCAAGATATGCCTCAATGAAAGGAGATTGAGACGAAGTCCCTTACCATGAGTCTGATTCATCACATATGTCCTCTAATTTTCTAAATAATAAACTTATGTTAATTATTTAATTTCTTGGGAATATTTTTCAAGTTTATTATTCCTTTTATATAACTTAATATCATGTTATAACAATTACTTAATTATTAAAGTTCATGTCATATGTTTTGATGATATTCGATACTTGAGTCCAAAATGAAATTGGTATGATGTCAATTGTCAAAGTGGTCAAAATTACCTAATCTACAAAATAATATTCCTGAAATAATAATCAATTTTATACATTTATTATAATTTTAAATCAAACCATTACATATGGATATTAAAAATTAATTGTGTTAAAATCATAGAGACGGTAAGCCGGTATGCATGAGTAACGTTTCTATCTTTTAATGATCATGATGGAAAAAAGGTAAGTATTATTTTATATTTCCAAAATTATCATAATATAATTAATATAATATTAATATTTTAAATATAATTATATATATCATCTATGTAAATTTGTGATGAAAAACGAATCACATCGCTTCGTGGAGGTGATAGTTCACATGTACGCATGAACGACATTATCATTTTTACGTGCATGGTAAGGTAAGAAAAAATGATATATTATCCTATTATAATGATAAATATGTCATTTATATCATTTATAAATATTAATTCCATAATTATAACTATTCTAGATAGATGGTGATGGAAAAATAATTATATCGGTTCGTGAGGTGGTAGTCTGTTGTACACACAAATGATTAATTATTTTCCCATTTAATGGAAACGGAGATAGATTTAGGTGATTATATTAACATAATAACATATAAGTATATTTAGGATACTGGAGTTATAATTTCATCATGGTTTAAGAATATTTTAAGGATTTGGAAGAAGAAATAAAATAAAAATGCTTAATTAAAAATGATACCTCTTCTTCGAATGATCTCCTTTTATTAACACCTTAACACCTCTAAGGAGGGTATTCTTTATAAAATAAGGCCTCTATAATGTGGTTAGGGCTTCTATAAATAGATTTGGATAGATCTTGGTGGAACCAAATATGTTTTTAAGTATGAATAAAAGAGAAGAATGGGTTCTCTTTTATAGGAGGGGGAGGGGCACTCTTGGAATTATTCAAATTATTAAATTAATATAAATTAATTTTTCAAACCAAATAGATCCAAAATTATTTATTTACAATATATGATAATTTTTTGTTGAATAAATTTCATAAAATTAAAATTATATAAGTTTTTTCTATTTTTTAATCCTTATTTTTTTTGTTTTAACCCTTATTAATTCTTACCATAATATCCTGTAATTTACAATTTTAGGGTTAATATATTTACTATAAAATGTCAAAACACCACTAAATGAGTAATTTATGACATTTTATGACTTAAGACAATAATTTTAACTAAATTTATATTTCTATAAATTTTATATATTTTAATAAAATATTATTTATTTTAAAATATCAATAGTGTCAATTTTGACACTATTCATTATTTGACTTTTGAAAAATATCATAACAACTTGATATCTTCAAAAAAAAATATTAACTCATTCCTAAAATATAAAATTAATCCAAAAATTTATTTTATGACATCAATTATATCATATTATATTTATTGTAATATTTTTAATATCATTTATTTGATTATTTCATTAATTAAGAAATTATTGCATCATCATTGTGTCACCATTTAATTTGATTATTTATTTCCTAAAAATTATAAATAAATTACCATGATTTATTTAAACATTTAATATTTCTAAATAATATTTATATTCAAACATATCCTTTATATAACCCCATATTAAAAATATTTTACTTGTTAAAAACAAGAGTGTGACAAAACTGACTTTTCTTTGAATATAATAATATAAATTTCATGCTCACTCCAAAGTAGCTTCGAAATGATATAAATTTAACCAAGTATTATTTTGGTCCAAATAAACTCATAAAATTAAGTTAGTACAAGTTTTAGGGTAATTTTATAATATTTATAATATTATTTTTACCTTTAATTACCCGATTTACGCCTAATTGTGGTTATAAAAAATATTACTAAAGTCACTCTTCATAAGGTCCAAAAATAAAATATACATATCTAAATAATTTATACCTTTATATTAAACATAAGGAATAAATATTTCCAAATTAAAAACATAGAATTTTTAGAAATTAATTAAAAATTAATTGTGTTGATGGGATAAGAAAATGGGTTTTTAAAATAAAATGTTCAAAAATTCACAAAGTTTTTATATCCAATTTCAATGTGAAATTGATTAAAATGACATAAATTATATTAACCGATAAAAAATTTATCTAATTATACTTTAAAACCATTAGAAAATATAATTTAACACTATAAATAAATTTGATGAAAAAGTAGTTGTCAATTAAATTGCATTATTTTTTTCACAATTCATCAAAACATGAAACTTATCAGAAAAATAGAAAACATTCAATGAAAGTAAATTTTTATACACTAATTTAAAATAATTTGTTTATTTTTTTAAAATAATACTTATAAAAGTGTCAAAAACTAGATTTAAAACAAGTGTTCCATCAAAAGGTGGCAAAAGTGTCTTTTTTGAAAAATACTTCTTTTATTCATAAAATTGGATCTATTCTTGTATCATGTCTAGAAAATATATGAGATGAATATTAAAAATTAAATTAAATATATTATATATATATTTCATTAATATAATCTAACAAGTGTGATTTATTAAATTATTGGTACAAAACACACTTGTGCACACTTAAATAGTTTTTCAAAAAAACATTTCCTTTTATTTTAAAAATTGTTTTAAATTCATTTATAATTAATTGGTCACAAAATAATTAATTATATGTGTGTGTGTGTGTGTCTAAACTATAATTCCCACCATTCTAACATTTGTGTGATAACTTCCATATTAAATAATAATATTTAGTTGTTCACGTAAGATCGATGTGGTGTATCATGTATGCTTTTGAACATAGAGCCTCTCACAACCTCTGAAGGCGGATTGGTGATGAATTATGTTGGTTGTAGGAGATTTATCCTATGAATATCACTATTAAATGGGTTAATGTATCTAATAGTGATAAGGATAATGATAGAGGTGTTTCAAGACCTTCTCACAATGATATTGTTCAAGGTGATCGGACTAAGAAGTCTGAAAGTGAAGGAGCTTTGACTGCTCCACCA
Source organism: Viscum album (assembly GCA_963277665.1). Taxonomy (NCBI): domain Eukaryota; kingdom Viridiplantae; phylum Streptophyta; class Magnoliopsida; order Santalales; family Viscaceae; genus Viscum; species Viscum album. Next base: position 537,799,156 of record OY728165.1, read on the forward strand.
AAGAGGATGACAAGAAAGGTCTATTATTACTTTCCAATACCGGTATCCACCAAGTCCTCATCCAGGAAGGAAAAAAGGGGATGCCCTTGACTCTAAAAAGAGTTGTGTGAGCAAGTAATCAAGTAAGGATCAACTCTATGTGGAGTAGCTGAAGCTCATAAGGAAGTATGTCAAGGTTTTGAATCCATATGATATGAACTCAGAGTGGTAATCGGCTACTAAGAAGGATGCACTATATTATGGTTATGGTGAGGATTATGATTACTATGATATGTAGTTTCTCTTTTCTGGTTAGAACTAATGTTTGGATGTGGATGATCTGTATATCTGTACTCTATTTCCTTGCCTTCTATACTTTTATTTTATTCTAATAAAGGGTCATAGGTCTTCCTATGATTGATCTTTCTTGGTAATCCACAAAATATTAACTATATATTTCTCTTATAGTGAAACATTAACCAAAAACAAAATATTTAGTATAATATAATATAATTCCCCAAAAAGAATAAACATTTATATAATGAAAAAAATACTTTTAATATTAAAAATTAAATAGTGATACCCAAATTTCAACTTATATCATTATAAAAACTATCCTTAAAGTTCCTCAAAAATATTCTACACTTAGATTGAAACCCCAAATCTTGAAGTATTTGATCACATAGTCTTCCAAATAACATCAATCACTCTTAATGTATTATACCAAAAATTTAATTGCCTAAATCGCGTAATCTTCCAGATTTTATAACCATTTCCAAAAATAACATGAATCGCCATAAGTCCATAATAAAAAAATATTTGAATCTAAAATAAAATTCAACATTTATTTCTAATAATATTCTATTTAAATTAATCTTATAGGATTCCAAAAATAGAGAACATATTCTGAAATAACCTTAATCACTTAATCTCCAAATCATTTTCCATTCCCAAGGTTATTTTTTTGATAAAACAAATGTGCCTAAAATCAAAATAACCTTTATCCATTAAATATTTTAACTTAAAAAATTCATGATAACCAGGACTTCATGTAGTCTAGTAGTAGGCATTTCACCCTTATCACCCTTTGATTGTAGTTTTTAACCCCAAAGCCTTTTCGAACATGACGGGTTGTCCTTTTTCTAAAACAATATTAATATTATCCAAAAAAGGTGATAATCATCCTAAAAATAACCTAAATATATTCAACATTAAAAAAAAATTTAACCACAAAGGTTATCACAAATATTTAATCTTTTATTCCTAATAATATAAATACAAATAATTACCTCAAATTTAATGATCATATAATCCCTAATGGTTATCCATACCTTCAAACATATTTCCATAAAATGAAAAGTAATTATTACTTAAATAAATTTTTCACACATACTAAACCAATGGGTTGTGTTCCCTAATCTATGTTTTCCTAAATATAGTTCCCAAGGTTGCTACTAAACATCCTTTGATACCAACTATAAGGACCCAAACTTAAACATAACTTATTCTAGTGTTTTTGAACTAGAATTCATATTCGAGTATATTTTCAGTTTAGAGTTTTAGATAATTAGGAAAAACTCTTAAAAAGTATACATGTACATTACAAGTAGAAACTTATACTCAATGTCTATTTTTTCAATCAAAGTAAACCCTTTTAAAAAAACATGAATTCTTTTTTAGAAAAATATTTAATTATTTCATCATGACATCTTTGTTTCCCTTACCAATCATAAGACCTATAAAAAACATTTTTAAACTTTGGATGATCACAAAAAAGCTTAGTAAGGGACATAAAGAATGTAAATTTTTAGTCCAATGAAAACATGAAAACACATTAAAAACATATTCTTACAAACTCATTAACAAGCACAAAAAATCAAATAGGTGCCTTGGTACCATATCACTATTGCATTCACCCTTACAAATACAATAACAACATGGTTAACTTATTCCTCTGGATTACCCATTTCATTAGAGAGTTATAATAGGGATCACCCTTTGTATAAGCTATATCGGGTTCACCCGTCTTTCATGAGCTATAATGAGGTGATAATCCTTTATATGAGCTATATCAGGATCATACATTATCTATAATGGGGCTCAAACCTTCATATATAATTTCCACATACCAAATCATGAATACAACCCTTGAAAACTCTTTGAAACCCATGTGTAAAACACTTTTAGATAGCAAAATACCTTTTTTATGTAAAAATCGCTTTAAAATCTAAAAAAATTGCACATAAAAAAACTACGTTATTTGGAAATAAATCTGAAAATTTATAAATGAAACATTAAATAATTAAAGTTTCATGAAAATAGTAAATTACGTTCAAGCTATATATGTTAAAAAAACATTCTAAATTATTGAAATAATCAATCCATTTTTAAAACCCATTTAAAAAGTTTAAAAAAGATATTTTTGAATCAGTGTCCCATGCCACTTTGAATTTTTTTAAATAAATCAGAAAATTAAAATTTTAAAACATTCATGTCCATATAAATAAATCCATAAAATCATTTTTAAATCATTTACATGAATGATAACGATTTATAAGAATAAATCCTTAAAACGTTTAAAATGATGTTTTAGTTAAAGAGACTCTTAACACTTGAGAAACACTTGAATAAAAATTATTAAAGAATAACATTAAAAAACTTTAAATATAATTATAATATATTAATCCATGATATAACGTGTCAAAAGGGTTGTATATACACTTTATAGGATATAAAGGTGCATAACATCAAGATATGCCTCAATAAAAGGAGATTGAGATGAAGTACCTTACCTTGAGTCTGATTCATCATGTATGCCCTTTATTTCTTGAATAAAAAAACATATATTAATTATTTAAATCCTTGATAACCTTTTAAATGTTTATTATTCCTTTTATATCAATTAATATCATGTAATAAAAATTACTTAATTATTAAAGTTCATGTCAGATGTTTTGACGATATTTGGTACTTGAGTCCAAAATGAAATTAGTATCTTATCAATAGTCAAAGGGGTCATAATTCCATCATCTAAAAAATAATATTAATTAAATAATAATCACCTTTATACATCAATTATACTTTTAAATCAAACCATTACATATGGATTTGAAAAATTAACTACGTTACAATAATGGAGGCGGTAAGTCGTACGTACGCATGAGTAACGTTCCCATTTTTCAATGGTCATTATGGAAAAAAAGGTAAGTATTATTTTAACTTTACAAAATTATAATAATGACATTAATATAATATTAATATTTTAAATATAATTATATATATCATTCATGTGATGTGGTGATGAAAAATGAATCACATCACTTTGTGGAGGTGATAGTTCACACGTACAAACGAATGACATTATCATTTTTATGTGCATAGAAAGGTAATAAAAAATGATATATTATCCTCTTATAATTATAAATATTTCATTTATATCATATATAAACACTAATTACATCATTAAAACCAGTATTGAGAGATAGTGATGGAAAACGAATTATATCAGTTCGCGAGGTGGTAGTTCGTCGTACGCACGAACGGTTAATTATTTTCTCATTTGATGAAAATGAAGATTTATTTAGGTGTTGATATTAACATAATAAAATCTAATTATATTTAGGAAACATTATTTATTATTTCATCATGTTTTAAGTAGATTTTAAGGATGTGAAAGAAGAAATAAAATAGAAATACTTAATTAAAAATGATACCTCTTCTTTGGACGATCTCCTTTGATTAACACTTTAACACCTCTAAGGAGGTTATGATACCTAAAATAAGTCATGTATAATTTGGGTATAGATTATAGTGAGGTATTTTGTAAGGTATTATCCAAACCAAAGAGATTTTTAAGTTTGAAGAAAACAAAAGAATGGGTGCCCTTTTATAATATAGGAGAGGGGCACTCTTGAAATTCTTTAAAATATTAAATTAATATAAATTAATTTTATAATAAAAATGGATTGAAACTGATTTATTTAAAATTTATAATGATTTTTGGGTTAATCTCCTTCATAAAATTAAAATTAGATAATTTTTGCCTATTTTTTAATCCTCATCTTTTTGTTTTAACCCTTATTAATTCTTACCATGATATCATATAATTTACGATTTGAGGGTTAATATATTTATTATAAAAATCCAGATGACTACTAAATGAGTCATTGATAAAATTTTATGAATTATTAAAATCATTTGGACTAAATTTAAATTTTTATAAATTTTATATCATTTAATAAAATATTATTTATTTTAAAATATCAATAATGTCAATTATGAATCTATTTGTTATTTGACTTTTTTAAAATATCATAAAAACTTTATATATTGAAAAAAAATATTAACTCATTCCTAGAATTTTTAATTAATCCATAAAAAAATTTATGACATCAATTATAATATATTATTTTTATTTTAATATTTTTAATATCATTTATTTGATTCTTTCATTAATTAAGCAATTATTGTATCATCATTATGTCGCCATTTAATTTAATTATTTATTTCCTAAAAATTATAAATAAATTACCATGTTATACTTAAACATTTTAAATTTCTAAATAACATTTATAGTCTAACATATTCCTTATATAACCTCATATTAAAAATATTTTCCTTGTTTAAAACAAGATTGTGACAAAATTGACTTTTCTTTGAATATAATAATATAAATGTCATTATCACGCCCAAGTGGATTAAAAAACATATAAATTATACCCAGAGATAATTTTTGTATTAAAAAATCATAAAATAAATTTCAGAAAAGTGTTTGGGTAATTTTATAATATTTAGAATATTATTTGTATCTTTAAATTCCCGATTTACCCTTAACCCTGGTAATAAAAAATATTACTAAAGTTATTATTCATATTTTACAAGAATAAGTGGGAACTATTTACATAATTTTTACCTTATGATTAAAAATATTGAATCCAATTTTTTAAATTTAAAACATAGAATCGGAATAAATTAATTAAAAACTAATATTGTTGACGAAACGAGAAAATGAGTTTTTAAAGTAAAAACATTCAAAAGTTCACAAAGTTTTTATATCCAATTTCAATGTAAAATTGATTCCAATGACATAAATTGGATTAAATAATAAAATATTTATCTAATTATAATTTAAAACCATTCAAAAAGATAATTTAACACTATAAATAAATTTAATGAAAAAGTAGTTTTCAATTAAAATGAATTATTTATTAATTATTCATCAAAACATGAAACTTATCAGAAAAATACAAAAATTAAACCAAAGTAAATTTTGATACTCCAATTTAAAATAATATATATTTTTTTCAAATATAACTTATAAAAGTGTTAAAAACTATATTTAAAACAAGTTCACCATCAAAAGGTGATAAAATTTCTTTTTTGAAAAATACTTCTTTTATTCGTAAAATTGGATTTGTTCTTATATAATGTCTATAAAACACATAAGATGAATATTAATAATTTAATTAAATATTATATATATATATATATCATTAATATAATCCAACAAGAGTGATTTATTAATTAATTGGTTTAAAACACACTTAAATGATTTTTCAAAAAAACATTTCTTTTCATTTTAAAAAAGGGTTTTACATTCATTTATAATTAATTAGTCACTAAATAATTAATTATATATATATTTTTAAACCATAATACTCTCCATTCTAACATCTATGTGATAACTTTCATATTGAATAATAATATTTAGTTGTTCGATTAAGCTTGATGTGGTGTATCATATATGTTATCAAACATAGAGTTTCTTTCTTAAAAAACTCAAGATGTTACAATGTGTGATAGAGAAATTGATTTGGAACTTTCCTATTATTCCTAGAATTTATAAACATTTTATTTCATAAGAAATGGAAATAAATATAATATGGCATAATGATGAAATAAATAAGGATAATGATGGTATAGTCTATCCTATAGATGGGTTTCCATGGAAGAAGTTTGATAGGAAACATCCTGATTTTTGCAACTTACCCATAGAATGTTAGATTAGGATTATCATGTGATAGTTTCAACCCATCTCTCCATATTCATGTTGCACATAGAACTTGACCTCTTTCTGTTCATATTTATACTTGTATTTTATGGATGTGTATGAAAAATAAATTTACTATGATTAGTATAATTATTTCAAGACATAGTGATCCTAAAAAAGGTATTGACATATACTTGTAACCATTAATATATGAGTTGAAGAAGATTTGGAACATTGGTGTGAAAATATATAATGCATTTAAAAATAATTACTCTATGTGTTTTGAATCATTATTATGAATAATAAACGATTCCACTACTTAAAAAATGATTTCTTGTTAGAGTAAAAAAAGGAAATTATCCTTCCCTATTTGTATGAAAAATACACATTCTAGGAGATTAAATTTTTGGTGAAATTTTAACTTCACTGTAAATTGATAATTTATATAAATGTATCATATATATGGGAAAAATTAGATGCATTTTCATAATTCCATATAGAAATATATATTTACCTAATGAATGTTAGGGTATGATATCCTTAAAGAACTTGATGGATTTAATTATGCTCTTGGGAAGAGTCAATAAAATTCTATAAATCAAAAGAATATTCCTTCAAATTCTAAAAATAATTGTAAGAAGAAAAGTATAAACTTTGAGTTGATGTATTGGTCATAGAATTTTTTGTTTCATTCCGAAGACATAATAAATATAGAGAAAAATGTTTATGAAATATTACTTTCAATGATTTTAAATGTAAATAGAAAAACAAAAGATGATTTTATCTTACCTCATGATTTATTAGATTCAGTTATAAAACCAAGAATTCATTCTGAGTTAATTATTTAGAATTAGTGGAAAGTCCCTTTTACTTGTTTTTTGATGAAAAATATAGAGAAAAAAATTCCTTAAAGTTATGGAAATTTTAAATGTTCTAGATGGTTATTTAAATAACGTTTTTAAATGGTTGAATACATAATATGTGAAACTAAAATCCCTTAAAACCCATGAATATTGTTTCATGTTTTATGATTTTATATTATTTTTCATTCAACGTTCAATACCACATAATCTCAAGGTCACCATGATTAGGTTATGTCACTTTTATTGAGTCTTTTGTGCTAAAATACTGAATAAATGTGTTATTAAGAAAATTAAGAAAGATTCACCAATAATTTTTCTGATTTGGAAAAAAATACCTTTTTTTATATGTATGTTATATCTTAATGTGCATCTCCCACCTAAATTATTTTTAGTGTTCCCCTTTCTAGTCACTCGATGTATCCAACTAAAATAATGATGCTTATATTGTAATATTATGTGAGAAATAATAATCAACCTAAAGGATCTATTATTAAAGGTTATTTAGTATAGGAATGAATGGATTCTTATTCAATATACTTGGTTAATTTCATTATGTGGTCCAATCAAATGATGAGAATTAAAAATGAGAAATATGATCACATTGAGCCTAAATTTCCATTACTGCCCCAAATGGTGGAATATCTGAGTTATACACATTATGTACTTTGAATAGGTATGAGTGGGAATGAATCTTTATACAATATTATTCAAATATGGTGTGGTTGGTGATTACATCAAGTAAGTAAATTAGTAAAAAATTATTGTGTAATTATTTTCATAGATTTTAATATCTTAATATTTTCATATTTGCATAGAACATATGAAAATTATAAAAATAACACATCACCCTTTATCCATTAGGATGAGGGAAAAATTATACATAAAATGATTTCATGATTGGTAAAATTAAAAGGTAACATATTTCTTTTTTACAAGACCAAATCATAAATACTTGTTTAATATTTTTTTCATGTATTTTAGGTTAAAATTTTACTAATGGATGATGTATTTACTGAAATAAGGTCATTTTAGTTTGGTTTGAACAATCTAGAATGTGATTGTAAAGAAATGTTTGTCAATAGATTTAAATTCATCATAAATAATTTTACAGAAAACATGGAAACGTTGCATAATGATGTCATGATAAGCACAATAACATATTGTTATGATAGTGCATCATAAAGACAACCTCTATTTAAAAATATGTAATATTATAGGGGTTTGAGAGAATAATTTTATTATATTACTACACACATTTTCATGTCATAATGATGAAATTTATGTGTTTTGATTCAATGACATGATAAGGAATGTATATAGATTGTTGTAGATTTATAGTGATTGATATAAAATGTAAACTTTTTATAGATGAGCCTTACATTCTTGTATCACAAGTTAGAAAAGTTTTTTATGTAAATAACCCTTTAAAACCACAATTTAGTGTTATTGTTGATGTTATTCCAAGAAATTTTTTTTATGAATACATGGATGATAGTGATGTTTTAGATGAAGTTGTCGATATTCACTCAAATGTTTCATTCAATGACCTGGATAATTCAATTGTTAGAATAAACTATGAATCATAAATTGTAACAGATCATGAATATAATTAACATGTTTGTAAGTATTTAGTTTATATTATTCTAACATGATATTTATTTTTTTAAACTTTTATACATGGTACATAATTACTTTTTCTCATCTACTTGATTATTTAATTTTTATCATCTACTTGATTATTTATATTCCTCAGATTTAGGAATAATGTACATATTTATTATATAAGTTATATATAGTAATTGTTCATATATATTTTTAATTCATGATTTTGTGTTTTAGGTCAACACCTCATTTATCTTCTCAATTTATCAGTCTGACATCAACATAATTTTCCCTAAAATTATTTCCAAACTGCTTATTGATATATATTTTTCTTTCACTTAAAGTATTATTTTTAATCTAAATTTTAATTTCAACTTTATAAAAATAAACAAAACAAAAAAAATTTGTTTTTTTAATTTTTATCGAAGTATAGACCTATTCTAGTTCTTTTTAAAGCATTCCAAATAGACTCAAACTGTTTTTTTAATGATGTTTTCTAGCTTTGTTAGAGAAAAATAGATTCCTCACATTATGATAATAATTTCAATATATATCCATCATAAACTACACCAATATATAACTTATATACTAATATTACATTAAATAAAAAAATAGGTAAGACATATGAATAATAAAAGGAAGAAATTTTTATCCTAAGAAATCAGAAAAGTGTGGATATTAATATACTAATTATCTAGTTTCATATTGTTTGTATTCTTTATACATGATTATAAAATATTTTAATTCATGAAATGTTTTTAGAAGATATTTTAGCAGTATTAATTCTAATATATGTGAGAAGTAATAAATTCAAAGGTTTATAAAGTGAATAATATTAACATTCAAGAAATATACACTTGATAAAACTAAATAAAGGATAATTAAATAAGCATCATCTTGTGAAGGATTAAATTGTATTGATATTAAGGGCCATATCATTCCTAGTTCATTTGAAATTTATATAATAGTTGAAATTTTAATGAAATGGTAGTTAAAAACAATTATTTACCTCAGTTTGGAATTTAAAGTAACATATTATATTGTTGTATAATGTTTTAATTTTTCAAGTAAACAACTTATTAGAAATAAAATTAAAGTAAGAGGTAAATTTTTAGAAAATAATATGAATTTTCTTATAGTTTTTATTATTATTTAATGTTTTGTTATATTTTTAAAATTTTCAAATCACTTCTAGAATTTTCATGTTATAATTAGGCATGTGAAAATGGTCAATCCTGGCCAGTTCTAACCCTGACTAGGTTTGTCCTTACCTATAATTTCCTAAGTTTTTGGTACTATTTGGGTCTGTTTGGGTCGGTTCGTGTTGGCCCGCATAGTTCCATAAATCATGTGAGGCTCGACCCCAATATGGTCTGTTTGTTTTTATTTTTTATTAAAAAAATAAAATATTATTTTTTTATGAAATAAATATATATTTATAAATGTTATTTAATTATAATATACATAGATCCTGGACTATTTGGTCCAGGCATAGCCTTGGAATCCAAAGTTAAGGGGTTTGAGTCTCCCCAAACGTGGTTTTTCCTCAAATTTTTTTATTTTTCAGGTTAGTTTAGGCTTTTAGGTAGATCTTATGCTAAAATATTATGTATTGATCTCCACCTAGCCACCCCTCATACCAAGCCCATACCGAGCCCTGTCAGTCTTTTTCGAGTCGATCTCATTCAGGCATTGGGCCAAGTTGGGCAGGCTTTTGGGTCATCAGGCCAAATTTACACCATTAATTATAATGTCTTACGAAGTAGTTCATATAAGAAAAATGGAAAAAAACAATCACCTGACTAAAAAATATAATTGTTCTTATGATCACATTATTTATTCATTGACTATATATGATCTTTAAACAAATCATATTTATTATTGACAAAAATCACTAGGGTGGGAACTTGCATTCACTGAGGATAGGTCTAGTAGTCCAGAGTATAGGACCACCCCTATATATAGTGCCCCTAATTTTCTATTTCCCTCATAGACCATGTATTTATAGTCATTAGGATATTTTTCTTCCATTATACCTTCTCCTTATATTACTTACCCATACATGAGTGGTCCTCCTTTTTATCCATTTTCTCCTACTACCATGTAAGGTAGTCCCACTCCTATTCATCAGTATGTTCCCCTTATCCTACTTCATCTTTATATGGTAATTATCCACTATTTATGCCTCATGTATACCCATACCCTCCTACCCAAATTCAGTATCCAAAGTATACCACAAAAGACAGTCCTCTAATTGTTACCCCCTAACATGATGTGTAAGATACAGCAGCAGCAAACAGTGCTTCTGGAAAATGTTTAAAAAGTAATTAAGTGAATAATTTTTTGTTAAATTTCTATTATATATGTATACTAAATATTTATTTCTCTCTTTAATCTTGAAAAATACATGGTCATAAAAAAATCATGAAGTGAGGAATAAAAGCATAAAAATCATGGTTGAGTATAGTGAGGACATGTAAATAATTTAAAAAATAGTAAAGAATTGTGAAGTTTCTTGGGGATACTCACTAAACATGGTAATATTATTCTAGTTTAATAAATTTAGTGTCTAAAATTCTGATAATAAATAAAATAAAATTCTTAGGTTGAAATATGGGTAATATATTTTTTAAAATTTATTTGAAATTTCTTTACAAAGTATTATTGACAATATTGTTTTAATATCCAACTTCGATACAACTTTCTAGATGGTCAGTAATCAAATATAGCTAGGTTAATGGAATTGGGATAGATGTGGTGGGCCTACAAGTATGAATTTTAATTTGGATGGAAAAATAGAAAAGGTACTAATCTTGAGAATATATCAATTCTCAAAAACCTAATTGAAATACAAAGACCTAATTGTATACTAGAATAGTTTTTTTTAAGGTAATTTTATAAATTATACATTTAATTTTGTTTTTTCCTATTAATAACATTGAAATATTGGATAAAATCATTCATAACCTACTTATAAGGGTTATAATTCTTGGTTAGAATAACTCTCAATCCACACAAGAATATTATATGACAAGATTTGCACAACACCCTACCTTTTCATGGATGTATGATCACTACATTGGAACCATACCTAACCCACATTGTAATATGATATAACTATGATATAATTATACCCAAATTAATCATGAGTGTTCAAAATCTAGGTTGGTGCCACATCTAAACCATATGTGAATATCATGTCTTTAGTTTTTCACCTCACCAAACATGTTCATAATTATCAACCACTTGGTAAGAACCTCACCCAACCTACTCAAAAATGATATTATCTAGGTTATCATATTGATAAAACTATCCTTAGAATAGTTAGACCAATTTCTAGAAAAAAATCAGAGGAATAGTTTTTCAACATTATCGATGGAACTAAAACCTATATAATTGTATTGAATCCTGAATAGTGATCCCAATATGCTTGCTCATACCTTGGGTAAATTTTTCATTGTATCAATATAAAATGTTAAGTATAGTCACCATAATCACAAATTTGGGTGATGCCCTAACTAATCTGATCCCTTGGTAAATCTCTCATTGCTTCTTATGTGGATTATATCCTGATGTATCAGTCACTTATCCCTCAATCACTATCCACAAGAACCTCGCATGTCAATATCCTTAATATACTCAATAAGGGATATCCTATCCTAGGTTCTCCCCTCAACCTGTGATAATCATCTCTTTAGTGATGTACACCCTTAGGCTATAACTCACAAACATTAATGCCCATTTTTATAGAATATGTCTATTGTAGATAACAAATACAATGCAAAACCTTTAATTATTCCTTACTCATACTAGTAAAATAACACCATTAGTCCATTTCTTTAACCCATATTCTATTTACATATCTCCTATAGTATAGTAATATAGCAATAATATTCACCAGTAACTTATCACATACTCTAACCCCCAAAAAAGTGATCATTGGGTGGTTAACTCACCACTCCACCCTCGGTAGAACACCCTTTAAAAATTAACCAGGTCTTATATAAGGCCACCCTTAATAAATCTGACTTAGCCTATTAATTATCCCTCTTTCATAACTCAAATATTTTAAAATTTTTAAAGCAAACAAATAAAAAACTCACCCATATCCCATAACTCTGAAATGAGTATCACAACACCTCATAAAAGACCTCACTAGGACACTCAAGTCATTACACAAAGTTGGACACCCTCTGTGGTGTCCCTTGATCTTTAACCCAATCTCATCATCTATTATAAACTATTGGTAAATCCCCATGTGAACATACATGAGATAATTTTCATAGCCCTAATATTACATACCTATATTCCCATAATCACACTAGCTACCTCGACTCTCACTTAGGTCTATTTTATTAACTTATCCCCCTATTACACATCATGAAACACATTCATTTACTTATAAACTCTCGAGGATCAAGGAACCCTAAAGGAGGGTTTGAAACCAATAAAACCCTAATAAAACTAAATCAAATCAAATGAAAACAACAACATTGTGATTTTTTCATTCAAATAACATTTCTTCCTCTATGAAACATCTCCTGTAATTCTATTTTCAATTCCTAAATTTGTACCTAGGTAGGTTAAAAAAATTAATAAATTCTTATAGTTTTATTTACTATAAATTGAGAAGTCCAAACAATTTCATTCCATAAAAACTAATTTTAATCACTTTAAAAATAATTTAATAATTTAAATCAAGAAACGACCAACTTCAAACCTTACATTAAAATATTCCATTGCATGATCAAAATAATTTAATTAAAGAATTTATAGAATCATTACACATAGAAGTGTCACTTTTTAAAAACATTATACATTGAAATCATTAAATTTATATGTAAATATGAAAACTATAATGGAATACTCATTAACCACTTGTGAAAATTTAAAAGAAGACAAAAAGAATGAGAACCACTTAAACATTTATATTACAATGGGTTCAAAAAACAATAATTGTATGATTATAAGATAATTTAAATCTTTAAATAATTGAGAATTTTTAAAGTAATTAAATAATAAAAGAAATGTAACATAATCCCAAATACCCTCTACTTTAGGTTTTTTCTAAAAATGTTCTTCGATTATACATCCACTGTTTACACAATAAATTCATAAAAAACCATTATCCCTCTAAACTATAACCCATTCAAACTAAATACTACTAAAAAAATTCAGATAATAATGTTAGAAATAACATTTCCAAATCCATGTAATTAACACAATCATAATTATTATAAAATAAATGACAAACATTATAAAATAGATCACGGTATAGTAATCCCACTAATATAAATACATAATTTCAATACTCATTCATTAAAACACACATTCTTTAAAATTCATACTTTCAATCTAGTTTTCTCTAAAAATAAATCATATTACAATAGTCCCAATACTATAAATACATACCTTCAAATCCCATTCATTACAACACCTATTCTTTAAAATGCATACTTTTAGTATATTTTTCTCTAAAAATATATAATAGTACAATAATCCAAAAATAAAAAATATTGAATAGGAACTCAAAATAACATATCCTTTATTAGAAACAAACAAAAATAGAATAGAAACTGAATAGTAATTAAATAGAACAAAACAAAATGGGATCTGAACAAATATAATAAGAAATAAACAAAACTAAAAAAGAATAGGAACAAGCCAAACAAAATAAGAACTGAAAAAAAATAGCATCTCTTTTATTAAAAACAAAATAGTATCTTATTTATTGAAAAGAAAAACAAATAGAATAGATCATAATACATAAAACTCAAAATAACATGTCCTTTATTGAAATTAAACCAAATAGAATATGAACTGAATAAAACCAAAACTAATATGAATTTATTAAACTAAATTGAATTTTATTATTCATTTTTATTTTTAAAATATATTTCTTATATCTATTAAAATAATTTTTAATAATGGTAAAAAATAGAGTTCACTTGTTCTTTTATCCATTGGGTGGTGGTGACTCTTTGGATTAATTAGAATATAAGGTGTTAATTTCATAGTATATTATAAATAATTAATTCGTTTCTTAATTTAATTTAATTTTTTTTCTTACGAGTGTGTTTGGTATTATAATTTTTTGCAAACTAGCTTATTTTATTTATATATCAAAATCATTTAATTTTAAAATTTAAATGGTGTTGTTTTATTAATTGTGATTTTTTAAAATTCTAGTATATTTATTTTACTAATACTAATCATCATAAAGGAACACAAAAAAATTGCACTATGAAATATATTCAAACATTAGGGAACACTTGGATGCCAGATCATGAATAGTCCTAGGTAATATATCATTTAACTTTGAATATATATTTATTTTTTTCATTAATTTATTCTTAATTTTCATAAAAAAAACATTCATTGAATATTGAAGGATGTGTTCCTTAATCATTATTTTTTTTATAGTAAAAAAATAAATATGGAAGCACTATGAATCGGAAAGAACAGGTCAAAATTGTAACACTGAATTTACATTTTTAGTTTGTTTATATTTTCTAAGTTATATTTATATTTTATATTATTTATCTTTTTTTCTAATTGAATTGTGAAACCCTTTTATAGGATTCTCTATAAGCTCTAACATATAAGGAAGAAGATATATTTGGACAAAATGATCATTTATATTAGGTCCTAGGTGACGAGTATCATGTTATAGTTCATTATAAACCAAGAAATAAAATTATGTTTTCAAGATATTGGTCTTCAAGTACTGAATCTTCAGCAACACTATAGGTATGGTTATACAAAAACAGTTAATTTCCTCCATCAACACAGTAAATAAACAAGTTTGAAAAGAGTCATGACATAAATAAAAAAGGAAAAATGACCAACTATTTAATGTAATATCAGTTATATGGTATTCACTTCTACCAAACGGTGCTACAAAAGTGGGTGGTTTTTTATTGAATTTTCACACAATTTATGAGGATAGAGATGATAATGCTGTTTTTTTATGATTCTAGTGGAGAGGATGAGGATGATGGTGAGGATGTTGGTGGTGGTGGTGGTGATGCTGGTGGCACCCATGCTAATGTTGATGGAAATGTTATTGATATTGGAATCGATGTTGATGTCATTGATGAGGGTTTGTTTCATTTCCCCCTCCCTCCAAAGATACCGTAATGAAGGAAGAGAGATAATGACCCCTGAGTCCCACCTCCAGTAGGCCCTAGATTGGGGAATAGCACCAAGGGTATGAAAATATCATAAATGGGAGGCATTACCCTCTATAATAAAATTGGATTGGGAGATAGAATAAATCAACCATAAGAAACTCCCTAAAATAATATAAAAAATAAAACCAAACCCATCCCATAATGCATGTATAAACAAAAAAGATAAAAATAAAAGTCTTCGAATGAAAGTTACAAAATAAATGTTAAGGAAGCAAAGCAAAAAAAATCCAAATTTATGAGCTAGTAATGTCTAACAAAGTCCATGATGTCCTCCTAAAAAACCTTAAAATAGTTTTCTATACACATAGTGAGCATACAAGTATACTCGGTAGAAAAACCAAAGTCTTTAATACACATGTGAAAGTAGAATACTAATGAAATCATGAGGAAATAGTAGAATCAATAACACCTAAATAGGTTAACTAACCAAAACCCAACCTCAACATGGCTTGCTCACCAAATAACACATCAAAGTATATTTTTATAATATGAATCATATTAATGATAGGTACCTCGCACCGCTTTCCCATTTATTTTTCTATCTCACACCCCAATGTTGTATTCCCTGACACTCCCACCCCTTCTGAATAACACCACATCACATCACATCCCATCCACAGATACTAGGGTCATCACATCATATGACATCTTACCCATAAACACCTAGTCTATCACATCACATCACATTTCATAACCATTGTAGTGGGGTATCATGACCATAAAGGGAATCAACCTCACTCCCTCCTCCCAACATGCATGACCCCCAGCATAATCAATCTCATCACATATTTCCCAAAGACACCTAGGCCACCACATCTCATAACATCACTTATAGATAGTGGCACTTTTTACTTCTAGCCATCACAACCCATGCATATCACCAATTCCTAGAAGAGGAAGTGTGGAAGAGTGGCTAGTCATCCATCTATCTTCCCACTAGGATTTTGGGAAAAACACTCCCAAAACATTTGATGTCAGCACATGGTCCTCAATAAGGGTGGGAAGCATGTAGAAAATCACAAGGAAATACAATGTATATATAATATCATAAAACAAAACCCCAACCTATGTGTTTATAACAAGAGCACCAACCAATTCACAAAATTACCACTTTCAGTGCCACCCAGAAAATCACTACACAAAATAAACAAGACACAAGCCACTAACCACATTTTATTTCAAATAATTCATTTTCTAAATTTTCCATTTACTAACCAATTCCATTCATTAAGCCTGTTTATTTATCCAGTCCATTATTTCACATATAATCATCAACCTCTTAAACCACACTTCTCGATTCAATTCAATATTTCATTATCCATTTCAACCCATGTTATATCAATTTAACATTATCATTTAATTTCATTACTACCCTATCATTTATCACAACACAACATATTCCCATCTCATCATCCTCATATAATAACCACATATCACACAAACATAATATTTTACAGATTTAGGAAAAAGGAAATTTTATCACATTCCACTTATTTATTTAAGTGAATTCTCACACAAGCCATAAATCCTAGGGAAACCGCTTTATTAACCAAACATAAGTGATTAACCAATTTCATTTATAAATTGATGTCAAACAATTACACTTGTCAAGATTTTCCAACACATATCAAAATAGTACAAACAGAGGCTTCCAACAACCGTGATTTTCGGCGATTTATGACACATGCATAATCCTTTAAACAATATTATAACACAAGAAAAAACATGTTAAAGCTTAATTTTTATGTAAAACAATAATAATTAAATTCAAGTGATTATCACTTTCTATCTCCATGATAATCTTTCAATTATCTAAATTAACACAACATTTGATAATAACAATAATAATTATTTATGTATACGATAATAATTTATATGGAAATAATTATCTAAAAAATGAAAAAATCATATAAAATATAGGTAAAATTATTCATTCCCCCATCAATTCCAATTAACCAATTATTTATCTTTATTAAACTGATGCAGTTATCTCTGTAAGGACTGAGCCTTATTACATTACATAATCTTGAATTTAGTTAAGAAATCACTTCCTTTCACATTGAGGATATGTTAAAGTTTAGAGATTCAGAGAATTGGTACATAATACATTAATAACATTACACATTAATAAATAGTGGATACCATAAAAACAGTATTCATTTCTTCCAAAATATAAAACTTTTCAAATATAACATGATTTTCTTGAAAATTATTCAATCATTTAACTTGGATTCCTTATTTGTCCTAAACATCGTTATAACCTGTGAAAATAATTTAAAAAATTAGGAAGAGCAAAAAAATCTTAGTAAGGTATATGAAAATAAGGAAAGAACATATTATTCCATGAATACTTTTAACATATGAAATCATTTTTAAAAGACATACTTGTCACCCATATATACATACTTTGTGAAACATGATATTTACACAAGATCCCCAAAAAACATAAGAAAATAAATAGAACCATAAAGGTATATTTGATAATTAATTACATAATATTGTAACCCTCTTGTCTACCTTATAATTTGTAACACTCATAGGTACCTTACAATTTGTGTAACCATCGCAGTTACACTTGGAGTGACCATACGGTTGTCATACAACTTACACATACCCAATTAATTGGAGGTATATATAGGTCACACCCTTTATCATAAATAATTTTCAAGAACTATAACATAATCATACAACATTAATAATTACATAAAAACATTTATTTTGAATTTTGTAAAACAGAATTTTAAAAGAGGGTTTTAAAAGAAAATACCCTTACATAAATCATATAATTGAAGTGAAAATTAATAGAGTTTATGTAATATGTATATATACTATAAATAAACATAATTAAACATAATATAAACAAAACCAATCATAAAAACAATTTTAATACCACATAAATAATGAATTAGAAGTTTAATCCAAAGAATGGAAATCGGGTTAAGAATTCCCTTACCTTGGGTTAATCTTACTTAAAAATTGTTTAAAACTCATATATAATGGTTAAAATAGTGTTATTAGTATTTTAAAGAAACATGTTCATGTTTATAACATTTTATATGATCATTTCATAACCTCATTTTACCCTTTAATTATTAGTATTTTGTTCCTTCCATTGTTTTTTGGTGCGTTCTTTACGTGATTTCCATGATCGGTTCATGATGGATATTCTTGTCTATTAGAGGTGAAACTATAGAATTTAAATTTAATGGTATTTAAATACTTATAGTACCATAAATTATACCATTTATCATTTGAATTATTACATAATTATGATTCATAAGTTAAAACATTATAGATATTTGTTTAGGTCATTCTGGAAATTCTTCGATCATAATGAACTCATTTTGTTTCATAAATTAATAACATCAGTAAAAAAAGATTCCAGAACCTTATATGATATATAATAAATAAATTATAATCTGGTTAAACCATAAAAATGGTTTCATGATCAGTCTTGAAGGAAGTAAAATAAATTGAAATCACATTGTCCACGATATCGGTAAATCGACACATCACAGACGGTGTTTTAATTTCTTGAATAAGTGGGAGTGGAGAAGAAGTATAATGGTAAATCTTCCATAAACAAGATTAAATAAATAATATTTAAGATAATGTATCATTAATTCCTCTTGGATAATGTGAGGTAAGAAAATAAAGGAACTCAAAATAAAAGAAAATTTAAGAAATCTCTTGCGAAAATTCGACAGCCTAATGGTGTCATTTAAAATTTCATAAAATATTTTGATGAGAGAAAAGGGGTATCTCATAATTCTTAAATAATATGGGTAGTAATGAGATATATAATTAAATATCCCAACATAAGACAAAGTAAATTAAAAATAATAACATAAAATGAAAGCTTGAAAAAGAGAAGGGCGGTGGATTCCCTTACCTTGATGAGTAACACCTAAAACATGAAGTTTGGGACCCTGGGGGATTGAGGAAAAATTGGTAGGACTAATATGGAGCTAAAAGGACTATAGAATTGTTGAGGATGAATTTTTAATGATTGTAATGAAGGAATGGGTTGGTATTTATAGAAAAAGTGTGGGAATATTTTATTAATTTCTAAGTGACACCTCATTGGTGGTATTTGAAAAATCATGGGCTTGACCATGGTATTTTCCCATGGTATTTTCCAATTGGGACACCTCATAACATATTTTATTGTACATAATTTGACCATAATTATTACAACATTAATGATTTCATTAAACACACCGAAACACAAAGTGTATTTTTATTATTCATTGAAAATTCAATTGTTTCAGAAAAATCCCAAAAATTCACCCTAACCTTTTTTCAATGTGTAGGATTCAAAAATGAACTCCATTTATTGAAAATAATTTTCTAAATATTATAAATTTAATTTTTAAATAAAATCATAAATTATTCAAAAATAAAAATTTTAAATCTATAACTCATTTTTTAACACCTTGAAAAATTAATCAACATCTCATTATCTTATAACCATAATAAAATAAAACAATAATAAAATTTACTATTAATTTGGGTCATATTACTATTCATATTACCATTCATAATGGTAGGTTACTATTCAATAAAAAATCAAGTTGGTTCTATTAGAATTAAAATAACTTACTGATCACAATTGTATATGACTATTTTTTAAAATTAAAAACATAGAAGCTGAAAATTTATATTTAAAGTCTAATTATAAATATCTACTTAAAATAAAGTTTCATGAATTTAATTCAATTTTTAAAACCTTGGGGTGTTACATTATCCCCACCTTCTGGAAATTATGTCCTTGTAATTTTATTTACTTATTAAACAAGTGAGGGTACCTTTCCCTTATAGCATTTTCAGACTCCCATGTTGCTTCTTTAACCATGTGGTTTCTCCACAAAACCTTTACCTGGTGAATTACCTTATTCTGAAATACATGTTCCCTTTGATCAAGAATATAAACTGGTTTCTCTTCATAAGAAAGGTTCTCTTCTAGATGAACTGCTTCTGGGCTTAAGACCTGAGTTGAATCTGGAACATGCTTTCTCAACATCAAAACATGAAAAACAATGTGTACCTAAGACAAACTTGGAGGCAAAGCTACTCGGTATGAAACTGGTCCAACTTTATCCTTTATTTCAAAAGTACCAATGAACTGTGAACTTAGATTTCCTTTCTTCCCAAAACGCATCACAATTTTCCAAGGATAGATTTTAAGGAAAACATGTTCACCTACCTCAAAAGATAAGTCTTTACTTCTATTATCTGCATAACTTTTCTACCTGCTCTGAGCTATCCTCATGTGATGTTGGATCATCTTCACTTTTCAGTCACTTCCTCTACTAATTCTGGTCTCATTAACTTCTTTTCCCCGACTTCATCCAAAAAATATAGAGTTCTACATCACTTCCCATACAATTCCTCAAAAGGTTCCATATGTATACAGGAATGAAAACTATTATTATAAGAAAACTCTACTAAAGAAATTTGTTGATCCCAACTTCCCTAGTAGTCCATTGAACAAGCTCGAAGCATATCCTCCAAAGTCTGAATCGTTCATTCTGACTGGCCATCTGATTGAGGATGAAAAGTTGTACTAAAATTTAATTTCATTCTCAATGACTTCAGAAGGACCTTCTAAAAGTTATAAGCGAACCTGGGATCTCGATCAGATCAAATAGAAAGAGTAACTCCACGTAATCTAACAATCTATTTTAGGTGCAGTCTAGAAATCCGATCCAAAGACATTGTATCTCGAATAGAAAGAAAAATGTGCAGATTTTTTAAGTCGGTCAATAATAACCCAAATCACATTGTTACCTGGAGGATTCTTAGGTAGTCCCACCATGAATTCCATGGATACATTCTCTCATTTCCACTCTGGCACTGGAAATAGCTGAAGCATCCCCTTCGGTAACTGCCACTCTACTTTAACTTATTGACATGTCAAACATTTCACAATAAATTCTGGAATATCCCTTTTCATTCCATCCCACCAATAATACTCCTGAAGGTCTCTATACATCTAAGTACTTCTAGGATGAATTTAAAATAGAGAACTATGAGCTTCACACAATAAATATTTCTTCAATTGGGAATCACAAGGTACACAAAACCTTTTTCCAAATCTTAAAACACAATCTTTATCAAGGTTAAATTCTCGAAACTTACCCATTTTAACCAATTTTACCTTTTTTTTAGCTCACGTTCTTCCTTTTGCGCTAGCTTAATTATATATGATAATTTTAACTAAACTGAAACCCAAAACAAAATAGAGTTATTTCCTACACCAACAACTTCTAAGACAAAATCCATTAATTCATTAATCAAGGGATCATGTTCCAAACGTAACATGGTTAATGATACATGATGTTTTCGACTCAAGGCATCGGCCACTTTTTTTGCTTTCCCTAGATGATAATTGATCCTGAAGTCATAATCCTTTATCAGTTCATGCCATCTTCTCTGCCTCATGTTTAAATCCTTCTGAGTGAATATATATTTTAGACTTTTATGGTTAGTATATATTTGACATTTGGCTCTGTATAAATGATGCCTCCAAATTTTCAAAGAAAAAACCACAGATTTCAATTCCAATTCATGTGTGGGATAATTTAACTCATGAGGTTTTAGATGTCCTAAAGCATAAGCAATTACCTAATCATTCTGCATCAATACACAACCAAGTATATTCAATTAAGCATCATTATAGATGACAAACCCACCATTTTGAGAAGGCAAGGACAAAACTGGAGCATTCACCGATCTCTTCTTTTGTTCTTGAAAAAAACATTACATTCTTCTATCCAAATAAATTTAATGCCTTTTCGTGTTAACTTAGTTAGCGAGCTAGATAACCGTGAAAAGTTTTTAACAAATCGTCGATAATAACCTACTAATCAAAGAAAATTATGAATATCTGTAACATTTGTAGGTCTTGGTCATTCATCAACCACTTTTTTTGGTAGTATCAATTGTTATTCCATACTTATTTACAATGTTCCCAAGAAAATAAATTTGCTTCAACCAAAAATCATACTTGTTAAATTTTCCATACAATTTCTTTTCTTTTAGGGTTTGTAAAACAACCCTTAGACGTTTTTCATTCTCTTATTTACTCTTAGAAAATACTATAATGTCATCAATAAACACAACCAAAAACTTATCCAAGAACTCATGAAATATTCTATTCATAAGATTCATGAATACATCAGGTGCATTATTTAACCAAAATGGCATAAATACAAATTCATAATGCCCATATCTAGTAAGAAAAGTTTTTTTTTGGATTTCATCTTCCTTAACCTTCAGCTATTGGTATTTGGATCTCAAGTCAATCTTGGAAAAGTACAAAGATCCCTAAAGATGATCAAACAAGTCAATGATATGAATGAAAGGATACTTGTTTTTAATAGTGATGTTATTCAAGGCTCTATAATCAATGTAAAGTCTCATGGAACCATATTTCTTTTTAATAAACAAAATAGGGGAACCCCATGGTGAAGTGCTAGGATGAATGAATCCTTTATCAAGAAAATCCTACAAGAGATTTTTTAATTCAAGAAGTTTCATTAGAGCCATTGTATATGGGGGTTTTTTAAATTGTTTTAGCATTAGGAACTAAGTCAATTGTGAATTTGACTTCCCAATCAGTTATGAAACTGGGTAACTCATCAGAAAAAATGTCAAGGTATTTATTTACCACTAGCACGTCATTACTCTGAATAGTTCCCTTATTTTCAACAATAAGAGTAAGATAACTTTCATTTCAATATTTCAACAGTTTCTCAGCTTCCGGATATGTTATCAATTATATGGGTTAATTATTATATAAAAACTGAAACTCTTTATGAAAAACAACTTCTTTATCTCTATAGTCAATTTTTTCATGATAAACATAAAGTTAATCCATTACCAGAATGACATCAAAATCCACTAAGGGAAAAACAACACGGTTTTTAGGTAAATTAATTTAACATGACACAATAGAAAGATTCATGTAATTCCTCTTTTTTATAATATTTCCCCCTGGTGTTTTAATAACAAGTGTCAGTCTCATTTTTTGAGGTGATATTTCTGATTTACTAGAAAATTCCTCAAAAGTAAAGGAATGTGTATACCTTATATCAAACAAAACTTTAGAAAAATATGAGTAAACAAAGTACCTGATACAACTTCATTCGATGGCCCGAAATCTGCTGACATAGTCACAAAGGATCTCACTACACCTTTATGGTTATATTCTGGATTCTTTGTATCATTAAGATCTCCCTTTGGGTAGGCATTTTAATAATGACTCATCTCACCACATTTAAAACACTTTTCAGTTTTCTTATCAGGATTATTATTAGGATCATTTTCATTACAATCTTGGGGAATATGTTCAAACTTACCACATTAAAAACACTTCCCGATTTTGGTAAGGTATTCCCTAGGGTGCTTCTTACCACACTTTTCACAAACTGGAAACTGGATTTTTTTACCATTGGATTTCTTTGGTTGATTCTTACCCATCACTTTCTATCTAGACCTCTTCTTCTCCTTATTTTCAAAATGCATCTATTCATCAGCAAACTCTATCTCTACTATCTCAGCACATCAGGAAAGTTTCTCATAAATTTTGAATTCACGGGAGGCCAATGCCCTTTGATACCTTGGATTTCATACTAAGTAAAAACGGTTAATTTTTCTATCAAGATCCAGAATAAGATTTGGAGCATACCTTTCAAGTTAGGAGAAGTTTTCTTCATACACAGCCACTAAATCTTCCTCTTTCTACCTGAATTCAAGGAATTTCTTCTCAATCCTAAGTATCACCACCTTAGGAAAATATTTTTCAAGGAAAAGACTTTTAAATCCATCCCACTCTAAGGCATCAATATCCTCTCTATCCCTAATATTATTTACCATTGACCACCACTAATCAGCTTCATCTTCAAAATGATAAATTTCAATACTTTCCTTTTGATTATTTGAACATCCCATAACATCAAATATCTTTTCAAGGTCTTTAATCCATACTTCAGCCACTACTGGGTAGGAATATCCATTGAAATCATAAGGGTTTTGTCTCATAAAATGTACCTCTATTATCATGTTCTGTTGTGGTACCTCTGGTTATTCTCTTTCATAGATACCACCAACATTTACTATTTGTGTTAGCTAATCCATTACTATCACAAACTACTCAGTTCCAATCCCTACCATTTTGGGCTGAAAATTCGGAAGGATATCGTTCTGTTGGTGCCTCTCCTCTTTAGCTTCCTTATTTTTTCTACAGACAACCATTCTGAACAAACATATCTTAGTCAAAGCAACATGGTAATCTTTAAAATCCATAACATTTCAAATTAACTAAAAAGTAAAAATCATTTATGGTGTTCTATTAACATCACCCAAACCTCTAAATTTATCAAAACTATCCCCTGATACCAACTATAAAGATCCAGCCTTATTACATTACATAATATTGAATTTAGTCAAGAAAGAACTTCCTTTCACATTGATGATCTTTTCAAGTTTAGAGATTTGGAGAATTGGGACATAATACATTCATAACATTACACATTAATACAGAGTGGATACCATAAAAATAGTATTTGTTTCTTCCAAAATATGAAACTATTCAAATATAACATCATTTTCTTGAAAATTATTCAATCGTTTAACTTAGATTCCTTCTTTGTCCTACACATCCTTATAACCTGTGAAAATCATTTAAAAACATGGGATGAGCACAAAAATCTCAATAAGGGATATGAAAAGAAGGAAAGAACATATTAGTCCATGAATACTTGTAACATATGAAATTATTTTTAAAAGACATACTTGTCACCCATATATTGTAACACCCCAACCCCAGCTACCCAGAGTCAGTGCATTACTCCGTAACATTGGCATGATCACAAAAGATCAAGTCTCGAAAGACCGATTAGTTTAGTAGCCTTGGAAACACTAGATACATTCATAAATGTTACATTACAACATAAGGTGAAAAACTACAATAACAAAGTCTTCATAGTCCACACTCATATCCACTTATGAATATCCCTGCAGGTCATTCCTAAAATACTTCTTCACATCCTGGAAAATATTAAAACATTGAAAGGGGTGAGCTCAGATGCTCAGTAAGGATAACAATATTTCTGAAGCTTTCATAAATAAACATAAACATTTAAGGCAATGTATAACTAAAACAAAAGCCTTTTAAACATGAACATCAACATAATATGGCAAAAGTAAAATGAGATAATTCCATTTACTTCTTCACATGGATATTCTACTGGTCGAATAATCACATGCAATATCAATAACCACTTTCATAATGATGGAATGCATAATGCCAGACTATCATAACCACGCAGCCAAGGCCTCGTGCCAAGAACACAAATAAGATTTTGTCAAGGCCTCGTGCCAAGACACTAGTTTGTCTCATTAGACCTGCCTATGCATCGAGGATCTATAGCGGGCTCCACCCGTCACTTACTAAGTCCAATGCATTCCTCATATGAATGGGTTTAAACATATCATAAACCATAACATAATTGTATCACATAAAACATGCATAAAGGAAACATAACATTTTCACATTTCAATCACAAGATTTCAATACAAAACATTGATATAATAAAAACGCTTTCAAAACCATTTTCAATACCAAAATAAAAGAAAGGTAAAACATGGTATTTATTTTTCTTTTAAAAAAAGGTATGGCTTGTAAAGGAAGCCGAAACTCAAATAATGGTCACGGCGGCGGAGAAGTCATTGTCGCCGCATGTGTACGGAAATAAAAACATTCCCTTTTTGTCATTTAGTAAAACACTTCGTATAAAAAATATTACTTTTGAATAAACATAAAAGTCAAAGGGGTTTATACACCGTATAAAAGAAAATTGTGTATAAAACCAAATATGCCTCAATGAAAGAAGATCGAGACGAAGTCCTTAAAAAGATAATTTTTAAAATAAAATAGATCTATTATGTGTATTCAATATAGGTACACATAAAGAACTTAAAAAAATACAAAATAGGACATAATAATATCATGACATAATTTGAAAGTAGGAGATTAACCCAAAGAATGGAAGTTGGGTTAAGAAATTCCCTTACCTTGCGTCCTGTCCTAACTCGACCGTTCTTTAACCTCATGAATAATAAACTAGAGTTAATTTCTATTTACTTAAGAACCTTTTTCATGTTCATAATTCTTTTTATATCCCTTATTACCATGTTATGAACATTATGTAATTATTTAAGTTTATAACGGTCATTTTGTCGATCTTAGGTACTTGAGTCCAAAATAAAATTCTTATAATTACAAGTTGTTCATGTGGTGATATATCCATTATATCCAGAATTATGTTCATGATGTAGATATCATATATATCATATATATCCAGTATATACATGCATTTATAATATTACATAACATTTAGAGGTAAGAAATGAAATTCACCGTTCATGGAGACGGTAAGCCGTACGTACGCATGAACGCTACTTTCATTTCTATTTCGTACTTAATGGAATGAAATCATAATTATATAAAGGTATAATATAGTTCTAGTATAATATCATATATAATATCATTTACTCCATCCTTTATACATCCCACATATGGCATTAACGATTCACATCACTTTGAGGGGGCAGTAGTCCGCACTTCCTAAAATGAAATTATCGCGTTTACCCATAATGGAAATCATAAAGTATGCCATAAATGAGAAATAAATAAGAATAAGTAAAACATAAACATATTATATATCATATATAAATATAGTGACATCTTAATGTCCACCTTTTAAGGTGTTATATGAGTGTTGAACAATCATCATTTTGTGAGGCAGAAATTCGCCATCCACAGAAACCGTATGTTCTTTAACCATTAGATGAAGGTGTGTGTAAGTGTAAACCAAATCCTTATCATAAAAACATCCCAGTATATTGTAGATACTGGTTTTGTTACAAAAGAAATGAATAAAAAGAGTTTAAGGGGATGGAGAAGAAAAATAGAACAAAACAACATTAGAGAATACATTACCTTCAAATCGGGTAACTCATTTTGATTTGAGCCAAAGGCTTCCTTGGGAAGAATTATGCCCAAATTGAGGCTTCTAGGAGTAAGGAAGGGAAGTTGGGAGAGTATTTTGGCAGAGTTTGGCCGAGCCAAATGGCTTGAAAGTGTGAATGAGGTGGTAGAGGTTGGGGCCTTTTATAAGAGGAGAGGAGGGGCACTCTTGGAAAGTAAGGAAAGTTTACATTATTATACAATGCTTTTCGGATTCTAAAGGTCCCACACTTATATAATTCATGGATAAGGTGATAAGGGTTCGAAATCCACCCATCCAATAGGTTTTGGACATGTGTAGGTCTTAGATATTACATTATCTTTCCATTTTATTTAAATCGTTAAATAATGAGGTCATCGCTGCATCATCATGATGTCATAAATAATTTAATTTATTTAATGTCTAAAAATTATAAAAAAAATACTATGATGTAGTAAATATTTTTATATTTCAAATTATTATTTATAGTCAAAAATATGATTTGTATAACCCCATGTAAAAATTGTTTTAGTAAAACATTTCATGTTTGTGTCATTTTTTACTTTAACATTAAATAAAAGGTATTTATGTCATTTTTCAACTAAAGTGGCTCCATGGGGTCCCCAAGTTGACCCATGGATTGTATTGGTCGTCCATGGCACATCCAATGAGGATAGGACATGTTTCAAGCTCATCTCATATTATTAAAACATTATTTTTACCTTAAACTACACTAATTACCTCTTATCGCGATTAAGAACTTAAAAGTTACTATTCACCAAAAATTATTTTAATCCCATTGAACCACATTTTACTTCTTAATGACAACCATTTATGTCAGATTTTTGAAAATCGAATCACAGAAGTGGTAATATTTCATTTAAACGAAAAATCAGTTATTTAACTACCACTTAGTGGTTTCACTATTCATCAAAAATTGAAGTTTTTCAGAACAATGCCAAAATTTCACCCTAAGATATAATTGATATTACAAATTCAAAAATGATGTCTATTTTACAAAATTCCAAACATATAAGTTGCATTAATTAATTTTATAATTAATTCCCACTGTCACAACAAATAGCGTGTTTTTAAGAAACAATTTATATCAAAAGATTGGCAATTGTTTATGTCCAATTTCAATGTTAAATTAATTCTAATGACCACCATTTGATAAAATGGTAAAAATATATTCTAATTATACTTTAAAACCACTCAATAGTATAACTTATCACTATAAATTATTTTGATTAAAAAAGTTGTTTTAAGTATTTTTCACTATTCATAAAAATTTGGAAGTTCTCAGAAAATTACAAAAAAATCAACATAGGCTAATTTCAATATTAGGAATACAAAAATGAAGTCCATTTTGAAATATAAAATTTCTATAAATTTAAAAAGTGGTTATTACTATTCTTAACGGCTACTTTGATTAGTTGCGGTGTGTTAGAACTCGAAGTTGCATACAATGCAAGCTATTGCATTATTGGATGAGAAGCATATCATGGAAGCTCGGGGTGTTACATTCTCCCCTAATTCAATAAATTGCGTCCTCGCAATTTGAAATTTTTCCTGGAAAATAAAAGGTTGAAAATAGAAAATACCTTTGTGGAAAACCCACATCGGAAATAAGATTAATAAAATTTAGCCTTAATAAGAGGGAAAGGGAAATGAAAAAGTCACCACCCAATTATGATCTCGATTAGGAGAACATTGGTGGCAATTAGAGACATATAATTGGAGGAAAAACATAAATATTTGTAGGGAGTGATTGAGGTCATCAATTACAATCAACTGTCAAATTGAGGGCCTCAAAGCCTTCAATCTATGTTGATTTAAAATATCATCAGTTCAACAAGACATAAGGTATTAGGATAACACATTTTTTTGTTTTAATATCTCTTTACTAAAGTTTAAGAATTAATTTATTCATTGAATAAGAGATAGGTATATATATATTTATGCTTGACAATTAGAGTTTCAACCTTCAACTCATCTTTCACTCAAAAAGATAATAGAACTCAAAAATATTATACTTATCCTAATTGTATAAGGTTACAAATGTTAACACATACCGTTTAGATTAGTAAAATTATTTTGTAATAACCAGGGACTTCCTGTAGGCTAGTGGTAGGAAATAAAGGCATGTCGCACTATGATTATGGGTTCGATTCCTGCAGCTTTATTCGACGTGACGGGTTATGCCCCATCCTGCAGGTTGTCCTTTTCCTAAAACTATAGTATTATAATATTCCAAAAATAATCTTCATAAATTTTTAACATTAAACAATACTATCCAAATATCAACTTAATCCACTCCAACC
The DNA here is from genome assembly GCA_963277665.1 of Viscum album. Classification (NCBI taxonomy): domain Eukaryota; kingdom Viridiplantae; phylum Streptophyta; class Magnoliopsida; order Santalales; family Viscaceae; genus Viscum; species Viscum album. The sequence continues at coordinate 537,829,120 of OY728165.1, forward strand.
TTTATAGTTATCCAAAATACCTCTGTCCAGACTTTCTCTAAAAGGTCTCTTAATTCCAAAATCAATTTATCAGATTCCCCAAACAAAGTAAAGTTTCTCTTATTGTCACATACTAAAAATATGATTACTTTCATCATATTAAAACCTTACTGAAACAACAAGTACTGCAATACAATCCTTATATATATATATATCACATTATTCTAATAACCAGAATATAATCCATGAGTCCAAAAGCACCAATACATTAGTTATTCTGCTTCAACTGTAGTAACAGCATAAGATTGTCCTTGATCCCTTGGACTTTTCTGAGGTAAGTTTCCCTGACGCTTAGGACATTCATTTGAATAATGCCCCATTTCCCTACAATTGTAGCATTCAACATTGATAGCCTCTTTCTTTCCCTTGCAATCAAGCGCCTGGTGACCTTTTTTCCCACATTTATAACAAACTCCCATTCCTTTTAGACAAGTACCAGGGTGATTCTTCCCACAATTATCACATAATGGAAAATCCTTCTTTCCCTTTTTCCATTTATCTGTCTCTTGTTCCACCATTCTCTTCTTCTCTTGCTTTACATTGTTGTCATAAGACTTAGAGAATTCCTTTTCTGTCTTGATAGAACACGAGACAATATCTTTGTATGACGAGAAGGTATGTGAGACTAATGCTCAATGGAGAAATGGTTTTAACCCATCAAAGAAACGATCAATCTTACCTCTTGGGTTACGTATATAATCTACAGCATATCTCGCTAACCTTGTAAAGTTGGCCTCATACTTTGCGACATTCTAATCCTCCTTTTGTTTCAGACTCAGAAATTGCCTTTCCATATCTGCTCTATGGTCATGAGGAAAGTATTTTTCGAAGAAAAGATCTTTGAACTCCCTCCATTCCATATTCGATATGTCATCATCTTCCTTTGTGTTTTGAATCAGCGACCACCACTGATCGGCATCTCCAGTGAGGCGGTAAACTGCCATGATAACCTTTTCCCTTCCACTACTCCCCAAGGCGTGGAATATTTTCTCTAAGGAGTTTATCCATTGCTCAGCTACTAATGGATTTGTACCCCCATTAAATGTTGGTGGTTGTTGCCTCATGAAGCGGTCTCACATTGATCCTCCACATTGTGGATCAGGGTGATCCATACAAGTAAGGTTATTATTCATAACATGAGTGAGTTGTCCCAGTATGGTAATAAGTTGATCAGCACCAGTTGTATCTCCATATCCACAATAATTATCTTGAGCAGGAGGGAAATCCCTACACGGAGTTCATGCATTGATACGGTTTCCATTCCTTCTACTAGGCGCCATTTCTATACAATGGCATAAAGTAGATTAGTTTATGAATCAAAATACATAATTCCATACTTATAAAATACTTAACATAAATTGAACTATTTATGGATATAATCCATAATCATAAAAAGGTTTTCTTTGAGGAAGTATATACTCATAACCATTCATAGTGGTTTGTAAAGAAAACGATAATTATCCTAAGCATATCCCCCGGGAGTGTCGTAACCAAGAGTGCAGCAAGGCCCGTTGTCGTGCACCAGTTCCCGTTTGAGTCTAGCTCAAAGCGGTGTTTTCGTGTTTTACCCCTAGGTACATCTGTGCCAGAGCCGCCTCTACCTGATCGTATCCAGACAGGGATGTATTGCTCGGAAAACTCACAAAATCTCTATAATACCAAAATTCTAGGAAGTTCTTCTATACTAATCCTTAAAGTCTATCTTCGGGCTATGTGCTCTAATCAGATTTTATCTAAATCTATCTTCCAAGGTTAGTACTAAACTGCCTCTGATACCAACTGTAACGCCCCAACCCCAGCTACCCAAAGTCGGTGCATTACTTCTTAACATTGGCATGGTCACAAAAGATCAAGTCTCGAAAGACCGATTAGTTTAGTAGCCTTGGAAACACTAGATACATTCATAAATGTTACATTACAACATAAGGTGAAAAACTACAATAACAAAGTCTTCATAGTCCACACTCATATCCTCTTCTGACTATCCCTGCAGGTCATTCCTAAAATACTTCTTCACATCCTGGAAAATATTAAAACATTGAAAGGGGTGAGCTCAGATGCTCAGTAAGGATAACAATATTGCGGAAGCTTTCATAAATAAACATAAACATTTAAGGCAATGTATAACTAAAACAAAAGCCTTTTAAACATGAACATCAACATAATATGGCAAAAGTAAAATGAGATAATGCCATTTACTTCTTCACATGGATATTCTACTGGTCGAATAATCACATGAAATATCAATAACCACTTTCATAATGATGGAATGCATAATTCCAGACTATCATAACCACGTAGCCAAGGCCTCGTGTCAAGACCACAAATAAGATTTTGTCAAGGCCTCGTGCCAAGACACTAGTTTGTCTCATGAGACCTGCCGATGCATCGAGGAGCTATAGCAGGCTCCACCCGTCACTTACTAAGTCCAATGCATTCCTCATATGAATGGGTTTAAACATATCATAAACCATAACATAATTGTATCACATAAAACATGCATAAAGGAAACATAAAATTTCCACATTTCAATCACAAGATTTCAATACAAAACATTGATATAATAAAAACGCTTTCAAAACCATTTTCAATACCAAAATAAAAGAAAGGTAAAACATGGTATTTATTTTTCTTTTAAAAAATGGTATGGCTTGTAAAGGAAGCCGAAATTCAAATAATGGTCACGGCGGCGGAGAATTCATTATCTCCGCATGTGTACGGAAAGAAAAACATTCCATTTTTGTTTTTTAGTAAAACGCTTCGTATAAAAAAGATTCCTTTTTAATAAACATAAAAGTCAAAGGGGTTTATACACCGTATAAAAGAAAATTGTGTATAAAACTAAATATGCCTCAATGAAAGGAGATTGAGACGAAGTCCTTAAAAAGATCATTTTTAAAATAAAATAGATCTATTATGTGTATTCACTATAGGTACACATAAATAACGTAAAAAATACAAAATAGGACATAATAATATCATGACATAATTTTAAAGTAGGAGATTAACCCAAAGAATGGAAGTTGGGTTAAGAAATTCCCTTACTTTGCGTCCTGTCCTGACTCGACCATTCTTTAACCTCCTGAATAATAAAATAGAGTTAATTTATATTTACTTAAGAACCTTTTTCATGTTCATTATTCCTTTTATATCCCTTATTACCATGTTATGAACATTATTTAATTATTTAAGTTTATAACGGTCATTTTGTCGATCTTAGGTACTTGAGTCCAAAATAAAATTCTTATAATTACAAGTTGTTCATGTGGTGATATATCCATTATATACAGAATTATTTTCATGATTTAGATATCATATATATCATATATATCCAGTATATACATGCATTTATAATATTACATAACATTTAGAGGTGAGAAATGAAATTCACCGTTCATGGAGATGGTAAGCCGTACGTACGCATGAACGCTACTTTCATTTCTATTTCGTACTTAATGGAATGAAATAATAATTATATAAAGGTATAATATAGTTCTAGTATAATATCATATATAATATCATTTACTCCATCCTTTATACATCCCACATTTGTCATTAATGATTCACATCACTTTGAGGGGGCGGTAGTCCGCACTTCCTAAAATGAAATTATCGCGTTTACCCATAATGGAAATCATAAAGTATGCCATAAATGAGAAATACAGAAGCATAAGTAAAACATAAACATATTATATATCATATATAAATATATTTACATCTTAATGGCCACCTTTTAAGGTGTTATATGAGTGTTGAACAATCATCATTTCGTGAGGCAGAAATTCGTCATCAACAGAAACCGTATGTTCTTTAACCATTAGACGAAGGTGTGTTTAAGTGTAAACCAAATCCTTATCATAACAACATCCTAGTATATTTTATATACTGTTTTTTTACAAAATAAAGGAATAAAAAAGAGTTTAAGGGGATGGAGAAGAAAAATAGAACAAAACAACATTAGAGAAGACATTACCTTCAAATCGGGTAACTCTTTTTGATTTGATCCAAAGGCTTCCTTGGGAAGAATTATGCCCAAAGTTAGGCTTCTAGGAGTAAGGGAGGAAAGTTGGTAGAGTATTTGGGCAGAGGTTGGCCGAGAAAAATGGCTTGAAAGTGTGAATGAGGTGGTAGGGGTGGGGGCCTTTTATAAGAGGAGAGGAGGGGCAATCTTGGAAAGTAAGGAACTTTTACATTATTATACAATACTTTTCGGATTCTAAAGGTCCCACACTTATATAATTCATGGATAAGGTGATAAGGGTTATAAATACACCCATACAATAGGTTTTGGACATGTTTAGGTCTTAGATATTACATTATCTTTCCATTTTATTTAAATCGTTAAATAATGAGGTCATCGCTGCATCATCATGATGTCATAAATAATTTAATTTATTTAATGTCTAAAAATTATAAAAAAAAATACTATGATGTAGGAAATCTTTTTAGCTTTCAAATGACTATTTATAGTCAAAAATATGACTTGTATAACCCCATGTAAAAATTTTTTTAGTAAAACATTTCATGTTTGTGTCATTTTTTACTTTAACATTAAATAAAAGGTATTTATGTCATTTTTCAACTAAAGTGGCTCCATGGGGTCCCCAAGTTGACCCATGGATTTTCTTGGTTGTCCATGGCACATCCAATGAGGGTAGGACATGTGTCAAGCTCATCTCATATTATTAAAACATTATTTTTACCTTAAACTACACTAATTACCTCTAATCGCGATTAAGAACTTAAAAGTTACTATTCACCAAAAATTATTTTAATCTCATTGAACCACATTTTACTTCTTAATGACAACCATGTATGTAGGATTTTTGAAAATAAAATCACAGAAGTGGTAATATTTCATTTAAACAAAAAAATCAGTTATTTAACTACCACTTAGTGGTTTCACTATTCATCAAAAATTAAAGTTTTTCAGAACAATGCCAAAATTTCACCCTAAGATATAATTGATATTCTGAATTCAAAAATGATGTCTATTTTACAAAATTCCAAACATATAAGTTGCATTAATTAATTTTATAATTAATTCCCGTTGTCACAACAAATAGCGTGTTTTTAAGAAACAATTTATATCAAAAGATTGGCAATTGTTTATGTCCAATTTCAATGTTAAATTAATTCTAATGACCACCATTGGATAAAATGGTAAAAATATATTCTAATTATACTTTAAAACCACTCAATAGTATAACTTATCACTATAAATTATTTTGATTAAAAAAGTTGTTTTAAGTATTTTTCACTATTCATAAAAATTTGGAAGTTCTCAGAAAATTACAAAAAAAATCAACATAGGCTAATTTCAATATTAGGAATACAAAAATGAAGTCCATTTTGAAATATAAAAGTTCTATAAATTTAAAAAGTGGTTATTACTATTCTTAACGGCTACTTTGATTAGTTGTGGTGTGTTAGAACTCAAATTTGCGTACAATGCAAGCTATTGCATTATTGGATGAGAAGCGTATCATGGAAGCTCGGGGTGTTACATTCTCCCCTCATTCAATAAATTGCGTCCTCGCAATTTGAAATTTTTCTTGGAAAATAAAAGGTTGAAAATAGAAAATACCTTTGTGGAAAACCCACATCGGAAATAAGATTAATAAAATTTAGCCTTAATAAGAGGGAAAGGGAAATGAAAAAGTCACCACCCAATTATGATCTTGATTAGGAGAACATTGGTGGCAATTAGAGACATATAATTGTAGGAAAAACATAAATATTTGTAGGGAGTGATTGAGGTCATCAATTACAATCAACTGTCAAATTGAGGGCCTCAAAGCCTTCAATCTATGTTGATTTAAAATATCATCAGTTCAACAAGACATAAGGTATTAGGATAACACATTTTTTTGTTTTAATATCCCTTTACTAAAGTTTAAGAATTAATTTATTCATTGAATAAGAGATAGGTATAAATATATTTATGCTTGACAATTAGAGTTTCAACCTTCAACTCATCTTTCACTCAAAAAGATAATAGAACTCAAAAATATTATACTTATCCTAATTGTATAAGGTTCCAAATGTTAACACATAGCATTTAGATTAGTAAAATTATTTTGTAATAACCAGGGACTTCCTGTAGGCTAGTGGTAGGAAATAAAGGCATGTCGCACTATGATTGTGGGTTCGATTCCTGCAGCTTTGTTCGACGCGACGAGTTATGCCCCACCCTGCAAGTTGTCCTTTTCCTAAAACTATAGTATTATAATATTCCAAAAATAATCTTCATAAATTTTTAACCTTAAACAATACTATCCAAAGATCAACTTAATCCACTCCAACCTTTATAGTTATCCAAAATACCTCTGTCCAGACTTTCTCTAAAAGGTCTCTTAATTCCAAAATCAATTTATCAGATTCCCCAAACAAAGTAAAGTTTCTCTTATTGTCACATACTAAAAATATGATTACCTTCATCATATTAAAACCTTACTGAAACAATAAGTACTGCAATAAAATCCTTATATATATATATATCACATTATTCTAATAACCAGAATATAATCCATGAGTCCAAAAGCACCAATACATTAGTTATTCTGCTTCAACTATAGTAACAGCATAAGATTGTCCTTGATCCCTTGGCCTTTTCTGAGGTAAGTTTCCCTGACGCTTAGGACATTCATTTGCATAATGCCCCATTTCCCTACAATTGTAGCATTCAACATTGATAGCCTCTTTCTTTCCCTTGCAATTATGCTCCTGGTGACCTTTTTCCCCACATTTATAACAAACTCCCATTCCTTTTAGACAAGTACCAGGGTGATTCTTCCCACAATTATCACATAATGGAAAATCCTTCTTTCCCTTTTTCCATTTATCTGTCTCTTGTTCCACCGTTCTCTTCTTCTCTTGCTTTACTTTGTTGTCATAAGACTTAGAGAATTCCTTTTCTTTCTTGATAGAACACGAGACAATATCTTCGTATGACGAGAAGGTTTGTGAGACTAATGCTCGATGGAGAAATGGTTTTAACCCATCAAAGAAACGATCAATCTTACCTCTTGGGTTACGTATATAATCTGCAGCATACCTCGCTAACCTTGTAAAGTTGGCCTCATACTTTGCGACATTATCATCCTCCTTTTGTTTCAGACTCAGAAATTGCCTTTCCATATCTGCTCTATGGTCATGAGGAAAGTATTTTTCTAAGAAAAGATCTTTGAACTCCCTCCATTCCATATTCGATATGTCATCATCTTCCTTTGTGTTTTGAATCAGCGACCACCACTGATCGGCATCTCCAGTGAGGCGGTAAACTGCCATGATAACCTTTTCCCTTTCACTACTCCCCAAGGCGTGGAATATTTTCTCTAAGGAGTTTATCCATTGCTCAGCTACTAATGGATTTGTACCCCCATTAAATGTTGGTGGTTGTTACCTCATGAAGCGTTCTAACATTGATCCTCCACATTGTGGATCAGGGTGATCCATATGAGTAAAGTTATTATTCATAACTTGAGTGAGTTTTCCCAGTATGGTAATATGTTGATCAGCACCAGTTGTATCTCCAGATCCACAATAATTATCTTGAGCAAGAGGGCAATCCCTACACGGAGTTCGTGCATTGATACGGTTTTCATTCCTTCTACTAGGCGCCATTTCTATACAATGGCATAAAGTAGATTAGTTTATGAATCAAAATACATAATTCCATACTTATAAAATACTTAACATAAATTGAACTATTTATGGATATAATCCATAATCATAAAAAGGTTTTCTTTGAGGAAGTATATACTCATAACCGTTCATAGTGGTTTGTAAAGAAAACGAGAATTATCCTAAGCATATCCCCCGGGAGTGTCGTAACCAAGAGTGCAGCAAGGCCCGTTGTCATGCACCAGTTCTCGTTTGAGTCTAGATCAAAGCGGTGTTTTCGGGTTTTACCCCTAGGTACATCTGTGCCAGAGCCGCCTCTACCTGCTCGTATCCAGACAGGGATGTATTGCTCGGAAAACTCACAAAATCTCTATAATACCAAAATTCTAGGAAGTTCTTCTATACTAATCCTTAAAGTCTATCTTCGGGCTATGTGCTCTAATCAGAGTTTATCTAAATCTATCTTCCAAGGTTAGTACTAAACTGCCTCTGATACCAACTGTAACACCCCAACCCCAGCTACCCAGAGTCGGTGCATTACTTCGTAACATTGGCATGGTCACAAAATATCAAGTCTCGAAAGACCGATTAGTTTAGTAGCCTTGGAAACACTAGATACATTCATAAATGTTACATTACAACATAAGGTGAAAAACTATAATAACAAAGTCTTCATAGTCCACACTCATATCCACTTCTGACTATCCCTGCAGGTCATTCCTAAAATACTTCTTCACATCCTGGAAAATATTAAAACATTGAAAGGGGTGAGCTCAGATGCTCAGTAAGGATAACAATATTGCGGAAGCTTTCATAAATAAACATAAACATTTAAGGAAATGTATAACTAAAACAAAAGCCTTTTAAACATGAACATCAACATAATATGGCAAAAGTAAAATGAGATAATGCCATTTACTTCTTCACATGGATATTCTACTGGTCGAATAATCACATGCAATATCAATAACCACTTTCATAATGATGGAATTCATAATTCCAGACTATCATAACCACGTAGCCAAGGCCTCGTGTCAAGACCACAAATAAGATTTTGTCAAGGCCTCGTGCCAAGACACTAGTTTTTCTCATGAGACCTGCCGATGCATCAAGGAGCTATAGCGGGCTCCACCCGTCACTTACTAAGTCCAATGCATTCCTCATATGAATGGGTTTAAACATATCATAAACCATAACATAATCGTATCACATAAAACATGCATAAAGGAAACATAACATTTCCACATTTCAATCACAAGATTTCAATACAAAACATTGATATAATAAAAACGCTTTCAAAACCATTTTCAATACCAAAATAAAAGAAAGGTAAAACATGGTATTTATTTTTCTTTTAAAAAAAGGTATGGCTTGTAAAGGAAGCCGAAACTCAAATAATGGTCACGGCGGTGGAGAAGTCAGTGTCGCCGCATGTGTATGGAAAGAAAAACATTCCCTTTTTTTCATTTAGTAAAACGCTTCGTATAAAAAAGATTCCTTTTGAATAAACATAAAAGTCAAAGGGGTTTATACACCGTATAAAAGAAAATTGTGTATAAAACTAAATATGCCTCAATGAAAGGAGATCGAGACGAAATCCTTAAAAATATCATTTTTAAAATAAAATAGATCTATTATGTGTATTCACTATAGGTACACATAAAGAACGTAAAAAATACAAAATAGGACATAATAATATCATGACATAATTTTAAAGTAGGAGATTAACCCAAAGAATGGAAGTTGGGTTAAGAAATTCCCTTACCTTGCGTCCTGTCCTGACTCGACCATTCTTTAACCTCCTGAATAATAAACTAGAGTTAATTTCTATTTACTTAAGAACCTTTTTCATGTTCATTATTCCTTTTATATCCCTTATTACCATGGTATGAACATTATTTAATTATTTAAGTTTATAACGGTCATTTTGTCGATCTTAGGTACTTGAGTCAAAAATAAAATTCTTATAATTACAAGTTGTTCATGTGGTGATATATCCATTATATACAGAATTATTTTCATGATGTAGATATCATATATATCATATATATCCAGTATATACATGCATTTATAATATTACATAACATTTAGAGGTAAGAAATGAAATTCACCGTTCATGGAGATGGTAAGCCGTACGTACGCATGAACGCTACTTTCATTTCTATTTCGTACTTAATGGAATGAAATCATAATTATATAAAGGTATAATATAGTTATAGTATAATATCATATATAATATCATTTACTCCATCCTTTTTACATCCCACATTTGGCATTAACGATTCACATCACTTTGAGGGGGCGGTAGTCCGCACTTCCTAAAATGAAATTATCGCGTTTACCCATAATGGAAATCATAAAGTATGCAATAAATGAGAAATACAGAAGCATAAGTAAAACATAAACATATTATATATCATATATAAATATAGTTACATCTTAATGGCCACCTTTTAAGGTGTTATATGAGTGTTGAACAATCATCATTTCGTGAGGCAGAAATTCGCCATCAACAGAAACTGTATGTCCTTTAACCATTAGACGAAGGTGTGTGTAAGTGTAAAACAAATACTTATCATAAAAACATCCTAGTATATTGTAGATACTGTTTTTGTTACAAAAGAAATGAATAAAAAAGATTTTAAGGGGATGGAGAAGAAAAATAGAACAAAACAACATTAGAGAAGACATTACCTTCAAATCGGGTAACTCTTTTTGATTTGAGGCAAAGGCTTCCTTGGGAAGAATTCTGCCCAAAGTGAGGCTTCTAGGAGTAAGGTAGGGAAGTTGGGAGAGTATTTGGTCAGAGTTTTGCCGAGAAAAATGGCTTGAAAGTGTGAATGAGGTGGTAGAGGTGGGGGCCTTTTATAAGAGGAGAGGAGGGGCACTCTTGGAAAGTAAGGAAATTTTACATTATTATACAATACTTTTCGGATTCTAAAGGTCCCACACTTATATAATTCGTGGATAAGGTGATAAGGGTCCTAAATACACCCATACAATAGGTTTTGGACATTTGTAGGTCTTAGATATTACATTATCTTTCCATTTTATTTAAATCGTTAAATAATGAGGTCATTGCTGCATCATCATGATGTCATAAATAATTTAATTTATTTAATGTCTAAAAATTATAAAAAAAATACTATGATGTAGGAAATCTTTTTAGCTTTCAAATGAATATTTATAGTCAAAAATATGACTTGTATAACCCCATGTAAAAATTGTTTTAGTAAAACATTTCATGTTTGTGTCATTTTTTACTTTAACATTAAATAAAAGGTATTTATGTCATTTTTCAACTAAAGTGGCTCCATGGGGTCCCCAAGTTGACCCATGGATTTTCTTGGTTGGCCATGGCACATCAAATGAGGGTAGGACATGTGTCAAGCTCATCTCATATTATTAAAACATTATTTTTACCTTAAACTACACTAATTACCTATAATCGCGATTAAGAACTTAAAAGTTATTATTCACCAAAAATTATTTTAATCTCATTGAACCACATTTTACTACTTAATGACAACCATGTATGTCGGATTTTTGAAAATCAAATCACAGAAGTGGTAATATTTCATTTAAACGAAAAATCAGTTATTTAACTACCACTTAGTGGTTTCACTATTCATCAAAAATTGAAGTTTTTCAGGACAATGCCAAAATTTCACCCTAAGATATAATTGATATTCTGAATTCAAAAATGATGTCTATTTTAAAAAATTCCAAAAATATAAGTTGCATTAATTAATTTTATAATTAATTCCTGTTGTCACAACAAATAGCGTGTTTTTAAGAAATAATTTATATCAAAAGATTGGCAATTGTTTATGTCCAATTTCAATGTTAAATTAATTCTAATGACCACCATTGGATAAAATGGTAAAAATATATTCTAATTATACTTTAAAACCACTCAATATTATAACTTATCACTATAAATTTTTTTGATTAAAAAAGTTGTTTTAAGTATTTTTCACTATTCATAAAAATTTGGAAGTTCTCAGAAAATTACAAAAAATTCAACCTAGGCTAATTTCAATATTAGGAATACAAAAATGAAGTCCATTTTGAAATATAAAAGTTCTATAAATTTAAAAAGTGGTTATTACTATTCTTAACGGCTACTTTGATTAGTTGCGGTGTGTTAGAACTCGAAGTTGCGTACAATGCAAGCTATTGCATTATTGGATGAGAAGCGTATCATGGAAGCTCGGGGTGTTACATATATACTTACTTTGTAAAACATGAGATTTCCACAAGATCCCCACAAAACATAAGGACATAAATAGAACCATAAAGGTATATTGGGTAATTACTTACATAATATTGTAACCCTATCAACTACCTTATAATTTGTAACCCTCATGGCTAACTTACAATTTGTGTAACCATCGCAATTACACTTAGAGTAACCATACGGTCATCCCCCAACATACACATACCCAATTAATTGGAGGGAGATATAGGTATCACCCTTCATTATAAACAATTCCCAAGAATCAGAACATAATCATACAACATGAATAATTATATAAAAACATTTCTTTTGAATTTTGAAAAATAGAATTTTAAAAGAGGATTTTAAAAGAAAATTCCCTTACATAAATCACATAATTTAAGTAAGACTTAATATAGTGGATGGAATATATATATACATTATAAATACATATAATTCAATATAATATAAACAAAACTTGTAACACCCCAAGATTTTATGAAAAATATTCTTTTAATTTCATTGATGTCTTGTGTTTTAAGCTACAACAAGATTTTCCTTGCGCTATACGCAACACTGTATGAGCTTTCAGTATACACAATGGTATTCTTGGATCATGTTACACACAATTTTGATAGTAGTTATTCTACGAAACATTGAGTGTATATATATATATTCAATGTATAAATGAAATATGGTTGGATTCTATTATACGAAACAATGGAGGAGTCTTGCACAACATGCAACCCTGACTTGACTTGCATTACACACAATCGCGACCTTCCTCGATAGCGTGTGTTGTACGCAATACCAGGTTTCACTAAACAACGATATATTATTATAATATTATTATAAACTAGCCGTTATGAATATTATTAACTAAATTTTAAATTTTATAACATTATTATTCATTTTACACATTTTCTAGAACATGGTATAAGAACAAAATAAATTTTTTGGGTAAAATAAGTATTTTTCAAAAAATGCAGTTTTGCCGGCTTTTGATGGCGCACCCACTTTAAATATAGTTTTTGACATGTTTATAATTTAAATTTTACAAAATAAAATTATTATTTGGAATCAGTATATAAAATTTTACAAGGATAAATTTTTCATATTATTCTGATAACTTTCATATTTTAATGAATAGTAAAAACACGCTATATTTTAATTAAAAACAACTTTTTTCATCGTAATAACTTATGTGGTTAAATAATAATATTGAATGGTTTTAAAGTATAAATAGAATATATTTTTACCATTTAATATAATTTATGTCATTATCCTTGATTTTACATTGAATTCGTAGGTTAAATAAATTCAATCTTTTGCAATGTTTTAAACAAAAACCCGTTTTCTTTCGACAATGGGATTAATTTTAATTTAATTTCTGCAACTTCTGTGTATTGAATTTGGAAAAATGGATTCCATATTTGGAATCAGTGGGTCCAAATTATATTAATAGACTACTTTTTATTTTTGGGCTTTATGAATAGTAACAACGGTAAATTTTATTTACCATAGTAAAAGGTAAATTGGGTAATTAAGGGTAAATATAATATTATAAAATTATCCTAATACTTTTCTTAATACAATTTGATGATTATAATTTGTCCTAAGTCATATTTGGGTCGAAATGGAATCCATTATAACCCACTTGGAGGTGATTAAGACCTTTAGTTTATTTTATTTAAAGGAAAGTGAAATATGTCTCACTCAACTTTAATAATTAACGTATTTTTAATATAAGTTTATACAGAATATAAATTCTGTTATAAATACTTATTTGAAATATAAAATGTTTTTCTTTGTCATGGTAATTTATTTGTAATTTTTAAGAGTTATTTAATTACCTTATTATCTTACACATTAATGATGCAGAAATTATTTATTTAGTGAAAAATCAATAATTTAGTTTTTATTGAAATCGTAATACATATCCAAAGGCCCAAAAATCTGCACAAAACTTATTATTAGTGTATATATAAACCCTAATCATCCACTGACCAAATGTTTGACCATTTTGATCCTTATTAAGGCGATTATGACACTTTTATTATTTTATTTTAAATGATGTCAAAGTTGTCACCTTCATAATTTAATAAATATAACAATTTAAATATTGTGATTTTAAGATGACAAATTCTAGTAAAAGTATTATTGTGAAAGTTAATAGATTTATATTCATAATAGGATTTTTGGTTTTAATTTTTATGCAACAAATAAGTATATTAAATAATTATACAAAAATGTTGTAGTAATTATTTTATTAAGAGATAAACCAAATAAATGGTTTTAAAAATAATAAACTAAATATTATATGAACTATTTAATATTCTCCACTAATTTTATAGATACATATTACCTTTTATTAATCTATTAAAGCTTTTAGTTCGAACATATCTTTTGTATATATTTTATTTAAATTCAAATAAATTAATAGTGTCAAAATTGACACTATTGTTATTTTATAAAAATAACATATTATAAAATTGTTTAAAAATCACAAAAATAATTAGAAATTATAAATTTAAATTTATATGGTCTAAAATGTTATAAATTATCCAATTATGTACAATTCACAACAAATAAGTAATTATGTGTTATAATTTAAAATTTAGAATGTTATTACCACAAATAAAATTAAATTGATTAAATAAGGATAAATCAAGTTGATAATGTTTAAAATAAATTCATAACATGTCTAAATTTTATTTTTTGATGAGATTAAAACCCTATCTCATCTAAGATTCGGATATGAGTGATTTTGGAAGTTTTTAAGTGGGTTTGGGATTTAATATAAACTAATATTTCTTATATTTCCAAAGGTGCCTCTCTCCTCCCTTATAAAAGGGCACCTCCTCCCTCTATTCCTCACACCATTTTGAGCCTTGAATCTCGGCAAAACTCTACCCATTTAACTTCCCCACTTTCCTAGAAACCTTTTAGTGGTACTTTTCTTCTCAAAAGACCAACCCTAGTGCCTTAAGAAGAAGTTTAAAGGAGGTGCGTCGAAGAAGAGGTAATCTCTTCTACTGATTATTTCAAGCTTATTTCTTCTTCAACTTCTTCTTCTTTAGTTGTTTCATTATGAAGTAATAACATCAGTATCCCTAATATACTGATATGTTATTATAAATATTAAACAACCATATTTCACCTTTTATCCATCCTACGGAAAACAAAATCATCGCGCGTGCGTACGTACGGAATACCGTCTCCACGCCGTGGTGTAATCTGTTTTTCCCCCAACACCTTACATGGATGGGTATAATGGTGTAAAGAATAACTATATATGGTTATTATAACATCATAATTATTCTGATATATTATACCATCCACTCCAATTCTATTCAATAATTATGGGAACGATATCATCGCTCGTGCGTACGTACGGACTACCGTCTCCACGACGCGATGAGATTCATTATCCATGTTAAACATACATGAATGATCATAAAGTTTATATAATGAATAATAATGAAATATATGAAATAATAATTCTACTGTATTTATTTATATATATATTTATGTCATCTATTTAGTTTCATTCAATTCAATAAGGAAATGAAAACAGCGTTCATGCGTACGTACGGCCTACCGTCTCCATGAACGGTGTATTTCATTACTTTCATAGATCTATAATATATATGTATATGATGAATATATATTACATATAAATCATGTTTTACATTATGTAATTATTTAAATCAAGATATAAGTAATAATATCAAGAACGACAAGTCGAAACACATACGATAAATAAAATGATTTTACCCAAAACGCTGCTTTAACATGGAATTTACAAAAGAATGGGTAATATAAAGTCATAAGTTAAACATATATGATATCGTAACAATGAATATGATTATGTAATAAGTCAATGACATTATTTAAATCATTATATAGGAGGTTCGGATCTATACGAAGCATATCGGACCTAAGGTAAGGGATAATTTTGCAAATCTCATTTTTATCCAAGATTGCTTATTCATAAGTATTTACTGGGGTTATTTCTATCATCCATGACCATGTTTTATAAAAGTGTTTTCATTTATGTTTAAAGTCCTTTTTACCGATTTTTGACTTTTACTACATGGTATGGAAGGAATCTTTCTTTTACGAGGTACTTTTTTGACTTTTCCGGCAAAAGTACGAGAAGAATGTTTTTTTTAACTTATACGGCATGAAAGGATTTTTACGGTTTTATAAAGACTTATTTTCATGAAGCTTCATCCAAAATATTTCATTAC
Organism: Viscum album; assembly: GCA_963277665.1. NCBI lineage: Eukaryota > Viridiplantae > Streptophyta > Magnoliopsida > Santalales > Viscaceae > Viscum > Viscum album. Next base: position 537,845,257 of record OY728165.1, read on the forward strand.
TATTTTCAACAAAATCCTTTTCTTTTAAAATTTCATGAAATTTTGTGAAAAGAAAATGATTTTGAAGAAAAAAGGATATTTTCCTTAAGAATTCATTTCAAGTGTTTTATCAAAACCATTTTCATCTAAGATGACATTATTTCACATGTGTATGTTTCAAGTATAATGTCTCTATGATTTACATGGTTTCACTTTTATTATTATGAAATGATATCCATTTCTTTTATATGTATTATGTGATTATGGGATGATGTTTATGAAACTCATTTTATTTATTGGGTTATTATGAATGTTGTATGTTTATATTGTGGAACACGAAAGAATGATTTCAATATGAGATGGGTGGGACCTATATCTCCCTCCAATGCATTGGGTAAAGATTTATATCTCATGATATAGACATTGCTGGAACGGTAAGTTAATCTGGTTCAGTATTATAGGACTGGAATGAGGAGTGAACTCGATTCAGAAAGGGACTTTGTCCACTAAGATGGTCTTGGCAGCAATGCCTTGGCTACTATGGAAATCATTACATGTGCTTAATGGATGCCACAATTACAAGTTTTATTCCCATGATAGTTTATCATGATTAATGTTCCTTTATGATCTATTCTTTAAATACTTCCATGATTTATGTCTTTGCTCAAGATTTTGATGTTTAGATTTTATGTTCATGTTTTTGCATTCAAATGTTTATGGATTATTTTATGTTCTCTATGATTACCCTTACTGAGAATTTGAGCTCACCCTTTATATGTTTTCTTTTCCCCAGGATTTAAAGAAAGTTTTTAGTTAAGAAAACAAAAGGGGAAGATCTTTATGGGTGATGTTGAAGATCTTTCACCAAGATTAGAAGATTACATTTCGAGTTTCCAAAGACACTAAACTATTACGATCCTTGTGTGTCTGTTTTTGTTATGTATTATGTATTATGAAAAAGTAATGTAATGTCCATGTACATCAAGATTTGTGTCTCTACAAAACTCATCAGAAAAACAATTTTTATACCACATAAATAATGAAGTAAAAGTTTAATCCAAAGAATGGAAATTAGGTTAAGAATTCTATTACCTTGGGTTCGTCTTACTTCAAAATTGTTTAAACCTCCTGTATAATGGTTAAAAGAGTTTTATTAGTATTTTACAGAAACATGTTAATTTTTATAACATCTTATATGATCATTTCATAACCTCATTTCACCCTTTAATTATTACTATTTTGTTCCTTCCATTGTTTTTTGGTGCGTTCTTTACATGATTTTTATGATCAGTTTAAGATGGATATTCTTATCGATTGGAGGTGAAACTCCAAAATTGGAATGGTATAGTATTTAAATATTTACATTATCATAAATTATACCATTTATCATTTGAATTCTGACATGAGGATGATTCATAAGTTAAAATATTATGGATATTTGTTTAGGTCATTTTGGTGATTCTTCGATCGTAATGAGCTCATTTTGTTTCATAAATTAATAACATGTGTACAAAATGATTCCAGACCCTTATATAAGATATAATAAATAAATTATAATCTGGTTCAACCATAAAAAATGGTTTCATGACCAGTATTTAAGAAAGTAAAAGAAATTTAAATCACATCATCCACGATGTCAGTAAATCGACACATCACAGACGATGTTTTAATTTCTTAAATAAGTGGAAGTGGAGAAGAAGTATTATGGTGAATCTTCCATAAACATGATAAAATAAAGAATATGTAAGATACTGGATCATTCAAGACTCTTGGATAAGGATAGGTGAGTAAAGAAGAATAAAAGAAAGGAACTCGAAATAAAATAAAAGTTGAGAAATCCCTTACGAAAATTCAGCAACCTAACTGCGTCACTTAAAATTTCATAAAATATTTTGATGAGAGAAAATTGGTATTTAATAATTCTTACATAATATGGGAATTAAGGGGATATGTAATGAAATATCCCAAAATAAGACAAAGGAAATTAAAAATAATAACATAAAATGAAATCTTGAAAAATATAAGGTTGGTGGATTCCCTTACCTTGTAGAGTAACTCCTAAAACTTGAAGGTTTGGACCAAGGGGGATTGAGAAAACCTTAGGAGGAATACTATGGGGTAAAAAAACCAGAGCTTCATTGAGAAGTAATTTAGAATGAATGGAATGAAGGAATGGGTTGGTATTTATAGCAAAAGTGAGAGAATATTTTATTAATTTTCAAGGGACACCTCATTAGTGGTATTTGCAAAACTATGGGCTTTCCCATGGTATTTTCCACTTGGAAAACCTCATAACATATTTTACTATACACAAGTAGACCAAAATTATTACATCATTAATGATTTCATTAAACACACCAAAACACAAATTGTATTTTTACTATTCACTAAAAATTCAATTGTTTCAGAAAAATCCCAAAAATCCACCTTAACCATTTTTCGATGTGTAGAATTCAAAAATAAACTCAATTTTTTAAAATAATTTTCTAAATATTCTTAATTTAATTTTTAAATAAAATAATAATTTATTCAAAAATAACAATTTTAAATTTATAACTCATTTTTTAACACCTTGAAAAATTAATCAACATCTCATTTTCTTATAACCATAATAAAATAAAATTATAATACAATTTACTATTCATTGGGGTCATATTACTGTTTGTATTACTATTCATAAGGGTAGGTTACTATTAAACAAAAAATCAAGTTGGTTCTATTAGACTCTAAATAATTTACTGATCATAACTGTAGATGACATTTTTTTTAAAATTAAAAACATAGAAGCTACAAAATTATGTTCAAAGTCTAGTTATAAATATCTTCTTAAAAAAGTTTCATGCATTTCATTTATTTTTTAAAACCTTAGGGTGTTACAATCTTCCCAAAGGATAACATGAGTATACCCCTTCTGTATGATACACAAATAATAAAGATGAAATATCCCCTTCCCTCGATTTGCAGCCCCAATAGAGATGAGAAACAATGTTCATAAGTCCTGATGTGAATCCATAATGGTCTGATTCTCAATCTTAAATAATTTAAATGTAAAACATTTGTATTTAATTAAATATTTAAATTTTAATGTGATGCCTAAAAAAACTAATTTCTTACCTTCTACTTGTCAAGATGAATCTAACAAAACTGACGGCGCATGAATCTGATTGGTATTGAGGGAGATATAGAAGAAATGAGTTGAATAATCTAGAGTATTTATTTACCCAATTTTTAATTACCAAAATTCTTTTTACATTTAATTCCTTCATTTAATTCCCTTATTTAATTATATCATTTAATTAAAAAACCTATTACATAATTATTATTTAATTTTTATGTTTCAACATCCCCCATCAATTTTCATACAAGTTTTCATGCCTTCATTATTATTATTATTTCAATTTATCTCATATTTTTTTCCTTTTAAAACCTCAAGACACACTCTCTCTCCTAACTTAATTTTTTAATGCCACACACCATTCTCTTCACATGCCTCTCTCCAATATATTATTCTTTTCTTCTTTTTTTCTTTTTTTATTCACATTATCAATGACTCTATCCTCTCTAATCTCACGCCACGCACATATTTGCCTCTTAAAAACTCATCATCTATTTTTAACGTCTTTTTCTCTTTTATGCAGCGTTTTCTTATCATTCCCCATCTTTTTATGTGAAAAATGATATTATGAATATATATAAAAATAATAATTTATATATATATATAACTCAAAACATATGATATATATATATATAAATATATAGTATTGCATATATATATATATGTATATGTATTCATATACATATACATATATAATAATATTTTATATACATATAGAATATATAACATCATAATATAAATAAAAATTTAATATATATATATATACATATAATCACATGCATATATATATTTTTGTATATATATATATATATAACATTTCATAACACAAATATTTTTTAATGTTTAACATTAATATAACTCAAGTAAATATATATTTACTCGCATATATAACACATCACATTATGTGCAAAAAATTTTAATAACATGCAATGTTTTCAAATCTTTCATTACCATACACTCAAGGTAATTATTTTATGCATAATATATTTTAAAATTTTATTTAACAAAGCCGTTTAAATATTGAATAAACATTTTGTGCACAAAAATAATTATTATTATTATATGATAACTTCATTAAACTCCTTTATTTTGTTTATTTTTAATGATTCTCTCTCAACATATTTATTCACACATATTTATATCATTAAAATCATAACTCTCACACACATCCACTATTCATAAATATTACATTTAATTTACATGTTCTCTCTCTTTGATTTAACCACCACACATTTAAATCTCATAAATTTTCTAAATGTAAAACCTAAAAACGAGCTTTACATATTTCATACCTTTCAAAAACTTAAATCAACATTTTTTTAAATGTTATATATATATATCTATATAAATATATATACATAATAAATAAATATATTTATTTATATATACAAATTTATTTATATGCATAGGTACCAAATAATGTACACACTTGAATAGTTTTTTAAAACATATTAAATATACATACATGTATGTGTGTGTGTGTGTGTTCATAACATATAGGTGCTCAACACACACATATTTATATAACAAAGTAGTATATATATAACATTCACAGTGTAAACATTTTGAAATGTTTAATTACAACAAGACACGTGTAAATATATATATTTACACGTGTGTATAATATTTTGTATAATGTTTAATATATCACACCTAATTAAAAATTTTGAAAAATATATTTAAATTCACTAATATTGAATTTCTTACAATTAAATAAATCTCACTAAATTAAATCATTTTAAAGACTTCCAAAATAAATTTCAAAACTTCAAAAATAATGTTAATAAATTATTGAACACATTTTAAACCGCTTTTAAATATTTCCAAAAATCCCCAAACCTCATAATCACTTATAAATACCCTAAAATGACAAAGTAAGACTTGATAATATTCCAAAAAATTATATTAGATACCTATCAAATAATTATCATCCTCAAGAATCAAAACAAAACCGAAATGAAAAGAGAATGGTGGTTCGAACAACCACCTGATGAGATACCTCTCAAGTTTTTTGATATATTTGGAACACAATAATCACTATGGAGAATAAGTGTAAATATGAACAATAATTTAAAAATAGTCTCTCAGGGGAGATACCTCTCAAGCAAGAATAAACCACATATATGGTTATAACAAACACATCAAGCAATATATATCAATAAAATATAAAAAAAAAATTATTTTCAACTAAATTAATCATTTATAGTTTTAAAAAATTATATGCCTTTCAAAATTACCCTTCATTTAAAAGCCTTTTTTCCTGCAACAAAAATACTTCATCAAATCGCTTTTCATTTTAAGCCATTTTTTTCACCCAATATTTTCAACGCCATTAAAAGAATGGTTTATTTCACAATTCCACAACTTTTATTTCAAAAACAAATATGTAATGGTTTTTTCCTTGAAAACCCATGACTCTTATTTAAAATAAATTTTTTTAGATTCCCAAATTTGACATATTACATGAAACATAAAGAAAAAAATAATGTTAGAATAATCCATTTTAACCAGTTGTAAAATTTCCTATGTTTTCTAAAAAAACATTATTTACTAGGATTATTCCCATAAAAAATTGCATAACATTTCCCAACCAATATAATAACTCATATTAACATAGATAGAGCTGATACAAGCATAAAATTAAAAAGAAATCATCCACCACACCACGATATTGTCCACTTTAGATGGCATTAACTCGCTCGCACAGTTTTAAAATGTTTTGTAATATAATGCCTCTTGATTCAGGAAAGGGTTTCCCTCTATTAATATGTTTGTTGTCATAGAATGTGTCTTAAACATAAGATAAAACAAAACAAACCCAACCAACCAGATATTATTAAAACATTTCCATTACTTCATTAAAATATTTAGTTGTGGGAGGCAAGCCCATCTTCATTCATTTCGATATTTCCAAAACAAATATTTTTTTTATTACCAACTTTAAGTGATTAAACATTTTATGGGAGGTGAGGGATTATATTAACATAATCACATCACACAAAAACATAAGTCATATCACCATAATAACCACACATCTTAGCCACTACAAATCACCACCACTGCACAACACAACCAGTAACCAAACCCACCAACCAATGAAAGTGTCCACCAGACATTCCACACAACCACATCACCAAACCACTTTACCATACACAAGAAACTAACCTTTTTTACATAAATACTTGCTCCATATCATCCTACACAATTTCCAAAAAAATTATCACCACTATCATCACACATCAAAACCCCAAGAACATAAATCAAGGAATTCCCCTTCCATGTCAAGATAGTATCTACTTTGGGCGGTGTTGACTAGCCAGTATGTTTTTAATCACATCAAAGTATAACACGTATCAATTAGAGATTAAGTTTCACCATATTCATGTACTTGATATTTTTAATCACACATCGCACAAGGTAACACAACAATAACAACCACACATAATGGAAACATATTTTGGCTTCCATAATTATTCAAGGGCTTACATTACTTCACCTCGTTATTTAGCATGGGTATTCTTGCACAATTTCAAATTATCTAGGGGAAAATGGTTCATTAATCATATATAAGTGATTATCCTTTTAATTCATGATGATAAAAATCAATCATTCACATAAAGGGTCTCATAATCCACAATAATTAAAACATAATAAAGGTTTATAACAATCATTATTTTCAACAATTCATAACAACAATTCAATGCAACAATAGTTATTAAACCATAAACAAAACTTCATATTTCAACTTTATTTGAAAATTTTTGAATACTAGTTTACTGTGTTCAATTAAAATACCCCATCACATATACAACATACATTCAAGTTTTTCAAAATAAAACATGCACCCATTTTAAAAAATTAAAATTGTGCATGTTGTATTACTATATTTCATACTTCATCATGCTCAAACTAAAAATTCTTTAATAATTTCATTATTAAGGAAAACATGATTATATAATGAAATAAGTATAAAATGATTCTACTTACATATTTAAATACAACATATTAAATCTTATCTATGTTCAAGTATCACATACTATAATTTACCTAGTTTCCACACAAATGTTTTCAACTTTAGGCATGTTTCCCATAACAAACTATAATCATGTATTAACATGTGAGGAAATGTTATTTCAGAACATAAAAATTCTTATCAGTCATATAAATATTAATTTTAATAATTTAAATAGTTTTAAGTCTCATCAGGTTACCACAAATCATGCTTATCATTTTTCCAAAATCTAGAAATAATGCACCATAATTTCTATCTTAACACATGCTTGTGATATATTATTATATTAATACTATAGAATTGAAATCATGAAAAAAAATAGGGACAAAGTTATTCATATCAATGTTTACAATTTCAAAGTAATTATAAATTATTAATATGTCCATTTTTTATAAATTTTAGAATTTAAATGTCCAAAACCAAGTTTTAATACAAGTTCATAACACATGCTCATGATAAATTACAAATGAAAAGTAATTCTTGACATAATAACTCACATGGAAACCAGAATACTTCTAAGTATGGTTTCAAAATAATTCATTTTATCATGCCATTATGAAATCTACTTGAGGTAACATGTTTTATAGGGGTTTTTAAAATCCAATATTCATTCACAAAAAAAAATACACTAAGCATGCTTCTCTAACAATTTCAAACATTAGGAAAATAAGATAGAATGTTATAAATTTTAAGAAAGGAAAAAAAAATTAATTCATGAAGAATCATGTTATAATAGGTAAGGAAACAATACATTCAAATCTCAACAAGATTTCAAACAAACATCTCATGATGATTAATCACCGTTTTACTCTTTCCTTTCAGAATATATAATTAATTCAATAAATAATAATAATTTATTAGAAACCATAGTATGGACATAGTCATAGAAACACACATAAAATTACATGATTTATGTAATTAATTTCCTTAAATTCTTAAATCTACTTTGCTCAATCACAAGCACAATCAATCATGATGCATGTACCACTCCTAATACTACACCCTGCAAGTGATTCCACATCACTTGTTTATAAATTAGGCTCAAATTCCTTTCATCATATCATAGGGTTCCCTAAAATCTTATGTCCCAACTGGCCTTCCCTGACCTATGTCACATACCAAGATCATCTAAAAATGTTACCCTGCCAACTCAAACAATCCTCATAGTGTTTAAATCCAAAATCCATCCTATCTCTCAACCATTAACTCTGATACCACTATATCAAAAACCCATCCCTCCAAAGATAATACAATTAAGGGAGAGAGATAATGACCCTGAGTCCCACCTCTGATAGGCCCTGAGTTAATGACTAACACTAAGGGCATGAAAACCACATAAATGGGGGGAATTACCCCCTATAATAAAACAATATCAGGAGATAGGATAAATTAACAACAATAAACTCCATAAAATGATATAAAAAGGAAAAAAACCCATCTCATAATGTATATATAAATAAAATAGATACAAATAAAAGTATCCAAATTAAAGTCACAAAATAAAAGCTAAGGCAGTGAAGCAGCAAAAACTCCAAAGGTCCAAGCTAGTAATGTCCATAACAATCCAATATTTCCTCTTGAAAAACCTGAAAAATGTTTTATATATATATAGTGATTATACAGGTATATTCAATAGGAAAACAAAAGTCTCTCATGTACATGTGAAAGAAGCATACTAATGCACCTGTCAGGAAACAATAGATTCAACAAAACCTAAACAGGTTAATTAACCAAACCCCAACCTCACCATGACTCACTCACCAAATAACGTATCCAAGTATAATAATATAATATGAAGCATATCGATTATCGATACATTTGGGTTGGAATAACTATGACAAAAACACAAGAGGGGGTAAATTTTGTGCTTTTAAAAATCTTGATAAAATTAAAGTGTTACTCTTAAAATGAAGAAATCCTTTACATATATCTTAAAGTTGGATAAGTAGTGAAAATAAATAAATGAAAAGAACATAGCAATGTATAGTGGTCCGGGGAACAAAAATACCCTAGTACACTCCACCAATTCTCTCCTCCATGATCTCGGTAATTTTCACTAGTAAGTCCTCTTATTTGGAGACCTCTACAACTGAGTACACGCAGTTGAAACCTTACAAGGATTTTACAAGGCCTTCTGGTTCTCTTATAGGGAACTAAAATATCTATAACTTAGTCTGAGAATTTGAAACTCCACCATGACTGAGTCTGAGCATCCAATACTCCAAATAAAATAGATCAGATGAATTTTTTTGTAAAATAGGTTTATCTCATAGTTACAATAGTAAATTAAAAATGTAGATGATCGTTAATAATGCACAGCATTACCAAAATAGTCTTTAATGTCGTACATGCTCCTTCTTTAAATAGCAGCAAATAGATTATGAAATGTTGTGCAATCTTCCTTATTCTTTAGACCGTGAGAGAATAAGAATGTGCAAAGAATATTTCTCTCTTATTTAAAATGATGAGAAACATAATATTTCAGCACTTTATTTTTACCATATTTTTCATGTCTCTACTCTTCTTTATATATTTTCTTTTCCTTCCAAAGAGAGATATATATAGGGAATAAATAACCAACAGTTACTGCATCATTCCTCTTTCCTTCAGATACTTAAAATAATTCATAAATATCCTAATAATGACTTAGCACCATTTCACTCTTCTTGTAGAATAAATCTCTAATAAATACCTTTAAAATAAGTTAAATAAATATTTTGATAAAATATTTAGAATAATAGCAGCGTTGAATAATTTAAAACTCCCATTTAAATCCATTCAAACCTCTTTAAAGTTATTCAAAATATTTTCTAAAAACTAGCAGTATAATCCGAATGTAAATTCAAATATTTTAATTTGAATTACTTTGTATTCTCTAAATTTTCTAGAAAAATGTTGTTAAAATAAACTAGTCATTTTTCTCTCTAAATACTAGACTAAAATCTTTGTAATCTATTCATCCATAATCCTTTGGATTTATTATAATTAATCCAACTGATAAACTCCTGAAATAATTGTAGGTAAAAATGCAGCGTATTTAAATACCAAGAAACCTATAAAATAGAGTATCGTAACTTGTGGCATATGCTGGAATTTATTCAAGTAGCGGACTTGTATATCATAATCTCTAACTTTAACAAGTTCATGTTCATGAGGTATTGGTGTAAAAGAGTTCTCCTTCATACGTTCATATTTTTAAAAAGTTTTATCATGATAAATATATGACATGAGCCTCTTTATGATGCAGCAAAACAAATTTCAACATGTATCATTTTATTGTGTAAACATGGAGGAAACACAACTTCTGTTTCCAGCTTGAAACTGTGGATCTAAACCTCTATTTTTAAATCACATGAAAAATTACTATTTCATCGGGTGATGTATCCACATGAAGAGAAATTCTGGAATATGAAACAGATTAATTAGTAACCAAATGTTCCATTTAACACTCTAAAAACTTAGTGTACATCAGGCCACATTTCTGTATTTTAGTTACAAAAGTATGCAGTGAATTTAACCTCTTTGGATGCACCATATCATCTTGTGATGAGATTCACAACAGGATAAATTTTATTTTTCAGAAAAATAACATATGAAAACAACATCAATGTAGAGTACATTATAAATTAGGGTTCATTCAAGGTAGGATTCAACAGAGTAGGTTTCAATAAATTTGGGTTCATGAACGTAGGGTTCATTTCAAATGTACGGTACACAAACCATACTTTTGTATCAAAAGTAGGGTTGATGAGAAATAGTGTACGGTTCATTGAATCCAATGTAGGGTATAATAACCATACTTTTTTATTAAAATTATTTCTGCACTATTCTGAAATTAGGGTTGTAGTGTTCTTAAAGTAGGGTTTAAATAATCCTTCAGAAAACTAGACAACTTGCATTTAGAGACTTAAACAATTTTTTAGAGGCCTTTAACATCAGATTCAGACTTTATCCTAGAATAATTATATTTAGGAAATATAAATATATTTCTAATGGATAAATAATTTAATCAATCCTACTTATACAGCTCTCTATATCTTCACAAAGTAGAATCAATAACATTCTGGAAAAACTGCAACTCTGAAAAATAATCACAGAAATTCAAAAAAATTATTGACCATTCAAAATCATTTTTTAGAATTCAGGGTAAAATAATTAAATAAAGATAAAATTATTTTCTTTACACACCACCATTTATTGAGTGAATTTGATATCTTTAGAACTTTCATTAAATCAAATATAGTATATTTTCAAATCTGTTCACTGTAGAGTTTCAAAATTTCTACAACAAATTCGGTGATAATTTTGAGTACCCAAATACCCTTTTAATACTTTATCATAAAATAATAAAGTTTACATAAATATATGATCTATCCAAAAGTATAATTCTTAAAATAATCCATTCATTAAATATTGAGATATCATCAAAATTCAGAGATGACTTTAAGATGAAAACTGCAATGTCACTTGAACAGCTTTTAATAACTTCGGTAAATTTTTGCATCATCGAACAACAGAAATGGATTTTTTCATAAACATAAGAAATGAAGTAATTATCAAAACACTTAACAAATTTATTAGAAAACCAAGATTAATGGGTTGAAGTAAATATTAAAAATAAATCAAGATGATAATTACAATGAGCCACTTAACATTCTCCCAATTTTTTGTAATTAAAAAAACCCTAACTCTCTACCAATTTTTTGGCCCCCTTTTTGAAAGGATAAAAAAGATAAGTTCTTGAGTATATTAAATAATATGATATATTTACCCCTTTTATAAATAATGAGAATTCAAATTTTAAGTAGAAGTATCAGAAATATTTAAAATTTGAAATACAAATTTTTCTTCTCCTTTTTTTGAATGTCAAAAAGTTTATTTATTGGTAAGGATATGAAAAATAATTTTTTAATACATGCAGCAATATAAACTCCCCCTAAATTCATGATTACTTTAAAATGATAAAAAAAATATAATCAAGGAGCCATGAAAACATATATAATATTATTCAATGAATAACAAGGGTTTGAAATAAATTTATTAAACTATTTAATTAATGTCATAATAATAATAATAAAATATTTCAACACATGGTAAATATTTAAAATAACCCTCTTGGAGACATAGCATAAATATAAAAGATATTCATGGAATTAAATAAAATATTTTCAAGAAATTTTAAGTAAATGAAAGTATTTTCAATTAATTTAAAATAAAGGATTTAAAAATGATTTTTTTACCTGTTATAAATTACTAGAACATTTTAATCTAGTAATTTTCTACATACAGTAATAGTTTAATTCAACACATGAAATTAATTTAAATAGTAATAAATTAAACACATGCTTACATGAAATATAACCATTTATAAATAATATTAAGAGTATGACTGATGGTCATTTGTTAATAAAATAATTCAATGAAATAATTCTTAAAATAATAGAGTGAGAAAATGATTTAATAGTTTAAACATAAGGATAATTAAATGTTGAAGGAAAAAAAGATAAAAAATTAAAAAGTTTTTATGCCCTTGTATAAAACACTTAGTGAATTTAAATCAAATAGATAAATGAAAAATAAAATACTTTATGTATTTTAATAGTTCCAACTCTTTGAGATTTATCAAATAAAAAATGAATTCATATATTTTTTTCCTTTATAAAATAATTAAATGAAATATCTATGTATTTTTCTTCAAGACGCCACTTGATGATATAATGGTCATGTTAAGTGGCTCGTACTTAAAAATGTCAAATAAAAGTTCCTTTTGGTACCCATATACTTTTGGGTTTGGCAGTGTTAGCAACTAATGACATAGGAGAACAAAGTTTTTTATTTTGAGAAAACATTTTATAATTAAAGCTAGATAATACCTTTGAATAATGAACATACTTGACACCAAAAATTTGAGGATTTATAAAAGAATATTCACTAGAATAATTCTCGTTAATTATGAAAACCCTGCTTTTTATTACAACTTAAACATGCTTTATTACATAAAACTTCACTTGATACAACAAAGAAGATCGAGAGGTTTAGTGTCTTTGGGGCTTAGGATCATTACATAAAAACTTTAAACTTTAATTACAACATCTTTATAGAAAACTTCATTTACATGACCACTACATTCCTTCGTACTTAGCATTGCATGGGATAACCTGAGGACATGCATAAGAAAAGGGTGAGCTATAAAGCCCAGTAAGGGAGTACACATGGAATAACATGAGGAGTACAATACATGTTAGGAAATAGGCATATCAATAGAGCATAAGAGAAACATGAACATAAAGGCATGATAAAGCATGATAATCATAACATGGAAATGTGGCAACAACACTTAACATTGAATTAGCATGAGCCGAGGCTCATTGCACATGGAGCATGAGTAAACCCTCATTGCAAATTAAGCACGAGTAAACCCTCATTGTAATTGAATTAGCATGATTCAACACTCATTGCACATGACGTATCATGATACTATACTTTACCCAATGCATTGGAGTTCTATAAAGGGTGCACCCTTCTTAAACATTTCATTTCATGCATAAGTGTGCCACATGGATCATAAAACATGGATTCATAAAACATAATCATTTATTCCACGATAAAGGAACGTGGAATTCATACATGAAACTTTATAATCAATAAGTAAATGTGCATAAAGGTGAATACCCTTGATGTAGAAATGGGCATGGTATTCACTACACAATGATATTGGCTTAGAAAATCGGTGTGATTTCGGCAGCGTAACAGCGTGACATAAGAATTCATAAAAATGGTTGATGAGAGAGAAAGGGGTTCCTCATCATATTTACATGTAATGGTCAGTAAGGAGGTCATATAGATACATGTCCCAACAATTGAAAAGGAATTTATATTCATGATACAAAAGTATTACTTGAATATAAAAGAGGAGAAAAAGGTTCCTTTTGGAATTTCGGCATAGTAATGGGTGTACATGGGAGGCATTTAATGAGAGATAAAGGGGTCTCCCATCATTCAAACAATAAGAGGGAAGTATGGGAGAGGTTCGAAACCATACCCCAACATTCATAATTGAAATTAAAAGGGCACTACAACTTAAATAAAATTGACAAAAATGAGAAAGGAAGAAAAACCCTTACTTGGAAGTGTGCTTCCAAAGGCTAGAGAGAGGCTTGTGAGAGGCTTCTTGGGAGCTTGTGGAACCTTGGGAGGATTCTAGAGAGAGTAGGGAAGAGTTTGGACGAACTCCAAGGGATTTTAGTGAGGAGGAAGTGGGAGCTTGGGTGGGTTTATATAGGAAAGGTGAGAGAATTCTTTATTATTTAGGTTTGGGACCCCTTATATTAAAATAATCCAAACCACAAACCATCCCATGGTATTTGACCATGGTTTCTAGAAAAGTAAAGAGAAAAACAATATTTTACAAGGCCAAGGTCTGAACTTATTAAAAAATTAGGGTTGCTTATGTGGAGGTGAGTCACACTCCCATGGAAATTAATTTAAAAAGGCAAAGTGTTGAATAAGTCTTGAGGGGTTCATTAATGCCTTGAAAAGTAAGTCAATAAAACCCAAAACCTTATTATTTTAATGATAAAACATATATTGGCCGAACAAAAGGATTATGGTATTTTATTACATCACCATTGGGTCATTATGATGTCATAAAACACATTATATATTTAAACGGTATTTAATTTTTACCCAAAAATTTGACTGTCTCAGAAAATTATGAAAAATTCACCATTGGATAAATTCGACATTCTGATTCCAAAAATAATATTCATTTTATCTAAATAATTTTATAAATATGTGAATTTTCACTTTTAAAATAAAAACTGATATTTATAAAAAAAATCACGGGTTTTGATAGAAATGGCTTTCAAACCTTAATAAAAAATTTAATTACATTCATAAAATTATAAGATCATTTATATTTAATAAAAATTAATTTAATATTAATAATAATATTTTATTAAAATATTATTTAATTCAAAAATCCTTTAATTTAATAAAATATAATTCTTAATTAAATAATAACTAAAAACACCATTTGTACTTTAAAAACTATTACAACGTATCAAAAATGACTAGAAATTATATTCATTATTATATACAAAAATAATGCACATGAACATATTACTACTTATTTGTTACATAACCCCTTAAAATAGCCGCATAAGACCTAAGGGTAAGGTGTGCAATGGTGACAGACTCTTGGGGTGGCTCGGATAACATCGCTCGAGTGGTAATCTCTATCAACTTCCACTTTTCCCGTAGACGATCACGTTCAAGCTTGACATAATGAAGCTCAGCTTGGGCTTGGTCAAGGGCAAAGCCCAAAGACGCCACCTCTTTTCCGAGCTCCGACAAATGGGCTTCGTATGGGGAAATTCTACTGGATGAGGCCATCGCTTCCTTTGTCTAAGTAAAATTGGGTTCGTTAAAGCCATATATTTATACTACTCATGTGATCACTGTTCAATGTCTATAAAAGTAACGGTCACAAATCTTAACATAAAACCAAAGAAGTTGACATCTTATAAAAACATTTTTCATAAAGAAACATTTAACTGGATCAAGAGGGATTTTCCATTAATGAAACTTTGGGTCGTTACAATATTCCCCCCTTAAGAAATTTCACCCTCGAAATTTTCCTTTTCCCACACTAAAACAAATGTGGATAACTCAGCTTCATCATATCCTCTTACTCCCAAGTCGCTTCTTCAAACTTGTGGTTTCTCCACAACACCTTGACGAGGGGCATTGTCTTATTTCGTAGAACTTTTTCTCTACGATCTAAGACCTTCACTAGTTGCTCCTCATAAGAAATATCATCTTCCAATTGTACCACCTCGGAAGAGAGTACATGTGAAGGGTCCGATATGTACTTCCTTAAGAGGGATACATGGAAGACATCATGCACCTTGGCCATAGTAGGTGGAAGTTCTAGTCGATAGGCCACTGCCCCAACATGATCAAGAATCTCGAAGGGGCCGATGTATCTTGGACTTAACTTCCCTTTCTTTCCAAACCTCATGACCTTCTTCCACGGAGATATGCGTAAAAACACCATGTCTCCGACTTTGAACTCAAGGTCTCGTCGATGATTATCTGCATAACTCTTCTGTCGACTTTGGGCTGCCTTGATATGCTGCTGAATGGTTTTCACCTTCTCCACCATTTCTTCGACCATTTCTGGTCTAAGAAGCTTACGTTCACCGACCTCATCCCAACATATCGGTGTTCTACACCTTTTCCCATACAGGGATTCATATGGTTCCATTTGGATGCTCGAGTTTAAACTATTATTATAAGAGAACTCAACCAGAGGAATATGTTGATCCCATCCTCCTTTAAAGTCCATTGAGCACGCTCTCAACATATCCTCAAGTGTTTGGATAGTCCGCTCGGATTGGCCATCAGTTTGAGGATGATAGGCCGTACTGAAGTTCAGTTCAGTATTCAGAGCATGTTGAAGACTCTTCCAAAACTTAGAGGTAAATCTTGGATCTCGGTCAGACACAATAGATAGTGGTACTCCAAGCAACCGTACCACTTCCCTGATATATATCCATTCCAGTTGATCCAAAGAGAAATCCTCTCGAATAGCAATGAAGTGTACAGTCTTTTTAAGACGATCCACAACAACCTAGATTGCATTGTTGCCTTTGGATGTCCTTGGAAGTCCGGTGGCAAAGTCCATGGTGATGTTCTCCCATTTCCATTCTGGTATGGGCAATGGTTGCATCATCCCCTTAGACTTCTGCCTCTCTGCCTTCACTTGCTGAAACACCAGGCACTTTGATGTATATTCAGCGATCTCCTTCTTCATATTATCCCACAAAAAGTTTTCTCGGAGATCTCGATACATCTTTGTGCTCCCTGGGTGAATAGAGAAATTTGAACTATGTGCATCATCCAAAAGTTCCTTCTTCAGCTCCGGACTTGATGGAACACATAGTCTTTTCCCAAACCGCACAATTCCTTCTTCATTAACATTAAACTCTGAGGATTTTCCCTTTTTGATAGCTTCCACTTTTTCTTGGATTCCCGCATCATCCTTTTGAGCATACTTTATCCTTTCCAAAAGATATGGTTGAGCAATCATTTGTGAAAGCATTGATAGGGTTCCCTTCTTTATGATTCCCACATCCATCTTCATCAAGTCTAAGAAGATTGGATCCTTCTCAATTCTCATCATTGATAGAATAGCTGGATCCTTTCTACTTAGGGCATCCACCACCTTGTTCGCTTTCCCAGGGTGGTAATGTATTGAACAGTCATAATCCTTGATGAGCTCTATCCATCTTCTCTGGCGCATATTAAGCTCTTTCTGTGTGAATATATATTTAAGACTCTTGTGGTCAGTATATATCTCACATTTCTCTCCATAGAGATAATGTCGCCAGATTTTCAAGGCAAAGATCACCGCCGCCAACTCCAGATCATGAGTTGGATAGTTTCACTCATGTATTTTCAACTTCCTTGAAGCATAGTATATCACTTTATCATTTTGCATTAGCACACATCCTAAGCCCTTCTTTGAGGCATCACTGAATACCACAAAAAGTTCCCCACTTATGGGTAAAGTGAGCACGGGTGCAGTGATAAGCCTCCTTTTCAACTCCTTAAAGATTTCTTCGCATTCATCACTCCAAGAAAACTTTACTCCCTTTCGAGTTATCTTGGTAAGTGGGTTGGACAATCGTGAGAAATTTCTCACAAATCATCGATAATATCCAGCTAACCCCAAGAATCTACGGATATCCGTTACCGATGTTGTCCTCAGCCATCCCTCAATTGCATCTATTTTGGAGGGGTCCACAGATATCCCATTGCATGTGATGATATGGCCCAAGAATGAGACTTCCTTCAACCAAAACTCACACTTGCTGTACTTTTCATAGAGCTTCTCGATGCGCAAAGTCTCTAGTACAGTTTCTAAATGCTCCCCATGGTCCTCCTTGGTTTTGGAGTATATTAGAATATCATCTATAAAGACTACAACAAATTTGTCAAGGTAATCTCTAAAGACTCTATTCATCAAGTCCATGAATATTGCTGGAGCATTGGTGAGTCCGAAAGGAATTACTATGAATTCATAGTGCCCATACCTTGTACAAAAAGCAGTCTTGGGGATATCTTCCTTCTTCACCCTTACTTGATAATATCCCGACCACAAGTCCACCTTGGAGAAGTATTGTGCTCCACGCAGCTGATCAAACAAGTCATCGATTCTTGGGAGAGGATACTTGTTCTTTATCGTGATTTTGTTAAGTTCACGATAATCGATGCAAAGCCGCATTGACCTATCCTTCTTCTTGACGAAGAGGACTGGTGCACCCCATGGTGATGCACTTGGGCGTATAAACCCTTTATCCAGATTCTCCTGTAGTTTTTTATTCAGCTCTTCAAGCTCAACAAAAGCCATTCTATATGGAGTCTTGGATATTGGTAGCACCCCAGGTATAAGTTCAATTGAGAACTCAATATCTCTTCTTGGAGGAAGACCAGGAAATTCATCGGGAAACACTTCAGCGAATTCCCTCACAATATGCATTTCTTTAAGGGTGGTTTCTTCCTTGGACTCAATCATCTGAGCCAGATATGCATGCTCATAGGGTAGTAATATCCATGCTTGAGATGATGGAGCTAAAGGAGATTCATCTTCCTCCTGACACTTGTAAATAATTGGGGGTCGATTCTCCATATGGAGTGTGATTTACATCTCCCGACAATTTATGTTGGCTCTATATAAGGAAAGACAATCCATGCCAAGAATTGCATCAAATTCCACCAAAGGGAGTATGACGAGGTTCGCCGGGAAATTAAATCCACAGATTATAATAAGGGAGGACTTATATTCATGGGATGCAATGATTGCCCCATTTTCCATACTCACCGATATCTTTACTTCCAGGATTTGTGGTGGTGCTGGGATTGTTCTACTAAACATTCGAGATATAAAAGAATGCGTAGAACCTGAATCAAAAAGTATGTTTGCTATTCTTGAATGAATAAATAGCGTACCTATCACCACTTTGTTGTCGGGGTTCACTTCAGCATAAGTGATGGCAAAATCTCTTCCTTGCTGTCTTGGAGGTTGTTGGTTGCCTCCGATAACCCTTGGATAAGGGAACTGATTTGCAAAATGACCCGGTTCTTTGCATTTGTAGCATTGAACAACGCGTTGAGGTTCGAACGGAGCGTTCCTCTCCTCTGTCGCAGCTGCGGGTCCTTCTTTCTGACAGTTAATAGCTAGGTGCCCTTCTCTTCCACACCTAAAGCATTTTCTCGTCCCCCTAAGGAAATTTCCAAGGTGCTTCTTTCCGCACTTTGGGAAAGTGGGGTGATGGAACTTCTTAGTGCTGTTGGATTTATCCATCGGACCACCAGCATTGAAGTCCACCTTATGCTTCTTGTCCCCATGATACCCCTGTGATTCTCAGATCTCCATTTCAACCTTGAGGGCACATCGTAAAATTTCCTCATAACTTTCAAAGTCATGGATCGCTAATGCTTTCCACAAACTAGGCTTCAGCCCACCAAAGAAGCGGTCAACCTTGCATTCGGGGGTAACGACAAAACCGGAAGCGTATCGTGCAAGCCTTGTGAAGTTTGCCTCGTATGCTCCCACAGATTCTTCATATTTTTGTTTCAGGGAAAGGAAGTCCCTTTCCATCTTAAGACGGAGGGTGCGCAGAAAATATTTATCGAAAAACATCTTTCGAAATTCCTTCCATTCCAAATCCTCGATCTCCTCCTCAGGCTTCATATTTTTGATCAACATCCACCATTGATCAGCTTCACCCTCCATACGATAAGCCTCCAGGAGAACCTTCTCTTGTTCAGAACATTTGCTGATGGAGAATATCTTTTCAATGGAGTTGATCCATTGCTCAGCGATCATGGGATCAGATGATCCACTAAAAGTAGGAGGCCTTTGTCTCATGAAGCTCTCGATATCGACTTGTTCTTTCTTAGGGGGGGTTGAATGTTCCTCTTGACCTGTTTTTCTATTCAAAACTTGAGTTAGATGAGAGAGAATCATGACAAAGTTTGCGATTCCTGCTCCCATTGGATTGGGCATCTCATTAGTACAATCATCACACTGATCTTCACAACGGTTGTTAGCCCGAGTCCTCCTATTACCGGCCATTGTCTGGAATAAAAGGAAATTTAGGAGTAACACATAAAGGGTAATTCGAAGACAAATGTTTATGACTTATAAATAAACTTTAATCTCTTTAACTCATGATTCTATAGGATTCAATCCAGGCTTTTCATGATCGACCTTCTAACATATATTCTTAGGGGAATTTTTACCTTAATAAGGGTTCATACTAAGATTGTGAATTTATCAAAACATATCCCCCAGGAGTGTCGTAACCAACAGTGCAGCAAGGCCCATTGTCGTGAACCAGTTCTCGTTCGAGTCTAGCTCAAAGCGGTGTTTTCGGGTTTTACCCCTAGGATACATCTGTGTCAGAGCCGCCTCTACCTGCTCGTATCCAGACAGGGATGTATTTGTTTGATAAACCACTTACTTAGTATTTACCAAAACTTAGGGATGTTTTTATTATACTTAGTCATGTATCTAAGGCTTTACTAGGGTTTCCTAATTCCAAAAATAACTAAACCTATCCTCTGATACCAACTATGACAACCCTGCTTTTTATTATAACTTAAACATGCTTTATTACATAAAACTTCACTTGATACAACAAAGAATATCGAGAGGTTTAGTGTCTTTGGGGCTTAGGATCATTACATAAAAACTTTAAACTTTAATTACAATATCTTTATTGAAAACTTCCTTTACATGACCACTACATTCCTTCGTACTTAGCATTGCATGGGATAACCTGAGGACATGCATAAGAAAAGGGTGAGCTATAAAGCCCAGTAAGGGAGTACACATGGAATAACATGAGGAGTACAATACATGTTAGGCAATAGGCATATCAATAGAGAAAAAGAGAAACATGAACAAAAAGGCATGATAAAGAATGATAATCATAACATGGAAATGTGGCAACAACACTTAACATTGAATTAGCATGAGCTGAGGCTCATTGCACATGAAGCATGATTAAACCCTCATTGCACATGAAGCACGAGTAAACCCTAGTTTCACTTGAATTATCATGATTCAAAACTCATTGCACATGACATATCATGATACTATACTTTACCCAATGCATTAGAGCGCTATAAAGGGTGCACCCTTCTTAAACATTTCATTTCATGCATAAGTGTGCCACATGGATCATAAAACATGGATTCATAAAACATAATCATTTATTCCACGATAAAGGAATGTGGAATTCATATATGAAAATTTATAATCAATAAGTAAATGTGCATAAAGGTGAATACCCTTGATGGAGAAATGGTCATGGTATTCACTACACAATGATATTGGCTTAGAAAATCGGTGTGATTTCGGCAGCGTAACGGTGTGACATAAGAATTCATAAAAATGGTTGATGAGAGAGAAAGGGGTTCCTCATCATATTTAAATGTAATGGACAGTAAGGAGGTCATATAGATACATTTCCCAACAATTGAAAAGGAATTTAGATTCATGATACAAAAGTATTGCTTTAATATAAAAGAGGAGAAAAAGGTTCCTTTCGGAATTTCGGCATAGTAACGAGTGTACATGTGAGGCATTTAATGAGAGAGAAAGGGGTATCCCATCATTCAAAAAATAAGAGGGCAGTATGGTAGAGGTGCGAAACCATACCCCAACATTCATAATTGAAATTAAAAGGGCAATACAACTTAAAGAAAATTGACAAAAATGAGAAAGGAAGAAAAACCCTTACTTGGAAGTGTGCTTCCAAAGGCTAGAGAGAGGCTTGTGAGAGGCTTATTGGGAGCTTGGGGAACCTTGGGAGGATTCTAGAGAGAGTATGGAAGAGGTTGGACGAACTCCAAGGGATTTTAGTGAGGAGGAAGTGGGATCTTGGGTGGGTTTATATAGGAAAGGTGAGAGAATTATTTATTATTTAGGTTTGGGACCCCTTATATTAAAATAATCCAAACCACAAACCATCCCATGGTATTTGCCCATGCTTTTTGGAAAAGGAAAGAGGAAAATAATATTTTACAAGGCCAAGGTCCGAAATTATTAAAAAATTAGGGTTGCTTATGTGGAGGTGAGTCACACTCCCATGGAAATTAATTTAAAAAGGCAAAGTGTTGAATAAGTCTTGAGGGGTTCATTAATGCTTTGAAAAGTAAGTCAATCAAACCCAAAACCTCATTATTTTAATGATAAAACATATATTGGCCGAACATAAGGATTATGGTATTTTATTACATCACCATTGGGTCATTATGATGTCATAAAACACATTATATATTTAAACGGTATTTAATTTTTACCCAAAAATTTGACTGTCTCAGAAAATTATGAAAAATTCACCGTTGGATAAATTCGACGTTATGATTCCAAAAATAATATTTATTTTATCTAAATAATTTTCTTAATATGTGAATTTTCACTTTTAAAATAAAAACCGACATTTATAAAAAAAATCACGGGTTTTGACAAAAATGGATTTCAAACCTTAATAAAAATTTTAATTGCATTCATAAAATTATAAGATCATTTATATTTAATAAAAATTAATTTAATATTAATAATAATATTTTATTAAAATTTTATTTAATTCAAAAATCCTTTAATTTAATAAAATATAATTCTTAATTAAATAATAACTAAAAACACCATTTGTACTTTAAAAACTATTACAACGTATCAAAAATGACTAGAAATTATATTCATTATTATATAAAAAAATAATGCACATGAACATAGTACTACTTATTTGTTACATAACCCCTTAAAATCGCCGCATAAGACCTAAGGGTAAGGTGTGTGATGGTGACAGACTCTTGGGGCGGCTCGGATAACATCGCTCGAGTGGTAATCTCTATCAACTTCCACTTTTCTCGTAGATGATCACGTTCGAGCTTGACATAATGAAGCTCAGCTTGGGCTTGGTCAAGGGCGAAGCCCAAAGACGCCACCTCTTTTCCGAGCTCCGACAAATGGGCTTCGTATGGGGCAATTCTACTGGATGAGGCCATCTCTTCCTTTGTCTGAGTAAAATTGGGTTCGTTAAAGCCATATATTTATAATACTCATGTGATCACTGTTCAATGGCTATAAAAGTAACGGCCACAAATCTTAACATAAAACCAAAGAAGTTGACATCTTATAAAAACTTTTTTCATAAAGAAACATTTAACTGGATCAAGAGGGATTTTCTATTAATGAAAATTTGGGTTGTTACATTAATACCATAATAAAAGAATTTAATATTAGACATTTTTTTTGAACCATGAACAAAATAATTATTATATAGTTTTGGATTTTCCCCATTACTACCAATACCAATTTTTTCCTTTATGAATTTTTTTAACAAGAATTTGATTCAGAAAATTATCTTCCTTAATAAGTATAATAGAAGTGTAAAGACATGTAAATTCCATATATATATATATATATATATATATATTTAAATTATTTGGGATTATTACGAGTGTGAAAATTGACGGCACTTGATTCTAAGGCCCGGTGTTCCCAAAACATAATTTTGAACTTTTTTTAAGGTAAGTTCAGTAAATGCACGAGCGGAATTTTCTATCTATTGAACCCATGCTCGGATTAAAAATACAAGGGCACCATTGAACTCGTAGTGATGGGATTCACTTAAGGAAGTCTTAACTTCAACCGTAATAGGTCAGGAGAAAAAGTTAGTTTTTCGGACTTTTAGAAGATTAATAAAATAACATAAAAATGTTATTTTATTTTCCTACCTCTTCTTGAGCGGTGGTGGAAGGGACCACGATGGTGGTCAGACATTTAATGAAGGATATTAAATTTCATATTACACAAAGGATGTGTAACCACCCCTCATTTAATTAATATGTTCATTAATTATACCAATTATGAACCATAAATTGAATGGAGGTTTAATCACTTTATTTCATCCTTTGTTTTATTAAATCATGGTTAAAGGGATATTGTGTGGAGAATTGGAGGAAGAACTTCGAATAAGCATCGATGAACTTCCCTCTAACAAAGAATAGAATCTTGAATGATAATTTTGGAGGAATTGATCGGGGATCGACGAATGTTGGTGGCTTCAACGAATGATGATTCTCCTCCCACAACCACGACAACTCCAACAACTCTTGAGGTAGGGGATTTTGTTCTTTAATTCAAGTGAATTATTTTTCTTTTCCTCGTTCTTAAAAATG
Organism: Viscum album; assembly: GCA_963277665.1. Classification (NCBI taxonomy): domain Eukaryota; kingdom Viridiplantae; phylum Streptophyta; class Magnoliopsida; order Santalales; family Viscaceae; genus Viscum; species Viscum album. The sequence continues at coordinate 537,869,625 of OY728165.1, forward strand.
TGATGAATGTGGATCAACCAAAATGGGTTGATCCATGATTCTTACGGAATTGCAGGATGTTGTGGGGTTTTTGAACAGGGTTTTATTTTGCCTTTGATAATTCTTTACAACAAACCCCTTTGATATGATGCTAACCCGGAGGGAACAAGCTAAACGAATAAGACCTAGGACCTCCACCCCTTCATTTTTATCGTGTTATTTGCGAGAGAATATTGAATTTGATAGTAACACAAATCAGAAGGTCATGCTATGATGGCGGCATTCCGGGAGGCCCGTATTCATAGACGGTAGTGAAAACGGAGCTCGGGAGCGTCGTCGGAGCCCCGCGGAAGAAGCACCGACGTGGCACCGGTGTGGCGGAATTGGAGACTGATGGATGGCACTCGCCGGATGAAGAAGGGGGTGGCGCTGTGGTAGATTAAAGGGGTGGTCGGCTCTCGGCCGCATTGGTGGATGGGCGGTGCGTCATCGCGTACCACAGGTGGAGGCAGCGACATCGAAGCTGCAGCGAAAGGCGAGGGGACTCGCCCCCTGTGGGTCTTACGGACAGCAAGTCGGTGCCACTTGGCACTACCGGTTGAAGAGATGAATGGTTCTTTGAGCCATTCGGGAAGGAGGTGTCGCATGACCCCTCACGCGGGTCGCGCCAGCCGACGGCCAGGTCGGTCCGCTGCCTAGCGGGTCGAGCCCGGCGCGTACCAGCCCCACCAGTTTGGGCCAGGCCAGTCCGCGGCCCAACGGGATGAGCCTACCACAGCACAGCTAGTTCATTCCAGGCTAGGTCAGACTCAGGCCGGGTCGGGTCGACCCAAACCGGGGTGGACCGGGTCGGACCGGACCCTGACCCATTTTGGCCCAAATACGATTAAAAGGTCATATCTCGCAAACTAGGTGTTTGTTTGACGAAATGTATGTGGCACTGGAATCCTTTAAACCATACGATCCTTTTTAGATACTCTATTTAAGTTTTGGAGAAAGTTTGAGTACTTCTGGGTTGAATCTTACCTAAATTCAACCGGGCCCTCTACACTAAAATGCCTATAACTCTCAGACCGGACGTCCGATTGACGCACTATCTATTGCGTTGGGACCCTTATGATGTGACGGATCATTGGGTTACTTATTCTTGTTAATTCGTGCCGGTTGAAGTATGAATCATGGCTTGAGGAGCGGATCCTCCCAGAATCAAGCGTACTATGTACGGGAATCCAGTGTCTTTCTGAGACGTGAAGAATGAATAGTGATCATGTGTGGATCAACACCTAGAGATCATGTGTGGATCGTCACCTTGAAATCTTGTGTGGATCAACACCTATAGATCCTATGTGGATTAGCACCGAGCAATCCTATGTGTATCAGTAGCAAAACCCTTGATAGAATAAGATGATCTAGCTTTAAGACTAATCATCTATACTTCTGTACTTAAGTTATACCGGATTTGATATGAGTCTTTGCTTTGTGCTTTGTGATTGAGATCATGATTTTTGGTTTTACTTTGGGAAATTTTGAGAGACCTTCAGGGATATCAGGGTCCCTACTGGGTATTGTTATACTCACCCCTACACGGGCTTTGCCCACACCTTGTTTTTTCTTGTACAGACGATGAGCAGCTCGGCTTAGACTTTAGGAGCTAGGACCAGGCGGTACACAGAGGTGACTAGTTGTTGTGGAGAGATGTGGATATGATCAGTACCTACCCTTCAGGTAAGATCCATGGTGAACAATCTCAGGACCTATTTTCTATTTTCTATTGTATTTTATCTTTTAGTTGGGATTGTATTCTGGACCTTTTACTTTCAGTACACACTTTTACTACTACAATTTTACTTCATGGTTGTATTTTGTTGTGTTCTTGGACTGTGTGTTTGTATAGGTTTAAAGGAAATGTCTTCCCATTTTAGTTATATGCCTTTCTGGTGCTAGTCATCAACCCATGGTCTATGGAAGGCAGGCTTGGGGTAGTCACAGCATGGGCCCCAGGGGATGGGTCGTGACAAAGTGGTATCAGAGTAGTCGTTTCTACTGAAGAACTGGGACTCTGATCTTTCTAAAAGATCAATAGTGTTAAGTGTTTTGAGTTTGGTTTTCAGTTCGGGGAGTCTGGTGTTGGTGTGGCGGCCGACATATTCATACACCAAGACCCTGAATTCTGATTTCTGACTCGGTGCACGAAAACACTGATTGTGTATGTTTTAGAAATGTTTTAATTTTAATATCTTTAGAGTCATCTCACCATGTGTAACTTATTTACCATGGTCCACCGAGCAATGAGGCTTCGGTGTAGGGACCTCTTACTATGTGGGCACCTTCGGGTGGTGTACTAGTAGCACCACCACTCATAGGGTAGCAGTTGACACCATCCCTACTAGTAGACTATGCACATTGACTGAGTGCATTGCATGAGTTCTAGAGACAGAGGCCTCTGATGTTTTGAGGCAAGACAGATCCCCATGAAGCTGAGGATGGCCTGGAGGCTATAGCATGGGTTTTCCGCCTATTTGAGACACCAGCAGAGAAGATGGTGACCGTAGCTACTAGCCTATTCTAGGGAATAGTAGGGATATGGTGGAGTCTAACACTATATACGCATGAGTAGGATACAATCTCTTGGTTTTACTTCGAGACCCTCTTCAGGGTGGAGTTCGTACTAATGACTTTACGCTCAATGCATATCCAGGAGTTATTTCACTTACAGTAGGGCAGCCTATCAGTGGCCTAGTACTAAGTGAAATTCACTGACCTCTCACGTTACTCCACTGACATGGTACAAGTCCCTTTATTTAGGGTCCGAACCTTTAATCAGGGTCTCCGGTGGGAGATCAGAGCATCGATGATATTACTCAATATCCCGATGCAGGTTAGAGTGATCGAGCAAGCATTATTGGTGGAGAGCTTCTTAGCTGAGCAGGCACTGATGGTGAGATCCACCACCATATAACAGGTATCCGAGTCATCTGAAGCAGGTAGTAGGCAGATTACGCAAAGATCTAACAGGGCCAGACCTTCCGGTGGATGACCCCAGGATGCAGGGTCAGAGGTACAGAGCTCGTGAGGCAGAGTATGTATTCTGAGGACTAAAGCATGTTACTCTTGTGGCGGACAGGGATGCATGGCTTGTGACTGTCTGATTCCCTGCATAGATGATCAGCATATGACAGAGGGACCACTGAGGTAGCGACTGAGGTTTGAGCTAGGGGGTCTGCAGGTCAGCGGACGTGGTAGAGGAGTAGTTTTTGTAGTGGGTGGTGGACGATGGTTTAAGGTTCTACCACCACCACCCCTAGGTGGTCCACCCCGACCACAGGAAGCAGGTGAACAGGGGTGAGCTCAGCTTAAGGAGGTAGAGGCCTATGACCATGGTGATCTAGAGATTATTATAGGTATGATATATTTCTATTCCACCCTAGCTTCATTTCTTATATACATAAGTTCCAATCACTCTTTTATTGCCATGTCACTTGTTCGGAGCTTGGAGATTCTGACAGAGTCGTTGGCTTGATCCTTATGATTAGAGACTCCTATGGGAGATGATTTGATGATTACACACTGGTGAAGAAAATTTGAGATCACTCTAGGAGGCGATATCTTCGGCTGGGATCTTCTAGTAGCAGCGTCGAGGCCTTACGACGTCATCTTGGGTATGGATTGGCTATCCACAGTCCATGCTCAGATCAACTGTTTTAGGTGCAAAGTGTGGTGTGTTTGCGATTATGGGATCATGTTTTCCTTCACCGGTAATAAGGGAGACTTTGTATCACAAGATGGACTTACTCGAATGAGGCTGAAGCCGATCACTCATAAGTTTTCTAGCCTTACCCTTGGATCAGTTGACGTGAGGAGTCTGAGTTATCCTGTAGTGATGTACCAGTATGCTGATGTATTTCCTGATGATGTTCTGAGACATCCTCTTCATAGAGAGGTATATTTCTACATCAACTAGTACCCCAATATTACATTTATATCTATGCCAACATATCAGATATCCCTCGTGGAGTTTTGTGAGTTTCAAGTACAATTGGAGGACTTATAGAGGAAGGGGTTCATAAGGCCCAGTGTTTCCCCATGGGCATCCCTGGTTTTGTTCTCCAAGAAGGCAGATGAGAATCTGAGGATTTGTGTGGATTGTCAGCACCTTAACCAGGTGAACATGAATAAAAAATATCCACTACTAAGGATTGATGATCTCTTAAACTGGCTAAAGGTATCTTGATGGTTTTCGAAGATAGACCTCAGATCAGGCTATCACTAGCTCAGGGTACGGGATGAGGACGTACCGAAGATGGCCTTCAAATGTCGGTATAGCCATTACGAGTTATTGGTGATGCCCTTCGGTATGACCAATGCTCTAGAAATGTTTATGGGGCTCATAAATAGGATCTTCCAGCCTTACCTCGATCGCTTCATGGTGGTCTTCATTGACGACATCTTGATATACTCGGCGTTGGAGGAGGAGCATTCCACACACCTACAGATAGTTCTGGATACACTCTGAGAGCACCATCTTTATAGAAATATTTCAAAGTGTCAATTCTATATATGGAAATTCCACTTTCTAGGGAACGTTATCTCAGAGACTAAAGTTTCACTGGATCCGGTGAAGATAGAGGCAGTCCTTTCTTGGGAGCCACCTAGGAGTGTGACCGAGGTGCACAGTTTCCTGGGATTGGATGGGTACTACTGGAGATTCGTACCTGACTTTTCTAGAGTTCTGAAACCCTTGTTAGCTTTGAAAAAGAAGGAATATCCCTTTGTGTGGACCGAGAGATGTTTTCAGAGTTTTCAGGAGCTGAAAAAGAGGCTGACGAGTGCCACCATCTTGAGGATACCAGAAGAGGGCATTGGGTATGTAGTCTATTGTGACACATCAGGGACCTAATTAGGTTATTTACTGATGCATGAGAGAGTGTTGATCACCTATGGCTCACGGAAGTTGAGACATCATGAGAAGAACTACGCTACCCATGACCTGGAATTAGCAGCAGTGGTCTTTGCACTGAAGATGTGGCAGGACTACTTGATGGGTGAACGGTTTATTGTTTACTCTGATCACAAGAGTCTTAGGTATATCTTCTCACAAAAGGATCTGAAACTGAGATAGCGATGATGGATGGAGTTCCTCTAGGACTATGACTTTGAGATATTCTATACTCCTAGGAAGGGAAATATAGTAGCATACGCACTCAGCAGGAGGTCTAGTCTACAGTTGCTAAGTGAGGCGATAGAGCAGCTAGTCACATTGCAGATATCCTTTTTGGATAGTGATGGAGTAGCTTACCTATAGTCTATGATAGTTACTCCCCCACTCCTTTAGCAAATTAGGGAAGCACAGCTTGGGGATGTAGACTGCGAGGCCTGACGTGCTCAGATATCCTTAGGAAAGGCTCCTGGTGGATTTTTTGAAGGTGTGGAGCACGTCACCCTCTTCATAGAACGCACCATGGTACTAGTGATGTTATGAGAGGAGGTGTTGAGGGAGTTTCACACATCCCCTTTGGTGTTACATCCTGGAGTGGTGAAGATGTACCAGGACCTCCGGCGTCAATACTGGTGTCCAGACATGAAGAAAATGGTGGCATAGTTCGTATCACGGTGCCTGACTTGTCAGCAAGTGAAGGTCAAACATTAGGTACTAGCCATCTTAGATCATCCACTTGAGGTACCAAAGTGGAAGTGGGATGTTATATCCATGGACTTTGTGATAGGTCTACCACATACATCCAGGAGACACAATTCCGTCTGGATGATTATTGACTGACTCACCAAGTCGGCCCACTTCCTACCCATCCGAGAGCAGAGATCAGTAGAGATCTTGGGACGGATCTATGTACAAAAGATTGTATGGCTTCACAGGGTGCCATCGGCGATCATATCAGATCACGATACATGTTTTACATCCCACTTGTGGAAGGGGTTGTAGGAGGCATTTGGGACTCAACTACGCTTGAGCACTGCCTTTCGTCCTCAAATAAATGGTCAAATGGAGCAGACCATACAGACACTCGAGGACATGCTTCGTTCTTGTGTCCTCGATTTTAGCTATAGTTGGGAGGACCACATGCCCCTAGTGAAGTTTTAATACAACAACAGTTATCACTCCACCATAGGCATGGATCCGTTTGAGGCTCTGTATGGGTGACCTTACAGATCACCTCTATGCTAGATAGACCCAGGGGAGTCAGCACTTATGGGTCCAGAGTTGGTATAGGCTACCACAGAGAAGTTGCAGATCATCCAAGAGGGGATGAATACTACACAGAGCTGGCAGAAGTATTATGCCAATAGGAGATGGAGACCCTTAGAGTTTGAGGAGGGAGACCATGTCTTCCTACAGGTCTCACCCCGATGAGGATTACAGAGGTTTTCCCGGGGCGAAAAGCTATCTCTGAGGTTCATCGGACATTTCCAGATCCTCAATAGAGTAAGTGAGGTGGCATACCCTCTAGCTCTTCCCCCACAGATGCACCGGGTGCATAATGTTTTCCATGTGTCACAGATGAGGAGGTACTTGCATGATCCATCACACATTATTGACTAGGGAGAGTTGGACATTGATGATGGGGTGATGTATGCAGAGTTCCCAGTGAAGATAGAAGATCAACAGGAGCAGGTCCTTCATGGGTGTTCAATTTCTCTGGTGTGAGTTTTTTGGAAGTGCGGGAATCTTCAGGAGATTACATGGGAGCCGAAAGCTTAGATGTGTGATCAATACACCCATTTGTTCCCCTGTTTTTTTTAGCTTTCAGGGACAAAAATACCTAAGGTGGGGAGAATGTAAAGACCCAAAAAATCCATATAATTGTTTTTTATTATTTGGGATTATTATGAGTCTACGAAAATTGACGGCGCTTGATTCCAAGGCCTGGTGTGCCCAAAATGGAATTTTGAACTTTTTTTAAGGTACATTCAGTAAATGTGCGGGAGGCATTTTTTATCTTTTTAACTGGTGCTCAGATTAAAAATCCAAGGGCACTTTTCAACTCACAGCGTTAGGATTATCTTAAGGGAGAATTAACTTCGACCGCAGTAGGTTGAGAGAAAAATTAATTTTTTTGGACTTTTAGAAGATTAATAAAATAACATAAAAATGTTATTTTATTTTTCTACCTCTTCTTGAGTGGTGGTGGTGGGGACTATGGAGGTGGTCAGGAATTTAATGAAGGATATTAAATGTCCTATTACAAAAAAGGATGTGTTATCACCCCTCATTTAATTAATAGGTTCATTAATTATACCAATTAATAAACCATTAATTGAATGGAGGTTTAGTCACTTTATTTCATCCTTTGTTTTATTAAATCGTGGGAAAAGGGAGATTGTGTGGAGAATTGGTGGAAGAACTCCGATGAAGCACCGATGAACTTCCCTCTAATAAAGAACAGAAGCTTGGATGACAACATTGGAGGAATCAATCCGGGATCGATGAATGTCGGTGGCTTCAACGAATGAGGATTCTCCTTCCACAACCACGACACCTCTAACGATTCTCGAGGTAAAGGATTTTGTTCTTTAATTCAAGTGAATTATTTTTCTTTTCCTCATTCTTGAAAACATGACGAATGCGGATCAACCAAAATAAGTTCATCCACAATTTGTACGGAATTGCAGGATGTTGTGGGGTTTTTGAACAGGGTTTAATTTTTCCTTTGATAATTTTTTACAACACCCCCCCCCCCTTTGATATGATGCTAACGCGGAGGGCACGGGCTAAACAAACAAGGTTCGGACCCTCCGCCCCTTCATTTTTTTCGTGTTCTTCATGAGTGAATTTTGAATTTGATGGAAACAAGAATCAGAGGGTCACACTATGACGGTGGAATTTCGAGAGGCCCATAGGCAGAGATAGGAGTGAAAAAGGAGATCCATAGCATTGTCGGAGCCCTACGAAAGAAGCACTATTGCGACAATTAAGCGGCGGTGTCGGAAACCGGTGGTCGGCGCTCGCCGGCCGCGTTGGTGGATGGGCGGCGCGTCGTCGCGTGCCGCAGGTGGAGGTTGCAACATCAAAGTCGTGGTGAAAGAAGAGGGGACCCGCTCCCTGCGGGTCCCATGGATAGAAAGTCAGAACCATGTGGCACTATCGGTTGAAGAGTCGAACGGCTCTTTGAGCCTTTTAGGAAGGAGGGGATGCGTGACCCCTCACGCGGGTCGTGCCAGCCGGTGGGCTAGGTCGGACTGCTGCCCAGCAGGCAAAGCCAGCCATGGCCCAGCCTGGTCGGTTCGGGCCCAGCCGGTCCATAGCCTAGTTGGTTTGGGTCGGTTCGGGTCGGGTCGTCTCGAACCAGGTCGGGTCAGACCGAACCCGGACCCATTTCGGCCCAGATACGCTTAAAAGGCCGTATCTCACTAACTATATGCTCGTTTGATGAACCGTCTACGGTGCTGGAATCATTGTAATGAGAAGGTCCTTTTTAGATACTCCACCTGAGTTTTGGAGAAAGTTAGAGTACATCTAGGTTGGATCGTACCTGAATCCAACCGGGCCCTTGGCACTAAAATGACTGTAACTCTCAGACCGGACGTCCGATTGATGCACCGTTTGTTGCGTTGGAGCCTTTATGACATGATAGATCTTTGGGTTACTTCTTAATAGGACTTCATGACAGTTGAATTATGACCGAAGGATTGAGGAGAGGATCCTCCCAGAATCAAGTGTACTATGTATGGGAATCCAGTGGTTGGATGAGATGTGAAGAATGAATAGTGATCATGTGTGGATCATCAACTAGCGATCCTGTGTGGATCAGTACCTAGTGATCCTGTGTGGATCAGCACCTAGAAATCCTATGTAAATTAGTACCTAGAAATACTATGTGGATCATCACCAAGTGATCCTGTGTGGATCATTAGTGGAACCCTTGACAGAATAAGATGATCTAGCTTTACGACTAATCATCTGTACTTATGTACTTAAGTTATACCTGGTTTGAGCTGAGTCTTTGCTTTGTGCTTTGTGATTGAGATCATGATTTTTGGTTTTCCTTTGTGGAATTCTGAGAGACCTTCTGGGTCCTCGAGGTCCCTACTGGGTATTGTTATACTCACCCCTGTACAGGTTTCGCCTGCACCTTGTTGTGTCTTGTGCAGACGACAAGCATCTCGGCCGAGACTTTAGGAGCCAGGACCAAGAGGTATATAGAGGTGAGTGGTTGACATAGAGATTTGTGGAGATGATCAGTACCAACCCTTTAGGTAGGATCTGTGGAGAACGATCTCAGGAGTTTTTTTCTATTTTTTGTTGTATTGTATCTTTTAGTTGGGATTGTATTATGGCCTTTTTACTTTCAGTACACACTTTTACTACAACAGTTTTACTTGTGGTTTCATCTTGTTGTGTTCTTGGACTGTGTGTTTTTACAGATTTAAAGGCAATGCCTTCCCGTTTTAGGGATACACCTTTTTGGTGCTAGTCACCAACCCCTGGCCTATTGAAGGCGTGCTTGGGGTATTCACGGTACAGGCCCCGGGGGACGAGTCGTGATAAGAAGATTTCTTTAAATTATTATATTCATCCAACAATTCTTTAATTTTAGTTTCATTCATATCACAAGAAATTTTGGAATACTTTGATCTTAAATTTGCAATTTTCTTTGACAAATGATCATTATTAATTAAAATAGTATCATAATATTTTCTAAGTTCTTTATGCTATTTAATGAAGGATTCAAATTTTTTTTGAAGAATAAAACAATATTTATCACATTCATCATGAAAAAAATTGAATCATAATTTTTAGAGTTAGATTATTATACCACATTATCATGAGTCATAAGACATAGATTTACCTTTTTATTTCAATATCAGCTTCTAAGTTTGTAATAGGTTCGTCACTTGAACCTGAATGACTAAAATCATAAAATTCCTCCATCAAAACTTTGAGCGCATAATTTTCCTATGATAGAAATATGATTTTCAGTTTCTTCTATCATCTCAACTTTATTCATCACAATTAACTCCTTTAATGCCTGATTTTTTTCTGAAATTGGAGTTCCCAAGTCAGCAACATCACTGTTATCTTCTATAAATTTATCAATTCCTTCATAATCAACTGCGATTTTCTACCACATCTCATAGAAAGTGTCATATTGTGAAATGATATTAAATTAATCAATACCAAGTCTACATATAATAGAATTCATAGCTCTAAAATTAATATCATATTCATCTTCCTTCACGTCATGTTACTTTTCTAGTTCTCTAGGAATTTTATAAGGTTTGACAGTTTTCATGTAAATTTTGAAACCAATATTTTTTAAATAGATGGTCATGCAAGATTTCCAACATCCATAATTATTGTCATTAAAATAGGGATCATGAATCATTGACATACCTTCCCTAAGATCATCCATTAAGATTTGTCTTTGTTTGAATCTTTGACTCGATCTTATTAGATCCAAATAAAATATTCAATATTAAAAATGATTCCAACCTTTTCTATTACTTGTTAGGTATCAGATAGAAACAAAATAATATTCAAGTATTTCCAAAAATAGAAATGTAGCAATAGATCACTTCTTCTGATACTTCTTGTTGGTATCGAGTAGAAATATATTTCTATAATGATAAATATCTCTAATATAGCCCAACCTTTGATACCACTTGTTGGGTCAGAATGTATAAGATGAAGACGCAAGAGGGGTTTAATTGTGTCCTTTTAAAAAATTTGACAAAAGTAAAACTTCTCTCTTGAAATGAAGTGATCATTTACTTCTCTCTTAAAGTTAATAGAGTAATATAAATAAATAAAGGAAAATAACATGATGATGTATAGTGGTTTGAGGCACATAAATCCCCTATTCCACTCCACCAATCATATACTCCATGATCTTAGTGACTTTCACTAGTGTTTCCTCTTATTCAGTGACCTCTACAACTAAGTACAGGTAGTTAAAACCATACAATTCTTTTACAGGGAATTATGGTTCTTTTACAGGGAACCAAAATATCCAAAACTTAGTCTGAGAAGATGACACTCCACAATGATTGAGTCCGAGAATATGATACTCCAAATAAAATATATAAGAAGAAGTTTCTTATGAAATAGGTTTAGCTCACAATTTCAGCAACAAATGATAGATGTATATGATCTTCAATAATGCACAACAATAGTAAAATAATCTTCAATGTCATATAGGATCCTTCTTCTTTAAAAAATAGAAAATATATTAGGTAATGTTACATAGGCTTCTTTATTCTTTATACCATGAGAGAATAAGGATATACAAATAATATTTCTCTCTTCTTTAAAATTATGAGCAAAAAATATTCCAGCACTTCATTTTCATCAAATTTTTCACATCTCCACTCTTCTTTGTATATTTTATTTTCCTTCCAAAGATAGATATATATAGGGAATAAATATAAAATAGTAACTGCATCATTTATCTTCCTTAATTTACTTAAAATCCTTCATAAATATCCCAATAATGGCATAGCACCATAATACTCTTCCGGTAGAATAAATCTCTAATAAATGTATTCAAAATAAGTTGACTAAATCTTCTGATAAAATACTCAAAATAATAGCAATGTTGAATGATTTAAAACCCCCATTTAAATAAATTCAAACCTATTTAAATTTATTAAAAAAAGTTCCTAAAAACTAGTAACATTGTTTGAATGTAAATTCAAATATTTGAATTTGAATAACTTTTTGTCCTCTGACTTTACTGAAAAAATGATGTTAAAAAACTGGTCATTTTTCTCTCTAAATACTCGACCAAAATCTTTGTAATCTCTTAATCCATAATCCTTTGAATTTATTATAATTTATCCAACTGCTAAATTACTAAAAGATTTCCAAGTAAAAATTAAGTAGATTAAAATACCAAGAAACGTGTAAAATAGAGTATATTAATTTGTGGCATGTGCTGGAAGTTCTCCAAGAAGCGGACTTGCATATCATTATCTCCAACTTCTACAAGTTCACATTCATGAGGCATAGATATAGAAGTGTTCTCCTTAAAATTTACTTATTTTCAGAATGTTTTATCATGATAAATATATGATATGAGCCTCTGCATGATGCAGCAAAACAACTTTCAGTATGTAGTGTTTCATTGTGTAAACATGGAAAAATCACAACTTTTGTTTCTATCTTGAAACCGTGGATCTAAACCTCCATTTTTATAGCACATAATAGATTACTATTTTATCAAGTGATGTATCCAAATGAATATAACTTCTAAAATATACATTAGGTTAAGTAGCAACAAAATGTTCCATTTAACACTTTAAAAACACAACATACAATAGGTCATGTTTCTTTATTTTAGTTGCAAAAGTATGTGGTTAATTTAATATCTTTTGATGCAACGCTTCATCTTGTAAAGATATTCACAACAGAATGAGTTTAATTTTTCAGTAAAATAACACATGATAGCAGTAAAAAAAGTAGGGTACATTTTAAAGTAGAATTCATTGAAATTATGGTTCAACAAAGTAGGGTTTGTGGATTTAGGGTTTATTTCAAATATATGGTACATGAACCATACTTTTGTATCAAAATTAGGGTTGATGAAAAGTAGTGTATGGTTCATTGAATCCAATATAGGGTATAAGAACAAAAAAAATATTAAAATTAGGGTTTCACTATTTTGAAATTAGGGATGCACTGTTTTGAAAGTAGGGTTCAAATAATCCTTTAGAAAACAGGACAGCTTGCTTTTAGAGACTTTAAATATTTTTTTGATGCCTTTAACATCAGATTAAGGATTCAGAATTGCAGAATTATATTTGTTAAATATAAATATATTTCTAATGAATCAATAATATAATCAATATGACTTCTACATCCCCCGATATTTTCACAAAACTGAATCAATAACATTATGAAAAAACTGCAGCTCTAAAAAATAATCGCAGAACTTCAGACAATTTATATACCATCCAAATAACCTTTTTTCAAGTGATTCCTATATTTTTATAACTTGCAGTAAATAAAATATAGTATTTTTTCAAATCTGTTCATAATAGAGTTTCAAAATTGTTGTAGTAACTTCAGTGATTTTTTTGAGTACCCAAACAGTCTTTTAAGACTTTATCATAAACTAATAAAGTTTAGATAAATATATTATCTATCCAAAGGTATAATATTCATGTAAATAAATTCTATTTATCTTGAGATATTATCAAAATTTAGTGGTGACTTTAAGCTAAAAATTGCAATGTCATTTGAATAGCCTGTAAGAACTTAAGTGAATTCTTGCACCATCTAAATAACTGAATTGGATTTTAACATAAACATAATAAATGAAAATAATATTCTTATATTTCCAATGGAATAAACTTAATAATAATATTATAATTGTTTCTTTATATATAAAATAAATACTGTGATATACTAAATTTGAAACACTTAACAAATTTATTAGAAAACAAAGAATGGTGGGTTGAAGTAATTGTCAAAACTAAATCAAGATTATAATGAAAAGGATACACTCAAAAGATACCTCGTACCACTTTTCCATGGATTTTATACTCTCACACCCCAACATCATACATCCTGGCACTCCCACCCCTTCTGAATAACACCAAATCACATCACATTCCGCTTGCAGACACCTGGGTCATCACATGACATCACATCTCGCCCACAGACACCTGAGTCATCACATCACATCACATATCATAACTAGTGTAGTGGGGTATGTAAATATAAAGGATATAAACTACGTGCCTTCCTCCCACCATGCACGACCCCCACTATAAGTCATCTCATCACATATCACCTGAAGACACATGGGTCATCACATCACTTGTTCATAGTGACAATTTTGACTTTTGGACATCACATCCCATGTATATCACCAGCGCTTGGAAGAGGTAGCAAGGAAGAGCAGGTATCCAGCCATCCATCCTCCCACTGGGATGTTGGGAAAAACACCCCCCAAAACATTTGGTGTTGGAACATGGTGCTCAATACGGGTGGGTTGCGTATAGAAAATCGCAAGAAAATACATTGCATATATAATATCATAACACACAACCCTAACCTATGATTTTAAAATAATAAAACCAACCAATTCACAATAATACCACTTTCCTTATCACCCCTAAAATCACAACACTGTATAAACAATCCACTAGCCACATTTCATTGGAAATAATCCATTTTCCAAATTTTCTATTTACCAACCAATTTCATTCATTAAGCCCATTTATTTATCTAGTCCATTATTTCACATATAATCATTAGCCAGTTAAACCACACTTCTCAATTAAATTCATTATTTAATTATCCATTTCAACCCATGTTATATCAATTTAACATTATCATTTAATTTCATTACTACTGAGGCATTTATCACAACACAACATATTCCCATATCATCTGCCTCATATCACAACCATACATCACATAAACATAACCCTTTTTAGATTTAGTAAAAAGGGGATTTCATCAAATTTCACTTCTTTATTTAAGAGCATTCTCACACAAGCCATAAATTCTAGGGAAACCATTTTATTAACCAAATATAAGTGATTAACCAATTTCATTTAAAGTGATGTCAAACAATCATATCAATAAAGATTTCACAAAACATATCAAAAGAGCATAAACAAAGGCTTCCAACAACCATGATTTTCAACGAGGCATCAGGCATGCATAATCCTTTAAATAATATTATAACACAATCAAGAAACATGTGAAAGATTCCTTTTTATGGAAAATAGTAATAATTAAATTCATTTTATTATCACTTTATCTCTCTAGGATAATCTTTCAATTATATAAATTAACACAACATTTAATAATAGGGATAATAATTCTCTATGTATGTGATAATATTTTATATGGAAACAATTATTCACTACATGAAGGAATCATATAAAATACAGGTGAAATTATTCATTCCCCATCAATTCCAATTAATCAATTATTTATTTTTATTAAGTCGATGAAAATATCTTCCCAAAGGATAACATGAGTATACCCCTCTCACATGATACATAAATAAAAAAGATGAAGGACCCCCTACCTCGATTTGTAGACCCAATATATATGAGAAACAATATTCGCAAGTCCCGATGTGAAGCCATAATTGTCTGATTCTCAATCTTCAATAATTTAAATATAAAAAATATATATTTAATTAAATCTGGAAATTTTAATGTGACACCTATGAAAATACTAGTCTTTTACCTTCTACTCATTAAGATGAATCTGATGAAACTGACAGTGTTTAAATCCTATTAATATTGAGGGAGATATGACATAAAGGAGTTGAATAATCCATGGTTTTTATTTACTCAGTTTTTAATCCCCAAAATGAATTTTTCATTTAATTCCTACATTTAATTCCATTATTTAATTCTATCATTTAATTAAAAAATCTATTACAAAATTATTATTTAATTTTTATATTTCAGTATCCAAAACCAATTTTAATACTTGTTTTCATGCCTTCATTATTATTAATATTTCAATTTATCCTAGATGTTTTTTCCTTTTAATGCCTAAAGCTATGCTCTCTCTCCTCGCATAATATTTCAATGCCACACACCATTCTCTTCACATGACTCTATCCAATCTATTATTATTCAATTATTTTTTCTTTTTTATTCACATTACCCACCACTCTCTCTCCTCTCTAATCTCACGTCACACACATATTTGCCTCTTAAAAACTCATAATATTTTTTTTGTCTTTTTCCCCTTTTATGCAATGTTTTTTTGTTTTATCGTTCCCCTATTTTTGTTGTCCAAAACAATATTATGAATATATATGCAACAATAATATATTCATATATATATATAAACGTTACAAAGTATATATATATATATATAACTCAAAATGTATGATATATATATATACACCCATGAACACACACATATACATATATAATAAAATTTTATAGCATATATAACATCATAATATAAAAAAAACAATATAACATATATATATATACATATGTATACGCACATGTATATATATATATTTGTATATATATAACATTTCATAACAAAAAAATTTGTGTAATGTTTAACATTAATATAACTCAAGTAAATATATATTTACTCACATATATAACATGTCACATGATGTGTGACAATTTTCATTAACATGTAGTGTTTCTGGATCTTTCAAAACCATATACGCAATGTCTTTATTTTATATATAATATATTTTAAAATTTTATTTAACAAAACCTTTTAAATATTGAATAAACATTTTGTGCACAATAAAACTAATAATTATTATATGATAACTTTGACAAACCCCTCTATTTTGTTTCTTTTTAATGATCCTCTCTCCAGCCTATTTATGCACACATTTTTATCTCATTAAAATCATAACACTCACACACACCTACAATTCATGAGTATTACATTTAATTTATAATTTATCTCTCTTCGATTTAGTCACCACACATTTAAACCTCATAAATTTTCTAAATATAAAACATGTAAACTATCTAAAAAAACTAATACATTCATTTATATATACATATTTGTGTATATGAATATCAACAAAATAATGTATACACTTGAACATTTTTTTAAACATATTAAATATACATACATATATATGTTTGTGTGTGTGTGTGTATATGTGCGTAACATATAGCCACGCAACACACACATGTATTTATATAACAAAGTAGTGTGTGTGTGAGCATAACATTCATAACTCAAACATTTTGAAATGTTTAATTACAAAATGACACGTGTAAATATATATATTTACACATGTGTATAATATGTTGTACAATGTTTATTATATCACACCTAATTAAAATTTTTGAAAAACATATTTAAATTCAATAATATTGAATTGCTTACAATTAAATAAATCTCACTAAATTAAATAATTTTAAAAACTTCCAAAATAAATTTCATGATATCAAAATTAATATTAATAAATTATCAAACCCATTTTAAACCATTTTTAAAATTTTCCAAAAATGTTTGAACTTCGGAATCACTAATAAACGTCCTATAATGACAAAGGAATATATGAGAATATTCTGGATCTTTATAGATTGGATGTAAATGTCAATGAGCTACATTATTGGCAATATATTTATTTACATTTTTATCTATTTTTTTATTTTTATTAAATATAAAAATACAATTTTATATGTATGATATTGTATTTATTTTCTATTTAGTGTATTTTTTTGTTCCAATTTTTGTTAAATAAATTAATAAATATATAATCATGGGTATTTTAGTCTATATAGGTAGGTAGTTCCATGTTTTTAACAATGGTTGTAGATACTTGTAGCCATGGTCAAAATAGTGGTTGTATCATAATAATTCCATGATCATGAATGTGGCCATAAATTCTATATGGCCATGGTTTAGACCATAGTTATTAGAAACACCCATATCCCAATGAAGTTAAGAGACACAACCATGGAAACCATGTTCATAACATATGGACATGGTTTTTCATCCTATTATCATGGTTTTGGATCATGTTCGTAGTCTCCATCTCTAGTAGTGTTTCCAATGGAATGTCCCCCATTTTCACCTATAAAATGAGCTCTCCTATACTCATTCCAAACCACTAAAACTATTTGGTTATCTCTTTAATGCCTACCCATTTTTCCTCTCCTAAATCATTCTAAGACATTGGGTATCTTCTGGTTCTAATAAGGAAGCATATATCCTTTATTTTGAAGGAACTCATGTCTATGAGTGAATTCATCAAGTATATAAGTTCTTCCCTTGATTTTTTCAATTTCCTTCTCATATCCACTCTTTATAAATATTTTTCTTCATTATAATGATGTTATATTAACATGATTATGCCTCTAAGTAAATGATGGTGCTATTATATAACTCTAAACACTTATCACTCATTAGTATAGCATGTTATTGTTTGGGTCAGTTTAACTACCTACATGAATGATGTTATTCAAAAATAACCATTTTAACTGGGAATGAGTATCAAGACATTAATACTGGTAATATGTGATATGAAGGAGTAATATATTTCATGAATATGGTTTTTTAAGGATGTAATAAAAATAAATTATCATTATAAAGTAATTAATGGTTTTCGGTAAATTACTCGAAGAATGTTCATTATGGATTCCATTATCAAAGCACATGAGCCTCATCCCAGATGGTGAGGAATTGGTAGGTGCATCCAAGAGACCCGAGATCAAATCCAGGTGGGGGTGTATTTCTGGGGATATTGTAGCAGTACTATAGTAGGCACTATAGTAGGAACTGTAGAAGGTATTGTAGCAGGTAATGTTCGGTACTGTAGTAGCCAAAACTATTCATCCATCTAGGCCTTTGGGCCACAAGTTTGGTCCTCGGGTCTTGCAAGGATTTCAAGCCACCCAAGGCCTTAGGGCCAGTTGATTCTCAAGGCCTTTGGGCCACCTTAAGGCCTTTGGGCCACCCTAAGGCCTTCGAGCCACATGAAATGCAGATGTACTAGTCAGACTACAAAGGACAAGGCTTCAGAGGAGGATTCAGGTCATGCACATTCATTGGAGCAGAGCTAACTAGAATTGGAAGAATGAGAGGGTATAGCTTTTCCATCGGTACCGAGCCTCTGCAGCTTTGCATAGGACAGCTAGTCGACCAGCCCTGCGAAGGTGGAGTGCTGATATCATGACATATGTTGGGGAGGAGCAGTTCTAAGTTTTCTTGTATGGGTGATTCCCTCTAAGACCTATGGGTCATGTAATTGTCTCTAAGTCTTCAGGCCTTGTAAGGGTTCCACCTCACCCCTTGAAATGTGGACTATCAAAAATAAAAAAATGAAGGCCTTCGGGCCATTCTGACCGATTTCATTCTCAAAAAACATACCCATATTTTTTATAAAATGAACATAGGGATATATAAATCATTGAAACACAGTGATTCCATTACCTTGAATAATATGGTAATGGTGAAATTGATATAAAAAATGGGTTTGACATCACCATTATGAAACATGTATGAAATAATCAAAATTACTAAGATCCAATGATGAAAATAAGCATTAACTAACTAATATATGTGTAATGAATGATTATAATTTAATAATATAAAAGGGTAATATATATATATGAATAATGTTATCAAATAAGTGATTAATGTGGCTATGTTTATTATACATAAGGTTAAAGTTATTTCATGGAATTCATGTGTAAAAATTAAGGGTTTTCTTTCAAATCTCATTTTGAATTTGAGATTCTTATAAATAAGTTTACATATAGGGAAATTGTATGAACATTATCTCTAAAAACACCTCTATTTTATTCTCCTATGTTTTTTCATGAGTTTTTCATTTCCTCCTACCATTCAATTTCCCTTTGGTTCAAAATTCACTTCAAGTGATGCCTATAAGAGAAATTATCCATACCTCTTCTTTTCAGTCAGGAATCATTCTCCTCCATGTCCATATTATTTATTTTGTTTAATGTATGTCCTTATATCTAATTATATAATTTATTAAGTTATTTTTCTATTCTATTTAAATTTATTTTAAAAAGTTTGAAAAGAATATTTTTAACATTTTCAACATGAGTCTTTTCCTAATGACTTTGACTTTCTTTAAAAAATCATGAAAGGGGTCTATTTTTAAATTTTTCCATATGAATTCATTTTACCGTCATATTTGTAAGTTTTCTTTAAGAAACTTCCTATCAAAGTTTTCATGGTTTTACAAAGAAATTTATTTTCTCTTTGTTTTATAAAATGCTTTCTTAAATGTGTCAAAATGTAAATGTTGTTTCTTATTATTTGTCTAAGTAAATTTTAATGTTCTTATAAAATTATTTTTCATTTCTATCAACATCCTTTAATGTTTCTTATGATTCACTGGGAATATTCTCTAATGACATAATCTAACTTCTTTATCTAGATGGTTTATGATAATGTCTTATAGATTTTTTCATGAAACTTGTGTCCTTTCATAGGTTAATTCTGTTATGATGAAATTATAAATGTTTTCAAGTTCTTATGTAACACCTATGTGTGGTTTATAATTTTTTGATTGGTGGTTTTGTTATATCCCTCCAATAAATTGGGTAATTTTTTATATCTCATAAGATTAGGATGGGATAAAGGTGGTTGGACCAAGTCCATTATGTTAAGGGATGTGAGTGGTTTTCACAAATCCATTATGTTATGGAAAGGTGGTTAGCCTTTCCCATTATGATGTAAATGTCTTTGTGGTTAGCCTTAACATATGTTATTATTTATATGATTATGTTTATGACACGTTAATATATTATACAACATACCTATGTTATGTTCTCATGGATTGGGATAATTGACTTATGTTTCCACACTCATATGAATCATGTATTATGTTATTCTAAAATCCTTATACCATGACTAATGGTTTATGATATATGTTTTATTGGGTATGATTATCTTATCTTATGTTCATGCACCTTGATTGTGTTCTCATGCCCATATGTTCATATAATTATCACTTATGATCTTCAATTGATGTGTCTTATGTTTACCTATATGGAGAATCTGAGCTCACTATTTCTTTTATTTCCATTCCTCAAGTTATGAAGAAGAGTATTGTTTTTGATGTGTTAAAAAGGGTATAATTTGGGAAGAATATTTGTAGGAGATTTTTAAAATATTGTAAAATAAGTTTTTTTGTATCTAATCTCCAAATAAACTAACCTTATAGGTTTTTGGGTGTGATTTATGATGAGATGAAATGAATATTCATGTGAAATGATGTATTATGCATGTATGAAATGTTTGGGTCACCTCAGATATCATGTTTCTTTTGAAACTCAACTTCTATGGTGACAATCATGAGGGTAGATACTTCCAGTGAATCTTTTAAATGCTTATCGTAGGCATATAACCTCATTTTTTGAATGGATTCATTGGTCTATTACTTAGTAATGGGTTCCCCTAACACATAAAACTTTCCATCTTTCTTGAGAACTATTCTCAAATTCTAATACAAATCAAGAAATTTACTACCATTTAATTTTTCATCATCCAAAATTAATTTCAAGGTCAAGTTTGATGATGATGATGATGATGTCATTATTTATAACAAAAGTTTTTTATAAGATTATTATCATGGTTTATATTCATTTAATAAGGAATTATTAAAATTACTCCCACTAAAAATGATGACATTGTACATCTTATCTATTTAGTGAAACAAGATCCATACTTCATCATGACTTACATTGGGTATCACATGAATAATCCATGATTATATATGGTATAGAACTATTGTTAATAATATCAAATATGATTCTTGGATAGTTGATTGGATAACTCTTTATTCAAATCCATCACATGGATTCACTCAACTCTACTCCTCTGGTTTCCTAATGGGTAGGGTTTCCTAGCTAAGTGTAACCAAAAAATAATTTTAAACATAAGGAACCAATGGTTAGGGTCACTTTTTCACTTTCTTTCTTTAATAAGATAATACATGGGCACTTAATAGTTAGGGTAAACCATACTGAATGATCAAGGTCTTAAAAATTATTTCCTTAGGAGAATCACACTTGGTGGTTTTAAAGGGTTCTAATCTCACCTTCTTATCTCATGTTATTCCCTTTATAAAAGCATGATCCTGGTGATTTATTTTTGTAATCCATATTCCATCCACCAAATTTACATGTTTAAACCATATTAATGTGTAACTCTTTATAAAACTCACAAGTTTTTGTTTCTCACCCAAAAATAGAAGTTAAACATATTCATACAAATTTAAATACATCTCATGAATAAGTTACATGAACTCTCTATGTAAAAGTTTAGAAATATGAAGTGCACTATGGATTGAAGTTGTATTTTTTTCAATTAGACAATTTGTTAAGGACCTTTTCAATGTAATTATAAAAAATTAAAGTCAAGTGTGGTGGAATGAGTGTCCACCCAAAAAAAGTAACTTTCATAATAAATGGAAAAGGATGATCTTCCCTTGAATATATATTTGTACATATTCAAGTGGTAATCCCTTAAACATGTACTACTTATAGATTTGGTCCTCAAGTAAAATAAAAGTTAAATACTAAGGAGTCTTGTTTATAATAGGTTGAATGGAAGAGTTGAGGTTTATGGAGATGGATTTTGTACTTTTATTGGACAACTTGTATAAGCTATAGATAAAATAACTTAAAAAAAGTTCAAAGTTATCGAGGAATTTGTCCTAGATATAGAGAATCCATACAATAGATGTTTGGAAGGATGGCTACAATAATTAGTGACGAACTCACTTTGTAATTCCCTGACCCCAGAAGCCCAGAGTTGGTGTGTTATTACGTATCATTGGCATGATCACAAAAGATCAAGTCTCAAAAGACCGATTAGTTTAGTAGCCTTGGAAGTACTAGATACATTCATAAGGTTTACATTACATCATAAAATGGAAAACTACAACAACATTGTTTCCATAGACAACACTGAGATCCCATAGAATATCCCTGCAGGTTAGTCATAATATACTTCTTCTCATCCTGGGAAAAATAAAACATAGAAAGGGGTGAGCTCAGATGCTCAGTAAGGATAACAATATAGTGGAAACTTTTATAAATAAGCATAAACATTTAAGGCAATATATAAGACTAAAACAAAATCCTTTTAAACTTAAACTTCAGCATAATATGGAAAATATAAAATCAAAATAATTCCATTTACTTATTCACATGGATATTCTACTTGTTGAATAATCACATGAAATATCAATATCCACTTTCGTAATGATGGAATGCATAATGCCAGACTTTCATAACCACATAGTCAAGGCCTTGTTCCAAGACTACAAATAATATTTTTTCAAGGCCTTATTCCAAGACACTATTTTGTCTCATTATACCTACTGATGCATCGAGGAGCTATAGCGGGCCCCACCCATCACTTACTAAGTCCAATGCATTCCCCATATGAAAAGGTTTAAACATAAAATAAACATTCGTATTAAAACTAGCATACAAAATTTCAATACATTATCTATAAACCATGAATGGTGTAAAAATAACACATCCACAGTCAAACATATCAAAAAACCTTCAATACAAAATGGAAGTGTTGTATCATAATAAATCAACTTTAATAAGATTAAAATTCATTAAAGGATGTTGACATAGATGAAATCAAAACCTTTTTTTAGTGAAATATCTCTTTCTATTTTGAAATCATTTAAGAAAACATTTATTTTGAAAATATTCTTATAAGCTTGTAAGGTAATCTTAGACTATGTTACAATGGTAGAAAATAGCCACACCCACCATATAAGTTAAAAAAAAGACATTCTTACCTAAATTTTGTCGAAAAGGTTAAAAAGTACCTTGTTTGGAAAACGACGAAAAGATTCCTTTCAAAACATTTTATAAAAAGGAAAACAATGGTATAAATGGCTTTAACCCATAGTATAGTAAATAGTAAAAATGTTTTGTAATATATTTTTAAGAAATATGGATGTGGATGATAAAGAGGTCCCAGTAGATACTTACATAAAAACAACCTCGGATAATAAAGAGATTGTGAAATTAACCCTTACCTTGTACTTTTCCTTGGTCGAGGGTAGGTTAACCTCCTTTATAATGGTGAAATAATTGTTATTAAATTATTCTTGAACTATATAAATTAATATTATATTATATATGATCTTCTAATATTTCTTTGTTAATAATATTTTAGTATTATCGTCGTTTCAGGTGTAAACTGATTCGTTTTCCTTTATATGATTAGTTATGTAAGTAATGTTTGTTATGGATAGGATGTATATTATTCATATTCATAATGATATTAAGTTTTTAAACATTATTTTTAATCATCTAATGAAAATTAATCTTGAATGGATATGATGGGGAATAAATCTCATCGCGTTCGTGGAGACGGTAATCAGTACGTACGCACGAGCGATAATATCATTCTTTTGATATTAAAATAATATATAATTGGATGGTATATAATATATACATAATCATTATAATGTGATATTTATTATTTAAATCAATTAAACATCATTATTATACCCATCCAAATAATAATGTATTGAATAAGAATTACACCACGACGTGGAGACGATAAGTCGTACGTACACACGTATGGTGACATGTCATTCAAAGGATGGATAGAATAATGAATATGGTTGTACCATATTTATAATAAAATAAAAGTATATATAATATACTGGATTTATTATTTTAGAATGGAAACAACAAAGAAAGAGGAAGTGGAAGAAGAAAGGAACTTGAAAGAGGTGATGAAATATTTACCTCTTTTCGGGTTCTTCCTTTTGATTTTATCAAAATGGATTCTTATGTTGGATTTATAACTAAATTAAGGCATATAGGATGAATTTAGGACATTTTATAGGTTATTTGAGAGGGGTTTGGACGATCTAAAAGGCTTTGAAGATGTGAATTTGAGGGAATGGGGAGTGCCCTTTTATAAGAGGGGTGAGGGCACCTTAGGAAAAGCTAGAAATATTATTTTATAATAAAATAATTTTCGGTTTCTAATGGCTCAAAAATAAATTTATCAAAAAATAAGGTTGGTATGGATCAAAAAACACTCAACCAATAGGTTTTAGACAGTTTTTGGTCACTATATTAATTTTACATTTTAGATTTAACTCTTAGTTAAATAGTTTGACATTTACCATGTCTCTTTGTATTTTTATATTATATGGTTAATAAAATTACTATAAACTTCCAAGTGAACCCAAAGTGGTTCATTAATGATACAACTATCATTATATAAGTCATTTTTCTAAACCTTATATTTTTAGAAATATTATATCAATTAATAATATAATATTTATTTTAAAAACTCCTATATGTCAATTTTGACACTATTTAATAATTCATTTTTTTAAGTCCTAAAAACTTTATTAATTCAAAATAAATTAATATAATCAATCCTAACATGTAATATTAACCTATAAAATTATTTTATGGCATCAAAACTTTCAAATTATATTTATTTTAACATTTATAATACCATTTATTGGATTCTTTCATTAATAAGTAAAATATTCCATCATCATTCTGTCATAAATAAATTTAATTATTCAATGTCTAAAAATTATAAATAAAATATAATTATGTAGGAAATATTTTTATGTTTCTAATGAATATTTATATTCTAAGAGATAACATGTATAACCCTATGTAAAAATTGTTTTACTAAAATATATATGCTTATGTCATTTTGGTATTTACTTTAACTTAATTAATATAAAGTGTCATTATCACTTACAAGTGGCTCCATGGGGTCCCAAAATCAACACAAAGATGACCATGGTCGTAAATGTATCATAAAATAGGTTTGGAACACGTTTTAGGGTAATTTAATATTATTATAATATTATTGTTTACCCTTATTTACCGGATTTACCCTTTAACCATGGTAAATAAAATATTTACCGAAGTAATTATTCAAAATGTCTAAAAATATAAGTTAACTATTTACCCAATTTAGACCTCCTGATTATAAATATGGAATCCATTTTTCTAAATTCAAAACACAGAAGTGGCAGAAATTAATTTGAAATTAATTCTTGTTGTCAAAACAAAAAGCGTGTTTTTAAAAAATAATAACTATTAAAAGATTGACATTTGCTTATGTCCAGTTTAAATGTGAAATTAAGTCTAATGACCAACATTGGATTAAATGGAAAAAATACAATATAATTATACTTTAAAACCACTCAATAGTATAATTTATCACTATAAATTTTTTTTATTAAAAAAGTTGTTTTTAATTAAAATTTAGTATTTTTCACTATTCGTCAAAAACTGAATGTTTTCAGAAAAATACAAAAACTTTACCCTAAGATAATTTTGATACTTTGAATCTAGAAATGAAGTCCATTTTGAAATATAAAATTTATAAAATTTCAAAAAGTGGGTATTACTATTCATAACGGCTAGTTTGATTGGTTGTGGTGTGTTAGAACACGAAGTTGCATACAACACACGTTATTGTATTATTCAAAGAGAAGCGTACCATGAAATCTTGGGGTGTTACATTCTCCCATCCTTAAAATAATTTCTTCCTTTAAATTTCTAGAATATTAGTACATAAAAAGACTCGGGTGTTTCTTCATCATAAGTTCCTCATGTTCCCACGTTGCCTCTTCCATCTTATGGTTTCTCCATGGAACTTTTACCAGACGAGTCGTCTAGTTTATCAGCACTTGTTCTCTTGTATCAAGAATATTGATAGGCTCTTCGCAATAAGACAGATCGGATTCCAGTTCTAATTCCTCACAGGTGAGTTCATGCATTGGTTCAGGCATGTATTTTCTCAAGAGTGATACATAGAATACATCGTGAACTTTAGAGAGACTTGGCGGCATTGCAAAATGGTAAGCTACAGTCCCAATTTGTTCTAAATTTAGAAAGGTCTGATGTACCTAGGAATCAATTTACCATTCTTACCAAAACTTATAACACCATTCCTTGGATATACCTTCAACAAAACATGATCTCCTACCTAAAATTCCAAATCCTTCCATCGGTTTTCGGCATAGCTCTTCTACCTACTTTGAGCTGCTTTGATATGGGTTT
The DNA here is from genome assembly GCA_963277665.1 of Viscum album. NCBI lineage: Eukaryota > Viridiplantae > Streptophyta > Magnoliopsida > Santalales > Viscaceae > Viscum > Viscum album. The sequence continues at coordinate 537,896,088 of OY728165.1, forward strand.
GGATTACCTTCACATTTTCCATCCTTAATTCCACAAGTTCTGGGCCTATGAGTTTTCTTTCACCAAAATCATCCCAACAAGTTGGTGTGCGACATCTGTTTCCATATAACACTTCATATGGTGCCATCTGAATACTTAAATGGAAGCTACTGTTATATGAAAATTATACCAGAGGTAAATATTGATCACACATACCTTGAAAGTCAAGTGAGCATGATCTCAACATGTCTTTTAAGATTTGAATAGTCTGTTCTGATTATCCATCAATTTGGGGGTGGTAGGCAGTGCTCAAACGAAGTTTAGTATCCAGGGATTTTTGAATACTTTTCTATAACCTTGATGTAAAATGGGGATCACGATCAGAAACAATCAATAAGGGTACTCTATAAAGTCTCACAACTTCATTAATATATAGTCTTGCTAGAAATTCAAGTGGTAAATCTTATCTTATAGCAAGAAAATGTGCTGAATTGGAAATACAATCAACAATGACTCATATTGCATCCTTCCTTATAGGATTCTTTGGTAGTCCCATGACAAAGTCCATTGTGATATTTTCCCATTTCCACTCAGGTGTGGGAAGAGGTTTCAAGACTCCTCCAGGATGTTTCCGTCTAACTTTCACTTATTGACAAACCATACATCTTGACACAAAATCAGAAATCTCCCTCTTTATGTTGTCCCACTAAAAATGTTCCTTCAAATCTCTATACAATTTGGTACTACTATGATATATAGAGAAATTGGAGCTATGAGCATCATCTAACAATTCCCTTTTCAGATCAGGTATATTAGGAACACAAAGTCTCTTCCTAAATTTCAAAATCCCATCTTCATATATGAAGTCGATCAATCTCCCATCATTCACAGATTTAATCTTCTTTTGAAATTCCTCATCATCATCCTGAGAAATTTTTATCCTTTCTAGTAAAGATGGTTTGAAAACCATTTGAAAAAGCATTAATGTTTCACATTCCATCGTTATTCCCATATCCAAATTTACTAGATCCATGAATATAGGATCCCTTTCAACTCTCATCTGGTTCAAAACTCCATGATCTTTTCTGATCAAAGCATCTGTCACCTTATTTTCCTTCCCCAGGTGGTAGTGTATCATGCAATCATAATCCTTGAGTAGTTCAAGCCATCTCCTTTTCCTCATGTTGAGTTCTTTCTATGAGATAATATACTTCAAACTCTTGTGGTCACTATAAATATCACATTTTTGACCATAGAGATAATGTCTCCATATCTTCAAAGCAAATATTATAGTTGCTAACTCAAGATCATGAGTAGGATAGTTTTTCTCATGAATTTTCAGTTGTCGTGATGTATAGGCAAGTACCAGGGTGTTTCTTCCCACATTTAATACAGGATGGATATTAAACTTTTCCCTTCTTCCCCTCATTTCCATTTCCAAAGTGTTTAGTAGATCTCTTCTTCTCTTTCTTTTCTTTAAAGTCGTAAGACTTAGAGAATTATTTTTTGTCTTGATAGTACATGAGACAATATCTTCTTACGACGAGAAGGATTTTGATACTAATGCTCGATGGAGAAATGGTTTTAACCCATAAAAGAAACCATAAATCTTACTTCTTGGGTTACGTATATAATCTGCAGCATGCCTCTCTAACCTTATAAAGTTAGCTTCATACTTTGAGACATTCTCATCCTCCTTTTTCCTCATACTCAGAAATTGTCTTTCCATATCCACTCGATGGTCATGAGGAAAGTATTTTTCTAATAAAATTTCTTTAAACTCCCTCCATTCTATATTGTATACTTCATTATCTTCCTTTTTGTTTTGAATCAATGACCACCATTGATCAGTATCTCCAGTGAGGCGGTAAACTACCATGACAACTTTTTCCCTTTCTCTACTCCCCAAGGCGTGGAATATTTTCTCTAAGGAATTTATCCATTTCTCAACTACTAGTGAATTTTTACCCCAATTTAATATCGGTGGTTGTTGTCTCATGAAGTGATCTAACAATGATCCTCCATGTTGCGGATCAGGGTGCTCCATATGGGTAAGGTTATTATTTATAACTTGACTGAATTGTCCCAATATAGTGATAAGATGATCAACACCAGTTGTATCACCAGCTCCACTATAATTATCTTGAGCAGGAGGGAAATCCCTACATGGAGTGCGTGCATTGATACTGTTTCCATTCCTTCCAATGGGTGCCATTTCTAAACAATGTCATAAACTAGATTAGTTTATGAATCGCAATACATAAATCCAAACTTGTAAAACACTTAACATAAATTGAACAGTTTATGGACATAATCCATAATCATTAAAAAATGTTTTCATTGAGGAATTATATACTCATAAACCCTTTATAATGGTTTGTAAAGAAAATGAGAATTATCCTAAGCATATCCCCCAGGAGTGTCGTAACCAAGAGTGCAGCAAGGCTCGTTGTCGTGCACCAGTTCTCATTCGAGTCTAGCTCAAAGTGGTGTTTTCGGGTTTTACCCCTAGGTACATCTATGCCAGAGCCGCATCTACTTTCTCGTATCTAGACAGGGATGTATTGCTTGGTAAACTCACAAAATCTCTACAATACCAAAATTTTAGGAAGTTCTTCTATACTAATCCTCAAAGTCTATCTTAGGGTAATGTGCTCTAATCAGAGTTTTTCTAAATCTAGATTCCAAGGTTTGTAATAAACTTTCTCTAATACCAACTGTAATGTCCTGACCCTAGAAGCCCAGATTCGGTTCATTATAACGTATCATTGTCATGATCACAAAAGATCAAGTCTCAAAAGACCGATTAGTTTAGTAGCCTTGGAAGTACTAGATACATTCATAAGGCTTACATTACATCATAAAATGGAAAAATACAACAACATTGTTTCCATAGACAACACTGAGATCCCATAGAATATCCCTGCAGGTCAGTCATAATATACTTCTTCGTATCCTGGGAAAAATAAAACATAGAAAGGGGTGAGCTCAGATGCTCAATAAGGATAACAATATAGATGAAACTTTCATAAATAAGCATAAACATTTAAGGCAGTGTATAATACTAAAACAAAAGCCTTTTAAACTTGAAATTCAGAATAATATGGAAAAGATAAAATCAAAATAATTTCATTTACTTCTTCACATGGATATTATACTATTAAAATAATCACATGCAATATCAATATCCACTTTCATAATGATGGAATGCATAATGCCAGACTTTCATAACCACATAGTCAAGGCCTTATGCCAAGACTACAATTAATATTTTGTCAAGGCCTTGTTCCAAGACACTAGTTTGTCTCATGAGACCTACCAATGCATCGAGGAGCTATAGTGGGCTCCACCCTTCACTTACTAAGTCCAATGCATTCCTCATATGAAAAGGTTTAAACATAACATAAACATTCATATTAAAACTAGCATAAGAAATGTCAATACTTTATCCATAAAACATGAATGGTGTAAAAATAACACATCCACAGTCAAACACATCACAAAACCTTCAATAAAATATGGAAGTTTTGTATAATAATATATCAACTTCAATAAGCTTAAAATCCAACAAAGGATGTTGACATAGATGAAATCAAAACCTTTTTTTAGAGAAATATATATTTCTATTTTGAAATAATTTATGAAAACATTTATTTTGAATTAATTTATGAAAACATTTATTTTGAAAATATTCTTATAATCTTGTAAGGGAAGCTTCGACGATGTTATAATGGCAGAAAATATCTGCACCCACTGTATAAGCTAAAAAAATATATTCTTACCTTAATTTTGCCGAAAAGGATAAAAAGTACCTTGTTTGGAAAATGACAGAAAGATTCATTTCAAACCATTTTATAAAAAGTTTAAAAAGGGTATAAATGAATTTAACCCATAGTCTAGTAAATAGTAAAAATGTTTTGGAATACATTTTTAAGAAACATGGATGTGTATGATAAAGAGGTCCCAGTAGATACTTATATAAAAACAACCTCGGATAATAAAAAGATTGTGAAATTAACCCTTACCTTGTACTTTTCCTTGGTCGAGGGTAGGTTAAACTCATGTATAATGGTGAAATAATTGTTATTAAATTATTTAGGAACTATATTAATTAATATGATATCATATATGATCTTCAAATATTTCTTTGTTAAAAATATTTTAGTATTATCGATGTTTCAGGTGTTAACTGATTTGATTTCCATTATATGCTTTGTTACGTAAGTAATGTTTGTTATGGATAGGATTTATATTATTAATATTCAGAATTATATTAAGTCTTTAAACGTTATTTTTAATCATCTAATGAAAATTAATCTTGAATTGATACGATGGGGAATGAATCTCATGGCATTCGTGGAGACGGTAATCCATACGTACACACGAGTGACAATATCATTCTTTTGATATTAAAATAATATATAATTGGATGTTAAATCATATATACAAAATAATTATAATGTTATATTTATTATTTACATAAATTACACATCATTATTATACCCATCCAAATAATAATGTATTGAATAACAATTACACCACGACGTGGAGACGGTAAGCCATACGTACACACGTATGGTGACATGTCATTCAAAGGATGGATAGAATAATGAATATGGTTGTACCATATTTATAATAATATCACAGTATATAGAAGATACTGGAGTTATTATTTTAGAATGGAAACAATAAAGAAAGAGTAAGTGGAAGAAGAAAGGAACTTGAAAGAGGTGATGAAATATTTATCTCTTCTCCGGGTTATTCATTTTGATTTGACAAAAATGGCTCCTTTGGTTGGATTTATGACTAAAGGAATGCCTCTAGGATGAAGGTAGGATAGTTGAGAGGGTATTTGGGTAGGTTTTGGCTGATCCAAAAGTCTTTGAAGATGTGAATTTGAGGGAAGGGGAGTGCCCTTTTATAAGAGGGGTGAGGGGCACCATAGGAAAAGAAAAAAATATTATTTTATAATAAAATCATTTTCAGTTCTCTAATGGAACCAAAATGAATTTATTAAAGGATAAGGTGGGTATGGGTCAAAAAAACCCAACTGATAGGTTTTATATAGGTTTGTTTCACTATATTAACTTTATCTTTTATATTTAACTCTTAGTTAAATAGTTTGACATTTACCATGTCTTTGTATTTTTATATTATATGGTTAATAAACTTACTATAAACTTCCAAGATCATCCCAAGTGGTTAATTAATGATACACATATCATTATATAATTCATTTTTCTAAACCTTATATTTTTAGGAATATTATATCAATTAATAATATAATATTTATTTTAAAAACTCCTTAATGTCAATTTTGACACTATTTAACAGTTGATTTTTTTAAAGTCCTAAAAACTTTATTCATTATAAATAAATTCATCTACTCAATACTACCATGTAATATTAACCTATAAAATTCGTGTATGGCATCAAAACTTTCAAATTATATTTATTTTATCATTTATAATACCATTTGTTTGATTCTTTCATTAATAAGGAAAATATTGCATCATCATTGTGTCATAAATAAATTTAATTATTCAATTTCTAAAAATTATAAATAAAATACCATTATGTAGGAAATAGTTTCATATTTATAATTAATATTTATATTCAAAGAGATAACATGTATAACCCAATGTAAAAATTGTTTTACTGAAAGATATATGCTTATTTCATTTTTGTATTTACTTTAACTTAATTAATATAAAGTGTCAGTATCACTTACAAGTGGCTCCATGGGGTCCCAAAATCGACCCAAAGATGTGCATGGTCGGACATGTATCATCCAATATGGTTAGGACACGTTTTAGGGTAAATTAATATTATTATAATATTATTTTTTACACTTATTTACCGGATTTACCCTTATAGTAAATAAAATATTTACCGAAGTAATTATTCAAAATGTCTCAAAATAAAAGTTGCCTATTTACACAATTTGGACCTCCTAATTCTAAATATGGAATCCATTTTTCTAAATTCAAAACACAGAAGTGGCAGAAATTAATTTAAAATTAATTCCTGTTGTCAAAATAAAAAGCGCGTTTTTAAGAAATAGTAACTATCAAAAGACTGACACTTTCTTATGTCCGGTTTAAATGTGAAATTATGTCCAATGACCAACATTGGATTAAATGGTAAAAATATAATCTAATTATAATTTAAAACTACTGAATATTATAATTTAGCACTACAAATTATTTTGATTAAAAAAAGTTGTTTTTAATTAAAATTTAGTATTTTTCATTATTCATCAAAAACTGAATGTTTTCAGAAAAATACCAAAAATTCACCCTAAGAAAATTTTGATACTCCAAATACAAAAATGAAGTTCGTTTTGAAAGATAAAATTTATAAAATTTCAAAAAAGTGGGTATTTATATTTATAACGGTTAGTTTGATTGGTTGTGGTGTGTTAGAACTTGAAGTTGCGTACAACACACGCTATTGTATTATTCAAAGAGAAGCGTACTATGGAAGCTTGGGGTGTTACATTCTCTCCTACTTCAAATAATTTTTTCCTCAAAATTTCTAGAATATTACTGCATAAAAAGACATGGGTATTTCTTCATCATAAGTTCCTTTGGTTCCCACGTTGCCACTTCCATCTTATGGTTTCTCCATGGAACTTTTACCAGATGAGTCGTCCAGTTTCTCAGCACTTGTTCTCTTGTATCAAGAATCTTGAAAGGCACTTTGCGATGAGACAGATTAGGTTCCAATTATAATTCCTCATAGGTGAGTACATGCATTGGGTCAGGCATGCATTTTCTCAACAGTGATACGTCCAATACATCATGAACTTTGGAGAGACTTGGCAGCATTGTCAAATGGTAAGATACAGCCCCAATTCGTTCTAGAATTTCGAAAGGTCTGATGTACCTGGGACTCAATTTACCCTTGTTACAAAAATGTATAACACCCTTCCATGGATATATCTTCAATAAAACATGATCTCCTACCTGAAATTCCAAATCCTTCCTTCGGTTATCGGTATAGCTCTTCTACCTACTTTGAGCTGCTTTGATGTGGGTTTGGATTACCTTCACCTTTTCCATTGTTTTCTCCACAAGTTATGGTACTATGAGTTTTCTTTCACCAACATCATCCCAACAAGTTGGTGTGCGACATCTCTTTCCATATAACGCTTCATATAGTTCCATCAGAATACTTAAATGGAAGCTATTGTTATAGGAAAATTATACCAGAGGTAAATATTGATCCCACATACCTTGAAATTCAAGTGATAATGATCTCAACATGTATTCTAAGGTTTGAATAGTTTGTTATGATTGTCCATCAGTTTGTGTGTGGTAGGAAGTGCTCTAACAAAGTTCAGTATCCATGGATTTTTGAAGACTTTTCCAGAACCTTGATGTAAAACCTGGATCATGATCAGAAATAATCGATAGAGGTACTCCATGAAGTATCACAACTACATTAATATATAGTATTTCTATACATTCAAGTGGTAAATCCTCTATTATAGCAAGAAAATGTGCTGACTTGGTAAGACGATCAACAATGACCCATATTGTATCGTTCCTTCTTAGAGTCTTTGGTAGTCCCATGACAAAGTCCATTGTGATATTATACCATTTCCGCTCAGGCATGGGAGGAGGTTGCAAGACTCCTCCAGGCTGTTTCCCTCCAGCTTTCACTTGTTGACAAACCATACATCTTAACACAAAATCAGTAATCTCCCTCTTCATGTTGTCCCACCAAAAATGTTCCTTCAAATCTCTCTACATGTTGGTGCTACTAGGATGTATAGAGAAATTGGAGCTATGAGCATCATCTAACAATTCCCTTTTCAGATCAGGTATATTAGGAACACAAAGTCTCTTCTCAAATTTAAAATCCCATCTTCATATACGAAGTCGATCAATCCCCCATCGTTCATATATTTAATATTCTTTTGAAATTCCTCATCGTCAGACTGAGAACTTTTTATCCTTTCTAGTAAATATGGTTTGGAAACCATTTGAAAAAGCATTAATGTTTCACCTTCCATGGTTATTCCCATATCCATCTTTACTAGATCTATGAAAATAGGATCCCTTTCAACTCTCATCTGGTTCAAAACTCCATTATCTTTTTTACTCAAAGCATCTGCCACCTTATTTGCCTTCCTCGGGTGGTAGTGTATTGTGCAATCATAATCCTTGAGTAGTTCAAGCCATCTAATTTGCCTCATGTTGAGTTCTTTCTATGAGAAAATATACTTCAAACTCTTTTGGTCAGTATAAATGTCAATTTTTCGCCATAGAGATAATGTCTCCATGTATTCAAAGCAAAGATTACAGTTGATCACTCAAGATTGTGAGTAGGATAGTTTTGCTCATGAATTTTCAGCTGTCGTGATGCATAGGCAATAACTCTATCATTCTGCATAAGGAAACAACCAAGTCCATTCTTTGATACATCACTATAAATAACAAACCCATCATTCCTTGATGGTAGATTCAATATAGGAACATTGACTAATATTCTCTTTAGTTCTTCAAAACATTATTCACACTCTTTTGTCCAAACAAATTAACCCCTTTTTGTATGAGGTTTGTTAATGGGTTATCCAACTAGGAAAAATTCGGGACAAAACATCGATAATAACCTGCTAAACCAATAAAACTGCGTACCTCAATTATACTCATCGGTTTTGGTCATTCATGGATTGCCTTGGTCTTAGAAGGATCAACAGAGATTCCATCCTTGGAGACAATATGGCCAAGAAAAGAAATCTCATGAATCCAGAATTCACGCTTGCTAAACTTCCCATATAATTCATGTCTTCTAAGAGTCTTCAGGATAATGCGTAAGTGATTTTCATGATCTTCATAGATTTTGGAGTATACCAAGATATCATCAATAAATAACACTACAAATTCATAAAGATATTATTTTAAAACTCTATTCATTAGATCCATGAAGATAGAGGGTGCATTAGTCAATCCAAGAGAAATTATTGTAAACTCTTAATGCATGTACCTAGTTCGAAATGCTATTTTCGGAATGTCTTCCTTATTCACACACAACTGATGATATCCAGATCGAAATTCAATCTTTGAAAAGTATTGAGCTCCATGAAGTTGGTCGAATAAATCATCAATGCGAGGTAGGGGATACTTGTTCTTTATTGTTATAGCATTGATCGCCCTATAGTCAATGCACAACCTCATAGATCCATCTTTCTTCTTAACAAAAATAATAGGGGCTCCCCATTGAGAAACACTAGGGAGAATAAATCCCTTATTACTCAATTCCTCAAGTTGTTTCTTTAGTTCCACTAATTCCACAGTGGCCATTCTATAAGGTGTCTTCTATATGGTCCTTGAACCAGGAATTAAATCAATGGAAAACTCAATTTATTGTTCTGGAGGATGTCCAGGTTAATCCTCTGGAAACACATCAATATATTCTTGCACAATAGGTATATCCTCTATTTGAACATTACTTTCCTCACCCACAGTAATTTCATTCTCTTCCTCACCAATAATTTAATTTAGTTGAGCTACTAGGGGTGGATCTAGATAAGAATTAGGTGGTGACATTTCTTCTCTAAAGATAATGTACTCCTTATCATTATCAAAAATTGTAACCTCCTTCTTCTTAGAATAAATTTTCGTATCATATTCCAAAATCCAATCCATATCGAGGATTATATTAAATTCAATCATGGGTGTGATGATTATATTAGTAGATAAATAACATTTATATGCCTTAATGGGAACTGATTCACAAAAATTTGTTGCAATGATACTTCCCTTAGGAGTTTTGACTGACAAATCCCTTGTTAAATCAAATTGGAAATATCTAATTTTCTTAGCAAACTGGGAAGATATGAAACAATGCGATGATCCAGAATCAAATAAAGAATTTTCTAAACATGAGGAAACCATTAAATTACCTGCCACTAAGTCTTTCGGAGCTTCAACCTCAGCAATAGTGATAGCATAAGCTTGGCCTTGATCCCTTGGCCTTTTCTAAGGTAAGTTCCCCTGACAATTAGGACATTCATTCTCATAATGCCCCATTTCTCTACAATTTTAGCATTCAACATCGACAACCTTTTTCTTCCCCTTGCAATCATGAGCTTAGTGGCCTTTTTTACCACACTTGTAACAAACTACCATTCCCTTTAGTCAAGTACCAGGGTGTTTCTTCCAACATTTACTGCAGGATGGATATTCAACTTTTCCCTTCTTCCCCTTATTTCCATTTCCAGATTGTTCAGCAGATCACTTCTTCTCTTGCTTTTCTTTAAAGTTGTAAGATTTAGAGAATTATTTTTTTGTCTTGATAGCACATGAGACAATATCTTTGTACAACGAGAAGGATTGTGATACTAATGCTCGACGAAGAAATGGTTTTAACCCATCAAATAAACAATCAATATTACTTCTTGGGTTATGTATATAATCTACATCATGTCTCACTAACCTTGTAAAGTTAGATTCATGCTTTGCGACATTCTCATCCTCCTTTTGCCTCAAACTCAGAAATTTTCTTTCCATATCCGCTCGATGGTCATGAGGAAAGTATTTTTCTAAGAAAATTTCTTTAAACTCCCTCCATTCCATATTTGATACTTCATCATCTTCCTTTGTGTTTTTAATTAATGATCACCATTAATCTGCATCTCCAGTGAGGTGGTAAAATACCATGACAACTTTTTCCCTTTCGCTACTGCCCAAGGTGTGGAATATTTTCTCTAAGGAATTTATCCATTGCTCAGATACTAGAGGATTTGTACCCCCATTTAATGTTGGTGGTTGTTGCCTCATTAAGCAATCTAGATTTGATCCTCCACGCTGCGGATCAGGGTGCTCCATATGGGTAAGGTTATTATTCATAACCTGAGTGAGTTGTCCCAATATAGTGATAAGCTGATCAGCACCAGTTGTATCACTAGCTCCACTGTAATTATCTTGAGCAGGAGGAAAATCCCTACATGGAGTTCCTGCATTGATCCTATTTCCATTCCTTCCAATAGGCACCATTTCTAAACAATTTCATAAACTAGATTATTTTATGAATAACAATACATAAATCCAAACTTGTAAAACACTTCACATAAATTGAACAGTTTATGGATATAATCCATAATCATAAAAAAAATTCTTTGAGGAAGTATATACTCATAAACCCTTTATAATGGTTTGTAAAGAAAATTATAATTATCTAAAGCATATCCCTTGGGAGTGCCATAACCAAGAGTGCAGCAAGTCTCGTTGTCGTGCACCAGTTCTCATTTGAGTCTAGTTCAAAGCAGTGTTTTCAAGTTTTACCCCTAGGTACATTTGTGCCAGAGCCGCCTCTACCTGCTCGTATCTAGACAGGGATGTATTGCTTGGAAAACTCACAAAATCTCTACAATACCAAAATTTCAGGAAGTTATTCTATACAAATCCTCAAAGTCTATCTTAGGGTAATGTGCTCTAATCAGAGTTTTTATAAATCTAGATTCCAAGGTTTGTACTAAACTTCCTCTGATACCAACTGTAATGCCCCGACCCCAGAAGCCCAGATTTGGTGCATTATTACATATCATTGTCATGATCACAAAAGATCAAGTCTCGAAAGACCAATTAGTTTAGTAGCCTTGGAAGTACTTGATACATTCATAAGGTTTACATTACATCATAAAATGGAAACCTACAACAACATTGATTCCATAGACAACACTGAGATCCTATAGACTATCCCTGCAGGTTAGTCATAATATACTTCTTTGCATCTTGGGAAAAATAAAACATAGAAAGGGGTGAGATCAGATACTCAGTAAGGATAACAATATAGCATAAACTTTCATAAATAAGCATAAACATTTAAGGAAATTTATAAGAATAAAACAAAAGCCTTTTAATCATAAAATTCAGCATAATATAGAAAAGATAAAATCAAAATAATGTCATTTACTTGTTCACATGGATATTCTACTAGTCGAATAATCACATGCAATATCAATAGACACTTTCATAATGATGGAATGCATAATGTCAGACTTTAATAACCACATAGTCAAGGCCTTCTTCCAAGACTACAAATAAGATTTTTCAAAGACTTGTTCCAATACACTAGTTTGTCTCATGAGACCTACCGATGCATCGAGGAGTTATAGCAGGATCCACCCGTCACTTACTAAGTTCAATTCATTCCTCATATGAAATGGTTTAAACATAACATGAAAATTAGTATTAAAAATAGCATATGAAATGTAAATACTTTATCCATAAACCATGAATGGTGTAAAAATAACACATCCACAGTCAAACATATCACAAATCATTCAATAAAATATGGAAGTTTTGTATCATAATAAATCAACTTCAATAAGCTTAAAAACCATCAAAGGATGTTGACATAGATGAAATCAAAAAATAATTAGGGAAAAATATCTTTAAATTTTGAAATCATTTAAGAAAACATTTATTTTGAAAATATACTTATAATCTTGTAAGGGAATCTTCGACGATGTTATAACGGTGTAAAATAGCCACAGCCACCGTATAAGTTTAAAAAAGACATTCTTACCTTAATTTTGTCGAAATGGTTAAAAAGTAACTTGTTTGGAAAATGACAGAATGATTCCTTTAAACCCATTTTATAAAAAGTCGAAAAAGGGTATAAATGACTTTAACCCATCATCTATTAAATAGTAAAAAAAATTTGAATACATTTTTAATAAACATGGATGTGGATGATAAAGAGTTCCCCGTAGATACTTACATAAAAACAACCTCGGATAATAAAGAGATTGTGAAATTAACCCTTACCTTGTACTTTTCCTTGGTAAAGGGTAGGTTAACCTCATATATAATGGTGAAATAATTGTTATTAAATTATTCAATAACTATATACATTAATATTATATCATATATGATCTTCTAATATTTCTTTGTTAAAAATATTTTAGTATTATCATCGTTTCAGGTGTTAACTGGTTCGTTTTCCTTTATATACTTTGTTACGTAAGTAATGTTTGTTATAGATAGGATGTATCTTATTCATATTCAGAATGATATTAAGTCTTTAAACATTATTTTTAATCATCTAATGAAAATTAATCTTGAATGGATACGATGGGGAATGAATCTCATCGCATTCGTGGAGACGGTAATCCGTACGTACGCACGAGCGACAATATCATTCTTTTGATATTAAAATAATATATAATTGGATGGTATATCATATATACAGAATAATTATCATGTTATATTTATTTTTTACATCAATTACACATCATTATTATACCCATCCAAATAATAATGTATTGAATAACAATTACACCACGACGTGGAGACGGTAAGCCATACGTACACACGTATGGTGACATGTCATTCAAAGGATGGATAGAATAATGAATATGGTTGTACCATATTTAAAATAATATCACAGTATATATAAGATACTAGATTTATTATTTTAGAATGGAAACAACAAAGAAATAGGAATTGGAAGAAGAAATGAACTTGAAAGAGGTGATAAAATATTTACCTCTTCTCCGGGTTCTTCCTATTGATTTGATCAAAATGGATCCTTACGATGGATTTATGAGTAAAGGAAGGACTCTAGAATGAAGGGAGGACAGTTTAGAGGGTATTTGGGAAGGTTTTGGCCGATCTAAAAGGCTTTGAAGATGTGAATTTGTGGGAAGGGGGAGTGCCCTTTTATAAGAGGGGTGAGGGGCACCTTAGGAAAAGATAGAAATATTATTTTATAATAAAATAATTTTCAGTTTCTAATGTCTTAAAAATGAATTTATTAAAAGATAAGGTGGTTATGGGTCGAAAAAACTCAACCAATAGGTTTTAGATAGGTTTGGGTCACTATATTAACTTTATCTTTTAGATTTAACTCTTAGTTAAATAGTTTGACATTTACCATGTCTCCTTGTATTTTTATATTATATGGTTAATAAACTTACTATAAACTTCCAAGATAACCCCAAGTGGTTCAATAATGATACACCTATCATTATATAAGTCATTTGGACGAACCTTATATTTTTAGGAATATTATATCAATTAATAATATAGTATTAGTTTTAAAAACTCCTTTATGTCAATTTTGACACTATTTAATAATTTATTTTTTTTAAGTCCTAAAAACTTTATTAATTGTAAATAAATTCATTTAATAAATCATACCATGTTATATTAACCTATAAAATTCATGGATGACATCAAAACTTTCAAATTATATTTATTTTAACATTTATAATACCATTTGTTTGATTCTTTCATTAATAAGGAAAATACTGCATCATCATTGTGTCATAAATAAATTTAATTATTCAGTGTATAAAAATTATAAATAAAATACCATTATGTAGGAAATATTTTTATGTTTCTAATTAATATTTATAGTCAAAGAGATAACATGTATAACCCTATGTAAAAATAATTTTACTAAAAGATATATGCTTATGTCGTTTTTGTATTTACTTTAACTTAATTAATATAAAGTGTCATTATCACTGAAAATTGGCTCCATGGGGTCCTAAAATCAACACAAAGATGCCTATGGTCGTAAATGTATCATCCAATTGGGTTAGGACACGTGTTAGGTTAATTTAATATTATTATAATATTATTTTTTACCCTTATTTACCGGATTTACCCTTTAACCATGGTAAGTAAATATTTACCGAAGTAATTATTCAAAATGTCTAAAAATAAAAGTTACCTATTTACACAATTTGGACCTCCTAATTCTAAAAATGGAATCCATTTTTCTAAATTCAAAACACATAAGTGGCAGAAATTAATTTAAAATTAATTCCCGTTGTCAAAACAAAAAGCGTGTTTTTAAGAAATAATAACTATTAAAAGATTGACACTTTCTTATATCCAGTTTAAATGTGAAATTATGTCCAATGACCAAAATTGGATTAAATGGTAAAAATATAATCTAATTATACTATAAAAACACTCAATAGTATAATTTATCACTATAAATTATTTTTATTAAAAAAGTTGTTTTTAATTAAAATTTAATACTTTTCACTATTCATCAAAAACTGAATGTTTTCGGAAAAATACCAAAAAATCAACCTAACCTAATTTCGATACTCCAAATCCAAAAATGACGTCCATGTTGAAAGATAAAATTTATAAAATTTTAAAAAGTGGGTATTACTATTCATAACGGCTAGTTTGATTGGTTGTGGTGTGTTAGAACTCAAAGTTGCGTACAACACACGCTATTGTATTATTCAAAGAGAAGCGTACTGTGGAAGCATGGGGTGTTACATTCTCCCCTACTTCAAATAATTTATTCCTTGAAATTTCTAGAATATTATTGCATAAAAAGACTTGGGTGGTTCTTCATCATAAGTTCATTAGGCTCCCACGTTGCCTCTTTTATCTTATGGTTTCTCCATGGACCTTTTACCAGACGAGTCGTCCAGTTTCTCAGCACTTGTTCTCTTGTATCAAAAATCTTGACAGGCTCTTCGCAATAAGACAGATCGGGTTCCAGTTCTAATTCCTCATAGGTGAGTACATGAACTGGGTCAGGAATGTATTTTCTCAACAGTGATACATGGAATACATCGTGAACTTTTGAGAGACTTGGCAGCATTGCCAAATGGTAAGCTACAGCCCCAACTCATTCTAGAATTTCTAAAAGTCCGATGTACCTGGGACTCAATTTACCCTTCTTACCAAAACATATAACACCCTTTCATGGAGATACCTTCAAGAAAACATGATCTCTTACCTAAAATTCCATATCCTTCCTTCGGTTATCGGTATAGCTCTTCTACCTACTTTGAGCTGCTTTGATGTGGGTTTGGATTAACTTCACCTTTTCCATAGTTTCCTCCACAAGTTCTAGGTCTACAAGTTTTCTTGCACCAACATCATCCCAACAAGTTGGTGTGTGACATCTCTTTCCATATAACGCTTTATATGGTGCCATTTTGAATACTTGAATAGAAGCTATTGTTATAGGAAAATTATACCAGAGGTAAATATTGATCCCACATACCTTGAAAGTCAAGTGAGCATGATCTCAATAGGTCTTCTAAGTTTTGAATAGTCCATTATGATTGTCCATCAGTTTGGGGGTGGTAGGCAGTACTCAAATGAAGTTCAGTATCCAGGGATTTCTGAAGACTTTTCTAGAACCTTTATGTAAAATGTGGATCACGATCAGAAACAATCGATAGGGGTACTCCATGAAGTCTCACAACTTCATTAATATATAGTCTTGTTGGACGTTCAAGTGGTAAATCTTCTCTTATAGGAAGAAAATTTTTTGACTTGGTAAGACGATCAACAATGAACCATATTGCATCATTCCTTATAGAAGTCTTTGGTAGTCCCATGACAAAGTACATTGTGATATTATCCCATTTCCACTCAGGTATGGGAAGAGGTTGCAAGACTCCCTCAGGCTGTTGTCGTCCAACTTTCACCTGTTGACAAACCATACATCTTCACACAAAATTAGCAATCTCCCTCTTCATGTTGTCCCACCAAAAATTTTCCTTCAAATCTCTATACATGTTGGTGCTACCAGGATGTATAGAGAAATTGGAGCTATGAGCATCATCTAACAATCCCCTTTTTAGATCAGGTATATTAGGAACACAAAGTCTCTTCCCAAATTTCAAAATCCAATCTTCATATACGAAGTCAATAAATCTCCCATCGTTCACAGATTTAATCTTCTTTTGAAATTCCTCATCATCAGCATGAGAACTTTTTATCCTTTCTAGTAAATATGGTTTGGAAACTATTTGAAAAATCATTAATTTTTCACCTTCCATGGTTATTCCCATATCCATATTTACTAGATCCATGAAAATAAGATCCCTTTCAACTCTCATATGGTTCAAAACTCCATGATCTTTTCTGCTCAAAGAATCTTCCACCTTATTTTCCTTCCCCGAGTGGTAGTGTATCATGAAATCATAATCCTTGAGTAGTTTAAGCCATCACTTTTTCCTCATGTTGAGTTCTTTTTGTGAGAAAATATACTTCAAACTCTTGTGGTCAGTATAAATATCACATTTTTCACCATAGAGATAATGTCTCCATATCTTCAAAGCAAATATTACAGCTGCTAACTCAAGATCATGAGTAGGATAGTTTTTCTCATGAATTTTCAGTTGTTGTGATGCATAGGAAATAACTCTATCATTATGCATAAGGACACAACCAAGTACTTTATTTGATGCATCACTATAAATAACAAACCCATCGTTCCCCGATGGTAGAGTCAATATAGGAGAATTGACTAATCATCTCTTTATTTCTTCAAAACATTCTTCACACCCTTTTGTCCAAACAAATTTAACCCCTTTTTGTGTGAGCTTTGTTAATGGGTTATCCAACCGGGCAAAATTTTGGACGAAAAGTTGATAATAACCTGCTAAACCAATAAAATTGCGTACCTCAGTTATACTCATTGGTGTTTTCCATTCTTGGATTACCTTGGTCTTAGAAGGATCAATAGAGATCCCATCCTTGGAGACAATATGGCCAAGAAAAGAAATCTCCTAAAGCCAGAATTCATACTTGTTAAACTTCTCATATAATTCGTGTCTTCTAAGAGACTTCAGGATAATGCGTAAGTGATTTCCATTATCTTCGTAGCTTTTGGAGTATACCAAGATATCATCAATAAATAACACTACAAAGTTATCAAGATATTATTTTAAAACTCTATTCATTAGATCCATGAAGATAGAGGGTGCATTAGTCAATCCAAAAGGAATTACTGTAAACTCTCAATGCTCATACCTAGTTCAAAATGTTTTTTTCGGAATGTCTTCCTTCTCCACACACAACTAATGATATCCAGATCGAAGGTCAATCTTTGAAAATTATTTAGCTCCATGGATTTGGTCGAATAAATCATCAATGCAAGGTAGGGGATACTTGTTCTTAATTTTTATAGCATTGATCGCCCTGTAGTCAATGCACAACCTCATAGATCCATCTTTCTTCTTAACAAAAAGAACATGGGATCCCCATAGAGAAACACTAGGGTGAATAAATCCCTTATTAATCAATTCCTCTAATTGTTCCATTATTTCCACTAATTCCACAGTGGATATTCTATAAGGTGTCTTCGATATGGGCCTTGAACTAGGAATTAAATGAATGGAAAACTCAATTTCTCGTTCTGGAGGATGTCTAGGTAAATCCACTAGAAACGCATCAAAATATTCTTGTACAATAGATACATCCTCTATTTGAACATTCCTTTCCTCACCCACAGTTATTTCATTCTATTCCTCCCCAATAATCTAATTTAGTTGAGCTACTGGGATTGGATCTAGATAAGAATTAGGAGGTGACATTTCTACTCTAAAGATAAGGTACTCCTTATCATTATCAAAAATTGTAACCTCCTTCTTCTTACAATAAATTTTCGCATCATAGTCCAAAATCCAATCTATACCGAGGATTATATCAAATTCAATCATGGGTATGATGATGATATCAGCAGATAAATAACATTTATATGCCTTAATGGGAACTGATTCATAAAACTTTGTTGCAATTATACTTCCCTTAGGAGTTTTGACTGAAAAATCTCTTGTTAAATCAAATTGGAAATATATAATTTTCTTAGAAAACTCGGAAGATATGAAACAATGTGATGATCCAGAATCAAATAAAGCATTTTCTAAACTTGAGGAAACTATTAAATTACCTGCCACTACGTATTTCGGAGCTTCAACCTCAGCAGTAGTGATAGAATAAGCTTGGACTTGATCCCTTGGCCTTTTCTGAGGTAATTTCCCCTGATGCTTAGGACATTCATTCTCATAATTCCTCCTTTCTCTACAATTGTAGCATTCAACATCGACAGCCTCTTTCTTCCCCTTTCAATAACAAGCTTAGTGGCCTTTTTCACCACACTTGTAACAGACTCCCATTCACTTTAGGAAAGTACCAGGGTGTTTCTTCCTACATTTACTCCATGATGGATATTCAACTTTTCCCTTCTTCCCCTTATTTCCATTTCCAGAGTGTTCAGCAGATCTCTTCTTCTCTTGCTTTTCTTTAAAGTCGTAAGACTTAGGGAATTCTTTTTGTGTCTTGATAGCACATGAGACAATATCTTCGTACGACGAGAAGGATTTTTATACTAATTCTCGATGGAGAAATGGTTTTAACCTATCAAAGAAAGGATCAATATTACTTCTTGGGTTACGTATATAATCTACAGCATGCCTCACTAACCTTGTAAAGTTAGCTTCATACTTTGCGACATTCTCATCCTCCTTTTGCCTCAGACTCAGAAATTGTCTTTCCATATCCGCTCGATGGTCATGAGGAAAGTATTTTTCTAAGAAAATTTTTGTAAACTCCCTACATTCCATATTTGATACTTCATAATCTTCCTTTTTGTTTTGAACCAATGACCACCATTGATCAACATCTCCAGTGAGGCGGTAAAATTCCATGACAACTTTTTCCCTTTCGCTACTCCCCAAGGCCTGGAATATTTTCCCTAAGGAATTTATCCATTTCTCAGCTACTAGTGGATTTGTACCCCCATTAAATTTTGGTGGTTGTTGCCTCATGAAGCAATATAATATTTATCCTCCACACTGCGGATTAGGGTGCTCCATATAGGTAAGGTTATTATTCATAACCTGAGTGAGTTGTCCCAATATAGTAATAAGTTGATCAGCACCAGTTGTATCACCATCTCCACTATAATTATCCTGAGCAAGAGGGAAATCCCAACATGGAGTGCCTACATTGATACTATTTCCATTCCTTCCACTAGGTTCCATTTCTAAACAATGGCATAAACAAGATTAGTTTTTGAATCGCAATACATAAATCCAAAATTGTAAAACACTTAACATAAATTGAAAAGTTTATGGATATAATCCATAATCATAAAAAAAATCTTTGAGGAAAGTATATACTCATAAACACTTTATAATGGTTTGTAAAGAAAATGAGAATTATCCTAAGCATATCCCTGGGGAGTGTCGTAACCAAGAGTTCAGCAAGGCCCAATGTTGTGCACCAGTTCTCGTTTGAGTCTAGTCATAGTGGTGTTTTCGGGTTTTACCCCTGGGTACATCTGTGCCAGAGCCGCCTCTACCTACTCGTATCCAAACAGGGATGTATTTCTTGGAAAAATCAAAAAAATCTCTATAATACCAAAATTTTAGGAAGTTCTTCTATACTAATCCTCAAAGTCTATCTTAGGGTAGTGTGCTCTAATCAGAGTTTTTCTAAATCTAGATTCCAAGGTTTGTACTAAACTTCCTCTGATACCAACTGTAATGCCCCGAACCCAAAATCCCAAATTTGGTGCATTATTACGTATCATTGGCATGATCACAAAAGATCAAGTCTCGAAAGAACAATTAGTTTAGTAGCCTTGGAAGTACTATATACATTCATAAGGTTTACATTATATCATAAAATGGAAATCTACAACAACATTGTTTCCATAGAAAAAACTAAGATCCCATAGACTATCCCAACAGGCCAGTCATAATATACTTCTTCGCATCCTGGGAAAAATAAAACATAGAAAGGGGTGAGCTCAGATGCTCAGTAAGGATAACAATATAGGGGAAACTTTCATAAATAAGCATAAACATTTAAGTTAATGTATAAGACTAAAACAAAAGCCTTTTAAACTTGAACTTCAGCATAATATGGAAAAGATAAAATCAAATTAATTCCATTTACTTATTCACATGGATATTCTACTAGTCGAATAATCACATGAAATATCAATAGACACTTTCATAATTATGGAATGCATAATTCTAGACTTTCATAACCACATAGTCAAGGCCTTGTGCCAAGACTACAAAAAATATGTTGTCAATGCCTTGTTCCAAGGCACTAGTTTGTCTCATGAGACCTACCGATGCATTGAGGAGTTATATCGGGCTCCACCCATCACTTACTAAGTCCAATTCATTCCTCATATTAAAGGGTTTAAACATAACATAAACATTCGTATTAAAACTAGAATACGAAATTTCAATACTTTATCCATAAACCATGAATGGTGTAAAAATAACACATCCACAGTAAAACATATCACAAAACCTTCAATACAATATAGAAGTTTTGTATCATAATAAATCAACTTCAATAAGCTTAAAATCCATCAGTGTATGTTGACATAGATGAAATCAAAACCTTTTTTTTAGAGAAATATCTCTTTATATTTTGAAATCATTTAAGAAAACATTTATTTTGAAAATATTCTTATAAGCTTGTAAGGGAAGCTTTGATGATGTTATAATGGCAGAAAATATCCGCACCCACCATATAAGTTAAAAAAAGACATTCTTACCTAAATTTTGTCGAAAAGCTTAAAAAGTAACTTATTTGGAAAACGACAGAAAGATTCCTTTCAAACCATTTTATAAAAAGTCAAACAGGGGTATAAATGACTTTAACCCATAGTCTAGTAAATAGTAAAAATGTTTTGGAATACATTTTTAAGAAATATGGATGTAGATGATAAAGAGGTCCCAGTAGATACTTATATAAAAACAACCTCGGATAATAATGAGATTTTGAAATTAACCCTTACCTTGTACTTTTCCTTGGTCGATGGTAGGTTAACCTCATGTATAATGGTGAAATAATAGTTATTAAATTATTCAAGAACTATATACATTAATATGATATCATATATGATCTTCTAATATTTATCAGAAGGGTTGGGGTCAAGTCCCTTTATTAAAAAATAAAAAGAAAACAGAAACCTCTTTTAAACTGGGTAAGAGAAAACCCATTACACACCCATGGGGCCAAAGAGATCATCCCACTACAACCTAGTACAGAACCCATTACAGCAGCCCAAAAGCCCAGAGGGAGATAACCCATTACATTTCATAAGTCCAGAGATCAGTCAATGGTCTGAGAGCCAATAGAGATAAAACCCAATACAAATCATTGAGCCATAGGGCACACAGGAAACCCTAGGAAACCCAAAAAACACTGCCTAAAAAGCATTCCCATCAACTCAGTCTGCCACCATCACAAACCTGCACTGGAGGTCGGCGCTGCAGCCCTTCATCCTCTCCGTCACAGCGTTGCCCCGATCTCAAGCCCCCAAAGAGGTCGCCGCCAGACCCGCATGACCTCCATGGTCCACCATTTCCACGCACACCCTCCACCCCCATTTCCATTCCCGCCATCTATCAACATAACCTCCAGATCCCCAATCCACTAACCCTCACCAAAGAAGGACGTCGCCGCAGCTGGAGGGAGCTACGCTCGAAACAGAGGCACCACACCACATTCCACAAGTTGAGCCCATCGTAGATGATGCCTCCATCAAAGATAGATGATTCCACCGCATGAACCAGTCGATCCAGTCTCTATCTATAGCCACTGCAGATCTGCGCCCAGACCAATGCCATCCTCGTCAAGGAGCCAGCAGACTGAAGTCGCAAGGAGAGGCGCGATACAGAAGGAGTGTAAGGGAAGACTGTGAAGGAAAATCAATAACTGAAGAGGAGAAGCGACAAGAAACCCTAATCTGCAAGGAGATCTCGCCCACTGTTGTGCCCTTTACGGGCTCATCTCTCCTCTTCTAATATTTCTTTGTTAATAATATTTTAGTATTATCGTCATTTCAGGTGTTAACTGATATGATTTCCTTTATATGATTTGTTACGTAAGTAATTTTTGTTATAGATATAATGTATCTTATTCATATTCAGAATGATATTAAGTATTTAAACATTATTTTTAATCAACTAATGAAAATTAATCTTGAATGGATACGATGGGGAATGAATCTCATCGCATTCTTGGAGATGGTAATCTGTACGTACGCACGAGCGACAATATCATTATTTTGATATTAAAATAATATATAATTGGATGGTATATAATATATACAGAATCATTATCATGTTATATTTATTATTTTAATCAATTATACATCATTATTATACCCATCCAAATAATAATGCATTGAATAACAATTACACCATGACGTGAAGACGGTAATCCATACGTACACACGTATGGTGACATGTCATTCAAAGGATGGATAGAATAATGAATATGGTTGTACCATATTTATAATAATATCACATTATATAGAATATATTGAAGTTATTATTTTAGAATGGAAACAAAAAAGAAAGAGGAAGTGGAAGAAGAAAGGAACTTGAAAGAGGTGATGAAATATTTAAATCTTCTCTAGGTTTTTCCTTTTGATTTGATCAAAATGGATCCTTAGGTTGGATTTATGACTAAATAAAGGCATCTAGGATGAAGTGAGGATAGTTTAGAGGGTATTTGGGCAGGTTTTCACCAATCCAAAAGGCTTTGAATATGTGAATTTTAGGGAAGGGGGATTGCCCTTTTATAAGAGGGGTGAGGGGAACCTTAGGAAAAGCTAGAAATATTATTTTATAATAAAATCATTTTCGGTTTATAATGGATCCAAAAATGAATTTATTAAATTATAAGGTGGGTATGGATCTAAAACAACTCAACCAATACGTTTTAGACAAGTTTGGGTCACTATATTAACTTTATCTTTTAGATTTAACTCTTAGTTAAATAGTTTGACATTAACCATCTCTCTTTGTATTTTTATATTATATGGTTAATAAACTTACTATAAACTTCCAATATAACCCCAAGTGGTTCATTAATGATAAACCTATCATTATATAAGTCATTTGGACGAGATTTATATTTTTAGGAATATTATATCAATTAGTAATATAATATTTGTTTTAAAAACTCCTTTATGTCAATTTTGACACTATTTAATAATTTATTTATTTTAAAGTCCTAAAAACTTTATTAATTCTAAATAAATTCATTTAATCAATCATACCATGTCATATTAACCTAAAAAATTCGTTTATGACATCAAAAATTTCAAATTATATTTATTTTAACATTTATAATACCATTTGTTTGATTCTTTCATTAATAAGGAAAATAATGCATCATCATTGTGTCATAAATAAATTTAATTATTCAATGTCTAAAAATTATAAATAAAATACCATTATGTAGGAAATATTTTTATATTTCTAATTAATATTTATAGTCAAATAGATAACATGTATAACCCTATGTAAAAATTGTTTTACTAAAAGATATATGCTTATGTCCTTTTTGTATTTACTTTAACTTAATTAATATAAAGTGTCATTATCACTTACAAGTGGCTCCATGGGGTCCCAAAATCAAACCAAAGATGCCCATGGTCGGACATGTATCATCCAATAGGTTTAGGACATGTGTTAGGGTAATTTAATATTATTATAATATTATTTTTTACCTTTATTTACCGGATTTACCCTTTAACCATGGTAAATAAAATATTTACCGAAGTAATTATTCAAAATATCTAAAAATAAAGGTTACCTATTTACACAATTTGGACCTCCTGATTCTAAATATGGAATCCATTTTTCTAAATTCAAAACACATAAGTGGCAAAAATTAATTTAAAATTAATTCATGTTGTCAAAACAAAAAAGCATGTTTTTAAGAAATAATAACTATCAAAAGATTGACACTTGCTTATTTCCAGTTTAAATGTGAAATTACATCCAATGACAAAAATTGGATTAAATGGTAAAAATATAATCTAATTATACTTTAAAACCACTCAATAGTCTAATTTAGCACTATAAATTCATTTGATTAAAAAAGTTGTTTTTAATTAAAATTTAGTATTTTTCACTATTCATCAAAAACTGAATGTTTTCAAAAAAAATACCAAAAATTAACCCTAATATAATTTCAAAACTCCGAATCCAAAAATTAATTCCATTTTGAAAGATAAAATTTATAAAATTTCAAAAAGTGGGTATTACTATTCATAACGGCTAGTTTGATTGGTTTTGGTGTGTTAGAACTCGAAGATGCGTACAACACACGCTATTGTATTATTCAAAGAGAAGCGTACCATGGAAGCTTGGGGTGTTACATTCTCCCCTCCTTTAAATAATTTCTTTCTCGAAATTTTTAAAATATTACTGCATAAAAAGACTCGGGTGGTTCTTCATTATAAGTTCCTCGTGTTCCCACGTTGCCTCTTTCATCTTATGGTTTCTCCATGGAACTTTTACCAGATGAGTTGTCTAGTTTCTCAGCACTTGTTCTCTTGTATCAAGAATCTTGAAAAGTTCTTCGCAATAAGACAAATCGGGTTCCAGTTCTAATTCCTCATAGGTGAGTACATGCATTGGGTCAGGCATGTATTTTCTCAACAGTGATACGTAGAATACATTGTGAACTTTGGAGAGATGTGGTGGAATTTCCAAATGGTAAGCTACAGCCCCAATTCGTCCTAGAATTTTGAAAGTTCTGATGTACCTGTGACTCAATTTACCCTTCTTACTAAAACGTATAACACCCTTCCATGAAGATACCTTCAAGAAAACATGATCTCCTACCTGAAATTCTAAATCCTTCCTTTGGTTATCGGTATAGATCTTCTGCCTACTTTGAGATACTTTGATGTTGGTTTGGATTACCTTAACCTTTTCCATCGTTTCCTCCAAAAGTTTTGGGCCTACAATTTTTCTTTCACCAACACCATCCCAAAATGTTGGTGTGCGGCATCTCTTTCCATATAACGCTTCATATGGTGCCATCTGAAAACTTGAATAGAAGCTATTTTTATAGGAAAATTCTACCATAGGTAAATATTGATCCCACATACCTTCAAAGTCAAGTGAGAATGATCTCAACATGTCTTCTATGGTTTGAATAGTCCGTTATTATTATCCATCAGTTTGGGGGTGGTAGGCAGTGCTCAAACGAAATTTAGTATCCAGGGCTTTCTGAAGACTTTTCCAAAACCTTGATGTAAAACGTGGATCACGATCAGAAACAATCGATAGGGGTACTCCATGAAGTCTCACAACTTCATTAATATATAGTCTTGCTAGACTTTCAAGTGGTAAATCTTCTCTTATAGCAAGATAATGTGCTGACTTGGTAAGACGATCAACAATGACCCATATTGCATCGTTCCTTCTAGGATTCTTTGGTAGTCCCATGACAAAGTCTATAGTGATATTATCCCATTTCCACTCAGGTATGGGAAAAGGTTGCATGACTTCTCCAGGCTGTTGCCATCTAGCTTTCACTTGTTGAAAAAACTTACATCTTGACACAAAATCAGAAATCTCCCTCTTCATGTTGTCCCACCAAAAATATTCCTTCAAATATCTATACATGTTGGTGCTACCATGATGTATAGAGAAATTGGAGCTATGATCATCATCTAAAAATTTCCTTTTCAGATTAGGTATATTAGGAACATAAAGTATGTTCCCAAATTTTAAAATCCCATCTTCATATACGAAGTTGATCAATCTCCCATCGTTCACAGATTTAATCTTCTTTTGAAATTCCTCATCATCATCCTGAGAACATTTTATCCTTTTTAGTAAATATGGTTTAGAAAACATTTGAAAAAGCATTAATGTTTCACCTTCCATGGTTATTTCCATATCCATATTTACTAGATCCATTAAAATAGGATCCCTTTCAACTCTCATTTGGTTCAAAACTCCATGATCTTTTCTTCTCAAAGCATATTCCACCTTATTTTCCTTCCCCAGGTGGTAGTGTATCGTGCAATCATAATCCTTGAGTAGTTCAAGCCATCTCCTTTGCCTCATGTTGAGTTCTTTCTGTGATAAAATATACTTCAAACTCTTGTGGTCAGTATAAATCTCACATTTTTCACCATAGAGATAATGTCTCCATATCTTCAAATCAAATATTATAGCTTCTAACTCAAGATCATGTGTAGGATAGTTTTGCTCATGAATTTTTAGTTGTCGTTATGCATAGGCAATAACTATATTATTCTGCATAAGGACACAACCAATTCCTTTATTTGATGCATCACTATAAATAATAAACTCATCATTCCCCGATGGTAGAGTCAATATAAGAGCATTGACTAATATTCTATTCTATTATTCAAAAAATTATTCACACGCTTTTTTTCAAACAAATTTAACCCCTTTTTGTGTGAGCTTTGTTAATGGGTTAGCCAACCGGGAAAAATTCTAGACAAAACGTCAATAATTACCTGCTAAACCAATAAAATTGCATACCTCAGTTATACTCGTTGGTGCTGGCCATTCTTGGATTGCCTTGGTCTTAGAAGGATCAACAGAGATTCCATCCTTAGAGACAATATAGACAAGAAAATAAATATCCTTAAGCCAGAATTCACACTTGCTAAACTTCCCATATAATTCGTGTCTTCTAAGAGTCTTCACGATAATGCGTAAGTAATTTTCATGATATTCGTAGATTTTGGAGTATACTAACATATCATCAATAAATACCACTAAAAAGTCATCAAGATATTCTTTGAAAACTCTATTCATTAGATCCATGAAGACAGAGGGTGTATTAGTCAATCCAAAAGGAATTATTGTAAACTCGTAATGCCCGTACTTGGTTTGAGATGCTATTTTCAGAATGTCTTCCTTCTTCACACACAACTGTTGATATCCAGATCGAAGGTAAATATTTGAAAAGTATTGAGCTCCATGCATTTGTTTGAATAAATCATCAATATGAGGTAGGGGATACTTGTTCTTTATTGTTACAGTATTGATCGCCCTATAGTCAATGCACAACCTCATTGATCCATATTTCTTCTTAACAAAAAGAACATGGGCTCCCCATGGAGAAACACTAGGGTGAATAGATCCCTTATTACTAAATTCCTCTAGTTGTTTCTTTAGTTCCACTAATTCCACAGTGTCCATTCTATAAGGTGTCTTCTGTTGTACCCCACACTCTTTGATTTTCATGATCACAATCACTTTCATCTTTGTCTAACCTTGTTTTCAAGTGTTGTGGATGATAGGCAAAAGATTGCCAAAGGAATGGCCCAAGAAAGGACAAGGAGTGGACTGAATTTCAGTCCACCGGCCAACCGGTGTGATAGCACCGGCCAGCCGGTGGACCTGGCAGAGGCATTGCCCACTGCCAGGCTCCACCGGTCAGCCGGTGGCTCTGTCACCGGCCAGCCGGTGGCATCCAGCCCAAATAGTGTTTGCTACTGTCTTGCCACCGGCCAGCCGGTGGCTCTGGCACCGGTCAGCCGGTGGAGCCTGGACCAAGACTCTTCTTCTCTGCCAAGGCACCGGCCAGCCGGTGGCCCTGTACCGGCCAGCCGGTAGCCCAGTCAAACTAGCCGTTGGGGCTTTGACCAGGCTGCTCCACTTGCCTCCCAACGGCTCCGAAAGCCTTTCCAACGGCTCCAAAGGCCTCCAACGGCCATATGAGGGTTCCCCCTCTATAAATAAAGGACCTTGAAGCCCCGGAACTATTGTCGGACCATAATTAAGCATTGTGAAGCCAACGAACACAATTCTCCTCATTTGGCAAACCTCCGGCGGATTGCTCCAAGGGAACCACAACTGCTCCAATCCAATTCCACATCCAAGGAGCACCACCATAGAAGCTTGGGAGTGCACGTCTTCAACTCCATTCAACCTTTGGCGCCCAAGGCTTCTCAACAATACGGTTTTTATTGTTTTATTTATTTTGAGCTTTAAATTTGGGTTTGTGCCTACAAACCCCAAACCCTTTTCTCATCCCCCTTTCTTTTGGGTTTCACACCACCATTAAGGTGTGAAGAGGTTTCTTCAAGCCTTTCCTTTTAAAAGGCTTGTGTTTCGGTGAGCTATCCTTCACCCGTTAAAAAGGCTAGTGGGTTCTTGCTATTCCATTGAAAGCAAGTGGGTTCTTGCTAAACCACAAAAAGCAAGCTGTAATAGGTCCTAGTGCTACCTCAAAGCCTAGTGGGTTTCTTGCTAAAACCATTGAAAAGCAAGCGGTAGGAATCTCTCAACGGTTGAGTTGGGAGCGGAGACGTAGGCCGGGTTTTTGGCCGAACTCCGTTATCAATTTATTGTGTGATTGCCTCTTTATTTCCGCTGCATTTCAACTTTGTTTTTTAATTTGTTTATCATTTTTTTTTAAAAGGCAATTCACCCCCCCTCTTGCCATCATTCCCCGTTTCTTCCGACCCAACAATTGGTATCAGAGGAAGTATTTGAATAAATCCTTAAACGGTTTCAAATTAAAGATCCTATTTTTTGATGGCATCTACCTCTTTCGCCCCCGAGGGCTACTCATTGGGTCGGGCTCCATTTTTTGATGGGACCGACTATAATTACTGGAAAACCCGCATGACTACTTTTCTTAGAAGTATAGGATATCCCATTTACAAAATAGTCATGCAAGGTTACACTTTGTCTACCCCCGACGAATCCAAATGGACCCAAGCCGACATTAGAAATTTTGAGCTTGATGGCAAAGCCATGAATGCTCTTCATTGCGGCCTTGACCGAAATGAGTTCAATCGAGTTTCCACATGCACCTCTTCACATGAAATCTGGAAACTTTTGGAGGTTACCCATGAGGGGACCAACAAAGTAAAGGATACTCGATTGGACATGTACCGTCAGGATTTTGAGTCTTTTTCCATGCACCCAAATGAATCTATTTCTGAAATGTTTACTAGATTTACTGACGTGTGCAATGGGAGAAAGTCCCTTGGTGATGATGTTTCAGCTGAAGCAATGGTAAAGAAGATCCTATGGGTCCTTCCGAGCTCATGGGCACCTAAAGTGACGGCAATCCAAGAAGCTAAGGATGTCAAAAACATGCCGGTCGAGCAGCTCATCGGATCCCTTATGACGTATGAGATCACGATGAGGAGGCAATCTCAAAAGGAGGGCACACCAATCAAGACCCCAAAGAATATCGCCCTCAAGGTACAAAAAGAAGTAAGCTCCTCCTCATCATCCTCTCCCTCCTCATCCTCTTCATCATCAAGCGGCGATTCCGAAATGGAGAATCTAGCCCGCCAAATGCAAAAATTCATGAAGAAGCACAAGAAGAAGAAGAAATCTCACAAGGCGCGAAAGCAAGAACCCACCGAAAGATCCGAGCCCAAGGTAAAATGCTACGGGTGCGGCGAAAAGGGCCATTACAAGCCCGATTGCCCACTCAACAAGAAAAGGGCCAAGAAGAAAAAGAAAAAGGTCCTCAAGGCGACATGGAGTGACACCTCCCCTTCATCATCCTCTTCCTCCTCCCATGCACCCACTATTTTTGTAAGGGGGAGCTCCGATTTTAAATTTTGCAATTATTGTAAGAAAACCGGGCACCTTATTTATGAATGTAATTGTAAAAATGCCCGGTATGGTCAACCCAAAAGTATTTTCTTTTCGGACGAATTTTATAGGAGAAGACCCGCTATGAGACAAGTTTGGATTGAAAAATCCCTTCTTGCGAGTCTCTCCGGGCCAAAAATAGTTTCCTTTCCCCGGTGATTTATTGTTTTTATTTAGGGGGAGTTAGGTTTGATTTCATTTCAATTTTTTCATTTCAAACCTTCATTTTCAACTCTTGGTATCAAATTTTCAATTCAAAATTCTCAATTCAAAATTTTCATTTCAAATTTTTGATTCAAAACTCTCAATTTCAAAAATTTCATTTGGTTTCAAATTTCAAATTTCAATTGGTTTTTGATTCAAAATTTCAATTGGTTTTTGATTCAAAACTTTCAATTCAATTTTTGGTTCAAAATTTTCATTTCAATTTTGATTCAAAACTTTCAATTCAAACTGTTATTCAAATTTTCATTTCAATTTCAAAAATCTCAATTCATTTTTCAAATCTCTATCTTGTTTTTCTACTTTTCCCTCAATCAAGTCTTTTGCCCCATTCTATTTTGATAATCACAAAGGGGGAGAAATTTCTTGATTGATTGGGGGAGAATCTTTTCTCTCATGCTTAGTATTTATTTTCTATTTATCATTTAAAGCATGCCTTTCATTTAAGTTTTTACATTGCTTAGATAAGTGATTGTGATCATCAAAATAGGGGGAGATTGTTGTACCCCACACTCTTTGATTTTCATGATCACAATCACTTTCATCTTTGTCTAACCTTGTTTTCAAGTGTTGTGGATGATAGGCAAAAGATTTCCAAAGGAATGGCCCAAGAAAGGACAAGGAGTGGACTGAATTTCAGTCCACCGGCCAACCGGTGTGATAGCACCGGCCAGCCGGTGGCATCCAGCCCAAATAGTGTTTGCTACTGTCTTGCCACCGGCCAGCCGGTGGCTCTGGCACCGGTCAGCCGGTGGAGCCTGGACCAAGACTCTTCTTCTCTGCCAAGGCACCGGCCAGCCGGTGGCCCTGTACCGGCCAGCCGGTAGCCCAGTCAAACTAGCTGTTGGGGCTTTGACCAGGCTGCTCCACTTGCCTCCCAACGGCTCCGAAAGCCTTTCCAACGGCTCCAAAGGCCTCCAAAGGCCATATGAGGGTTCCCCCTCTATAAATAAAGGACCTTGAAGCCCCGGAACTATTTCCGGACCATAATTAAGCATTGTGAAGCCAACGAACACAATTCTCCTCATTTGGCAAACCTCCGGCGGATTGCTCCAAGGGAACCACAACTGCTCCAATCCAATTCCACATCCAAGGAGAACCACCATAGAAGCTTGGGAGTGCACGTCTTCAACTCCATTCAACCTTTGGCGCCCAAGGCTTCTCAACAATATGGTTTTTATTGTTTTATTTATTTTGAGCTTTAAATTTGGGTTTGTGCCTACAAACCCCAAACCCTTTTCTCATCCCCCTTTCTTTTGGGTTTCACACCACCATTAAGGTGTGAAGAGGTTTCTTCAAGCCTTTCCTTTTAAAAGGCTTGTGTTTCGGTGAGCTAGCCTTCACCCGTTAAAAAGGCTAGTGGGTTCTTGCTATTCCATTGAAAGCAAGTGGGTTCTTGCTAAACCACAAAAAGCAAGCTGTAATAGGTCCTAGTGCTACCTCAAAGCCTAGTGGGTTTCTTGCTAAAACCATTGAAAAGCAAGCGGTAGGAATCTCTCAACGGTTGAGTTGGGAGCGGAGACGTAGGCCGGGTTTTTGGCCGAACTCCGTTATCAATTTCTTGTGTGATTGCCTCTTTATTTCCGCTGCATTTCAACTTTGTTTTTTAATTTGTTTATCATTTTTTTTTTAAAGGCAATTCACCCCCCCTCTTTCCATCATTCCCCGTTTCTTCCGACCCAACATCTTCGATATGGGAATTGAACCAGGAATTAAATCAATAGAAAACTCAATTTCTAGTTCTGGAGGATGTCCAGGTAAATCCTTTGGAAACACATCAACATAATCTTGCGCAATAGGTACATCCTCTATTTGAACATTCCTTTCCTCACCCACAGTTATTTCATTATATTACTCCCCAATAATTTAATTTAGTTGAGCTAATGGGGGTGGATCTAGATAAGAATTAGGTGGTGACATTTCTTCTCTAAAGATAACATACTCCTTATCATTATCAAAAATTGTAACCTCCTTCTTCTTACAATAAATTTTCACACCATAGTCCAAAACCCAATCCATACCGAGGATTATATCAAATTCAATCATGGGTATGATGATCATATCAATAGATAAATAACGTTTATATGCCTTAATGGGAACTGATTTAAAAAACTTTGTTGCAATGATACTTACCTAAGGAGTTTTGACTGAAAACTCCCTTGTTAAATCAAATTGGAAATATCTAATTTTTTTAGCAAACTGGGAAGATATGAAACAATGCGATGATCCAGAATCAAATAAACCATTTTCTAAACTTGAGGAAACCATTAAATTACCTACCACTACGTCTTTTGGAGATTCAACCTCAGCAGTAGTGATAGCATAAGCTTGGCCTTGATCCCTTGTCCTTTTTTGAGGTAATTTTCCCTAAAGCTTAGGACATTCATTCACATAATTCCCCCTTTCTCTACAATTGTAGCATTCAACATTGACAGCCTCTTTCATCCCCTTGAAATCACGAGCTTGGTGGCCTTTTTCACCACACTTGTAATAGACTCACATTCCATTTAGGCAAGTACCAGGGTGTTTCTTCCCCATTTACTGTAGTATGGATATTCAACTTTTCCCTTCTTCCCCTTATTTCCATTTCCAGAGTGTTCAGCAGATCTCTTCTTCTCTTTCTTTTCTTTAAAGTCGTAAGACTTAGTGAATTATTTTTTTGTCTTGATAGCACATGAGACAATATCTTCATACGACGAGAAGGATTGTGAGAATAATCCTCAACAGAGAAATGTTTTAACCCATCATAAAAATGATCAATCTTAATTCTTGGGTTACGTATATAATTTGTAGCATGCCTCACTAACCTTGTAAAGTTAGCTTCATACTTTGCGACATTCTCATCCTCCTTTTTCCTTAGACTCAGAAATTGTCTTTCTATATCAGCTTGATGGTCATGAGGAAAGTATTTTTCTAATAATTTTTTTTAAACTCCCTCTATTCCATATTTCATACTTAATCATCTTCCTTTTTGTTTTGAATCAATGACCACCATTGATCAGCATCTCTAGTGAGGCAGTAAACTGCCATGAAAACTTTTTCCCTTTTGCTACTCCCCAAGGCGTGGAATATTTTCTCTAAGGAATTTATCCATTGTTCAGCTAATAGTGGATTTGTACCCCCATTGAATGTTGGTGGTGGTTGCCTTATGAAGTGATCTAACATTGATTTTCCATATTGCGGATCAGGGTGCTCCATACGGGTAAGGTTATTATTCATAACCTCAGAGAGTGGTCCCAATATAGTGATAAGATGATCAGCACCAGTTGTATCACCAGCTCTACTATAATTATCTTGAGCAGGAGGGAAATCCCTACATGGAGTGCATGTATTGATACTCTTTCCATTCCTTCCACTGGGATCCATTTCTAAACAATGTCATAAACTAGATTAGTTTATGAATCGCAATACATAAATCCAAACTTGTAAAACACTTGACATAAATTGAACCGTTTATGGATATAATCTATAATCATAAAAAAGGTTTTCTTTGAGGAAGTATATACTCATAAACCCTTTATAATGGTTTATAAATAAAATGAGTATTATCCTAAGAATATCCTTTGGGAGTTTCGTAACCAAGAGTGCAGCAAGGTTCGTTGTCGTGCACCAGTTCTCGTTCGAGTCTAGCTCAAGGTGGGGTTTTTGGGTTTTACCCCTAGGTACATCTGTGCTAGAGCTTCCTCTACCTGCTTGTATCCAGACAGGGATGTATTTCTTGTAAATCTCACAAAATCTCTACAATTCCAAAATTTAAGGAAGTTCTTCTATATTAATCCTCAAAGTCTATCTTAGGGTAATGTTCTCTAATCAGAGTTTTTCTAAATCTAGATTCCAAGGTTTGTACTAAACTTCCTCTGATACCAACTGTAACGCCCCGACCCCAGAATCCCAGATTCGGTGAATTATTACATATCATTGGTATGATCACAAAAGATCAAGTCTCTAATGACCGATTAGTTTAGTAGCCTTATAAGTACTAGATACATTCATAAGGTTTACATTACATCATAAAATGGAAAACTACAACAACATTTTTTCCATATACAACACTGATATCCCATATAATATCCCTACAAGCAGTCATAATATACTTCTTCACATCCTGGAAAAAATAAAACATAGAAAGGGATGAGCTCAGATGCTCAGTAAGGATAACAATATAGTGGAAACTTTCATAAATAAGCATAAACATTTAAGGCAATGTATAAAACTAAAAAAATCCTTTTAAACTTGAACTTCAGTATAATATGGAAAAGATAAAATCAAAACAATTCCATTACTAATTCACATGGATATTCTACTAGTTGAATAATCACAAGCAATATCAATATCCACTTTCATAATGATGGAATGTATAATGCCAGACTTTCATAACCACATAGTCAAGGCCTTGTGCCAAGACTACAAATAATATTTTGTCAAGGACTTGTTCCAAGACACTAGTTTTTCTCATGATACCTACTGATACATTGAGTAGTTATAGCAGGCTCCACCCGTCACTTACTAAGTTCAATGCATTCCTCATATGAAAAGGTTTAAACATAACATAAACATTTGTATTAAAACTAGTATACGAAATGTAAATAATTTATCCATAAACCTTGATTGGTGTAAAAATAACACATCCACAGTAAAACATATCCCAAAACCTTCAATACAATATGGAAGTTTTGTATCATAATAAATCAACTTCAATAAGCTTAAAATCCATCAAAGGATATTGACATAGATGAAATCAAAAACTTTTTTTAGAGAAATATCTCTTTCTATTTTGAAATCATTTAAGAAAACATTTATTTTGAAAATATTTTTATAATATTTTAAGTGAAG
Source organism: Viscum album (assembly GCA_963277665.1). Taxonomy (NCBI): domain Eukaryota; kingdom Viridiplantae; phylum Streptophyta; class Magnoliopsida; order Santalales; family Viscaceae; genus Viscum; species Viscum album. Next base: position 537,931,291 of record OY728165.1, read on the forward strand.
CTTCGATGATGTTATAATGGCGTAAAATAGTCTCACCCGGCATATAAGTTAAAAAAAGACATTCTTACCTTAATTTTGTCGAAAATGTTAAAAAGTACCTTGTTTGGAAAACAACGGAAAGATTCCTTTAAAACCATTTTATAAAAAGTCAAACAAGGGTATAAATGACTTTAACCCATATTCTATTAAATAGTAAAAATATTTTGGAATACATTTTTAAGAAACATGGATGTGGATGATAAAGAGGTCCTAGTATATACTTACATAAAAACAACCTTAGATAATAAAGAGATTTCAAAATTAACCCTTACCTTGTAGTTTTCCTTGGTCGAGGGTTAGTTAAAATCATTTATAATGGTGAAATAATTGTTATTAAATTATTCAATAACTATATACATTAATATTATATCATATATGATCTTCTAATAATTATTTGTTAATAATATTTTAGTATTATCGTCGTTTCAGGTGTTAACTGATTTGTTTTCCTTTATATGATTTGTTACGTAAGTAATGTTTGTTATGGATAGGATTTATCTTATTCATATTTAGAATTATATTAAGTCTTTAAAAATTATTTTTAATCATCTAATGAAAATTAATCTTGAATGGACACGATGGGGAATGAATCTCATCGCATTCGTGGAGACGGTAATCCGTACGTGCGCATGAGCAACAATATCATTCTTTTGATATTAAAATAATATATAATTGGATGTTATATCATATATAAAGAATCATTATCTTGTTATATTTATTATTTAAATCAATTAAACATCATTATTATACCCATCCAAATAATAATGTATTGAATAACAATTACACCACGACGTGGAGACGGTAAGCCATACGTACACACGTATTGTGACATGTCATTCAAAGAATGGATAGAATAATGAATATGGTTGTACCATTTTTATAATAACATCATAGTATATAGAAGATACTGGATTTATTATTTTATAATGGAAACAACAAAGAAATATGAAGTGGAAGAAGAAAGGAACTTAAAAGAGGTGATGAAATATTTACCTCTTCTCTGGGTTCTTCCTTTTGATTTGATCAAAATGGCTCATTAGGTTGGCTTTATGACTAAAGTAATGCCTCTAGGATGAATTTAGGACATCATAGAGGGTATTTGGGTAGGGTTTGTTTGATCAAAACTTCTTTGAATATGTGAATTTTAGGGAAGGGGGTGTCCTTTTATAAGAGGGGTGAGGGGAACCTTAGGAAATGCTAGATATATTATTTTATAATAAAATAATTTTCTGTTTATAGTGGCTAAAAAATGAATTTATTAAATTATAAGGTGGTTATTGTTCTAAAACCACACAAACAAGAGGTTTTAGACAGGTTTGGGTCACTATATTAACTTTATCTTTTAGATTTAACTCTTAGTTAAATAGTTTGACATTTACCATGTCTCTTTGTATTTTTATATTATATGGTTAATAAACTTACTATAAACTTCCAATTTAACCAAAATTGGTTAATTAATGATACACCTATCATTATATAAGTCATTTGTATGATCCTTGGATTTTTAGGAATATTATATCAATTAATAATATAATATTTGTTTTAAAAACTCCTTTATGTCAATTTTGATGCTATTTAATAATTGATTTTTTTTAAAGTCCCAAAAACTTTATTAATTCTAAATAAATTCATTTAATCAATACTAACATTCCATATTAACCTATAAAATTCATTTATGGCATCAAAACTTTCAAATTATATTTATTTTAACATTTATAATACCATTTGTTTGATTCTTTCATTAATAAGGAAAATACTACATCATCATTGTGTCAAAAATAAATTTAATTATTAAATGTCTAAAAATTATAAATAAAATACCATTATGTAGGAAATCGTTTTATCTTTCTAATGAATATTTATATTAGAAGATATAACATTTATAACCCTATGTAAAAATTGTTTTTCTAAAAGATATATGCTTATGTCCTTTTTGTATTTACTTTAACTTAATTAATATAAAGTGTCATTATCGCTTAAAAGTGGCTCCATGGGGTCCCAAAATCAACCCAAATATGAACATGGTTGGATATGTATCATAAAATAGGGTTAGGACACATGTTAGGGTAATTTAATATTATTATAATATTATTTTTTACCCTTATTTACCGGATTTACCCTTTAACCATGGTAAATAAAATATTTACTGAAATAATTATTCAAAATGTCTAAAATTAAAAGTTACCTATTTACAAAATTTGGACCTCCTGATTCTAAATATGGAAACCATTTTTCTAAATTCAAAACATAGAAGTGTCATAAATTAATTTAAAATTAATTCTCGTTGTCAAAACAAAAAGCGTGTTTTTAAGAAATAATAACTATCAAAAGATTGATACTTGTTTATTTCCAGTTTAAATGTGAAATTATGTCCAATGAAAAACATTGGATTAAATGGTAAAAATATAATATAATTATACTTTAAAACCACTCAATATTATAATTTATCACTATAAATTATTTTTATTAAAAAAAGTTGTTTTTAATTAAAATTTAGTATTTCTCACTATTCATCAAAAACTGAATGTTTTCAGAAAAATACCAAAAATTCACCCTAAGATAATTTTGATACTCAGAATTCGAAAATGAAGTCCATTTTGAAAGATAAAATTTATAAAATTTCAAAAAGTGGGTATTACTATTCATAACGGCTAGTTTGATTGGTTGTGGTGTGTTAGAACTCAAAGTTGTGTACAACACACACTATTGTATTATTCAAAGAGAATCATACCGTGGAATATTGGGGTGTTACACACTTGGATGAAGGTTTTATAAGGATGATATTAAGGATAAATTGATAAGGCAATGAGGTATATTTAAATAATCCATCTTGAGTATTTAGATACTACAAATCACCTTGGAAAATATATATAGAAGTTTAACATTGTTCTAATAATTACCACATTTAATTATAGATATTCTGGGGTCATTTGAAGTGTGTAATAAGGATTGGATTTGTTTTTAATAAGTCTTGGAGTTAGTTGAAGAAATATTTTGTTGGGTATATCACACAAAATTTATGTGAGTAGTTAAGAGGTGTGTGAACTATGTTAGCTGGGATAATAAATAAATCTCTGGGAAGAATAAAAATAGAGATTTGATACTAATCGATAAATCCAAACCTATTTTGTATCGAAGCTGAGGGTGTAAACCTATTCTATTGGATAAATACAGCCGAAAAAATGATGAAGAGAAATTAGTTAGACAAATTTTGAGAAAGATTAAAACTAATAGTTTCATTTTTAATCTATAGGAAATATTTTGAGAAGTTATACATGCCATTGTATACTCACTAGGTAAGAATTTTTGGGTCATGATTCTTAAATAAAAAGAGTAGTGATCAAGTACTACTTGTATTAGTTCCTACATAAAATATAATAGTTTCCAAATTCCATGAGTTTGAGCTGTGAAACAGATATTAGGTTTCATGATTAGTTTTTGAATATTTGAAATTAGTCGATGACTATTTGAGTATGGAAGTAGATAATTTTATTGGTTGCAACAACATTCTGGGAAAAACCTATGATCTACTTTAAAGAGGAGTAAGTAAGTTAAGAAAACTTGTTGGATACTGGTATAAAGAACCTATGGGAGAATATAAAATCACTTATGAAATATATTGATCCTTCACTAGTATAATATAGTGAATATGGTTTTAGGACAATCCATATTCAAGCCATTATAATTTTATGATAATATTTACATTATAAAATCTATGACTTTTACATCTTAAGAATAATGAGTAGGATTCCCAAGAGGGGCCAAGCCTTGAAAAAATACTTGTGCTAACTTTTCTTCTTTAATTTTATTTCATATAGTTGTATGATATGTTAAAGAAGAAAATCTCTATTTATCTTAACCAAAAATAGTGGTTAAAGATTAAAATAATATTTTGAATTTGATACAATGTGACCACACTTGATTCACCCCCCTCATCTCATGTGTGTCTATACTAGTCCATTGGCCTTTATAAAATATATGACATTGATAATCTCTAAAATAGTAAGCCTAGAGCCATGGATAGTTTATCCCCACCTTTTTAGAACAAGGTATCAACCTCCAAGCCATTAGGATGTCCAATCCAAAGTCCCTCTACCCAGGGATACTTTACTTAAGGGATAATTCAATTCATGATAATTCTAAAACCTAATATGTATGTATTAAATTTAACATCTACATTCAATCTTATAACTCTAACAAAAACTGAGGTAAAATTATATAAAAACTAAATCTTATGTTATTGTTCCTAAAAAGGTGTGGAAATTTATAAGAAGTGGTTTATCTCATAAACTAAATCATACACAATAATTCATAATATAATAACTATATCTATAAATCAAATGTTAATAATAAATATATAAACAATTCAACAATCATGAGATAAAAATTTATGAATAATTCATAAATCATTAAGTATAGATATTTTATAACTCATTATGTATATTTCATAATAAGATAAATATAAACACTTTACATTTATTTCTAATATAAACTCCTTCATATTATTTGTTATATGACATTTTCCTTAATATATGATATTCCATGCAATATAAACATTTTATATTTAAATTTCTATTATGTAAACATTTTACATAATCTAAATATTACATATTAATATTATTTAAACCTTTGATCATATCATTTATCAAAACACTTTTAATAAGGATCAAATAATTTCCAAATAAGGCTCTTTAAATCTAAACACTTCAAATTAATCATTATGAACAATTCATAATTTTTCTAAATGTATTACATTATATTTTTCCTTAGTTTGTAATTTATAAACTCCTTAGAAATTACTATTATAATTTTCACATAAACACTTTATATTTAAATTATAAGATAAGAAATATAATTTTTAAAAATTTATTTTAATATTAAATCTGAATATAATGGAATATTTATTAATAAATGTTTTGAAAACATTTAATTAATTAATTATAAACACTTTAAAATTAATTGATTTATAAAAAATTTATAAATTAATAAATATCAAAAATACCTTTTATTATTATTTATAAATAATTTTAAAAAATATAATTCAATTTGAAATTAAAAATTAAAAAAAATAGTTTTTCCTCAACATGTCATATTTTACGATAGATATGGTTTCTATTTATAATAATCAATGATACAAATGTTATTCGGAGTGGGATGGAGAGAGTGAGGGTGAATTTCCCTTTTAAAAATTAAAACAAAGAGTATGATGGAAATTTAAAATTAAAACAATAAAAAATAAATAGAGTAAGCATAGTAGAAATATAATATTAAGTAAATATAAAGTGATTAAATAAATAAAATGATGAATTCACTCAATGATTAATTAGATATTATGAAGAATGAGAGTGCATGATTATTAATTTAAGTGAATACAAAAGATTACAATAATTTTGATACAATAATTTCAAAGTAATTTAAGTAAGAAGTGAATATGGATTAAGCATATTGAAATTATGTAATATGTGATTCAATATGAGTATTCAATGAAAAAAAGTAAATAAAGGAGATATATATATATATATATATAATTTTGATAAAGGAGTTTGTCAATAGCTTGGTGTGATCCCCTATGTCTCCTATACTCAGGTTGAGTGGTTTTCCTTATTACTCTCTTAATTTTAACAGAGATCAAGAAACCAATTCCCCCCTTGAATTTTTGTGGTTGAGAAAAGAAAAACTTCTCCCTCACGTTTATAGTTGTGATCACCCATCTCCCTTTCTTTTCACTAGTTGTATAAAGAAACCTATTGTAGAATTTATCTGAGAAGAAGAGAAATTTTCTTGGTGAAAATTCATTACAAAACCACTCCCTTATTACTCTAGAAGGATATAATAATTAATAGGATCAATATATGGGTAATTTATATGAGAGCCTTAGAGATTAATAAATGAAGTTGGATCTTGAGAGGAATATTTGAGATTACTAACGATTCAGTGTGTGGAATTATTTGATTTGATTGAAGGGTTATTTGAAATCTTCCATGGCACTAAAGAGACCTATTTATAGACACCAATAGAATAGAAGGGTTATTGAATATGTTCTAGTCATTAAGCATCTTAAAAAAATTAATATCTATGAGGTCCACCAAAATTAAGAATTTTTACTTGTTGGATCACCTTCACTAGCTAGTCGGATGATCCCCCCAGCTAGTTGGTGAGACTCCTAGAGATCTCCTAGCTCTGTCTACTACCACTAGCTAGCCAATTATACACTACTGGGTAGATGATGGAATATTGTTGTATGGGTGGATTTATCCATCACTACTAGTTGGTTGTTGGCTCTGCACCAAATAGTCAGTGCTTCCTACAGTCTTGATAGCTTCACCATAGTCCTCTAGCTTCCTTCCATGCCTCCATTAAATCTTTAAATATTCCTTCTATTATTTCATCACATCTATTAAAACTTAAACAATATCTTTAATTTATACCTCAAAGTCCTTCAATAAATATCCTCCAAATCCTTTTAATTGCATCACTTGTTCCATTAAAAACATAACTCTATATTAAATTTTCATAATTGAGAAAAAATTAAATGAAACCATTAGATATAAAGATGAGTTTTTTTTATCATGAAAACATCATGAGAGAGCGGGGGGGTATAACAATGGTAATGAAAAAAACCTTACACATTTCATAAGGCTTTTTTATGCATAATTTTTTTTTAAGGAAAAAAACTTATTCATTCAATAGTATGTTATGACTCACTAAGACATTATAAGAGCAATATGGTGCTCTATTTTTTGAAAAATCAGTATGGTTATAAAAAAATGATATTTAGATGTCATACACTATGACCAATTCAAATCTATAGATTCAAATTTTTTCATGGCTTATAATATCCTATATCATGTGTCGTCATTATAAACCCATATAATAATATAACGTATCATATTTAATGACTGCAATACAATATAAAATATGATGAGAAAAAAACCTCATTTCAAAAAAATCATGAATCGAACTGTATGAATTCACTCTAATACCAATGATACGTTTCTAAGGATAAATTTATATTTAATATAAATATAATAAGAACATTAAAACATTAAAACTCAAGAATATCCTTATGTTTGATAATGAAAACATAAAAATAGAAATGAATAACAAGAATACATTTCTCCTTTGAATGTTATTATCATTTCAGTATTTTTTGATGATCACCAAAGGAACAACAAAATAGTTATTCCCTGTGAGGTGTATTTAAGGGATTATACAAATCATAAAAACTATTTGGATGAGATATCATGATTACTTCATGATATATTCTAGTATCTTAGTGATAAAGGAAGGAAGAGAGAGCTTCAGGAAGGGTATGATTTCAACGGAGAATCATGCACCATACCCAAGGGCTTGGCCTCCTTTATATAGGCTATGAGGATGATCCTTGATCCATACATCTTCATAATGGAATTAAATGTATGAGTAATGGATTTAGTTATAACACATATATTCTCATGACCGTAACTCCCATGTTTAATGATAGCTGATGTGTATGAGGATTTGAAAATTAACTCTTTAACAATCGGGAGTTTGTTTGAGTCGTGATAGTGCTAAAAGTATTTAACCATTCAATACTTGGCATTATGAATCATTTATATTGTATAGTAAAATATGAACATGTATCCTTCATATGATATCTTCATATCATATAATATTATATTCCTATAGTGATAAATATGAGACATTTTTTATATATGTATCCTACTCTATGATTCACCAAGTTGTAAAATATAACATCTCAGGCTTTAGGGAATATTCCTAACATAAATTTCATGATTCTATTACACTTATTTATATCTACTTCCACCAATGGTCACCTGTAATGAAAATATTACCAATGAAATATATTGAACATTTTTTCCCATTATAATTGTTCATATAATGATTATAGAACCCATATATTTTTATATGATTTATCTATAAGAAGAAAGAGAAAAATCACAACATGTGACAATATCTGTTTCCCAGAAGTTAAACAATCATAAGACCCAAGTGCAATGGAAACAAATCCTCCAAATGAGCTTATCCCCCAAGATTATTGTACCGTAAGATAAGAAGATAATGTACCCTATTCACCGCACTAAGTGAAACCTCACACAAACTCCATTCAAATAAAAAAATCACTCAACATGAAAATTTAAATAATAGAAAATATAAAGACAAAAAAGTTTATGTGGTTTCGAAATCAATTCCTACATTCACAGGATAACACTTTCAAACTTGCATTACTCAGAATATATAAGGATTACAATTCTGAATCGGTAATTTCTAATGTATAAATAGTTATATTGAAGTCATATTACATATGTGTATTGAAGGTTCCGGGCATAGTGGAAGCACGTGGGTGGATGTGCCCACTTAGATTTTTGTCATTAACAATGATCAATATGGGATCAATATGACGATAAATTCCAGTCTCCACGGATTGAATCACAAAAATGGACAAAGAAAAGGAAATTCCTGGAATCACAAAGTAGGATCATTACAGGTTGATTATAATTAATTTAATCAATTGAAAAGAAATACCTTTTGGGTGTTCTTTCTTCATTTATGTTCTTGATCACGTTCTGATGTGATTCGTCGTTGCGTCGCAGAAGCCAAGTGTAGACTTCCTCTAGTGGTGATCTACACGTGTACCTCGTATCTCGGGATGTCGCCAAAGGAGTCTACGGGTGCTAGCGTGGATAAACCTTTGCTTTCATTGTCCGCCTTAGATCATCTTGATCTGATGGAAGAGGATCTCTCTCAGTCTTGAGAACGTTCTTGGAGCAAGAGGTTCTTTCAGCCTTGAAATAATTCTACAGAATTGTTGTGCACAATGATTCTCTTGTGTAGAAAAAGAGTTGGGGTTGTGAGGATATTTATAATCGAGTTTGAGTTTGTATATTTATGACAATAAATAAACGCGTTACGCGTTTCATTTATTTCATTAACTCTTATTGAAAACCCCTATGTCGAATAATTAATTCCTTGACATGCACTCACGCTGATTATAATAAATATCATTTAATAAAACAATATTATATCCTCAAAATCCCTACTGGAAAAACTACACGGCGTGTAATAATAAATGCACGGTGTGTACTTGTTTTTCATTGAAAACTACACGGCGTGTACATTAAATGTACACAGAGTATATATATCTTGTTTTCATTTATTCATTTCCTTTCCAAAATGAAAACTACACGGCGTGTCCATTTAATAATACACGACATGTACTTGTTTTCAAAATAAAAACTACACGGTGTGTAATAATTAATACACGGCGTGTAATTGTATACATTTTATTTTTCCTCCAACATTAAAATGATTTAGGCTTCCTTGAATAATTATTAAACCACGTACGAGAATAATCTTTATTCTACTTGAGATACTTGAATACACTTAGTGTGTGACCCTCTATGCCTCTTTCTCGTTGGCATTAGGTGGGTTTTCCTAAAGTCTAAGATTACTGTCTAGAAACGGGTCAAGGCACCCAAGAGAAACAAGTTGGTGCCGCATTGACGTATCACCTCATACGAACACTTATTGTGTAATTTAATCCCTTTGTCTCGATATCTCATCAAGCAGGTTTCATGGCAGTGTCATAAACCTATATGCTAGATCCTTCGTTCTTTGACTACCTGAAATAAACTCATCGTTTACACCATGGCCATGGAATTTAATGCGAAAGTTCTATTTCAATAAAAGGGCCGAGATATCAACTTCCATAAATGTAAGGGACAAATCCTTCCTCGACTTATCCATTAACAACATGTCACTTGTGACACACCCAACGTACCCTACTTCCCGCCAACTGTCTGCATGACGGTTTTCGTTAGTAAATCTAAGTGAGTGAGTCATGACATGAGTTAATGATAATCTTTCAGTCTAAGGACCATTACACACACTCGTAGATAGCAATGTCCGATGACACCAATACGTGCGGAATTGATACTGGTGGGTTTGTTCTCATAATCTCCCATCTTGGAGATTACCAAGTGTGAACTCCATGAGAGAGAGTCTTGTATTCTTACGAGTACTCTCACATGATGGTATGTATACTATGTGTCCTATAATAGTATGTCATCCAACCGCAGAACTTTATTTAAGAATATTGTTATAGCATTTCAAGGTTCTCATCATTGCGGGGATCTTCCATGACCTTATTAATGCAACAAATATTCCAGGACATTATTATATTATAGTCATGCAGAACAATGAAAAATATATAATAAGTTAACATTCATGTAATCAAAGTAAAAAACAGTTGGTTCTCAGGACACCAACCCTTACAAACTCCGACTTGGACTAGAGCCAACTACCTATGACTTTTAGTCCGCTAGACCTCACATGATGATCATGTTTCTGCTGAGTCAAGGTTTTAGTCAAAGGGTCTGCCACGTTGTCTTCCATGGAAATATTGCTCACTGAAACTTCACCTCTTTGAGAAAAATCCCTCAAGAGATGATACTTCCAAAGTATGTGATTTGTCCACTGATGTGACCTTGGCTATTTTACAAGTTCCACCGCTGCAGTATTATCACAATAGAGTGTGATAGGATCTTTACTACTCGATACTACATCCAGCTCTTGGACGAAGCTTCGCATCCATACTGCTTCTTTAGCTGCCTCAGAAGCTGCGATATACTCGGATTCCGCTGTAGAATCTGCCACCACACTTTGCTTTAAGCTCTTCCAGCTCACTACACCTCCATTCAAACTGAAGATGTATCCAGTCTGCGACTTCATGTCATCTTGATCAGTCTTGAAACTAGCATCTACATGTCCTCTGATGACTAGTTTCTCATCTCCTCCATAAACCAAAAACATATCCTTAGTACGCCTCAAATACTTAAGGATGGTCTTGACTTCCATCCAATGGTGGTCTCCTGGATCAGCTTGATATCTTCCTACTGCACTTAATGTGTAAGAAACATTTAGCCTCATACATAGCATATCATACATGACTGACCCAATCGCAGATGCGTAATGGATCCTTGCCATTCTCTTTCTTTCCTCATGTTTTTGAGGACACATTTTCTTGAAAAGATGAATGTCATGTGACACTGTCAACAATACCCTCTTGGAATATTCCATACTAAATCTCTTCAGTATCTTGTCAATGTATGTACTTTGACTCAGGCCCATCATTCTCTTGGATCTATCACAATGGATCTTGATCCCAAGAATATATTCTTCCTCACCCAAGTCTTTCATGGAGAAGCATTTATGCAACCATGCCTTAACTAACTGTAAGACAGGTACTTTGTTTCCAATTAGTAATATGTCATCAACATATACTATTAGGAAAATGATTTCACTTCCATTAAACCTCTTATAGACACAAGGCTCACATTCATTCTTAACAAATCCAAATTCTGTTACAGCTTCATCAAAACGAATGTTCCATGACCTTGATGCTTGCTTTAATCCATAAATGGATTTCTGCAACTTGCATACCTTTTTGGCATCCTTTGGAGTCACAAACCCTTCAGGTTGTGTCATGTAGACATCTTCCTGAAGGTTCCCGTTAAGGAAAGCTATTTTGACATCCATTTTTCAAATTTCATAGTCATGGTAAGTGGCAATGGCCAATAGGATTCTGATGGATTTCAGCATCACAACCGGTGAAAAGGTTTCATCATAGTCAATTCCTTGATGTTGTCTAAAACCTTTTGTAACCAGTCATGCCTTATAGGTTCTGACTTGCCCCTCCATGTCTAGTTTCTTCTTGAATATCCATTTATTACCAATAGGCTTTACATCAACTGGAGGATCTACCAAAATCCAGACTTGGTTTTGGTACATGGAATCCATTTCATAATTCATGGATTCTTGCCACTTGGCAATGTCTGTGCCTTCAAATGATTCCTTGTAGGTAAGAGGATCATCATTTTCAACCAATAATGAGTCACCATCCTTGGTGATAAGAAAACCATATCATTCTGGTTCTCTCACCTCTCTCATGCTCCTACGCAGTTCTTGTGTCTCTGGAACAGATTTTTCTTCCACGGGGATTTGTGGAATCTGTTCTTGTACCAACTCCTGTGTATCTTGAGCCTCGACTTCATCAAAGTCTATCTCACTCCCACTATCTCTTTTGGAGATGTGCTCCCTCTCAAGGAATATGGCGTGTCTTTCCACTGTAACCTTTTTTTCTAAGGGGTTGTATAGGTAATATCCTCTTGTTTCCTTGGGATATCCTATAAAGATACACTTTGTTCCTCGGGGTGAAATCTTGTTACCTGAAGAGGCCTTAACAAATTCTTTTCTACCCCACACATGTAAATTCGATAACATAGCTTTGCGTCCACTCCATAACTCGAATGGAATACCATTTATCGATTTAGTTGGTACTTGGTTTAGTATGTGTGCTGCTATTTGTAATGCATATCCCCAAAAGGATAATGGAAGACTCGCATGACTCATCACTGATGTCACCATGTCCAACAGGGTGCGGTTCATCCTTTCGCTTACACCATTCCACTATGGCGTGTAAGGAGGAGTGAGTTGAGATCGAATCCCAAACTCCCGTAAGAAATCAATGAAGTCCTGATTAAGATATTCTCCTCCTCTTTCTGAGCGGAGTTTTTTAATCTTCTTACCAAGCTGGTTCTCAACTTCATTCTTGTATTCTTTGAACCGATCAAAAGAATCTGACTTATAACTCATTAAGTATATATATCCATATCTACTAAAATCATCAGTAAAAGTTATGAAGTATGAGAACCCACCCCTTTCTTCAACTAGAAATGGTCCACACACATCTGTGTGAACTAATTCAAGAAGATCTTTAGCCCTTTCACCTTTCCCACTAAATGGGGCTTTGGTCATTTTTCCTTGTAGACACGCATGACATACACCAAGTGGTTTTAGTTCGAAAGAATCTAAATACCCATCTTGATGTAATTTTGTCAAACGTTTCTCATTGACATGACCCAGCCGGTGATGCCAAAGTTGGGTGTGGTATGAGTCATGTGAATTAACTTTGTCATTGATTTCCATTACTTGGTTTGTGTAGTCTAACACATAAAGGTTGTTATATAAATGTGCCCTACCAAAACAAATGTTATCTTTATAAAAGTAGCAACATTAATTTCCAAAATTGAACATGAATCCATTAGTATCTAATCTGGATACTGAAATAATGTTTTTAGTAACATAAATCACATAATAACAACCCTTTAACACCAAGATCATTCCAGTTGGCAATGTGAGGTGGTAGTCCTCGACAGCTACAACAGCAAGTCTGGCTCCGTTGGCTGCTCGTAGATCTACCTCACCTCAATCAATCTTTCTGAATCTACTTGGTTCCTATATTTGGATACAGATGTGAGCACCACAAGTAGTATCTAATACCCAATTAGTAGAAACAGATAGATTGCATTCGATAACAAATGCACCTTAAGCTTCCCCTTGCTTCCTTGGCTGGGTGCAGTTTTTCTTCTAGTGGACCTTCTTGCCACATGCGAAACAAACAGCATCATGTTCCATTGCCTCCCCTTTGATCTTCCTTTTCTTGGAAGGCCTTGAAGAAGATTTGGGCTTAAAGATCTTCACCTTCCCTTTCCTTTTATTCACCATGAGTACAGAAGGATTTTCATGCTTCATTTCATTGTCCGCTTGGAGAATAAGGATAAGAAGATCATACAAAGACTTCTCTATGTTGTTCATGTTGAAGTTCACAACAAAGTTTGAGAACCTCTGGGGGAGTGATGCAAGAATGAGATCGGTACCCAGTTCTTCGGGGAGTTTAAACCCTAGAACCTTCAAGTGCTCAATGTAGCCAATGAGCTTGACTACATGAGGCCCAGCTGGGGAACCCTCTCTAAGATTTCTCTGAAATAGAGCCTTGGAAATCTCAAACCTTTCCTGTCTAGCTCTCTCTTGGTATAGACCACGGAGGTGCTCGAGCATGCTGTAGGCATCCATGTCTTCATGAGACTTCATGAGATCACTAGACATAGATGACAGCATCAAACATTTAACGTCTAGTGAATCTCTCAAATGTTGATCATAGATGAGGAAATCTTCATCACTCGCCCCTTGGGCAGGGGGATCAGGAAGTGAGGACTCCAGCATGTAAAACTTTCGTTCATGGCGTAGGATAACCCGAAGGCGCCTAAACCATTCCTGAAAGTTATTGTCGGTGAGGATGTTGTCTTTATCTAGAATTGATCATAGAGAAAAGTTGGTTGATTATTTTGTCATATCGATTCTACAAATTAAAAGAGCAGATTTATCAGTACCTTCTTGATTACATTTTATGAAAAATAATAAATGAATTTATTAATTCTCCCACTATTTTATCAAGTCCCAATGGACCTCACCATTGAACTTGAAATTTCCAGTTGCTTTGACATTATAGTGGCAAGGATCCATATTCCCTTCGCATAACCCCAACAAGGGTTGGTCAAGCTATTTGAAGGTATTTAAGTAGGCAGGTCTTTGCCAACTATGGGCTTACAGTTCCTTGATCTGTTGAGTGGACTCCCCAATCCTGAAATCCTGACTTGGATTTCCTCAAATCTTGCCTCCAATATTACGTCATGTCTAGAAAGGGATACTCCTCTGATGTAATATGGTTAAGTCAACCCGAAACCTTTCCTAAGGGATTCCTTTATAAAAGTAAGTGTCCCAACAAGGGTTGGTCAAACACATAGTTTTATTGAATATTTCCCTTAATCAAGTAACTGAAGGCTTGGTCTGACTTAATATGGTATTTGAGGGGTTTTATTCTTTATGCGTAGTTTTTCATTATCACATTCATGTTAATATTAAGTGATGCTTTCTTAAGTGATTAACCATGTTCTGATAATTTTTACGCATAGTTCGGTTTTTATTTTATTCCATCTTTGCATGCTTGTTCATTTTATTAACTATGTGATCGCGAAAACACATATAGAATAAATAAACCATGCAATTTAGATAGAAATAAAATAATATGTCATGATCATGAGCTTCTATTGGTTAGCTTATCTAGAGGTTTTGATAAGCTAACCCTGACCTAGGGAAAAGCACCTTGAACTCGGTGGTTCGTGTTTTGTAGCTCCCACCTGTCCACCTTTGTATCTTCTTGCATTAGTTTCACCTTGGCTTCGGGATTTGAACCGTCTCCTCTAGCTTGGGAGATCCTCCATTACATGGGTTTACATTAAAGAAACCATGGGCACGCAGGCCCTACATTTTATTGGAAGAAGGCTCGTAGGCCAACAAATTTAAATTAAATAAATTTAAATGAAACCATACACATATAAAGGGTCTTTGGTCTAGCTCATGATCATCCCTAACATGCAACTACATTTACGCATATTTAGAATTCAAATTCTTTTAATCGTTCTTTCATTTAAGATAAGTCGCGCTCGAATTCAATTAATTATGATATTATAATTAATCAATTATTTATCTTAAATTCCTTTTTGAATTTTCCTTAAGATTCTTCTCATCCATATTCCTTGCATGGGTCTTTGTACATTGGAGGAAACCTGGTGAAATTCCATTTCTGGAAAGTACACAGCGTATAGTTTATAATTACACGGCGTGTATTTCTTTTCACTCTTTATCCAAAGTACATGCCGGGGGCTTTGGTGTGTTTTCTGTACTTTGTAAATTTTGGAGTACATGGTGTGTAGATAAATCATACACAGCGTGTACTTCCTTGTTACGTGGTGACCGTCCTAGAAATCTCGTGTATGCGGTACGCGGTTTATCCTTGTACACGGTTTCACCTGGGCTGGAACGGACTACACAGCGTGTTGCTCCAACATACATGTCGTTTATTCCAGTTTCCACGTGTCGTTCAATTATGGTCAACACAGGGTGATTAATACTTAGGCATATTCAATTCACATGGCATGGTTTGGCGGACCAGTTCCGGTTCATTGAACCTAAGTACACGGCGTGTAGTTTTAATTACACGCCGTGTAATCCCGTGTTGTATAGACAAAAAGAGCGGCTCCTCCGGATGAGTTCCTCATTCTTAATTTAATCAAAAAATTAAAATTTAAAGGTCGTTTCAGTTATATGAATCGAGAAACGAAGGAGGAAGAATAGATCTCGTTTATTCAGATTAATAGAATGGTATATTTCGAATTGAATCAAATATAAATGAGTAAATTATCAACGAAATTTAAATAACTATAATTAACATTGTAACCTCCCTCTGATGCCATTTGAAGGTTCCGAGCACAGTGGAAGCACGTGGGTGGATGTTCCCACTTGGCTTTTTGTCATTAACAATGATCAATTTGGGATCAATACGATGATAAACGCCAGTCTCCACAGATCGAATCACAAAAATGGACAAATAAAAGGAAAGTCCCAGAACCACAAAGTAAGATCATTACAGGTTGATTATAATTAATTTAATCAATTGAAAAGAAATACCTTTTGGGTGTTCGTTCTTCATTGATGTTCTTGATCACGTTCTGATGTGATTCATCATTGCGTCGCAGAAGCCAAGTGTAGACTTCCTCTAGCGGTGATCCACATGTGTACCTCATATCTCGGGACGTCGCCAAAGGAGTCTCCGGGTGCTAGCGTAGAGAAACTTTTGCTTACGTTGTCTGCCTTAGATCGTCTTGATCTGATGGAAGAGGATCTCTCTCAGTCTTGACAGCATTCTTGGAGGAAGATGTTCTTTCAGGCTTTAAAGAATTCTCCATAATTGTTGTGCACAACAATTCTCTTGTGTAGGAAAAGAGTTGGGGTTATGAGGATATTTATAATCGAGTTTGAGGTTGTAGAGTTATGACAATAAATAATCATGTTACGCGTTTCATTTATTTCATTAACTCTTATTGAAAACCCTCATGTCGAATAATTAATTCCTTGACATGCGCTCATGTTGATTATAATAAATATCATTTAATAAAACAATATTATATCCTCAAAATCCCGACTGGAAAAACCACACGGCATGTAATAATAAATACACGGCATGTACTTGTTTTTCATTGAAAACTACATGGTGTGTACATTAAATGTACACGGCATATATATATCTTGTTTTCATTTATTCATTTCCTTTCCAAAATGAAAACTACACGGCGTGTACATTTAATAATACATGACATGTACTTTTTTTAAAAATAAAAACTACACGGCATGTAATAATTAATACACGGCATGTACTTGTTTTCATTTTATTCTTCCTCCAACAATAAACGATTTAGGCTTCCTTGAATAATTATTAAACCACGTATGGGAATAATCTTTATTCTACTTGAGATACTTGAATACACTTAGTGTGTGACCCTCTAGGCCTCTTTCTCATTGGCATTAGGCGGGCTTGCCTAAAGTCCAAGATTACTGTCTAGCAACAGGTCAAGGAACCAAAGAGAAAGAAGTTGACGCCGCATTGACGTATCACCTCATACGAACGCTTACTATGTAATTTAATCCCTTTGTCTTGATATCTAATCAAGAAGGTTTCATGGTAGTGTCATAAACCTATATGCTTGATCCGTCGTTCTTTGACAACCTGAAATAAACTTGTCGTTTACACCATGGCCATGAAATTTAATGCAATAGTTCTATTTCAATAAAAGGGTCGAGATATCAACTTTTATAAATGGAAGGGACAAATCCTTTCTTGACTTATCCATTAACAACATGTCACTCATGACGCACCCAACGTACCCTACTTCCCGTCAACTATCCGCATGACGCTTTTTGTCAATAAATCTAAGTGCGCGAGTCATAACATGATTTAATGATAACCTTCCAATCTAAGGACCATTACACACGCTCGTAGATAGCAATGTCTGATGACACCAAGACATGTGGAATTACTACTGGTGGGTATGTTATCATAATCTCCCATCTTGGAGATTACCAAGTGTGAACTTCATGAGAGAGAGTCTCGTCTTCTTACGAGTACTCGCACATGATGGTATATATACTATGTGTCCTATCATAGTATGTCATCCAACCGCAGAACTTTATTTAAAAATATTGTTATAGAATTTCAAGGTTCTCATCATAGTGGGGATCTGCCATGACCTTATTAATGCAACAAATATTCCAGGACATTATTATATTATATTCATGCAGAACAATGAACAATATATAATAAGTGAACATTCATGTAATCAAAGTACAAAATAGTTGGTTCTCAGGACACCAACCCTTACATGCATGTGGTCCCACCCCAGCTTTGCAGTAGAGTACACCATCCTTCTATAATATTTTTAGTTCCTTAAACAACCATATTAACCAAATCAATTCCTTTTCCACTTTCGTTGGTGGTACATATTTAGATTTTATTATAGATAAAGTAACCACTAGTTTCAACCGAGACATATAACTAATTTTTATCCCTCCATATGTAAACAAAAAATTTATTGTTCTATTTTAGATATATGAATCCTTAAAAAAATTGTATCAATAAACCCCTACATCGGGTCATCTTATCTAAAGTATAGGGTCATATCTTCCAATCCCTTAAAGTACCAAATGATTCATTTCATAGCCTCATAATGTTCCCTACCCAAATTTAATAAGAAATGACTGAAAACTCCCACTATGAATGTAATATATAGCCTTGTGAAAATAATCACATATATTAAACTCCCAATAGCCGATGAAAATATAACTTTCACCATGTAATAAACCTCATCTTTCATGTTTGGTACCTATTCCTAGATTAAATTCAAGTGTACCAATGGAGTTAAGATGGTCTTATATACAATCATCCCAAATCTCTCAGTTATCATCTAGATGTAGTCCCGATAAGATAGTATTAATTTTTTCCCTTCCTATCTCTTTTAATTATCTTTCTCAATATCTTCTTTTCTTATATGAGATCTTTCATCTTGAACCTTCTAGAAAAATAATATTCTATCTTCTAAATCCTTATAAGTTCCATACCAGCAAGAAATATTTCATAAATGTATAGATGATGAATAATGTAACTTCCACCATCACACACCTTCTAGTATCAACAATGCTCTATGATTCTCTATATGAATCCTTCTTCATCCATGAAATCATCAAACTTATAGTTCTATTATCGAGACGCCTACTTCAAGCCAGAAAGTCTTCACTTTAGTTTACATTTCATTACTATGATCCTCAAAAAAATTAGGTTGATTCATGTAAATATCTTCCTTTAATTCCCCTTTAAGGAAGGAATTTTTTACATCTATTTTCTCAAGGTAAAAATCATCAAAAGATTCCATGATTATCACCATCTGTATGGTAGCATACTTAACTATAGATAAGGAAATTTCCAAGAAATCAATCCCCTATTTATGTTGGAAACCCTTCACCACCAATTGTACCATATATATCTTCCTTCATTTGGCTAATTCCTTCAAACAGAAGACCCATTTTTTATCCATCACCCTTTCCTCTTATGGTAAATTTTTCAGTTATAAATATTCATTGTTATCTAAGGAAGTTATATCTTCCTCCATCTTTGACTCCCATTGTTTAAAGGCATTGAGTGTTGTTGCTTCTTCTAGGTATTTGGTTTTTCCTATATCTGTTATAAGTAAGGAATTTATGTTTTTCTTAAACCATTAGACTTGACTCCTAATTCTATAATATCTCCTCAGCTAAAATTACTACTCTACACTTTACTACTACAAAACTAGGTTTATCTGGTGCTAGCTAAAAGCGCTATTAAAAACCCCCTTTGTCAGTGCTAGAAAATTCACTGTTAAAGGGGGTATTTAACCTTAAATTTTAACAATGTTAAATAAGGTCTTTAAAAATGCTAAAAAAAGAATTATTTAAGGGGTACCTTTATCATCACTTGTAAAAAATCACCGATAACCCCCCCTATCAGTGCTAAAAAAACACTCGTAAAGGGGGTCTTTATCAGTGATTTTTTAGAAGCACTAATAAAGACCCCCCTTTATGAGATCTTTTTTACTAGCACTGATAAAGGATATATTTCAAAAAAAATCATTAAAAATAATATATTAATATATAAATATACTTATTTTGATATAAATATAATATATATTTTTTAAATATGTTTTAGATAAGTTTAAATAGGCATTTACACTTAATATATAATATATTTAGTGAAAATAGATTATAAAATAATTAAAAAATGTTTTTAATTAATAATTTTTTTATTAATATCGAGTAATAGTCATTTAATCACAATTTGAAGATAAAAAATCAAAAAATTAATAAAAGATCTAAAATAAGTTGAAAATGTAACTTGAACTTCAAATGGACATAACTTTTGATTAGGGTGTCCATTTAGGCTCTACCACATATTAAATAAAATATTGAGATGATATCTCTGCCTTGGAAACCCTAAGGGACCCTATTCACATTTTTGGAGTCCAAAAAAAGGCACATAAGGCCTCCAAAACTGAGTTTTTAGTCAGGATGCCATAATTTTTTAACATTTGATGAACTTTCAGCCTCATTTAATGGGGTATTTTTTTTCTTTTTTAGTATAAACTCAATTTATTCCTAGGGATTACACTCATGTTGATATTATGGATTTAAAGTTTTATCATTTTTCACAACATACTATTATTTATGATCAAAAATATAACAATATATACATTTTTTTATATATTCACACATACAAATTTAATTTTATAAATAAATATTTAAACATATTTACATATAATATATCTTTCTCAATATATAAACCTTATCTAAAAAAATATCCATTTTATTTAAAATATGAATGTATTAATATTTATATACCTATACAATTAATATATATATAATTTATATATATATATATATATTTGTGTGTGTATTGAAAGAAAATATATATATATATCTATATATTCTAATATATGTATATAAATATTAATATATAAAATATGTAAATAAATAAAAACATGTATAATTATATTTATAGATGCACATATATAGATATATATAAATATATATATGTATTTGTGTATGTATTTATAAACACACATACACACACACAAAACATATTTTATATATGTATTCAATATATACATATAATATAAATATATGGATAAAAAATGTAATGAAATATATATAAATATATAGATATATCATAAAATGTAAAAAAAACATTATAGGGGAGTGGCAATGGCACTGGTGTATAAGATGAATGTCGCAGGTTCGAAACTCACTAGAGGTAAAGGCATGTGTGGGAGGGTGGTATTATCTAAAGTGATAAAAAAAGGGTGGTAAAACACTGAAGGGGGAGGGAAGCATTGATAAAATGGTGGGATGGGAACAAAAAAAATCTCTTTATCAGCTGTAACATCCCGATTATGGAAGCCGCCCAGAGGTGCCCCATACCTGGTTGGTCACATGGCCTCAAGTGCATTTCCCTAAATTCCAGAGGCTGCCGACTAGAAGCGAGGGTCTTGAGTGTGATAGTGGGTAAACTATTCCCTCATTGGCAGAGTAACATAGCAGAAGTAAAACAGATAGCAATAGTAGAAGCAGTAAAACATGCAATAGGTAAACAGTGGAAGTAATAAACAACTAAAGCACACATATATATATATGATGCATGATAAATATGTCTAGAAAATCAACCAAAAAAGTCACAATGCTATAATACAATACTAAACCAAAGTACAATATAAAACAGATAAAATTCTCCACAGCATCGCAAGTCTCAGCTTGGTCCCATGCTCCCCATCTCCGCAGTAATCAAGTACCTGGAGTAGAAGGGTGTTTTCCCTAATCTATAACTATAGCAATATAATCTGTTTGGGCCCAAAAGCATGACCCAAATAGGGTGTGAGACTAAATCCCAGTAGGCAACCACCCAAATATTTGTTCCTAACAGTCGGTGAATATATATGACAGGCTATAATCAAAATGAAGTAATAAATAATAAAGTACTCAAAAGTAAACATTCCTACAGTTTCAAATGCATTCAATTATCATATATCAAGTAAGCAGCTAATCATAAGAAGGGAACCCTCTGGTAAGTACTCATAGCCTAAACCCTTTGGTCCAATAAAAACAAACACAAGAAACCCTTTGGAAAGTGCACACAGACTAACCCCTATAGTTTATCTTTTGCACAGACTCTCTGAGGAAGCACTCACCGTCAATTCCCCATATAGTCTCGTATTGGTAACTAAAAGGCGCTCTGGGGAAGCACTAAACATCTAATTCCACCTGTGGCCCACATCAAGGAACTATAAACACTCTGATGAAGCACTTACGTCCATTCCCCCTATGGTCTCACATCATAACAGTAAACATACACTCTAGAGAAGCCCTCAATGTCCATTATCCCTATGGTCTGCTACATCAGGTTCTCACGGCCCTGTGTAAGTCAATCGAGCATAGCGATATATAACAGCAAAAGTATACCTCAAGAACTACTTGGCTAAACAGTCTACAGCATAACAGCATGTTAGATAAATAATATTACTCCATCCTATCAGTACTAGGAATGGAAATCAAGCAGCCTAACAAGCTAAGCAAGACCAATCGGTCTTAAACAAAACAAGCATGGGAAACACATTCATAGCATATAAATTAACCCTATTCACATTCAATTGACCTCTACTAAGGCATATAAATCATATCAAGTAATAACATGGTTAAAAACTTAAACATAAAATACCCCATTCTTGGTTATTGGAAATTTTTCACATAAAATTCAAAGATTATCTATGGAAAGGAACAAACCACCTACCTCAGCATTGTAAGATTGATATACTCTGGAATTGTCCCTTAGATTGACCTATAATGTGGTATATCTATAAAAACGTCTAAAACATTCAACCTAGGATAACTCACGAGAGAAGAGAAATCAAGAAACGAGGATCAAGAAGAAGAGAGAATTCATCGATGTGATTCCAACGCAACTGACGGAGTTCGATTCGGAGAAAGGATGCTCAATCAGGGGTTTGGGGAAGGATTGGTGCCATACAAATGCTCTCGGTCGAAGAAGGTGAAGAAGAAGACACTTCTGCCAATTAAATGCATCCCCGATTCGTTTAATGAAAAAAAAGTACACAGTGTGTACTTTATAAGTACATGGCGTGTACTTGTCTTAACTGAACCCCACATTAGGCGGTCTCCAGGTCACCACACACGGCCGTGTGCACGGCCGTTACACGGCCAGCACACGGCTACCCCCAGTAACCAAGTACACGAATTATACTTAATAAATTTATAGAAAACTCCTATTTTTCTCAAAAACACCAAAAAAAGGAAAACATACCTGAAAATAAGATCTCAGTTCTTACAAACTTCCCCCTTAAAGAAATTTGTCCCCAAATTTCCCTATCAAGGCGGCGTAGAAGAAGAAACCTTGAACAGCTTCGGCCACTGTGATCGTACATCAGCCTCCCTCTCCCAAGTCTCTTCATGTACTCGCCCCTACTACCATATCACTCATACTATAGGAATAGACCGTCCATGGATAACCTTCACATTTCAATCAACAATCTAGATAGGATGAACCTCAAATGATCCATCCACCTCTAACTCAACCTCCTCGGGTTGAAAAACATGAGAAGAGTCTGAGAAGTAATGTCAAAGCTGAGAAACATGGAAGACATCATGCATAGCTTGGTACCTC
Source organism: Viscum album (assembly GCA_963277665.1). NCBI lineage: Eukaryota > Viridiplantae > Streptophyta > Magnoliopsida > Santalales > Viscaceae > Viscum > Viscum album. Next base: position 537,954,824 of record OY728165.1, read on the forward strand.
TAAGGTAACTACAACCGATAAGCAACCAGCCCAAATCTTTCTAATACCTCAAATGGCCCGATGTGCCTCGGTGAAATCTTACCCTGTCTCCTAATCCTCCTATGTCCCAACCTTGGTGTGACATGTAGGAAAACCTGATCCCGACCTCAAACTCCATAGGTCGTCTTTGTCGATCAGCATAAGACTTTTGTCGAGACTGTGCAGTAGCCATCCTCTTTTGAATCAACTCAATCTGCTTTATGGTCTCCTGGACAAGACGAGGTCCCAACATAGATGTATCTCCTACCTCCAGCCAGTATAAGGGTGATCGGAATGTCCTACCGTACAAAGCCTCATAAGGTTCCATCTGAATGGTTGCTTGAAAACTATTATTATAGGAAAACTCCACAATAGGTATGTGCTTCTCCCATGAACCTCCAAAATCCAGGATGCATGCTCGAAGCATGTCCTCAAGCACCTGAATCGTATGCTCAGACTGACCATCTATCTAGGGATGGTAAGCTTTACTTAGAAGTACTTGTATACCCAAAGCCCTTTGAAGTCTCTGTCAGGACCAAGAAGTAAAACGTCCATCCCTATCTAAAACAATGGAGTGTGGAACCCCATGTAGATGTGTAATCTCTCAGATGTATAACCTTCCCATCTCATCAACACTGAAGTTCTCCTTTATCGGTAAGAAGTGAGCAACCTTCTTGAGTCTGTCAATGACAACCCATACTACATCATTCCCTCTAGACGGCCTCAGTAAACCTATCAAAAAATCCATTGTGTCATCATTACACTTTTACTCGGGAATGGGTAACTACTGAAAAAGCCCTACTGGTCATTGATGCTTCGCCTTCACCTTCTGATAGGTGGAACACCTCATGAAGAAACTATCAACATATCTCTTTATACCTGGCCACCAATATTGACGGTGTAGATCACGATACATCTTAGTGATGCCTGGATGAACTGCCCAAACTGAGGAATGAAAGTCCTGCATCAGCTCCTCATGTATTTCTGCTGGCACCCATATGCACCCATGAAAATGCAAGATCTCATCCTATCCTATGGTCCATCCAAGAATAGGGTCCTCTCCTAACACGCTTTCTTGTAGAACCAGGCCTTCTGAATCTAATAGCTTCCTCATTCGCACTTGATCAAGTAGAGTCAAGGTAACAGCTATAGAAGAAAGAAAATTTTGCCCCTGTTTGTCATGCACCTCTAGATGCATCTCAGAGAATAGAGTCATAAGCTGCCACTCACTGCTAGCCTCCTGAACTGCCTGTATCTGAGTCCTCCTACTCAACGCATCAGCCACAGCGTTTCCCTTCCCAAGCGTGTAGGCAAGCTCAAATTCAAAGGACTGAAGGTACTCAACCCACCCTCCCTGTCTCAAATTCATATTGTGCTAAGTGAAAATATACTTGAGACTCTTGTGGTCGGTGAAAACCACAAAATTCTCTCCCAGAAGATAATGTCTCCAACAGCGTAAAGCATGAACAACTACAGTAAGCTCGAGATCGTGTGTCGGGTAATTCCTCTCATGCGGCCTCAACTGCCAAGATTCGTACGTAACAACCCATTCCCCCACTACTCCTAGCCTGATACCTAATGCATCATAGCAAATAGTATAGCTCTTTATTGACTCTAGAAATACTAGTATCAGTGTTAATGTCAACCTCCCTTTTAGCTCTTGAAAGTCTGACTCACAAGAATCTGACCACAAGAACCTTGCGCCCTTCTTAGTCAGGTCTGTCAGTGGTGCTGCTAAGCATGAAAAGTCTTGTATGAAACATCTTTGGTAACCAGCCAGCCCTAGAAAACTTCATACCTCAAATACATTCTTCGTATACTCCCAAGAAATTATTGTTCTCAATTTCTATGGGTCTACGGATACTCTTGTCTCTGAGATAACATGACCCAAGAAGTGAATTTGGTCCATCAAAAAGTGTCATTTTGAGAGATTAGCATATAAATGATGCTCTCTCAGTGTACTCAAAATGATCTCAATATGTGTGGCATGTTCATGTCGAGTGTGAGAGTATGGAAAGATATTTTCCACATAGACTACCATGAAATAATCCAAGTATGGATGGAACAATCGGTTCATCAGTACCATGAAAACTACAAGCACATCAGTGAGACCGAATGACATAACCACATACTTATATAGACCATACCTGCTTAGAAAGGCTATAAGAGGTACATATGATGGTATAATGTGAAACTGATGGTAACCAAATCTCAATTTAATCTTCGAGAACACTCGGGATCCTTGAAGTTGATCAAAGAGATCATCAATACTATGAAAGGGATATCGGTTCTTGGTCGTCAACTGTTTCAACTTCCGATAATCCACACAAAGTCTGAGGGTATCTTCTGCCTTCTTCGAAAACAAGACAAGAAAACCCCAAGGAAAAGTACTAGGTCGGATGAACCCCTTAGCCTAAAAATCCTCTAACTGCTTATTGAGCTCCTGTAACTCTAGTGTAGCCATCCTATAAGGAGGAATTAACACTGGTGCCACTCCTAGAAAGAGGTCAATAGAAAAGTTCACCTCTCGCTCTGGAGGCAAACCTGAAAAGTCCTCTTGAAAGAAATCCTTGAAACGATCCACCATTCGATGAAAGTCGATTTCTAAAGTCCCCTAGTCATCCAGATATAGACTAGAAATCTGGGCTGTAACTCCTCCCAACCCATGATTCTCGGTTCCCGCTCTACTCACCTTGACATTCCATTCATCCTTATGAAGAAACGATTTTCCCTCTGGTGACGTGAAACTCACCCTACTGCTATAGCAGTCAACAACTTCCTGAAAGGGAACTAACCAGTCCATTCCTAGAATGAAATCATATCCCATCATCTATAAGACATATAGGTCTCACAAGAAGTGACACCCACTAACCTCTATAGGGCACTCCTTTCACTGTTTTACACTAGCCGTTTTTGTCCCCAACAAAGTGTCTAACATCAAGATATCAGCAGAAGAAAAGATACAGAGTCCAAGAATCTCTACAACGGCAATAGATATAAAGCTATGGGAAGCCCCTATATCGAAAAGAGAAGAACATAAAACTAAGGCAACTAGGATCATACCTCGAACTGTAGAGGGTATGAGATCTTACTCCTGCTAGGTCTACTCCACTGCAAAAGTTTGACCTACACTGCAGCCCTGTGGCCCTGCCTGACCACTCTGAGCTGATCCACCTTGTTTTCCCTAAAATCTTGGTGACTCGCTACCATGGCCATGACCTCCACCGTGGCCTAAATGGCCGGAAGAACTCCAGTTCCCAGAATGGTGGTAAACTGGTGTTGCTTCTTCTGAACGAGGAGTCATAGAAGAACCCTTGTCATCAACTGTTGGTGAGAAGATCTGATAGAAGTGCTGAAGATGTCCCATATTTCCACATGATCGGCACTCCACTAGGTCTCTCAGGCAATGTGGCCTCGTATTCCCATTCTTTCCGCACTAGTAGCACACCACTTGGCTACAATAAGAAGTATCTCGTCTCCTCGGATCTCCATGCATAGACTCTTTGTGGTGCTTCCTACTGTCAGTAGAATGGATACCAACTCCTGATGTCGAGCCACCCAAGCTCACAACTCCAGAATCCCTCAAATTACACTTCGTGATCAGCACCTGGTTGACAATAGAAGTGATGGAGGTCAACCTAAATATGTTCACCTGAGATCGGATGTCGTGCCTAAGACCATCCTCAAACTTTCTTTCTAGGAATAACTCATCACCTCCTAGGATGGGCGTGAAGCATTGCATCTCTATGAAGTGAGAAGAATAATCCATAATAGAAAGAGTACCCTACACCAGACTCATGAACTCTCGGTCTCGATCATCCCTCAAAGTCTCCGGGTAGAAGTAGTCATAGAAGGAACGTTGGAACTCATCCCACACCATAACCTACTGGCATCCTGCCTGTGAGATTACATCCCACCATCTCTTGGCAGAGTCCCAAATAATATATATAGCAAGCTTCACCCTCCTCTATGGAGGCGTCTCCAGATGCTCGAAGATAGAAAGCATGGATTCTAACCATGACTCTATAGCCTGAGGTCCTACTTCCCCTATGAAGGTGGGAGGATGTTGCTTTTGGAAAACCCGCGTCAAATCTTCCATAGAAGGGGAAGGATGCGGTACTCCTCGGAAGGTATGTATAAACCTCATAAATCTATCTCGAAATTGTGTGTCAGCACCTATGTCTAGAATGAAGGCTGGTTCTAAGACTGGCACAACTAGAGGATCTGCTGGTAGTCCCTGATCAGCTATATCTGGTGTCTGATCACTACCCTATAACTGGCGGACAACTGGAGGATGTCTCGGTGGCATAACTCTGCAAGGTCAAGTGCACACCTTAGATCAATATTAACAAGGGATGAAACTTAGAAGTGTGAGAATGTAATAAGAGAAAGAAAGCATTCAAGTTTTTTAAAACAAGGATACATGACGTGTATAATGACTACATGTCTTGTTCCCTTAAGCCTTCACATGGGCATGTACTTTTTCCAACCCAGGTCATGTAACACCCTATACACACAGCGTGTTGTCCTAACACGTGGTGTGTACTTGAATCCTCTTTCCCTGCCCGAGTTATTCTACACAGCTAAGCCACATGGTTCTCCTAGAACAAGACTTCACGGCATGTTAGTTCCAGACATGACATGTACTAGATGAACCTCACCGACCCGTGTTGTTAGTTACACGGCTGTATACAAAGGTTACACTACACGGCGTGTTCAATCTTGACATAGTGTGTACAACTTAAGTTTTATCTATCTATGTCATTAGTCACATGAGTGGACACATGGTCTATGCAACACGGTGTGTACGTCTGGTACACGGCGTGTCCCACCATAGATTTCTCAACCCCGTGTCTCTACCCACACAGCCAGTGACACAGTTAGAGACTACACAGCATGTACTTAAGAAAAATAGTTCCTTTCCAAATATAAGGGCACATGGTGTATTCATCATTACACGTCGTGTATTCTGGATTTTTTCGGACAGTAAGCCTCAGAAACTACTCTGGATGCCCAGAAAACACTGAAACGAACATTAAAGTGTCAAATTCCAATCCGTGAGGGCCCATACTCCCCATTAATCAAATCTTGGAATCTTATACATGTTATATAAAAACATAACAGAGTAATGATCCACCAAATTATGGTCCATAAGGGCCCATAACACCTCAAAAACCAAAGTTTGGCATTCATTTAAATGAAACCTTACACAATTTAATACCCTATCAAAAGAAGGTATTCTATCAAGTCATATATCACAACAACATGCATATCTAGCACAACATCTATCACAACAACATGCAATCTCTAATGAAACCTAAATGTCATGGAAATAATGCATGACATGTGAACTCTAGAAAGTGCCTATATGATGCATGAGATGGAATGACCTCATCTCATTGGGTTGAAATAGAAATAAAACCTCAATAACTTCAACAATAATATCATAAACATGTGAATCACCCAACAATGAAATAAAATCAACTGTAAAATTGCAAAACCATAAAATTTGTAATAATGAGGTAGATTGGCTTTTCCCTATACATGGGTTAGCTACTCTCAGGAATAGCTTATTACTAAGTAACTATTCCTTCCCATCCCTGGATATAGGCTCTAAAAAGTAAGTTAAGAAGAAATAATTCCTCTGATACCAGTTTGTAACGTCCTGGTTCTGAAAGCTGCCTAGAGGTTCCCCGTACCCGGTTGCTCACATGGCCTCAAGTGCATTTCCCTGAACGCCAGAGGCTACCGACTAGCAGCGGGGTATTTGGGTGTGATAGTGGGGAAACAATTCCCTCATTGGTAGAGTAACACAGTAGAAGTAAAACAGATAGCAATAGAGTAAGTAGTAAAACATGCAATAGGTAAATAGTGTAAGTAATAAACAATTGAAGTACAAATATATATATGATTCATGATACATATGCCTGGAAAAGCAGCCAAACAAGTCACAATACTGGAATACAATACTAAACTAAAGTACAACAGAAAATATATAAAATTCTCCACAGCATCACAAGCCTCAGCTTGGTCCCATGCTCCCCAGCTTCACAGAAATCAAGTACCTGAAGTAGAAGGGCGTTTACCCTTATCTATACCTGCAGCAATATAATCTGTTTGTGCCCAAAATCATGACCCAAACAGGATGTGAGGCTAAATCCTAGTAGGAAACCACCCAAATATCTATTCCTAATAGTCAGTGAATATATATGGCAGGCTATAATTAAAATGAAGCAGTAAACAAGGAAGTAATAAAAAGTAAACAATCCTACAGTTTCAAATGCATTAAATTATCAAATATCAAGTAAGAAACTAATCATAAGTACATAACCCTCTGTAAAGTACTCATAGCCTAACCCCTCTGGTCCAAAAAAAACACAAGCAACCCACTGGGAAGTGTACACAGTCTAACCCCTCTGGTTCAGCTTTTACACAGACTCTCTGAGGAAGAACTCACCATCAATTCCCCTTATAGTCTCGTATCGGTAACTAAAAGGTGCTCTGGGGAAGAACTCAACATCCAATCCCCCCTATGTCCCGCATCAAGGAACTAAAGATACTCTGAGGAAGCACTTACGTCCATTCCCCCTATGGTCTTGCATCGTAATAGTAAACATATACTCTGGAGAAGCCCTCAACATCCATTCTCCCTATAGTCTACTACACCAAGTTCTCACGGCTCTATGTAAGTCAATCGAGCACAATGATATATAACATACAAATTATACCTCAAGAACTACTTGGCTAAATAGTCTACAACATAACAACATGTCAGATAAATAATATTAATCCATCCTATCAGCACTAGGAATGGAAAGCAAGCAGCCTAATAGGCTAAGCAAGACCAAATGGTCTTAAACAAAACAAGCATGGGAAACACGTACATAGCATAGAAATTAACCCTATTCACATTCAATTGACCTCTACTCAATCATATAAATCATAGTAGGCAATAATAGGGTTAAAAACATAAACACGCAATACCCTGTTCTTGGGTATTGATAATTTTTCACATAAAATTCAAAGACTATCTACAAAAAGGAACAAACCACCTACCTCGGTATTGTAAGATAGATATACTCTGACATCAGCCCTTGGATCGACCTAGAACATGGTAGATCTACAAAAATGTCTAAAACTTCAACTGAGGATAACTTACGAGAGAAGAGAAATTAGGAAATGAGGTTCAAGAAGAAGAGAGAACTCAACAATGTGATTTTAACGCAACTGATAGAGTTTGATTCGGAGAACGGATGCTCGATCGGGGGTTTGGGGAAGGATCAGCACCGTACAGATGATCTTTGTCAAATAAGGTGAAGAAGAAGACACTTCTTCCAATTAGACACGACACTGGTTCGTTTAATGAAAAAAAAAAGTACACAGAATGTACTTTATAAGTACACGGTGTGTACTTTATAAGTACACGGCATGTACTTGACTTAACCATCCCCCACATTAGGCAGTCTCAAGGTCACCACACAATCCTACCCACGGTAACCGAGTACACGGCGTGTACTTATAAAGTACATGGATTGTACTTAAGAAATTTCCAGAAAACTCCACTTTTTCTCAAAAACACCAGAAAAAGGAAAACATACATGAAAAGAAGATCTGGGTTCTTACATTAGTGAGGCCTTTAATAGTGCTAAAAAATTGATGATAAAGGGGTGCTTTAACAGAGCTAAAAAAGTGTTGTTAAAGGGGTCCTTTATCAGTACTTTTTATGATCACTGTTAAAATAAACCCTTTAACATAGATTACATTATCAGCACTTCTATAGCGCTTATAAATCCCTTTTACCAATGTTGTTAAAGGTTCTATTTGTAGTGGTTCTTTATGATACTGCATTTCCCAGTAGTCTATCTTCCATATCACTATATTCTGATGCACCAAATTTTGGATCTTTCCCTTGGAGTTCATCAGTTCTAGAGTATCTAGATACATCTTTCACTGGTCTCACTTATGAACAATATGTGTTGACATCTAAACTCACAAGAATAAGAAATATTCAAGTGCTTATATCTATATAAACTTGAACTTTGATAGTCAATTCCCTATTCTCAACTTTCAACTCAACCAAGTTCTATCCATTATACAGAACCTTCTCATTGAGAGAACATCTAGAATCCTGATGATATTCTACTAATCATCATCCCTTAACCAAAAACTAAAATCTTCATTTCCATAACCCATAAGAAAACATGGATTGAATTTCACCTCAAACTTATCCATGTACCTTGCATAAATATAATCATAGTCAAGACTATATAAGATTCTAATGTGGAAAACTTGTAGTAGTTTACTAGACCATAATTGTTCTGGAATCTCTTTCCCAACTTTCTCTACATGAATTCCTCAGATAGACACGTGAGATGTTGGGTATCGTAGATGGACCTTTGGATCTATAATCAGACTCATCATCCTGGACTAGGCTATGAGATGAAGATCTCATTTCTCTATCATCTGGATTTATTTTGATTATTTATATATCTATTGTGGGTTTCGTTTCCCTCTTTCTATGGGTTGAGTTGACCTTTTTTGTATGTTTTCTATCTCTCCCTCTTCAGTTTTTTGGTCATCCTACTAGATATATATATATACTCACCCCTGCATGAGCTTTGTTTTCACATGTCATGTCTTATGTAGATGACAGATAGATCAACGGTGACTTTGGTAGAGCTTAGGGATACTTGGGTGCATTGATCGTGAATAGTGGTTAGACTTGGAGATCAGTAGTCGGTCTCTCTTAGTTATTTTTTATTCCAATTTATAGTCAGTTTGGGACTTCATTTCTTATTGGGCATGTATGTTTCCCCTTTACACTTTGGATTTATTCTTTCATACTCTAATGTATTCCCTAGAGGTTATTTCATGAATGTTTTTTACTCTAGATGTTATAGTGTATTTTATTATTCCCTTATACTTTTCATGGAGATGGTGGTGTGCATGCACATAGGTACTTAGGATAAGGCCTCCCACTTATATTATGACTTCTTGGAACTTGGTTCTAACTCCTAGCCTATTATTTATGGTCTTGGTGTTATGGTGGCTCAGTCATCCACCATCCAGGTGGGCCCCGGTGGGTTGGGTCATTATAGAGTGGTATCAGAGTAGTTCGTTCCTTGGGATGGTGTTTGGAGTTGTCCCATTATAAGAAATTGTTTGGTACTTAGATAAATGGTGTCAAAGTGTCTCAAGTGTATATTTCAGGTCTGGGAACCTAGTATTGGTTTGGAAGTCAATGTATCCATTCACTAAGACCCCAACTACCTATTTGTTGACTCGTCATAGCGAAAAATTGGTTGCAAGGAACAATGGAACTTGAATCATATAGGATTGAGTTCTTTGACTATCCTTCTTGATCCATCTCCTTATATATATATTCTCATCTAACCATGGTATGTATTGATAACTTTTAGGATGCCTCTATAAAGATATCCATCCAGGTTACCAATTTAGGATCGTGAAAAATATTTTATGAGTGATGAGGCCTCAATTTAGGTCTCATCTCATGAGGTGTTTCTTCTAGGAGGGAAGGGATCATCACCCCCACATGTCAAGAAATAGATATTACTAGAAGGAAAATCTGAGGATGTATGTATTATTATTGTGATCCATGAGTTCTAGCGTTATAGGGCACAAGGGTTGTGTGGTGAGCCAAATCCCTAGGCAGTAGAGGATTGCCTTGAGTCGGTGATCTAAATCTTCTAGCTCATGAGGACCCTGACTGATCAGATGGTTATGCTGGTAGTCAATATTTTCCATGGAGATGTAGGGCACTGGTGGATTCTGGTTATACAAACTCATGATGAGATGATTCTCTCATGGTCTGACTTCTAGAATTTGTTTCATGAGGAGTTTTATCCCTTGTTCTTGTGCTCAGTTCAGATCTAGGTGATTCTTGAGTTGTATCAGGGTAGTATGATGGTTGTTGAGTATTTCATTAGTTTCACTAACCTTTCATAGTACTCCCTCAACATTTTTTTGATGGTTACTTCCACGAATGGAAGTTTGATAAGGGTATCTGTAGAGACATTTTTTCTAGTGTGGTTTCCCTGTGCATTCCACCTATGTTGGAGTGCTATAGTGGGAACTGGTTACAAAGAGATCCTTATCATAGGGACATCAGGTAGCTAGATCTAGAAGTGGGAATCATGGGGTTGAGTTTTCTACAATATCTATTAGGTGCCATTCATTAGGATCTCAGCATATGAGACCTCCCCATGGATAAACTTAGTCACGTAGACATGCAGTGTAGGGTTTTCATAGAGAATCTAGTCATCCTGAAGAGGGATGGTGCTATCTATGTGAAAATCGAGGTCACATAGAACATGATTTCCTAACCTGACTTGCTAATGAGGGTAGACCGATAGTATGTGGACCATCACAATAGAGGAAGCACTATGATTAGGGTTCTATGAGTCATGGCTAGGGTAGCCCCCAAGGAGGCAGTTATTTCAGAGGAGTAGGTGGGTATATAGGGGATTATTAGTTGGTGGAGGTAAAATATATGAGTTACTTACACCACCACCACTAGGTATCCCATGCCAGGATCAGGGAGCTAGCGGTCAGGGCTATAGAAAGATGCAATCTATGGAGGGTTATGACCCAAAAACTCATGAGATGATATGAGTTATGATATGTGTCTTTTATAATATTTTTTCATTACTTTTATACATAGGTGAGAGTCACTTGTTAATTTATATATACCTTGTACGAGAGCTAGATATCCTCATTGATACCTTAGACTAGGTGATTTTTCTAGAGGTTCTGGCTGGGTGTGATTCGTTAATATCAATTATCTACAAGCAATGTGAGCTAGCGCTTGGTGGAGAGAGTTTCCCATGGTACCTATTGGTCATCATGATGAAACCTTATACTTTCATCTTGGGTATGGAATGGTTTTCCATGGTTCAATCCTAGATTTACTATCATCGTAGGTAGGTTAGATTCCTTTAGATGAATGGGACGAAATTATCCTTTATGGATGAGAGAGATCTCATGGCTGAGCAAGTGGGACTTATAAGTAAGAGACTGCATCCCATCACCCATCAATTATAGATTTTAGAAATTGTAATAGTGGGATCTTTTGGAATCTAGATTCCTTCAATGGTAGATAACTTCATGTACATCTTCCCAATGACATTTTGGGACTACCTCCATGATGTGAGATTTACTTCTACATTAAATTTCACCCCGATACCACATCGATATCTTATGTGGAATATCATATGGAACCTACCGAGATTCAATAGATGAGGGTGTGGTTAGAGGACCATCAAGATAAGGTATTTATTAGACCCAATGTGTTCCCTTATGTGACTCCATTTTCGTTCATGAAAAAGGAGGATGGAATATTGATGCTTTTTGTTGATTATTGTTACCTAAATCAAGTAATGATAAAGATAAATCAACCCTTATAAAGGATCAATGACCTCTTTGACCAATTGCAAGAAATGGGTTGGTTCTCAAAGATTGATCTTAGGTCCATCTACCACCAATTGAGGGTTTACGAGGCTGATATTCTGAAGACAACATTCTGATGTCTCTAAGGACACTATGAGTTTCTAATGATTCCTTTCAGTGTGAAAAAAAACCCCATAGTGTTTATGTATCTCATGAATTGTATATTTGAGTCATACTTGAATTAATTTTTGGTTATTTTCATTGATGACATACTTGTTTACTCTACTTTATAGGAAGAGCATGCAGAGTATTTGAGATTGGTCCTAGACTTTCTCTAGGAACACAAGCTTTATGTAAGACTCTCAAAGTGTCAGTTCAGGATCCACAAGGTACAATTTTTAGGTCATGTCATATTTGAGCATGGATTATTTGTGGACCCAACAAAGATTTATGTGCTTCTTTCTTGTGATCCACCCAAGTGCATGTCAAAGGTATAGAGTTTTCGTGTCTTTGAGGGGTACTACAGGAGGTTCATAGAAAACTTCTCTAGTATTGCAACCCCTTTGACCTCCCTAATAAGAAATGGGTAGTCATTTACCTAGATTGAGCAGTGAAAATATCACTTTAAGGAGCTTAGGTTGAGTCTAATTAGTTCTCCTATGTTGAGGCTACCAAAGGAAAAGCGTGGAGTACGTAGTTATACCTCTAGAGCTAGGATTGGGTTTGTGTTGATGTAGAGGTAAGGAGTTATCACATATGGGTCGAGGCAGTTGATAACCCATGATAATAACTATGTTAATCACAATATAGAGATATCAGTGGTAGTCTTCACTCTGAATATGTGAAGACACTATCTTCTGGGAGATAACTTTGTTGTATACTCATACCATCAGAGTCTTAGGTATATATTCACACGGGAAGATCTTAACTTGAGGTAGAGGCATTGGTTAGAGTACCTAAAACACTATGAATTCAAGATATTATATACTCCTATAAAGTGAAATGTGGTGGTAGATACCCTTATCAAGAAGTCTTGTTTTCTCTTAGTGGGGAGGCATCTAAGTAGTTGGATTATTTTCAGTTGGCCCCGATGGAGGAAAGGGGTGCATTTTTTCTTCAGTTGATAGTGGTGAATCCTATTCTAATTCATCATAAGAGAGAGTCCTAATTGGGATACATATAATATAAGGTTCTATGTGACTATATATCCTTAGGATATTCACCATATGTATTTTCTAAAGGAGGGGAGTGCATAATCCTTTTTAGGGACAAATGGTGGTTTCGGTCACAATACGAAAGGAGGTGATGAGGGAGTTTCATATTTCTCATTTGGTTATACATATCGGAGTGGAAAATATGTACAAAGACCTTCAGCAGAATTTTTGTGGTCTGGTATGAGGTGGAGCATAACAGAGTTCATCTCTCGTTGTCTCACATATCAGTAGGTGAAGGATGAGAACCAGGTTCCAGTGGGTATGACACAACCTCTTGAGATCCTGGAGTGGAAATGGGATGAAATATCTATGGAATTTGTGATGAGGCTTTAGTGAACATAGAGTAGTCATGAATCCATCTAGATTATGGTTTACTGACTTACCAAGTCGTTTATCTTCCTTGATCTTAGGTAGTAGTGGAGATTTTGAGGTTGTTATACCTGTGGGGGATTGTTTAACTCCATGGGGTACCATCGATGATTTTATCTAAACATGATTTTTGGTTTACATCATAGTTGTGGAGAGGCTTGCAGGAGGCCTTTAAGACTCATCTGAGGATGATTACAACATTTCACCCCAAAATGGATGGGCAGAATGAGTGAACTATCCAAGTGTTAGAGGATATTTTTAGGGATTGTTTGTTAGACTTCAACTGAAGTTGGGAGGATCACTTTCCTTTGGTAAATTTTGATTATAATGATATCTATCACTCTACAATTGTCATGAAATCTTTAGAGGACCTATATAGGAAACCCTACAAATCACCCTTATACTAGACTGAGATTGGTGAGACATATCTATTTGGGCCAGAGATGGTGTAGATGATGCTAAAGAAGGTTCAGGTGATCTGTGAATATATGAGAATAGCCCAGAGTAGACATAAATCTTATGTAAATCGACATCATAGGCCCTTGGAGTTCAATAAGGAAGGATATATTTTCATGAGAGTCTCCCCAAAATAGGTATTGCATAGTTTTGGCTAGGGAGTCAAGTTATCCTCAATGTATATTGGGTTGTTTGAGATCCTACGGAGGGTTAGTGAGGTTGATTACCACCTTTACTTGCCCTCAAAGTTAGATCGAGTGCATGAAGATTTACATGTGTCACATTTGAGGAGATATGTGTATGATCCTATGCATTTTATTTATTGGGGTGAGTGGGAGATCCAGGATAGATCCACCTTCATAGATTATCTAATAACGATCAAGGATTGGTAGGAGTGGATCTTGTGAGGACGATCCATTCCATTGGTTCATGTGTTGTGGCAGCATGGGAGTGTGGAGGAGAGCTCCTATGAGTGGGAGAGTCGGATGTGGACCTAGTTTCACCACCTTTTTATTTATATTGTGATTTTTAAGGTGAAAATATTTGAAGGAGGTAAGAATATAGTGAATATTTTTTTCTTTATAAGACTTTTTAATATATTAAGAAATATTTTCAGAGTTAGATGCAGAGACGAAGTGAGATTCTGAGGCCTCGTGAGCCAGGTATTAATATTATAAAAATATTAAATATATTAATATCACGTGAATATAGTTTTCCTAAAATAGTGAATAAATCGTGAACAGAGTATCTGATTAGAAATCTAAGACCATGTTCGATTCCATAATGTGGAGTTTACCTAATGCACGACCTAAGGTTGGTTAACATCAAAGATCTGATTGAGTCAATCAATGGCGGTGTGTTTAATTTAAATAAATAATTAAATTTATTTATTTATTTATTTATTTATTTATTTTTAAATTTATGAAACCTAATTACCTCTATAAATACCTCATTATAAAATTTCTTCAAGTCTAAACACTTAAACCCTGGTAGAATTGAGAGGTGTTCTATGCATTCTTCATTGATAGATTGAGATCAGAGGATGAAGGACGATCAGATCAGGGTAGATTGAGAGGAAGTGAGTGTAGTGGATCATTCTCATCACTGGTGAACACAAAATTCACCAATGATCAATTTTAAATCATGGTATAACTCATTAATTATTGTTTCCACACTTTGATTAAAATATTAATCATGGATTATTATCTTCTTTTGATCTATGATTATTTTATCCTTCACATGAGCCCTATTGCCTTTTATATTGTTAATTCAATAAATTCCCTTTATTGTGAATGTTATCACCCATGGAATCCTTGATTTATATTCATTGTCCAGAACACTTGGACAGTTATTTATTCACTTTGTTTATGTGTTTCCCCCCCTTCATTCACCGTGTTCTTTTCCATTGGCCAATGGGGTTATGGTTTGACATTGCTAGGGTGGGTTTGAGCATGATCAAACCCTTGGATTCATGTTGGTTTCACAAACGATGAATTTATTGGTGTTTTGTGGGTGTATTGGGACATATTTTAGGTGATACTTTTTGGATTTGGGTTTTACAAGTAGCGATGGGTAATAGGAGGTGCCAGGAATGTGTGGTGGCTCTTTGAGCGGATGATGGGATTCCATTTTTCAGTAATAGGAGGCTGGGAAATGACGTTTGTAGGTGGTTTCCTTAAATTTTGGGTGGTCAAATGGAAATATTGGTAGTGTAAAGTCTATATTTGGAAAACACATTAATGGAATTCGGGATCTAGAAATTTCTTGACTACACACCATGTATCTTGGAAGAACACAAGGTGTGTAGTCCCCCGAGATTTGGTGTTAGGGTTTCAGATAGAGTTAAGGATCACAAGACATGTGTTTGGTCCCACACATCATGTGACACTCCTTGAGTGAATAATACATGTTCCATCTGGAACATGCTTAGGAACTTA
The DNA here is from genome assembly GCA_963277665.1 of Viscum album. Classification (NCBI taxonomy): domain Eukaryota; kingdom Viridiplantae; phylum Streptophyta; class Magnoliopsida; order Santalales; family Viscaceae; genus Viscum; species Viscum album. Next base: position 537,970,224 of record OY728165.1, read on the forward strand.
CATATGAGGAAACGTCGTGTACTTTGGGAGTACATGGGTATGCTCAGAGGTACACAAGAATGCCCAGATTTACCTAGGTAGGCCCTAAGTGGATAAGAAACATTGTGTACCACCTATACACACTATGTAGTATGACATGTCTTCCCAATCCATGTACAATGAAGAAAAAATCCAGGCGATGAGTCAATTTTACACGCCATGTGGACCCCCATACACTCCATGTATTTCCTCCTTAAATTCTTCCTTTCATATCTCCTCCTTTGGGACTCAAATTTTGGTTTATGAGTAGCATGTACTAAGTTTTTTTCTATGTAGAACATGATGGTGGCCTTTTTTTGGTACAAAAGAAATGATTTGAGGTGTTCTAAGTGGGATTATTTTTTAGGTGACGCTTGATGATAGCAGTGATAAAGCGAGATCATCTGAGAGATGTCAGGGTTGGAAACACCCCTATCGCACTAGAGTGCGGTTCCCCCATATTTATCTCTATATACTGAGCGGCACCCCCTAAAGCACTATGATATGGATCCTCTAATAGTCTACTGATTAGAACCCTATATTTTACTAGGGTGTGGGTCCTCAATTCACTGAGTGGCACCCCCTATTATGCTAGGGCATGAGTCCACTATCTACTCATTGAGTGGAACCCCCTTGTCGCACCAGGGCGCAGGTCCTATATATATTGAGTGACACCCCCTTATCATACTAAGGAATGGGTACTATATTAGATATTGTTCCCCTTGGAATATGGAATAGTGGTTATGTGTGGGTCCTCCACATGAATTCCTCATATAGACATGCAAGATGTTGGGAAATGGAGATTGACCATTGGAGCTATAGGTAAACTCATCATCCTCAGCTAGGCTATGAGATGGATATCCCATTTATCTATCATTTGGGTTTATTTTGAGCATTTATATATCAATTATGTGTTTCATTTCTCTATTATTATGGGTTTATCTATCCTTTTTTGTATCTTTTCTATCACTCCCTCTTTGATTTTTAAGGCATCCTACTAGGTATGTATATACTCACCCCTAAATGAGCTTTTCCCACATATTTCATGTCTTATGAAGATTATGTATAGATCGATGGTGAATTTGGTGGAGCTTAGGGATACTTGGGTTCATTGACCACATACGATGGTTGGACTTGGAGATCAGGAGTTGAGCTCTCTCAATTCTTTCTTATTCCAGTTGATAGTCAGGTTGGGACTTCATTTTATGGTTGGGAATGTATTTTTTCCCTTTATGCTTTGGATTTATTCTATCATACTATGATATATTACCTAGTGGTTATTTCATGCATGATTTTTACTCTATATGTTACAATCTCTTTTATTATTCATCTATATTTTTCATGGAGATAGTGGTTATTTCATGCATGATTTTTTCCCATTTATATTATGTCTTCTTGGTTCTTATCGCTAGACCCAAGCCTATTGGAGGTGGGCTTGGGGTTGTGGAATCTTGGCCTTCTGTCATCCAGGTGGGCCCTGGTGGGTTGGGTCATTACAGATGGTGACCAAGAGGTAATATAGATATTGTGTTATATATGTTTATTTTATTTTGAGCTTTTCATTTATTCTGGTTATGCTTTGTTTGTTATGTTTTTTAGACCTGTTTATATTTTGTTTTATTTACTTGATTTTGTGTAAACATCCAACATATGTAAAGTTCATGCTGAAATTTTTAGAGGAATTATGCTTCTTATTAAATATTATTTATTGGAAAAAATCTACCCCGGTAATTTTTTATGATTCCTTTGACGCTTTTTATCATCCCTAGGGGGTTTAGAACGCCCCTCAGGTATGTCCTGAGCCAGTTCTGATGTCTAGTGGAGAGATGAGTAGGGTTGTTTTATGAATAAAAGGTATCATATCCAAGTTTATACATAAACCTAGGTTCATGGAGTTCCTTATATTATTTTGGGTGTCTGGTAGATTATAAATTAGGATCATTAGAACTTGAGAAGTGGGTATAGGAAGAGTGTCATGAGCACTTACTCATTATGATCCTTGATTTTTCATGGGTTGTTGGGTGGTAAGTCTTGTATTTCAGGATTTATTTATTTATTACTAGTGTATTTTGATTCATTTCAATGGTATTTTGAATTGTATCAAAGTTATTTGAGCAGTTTTGAGGCTTTCCATGTTTTGGAGGTGAATGAGAAAGGGGAACCAGGGGTACAGCTACCCTACATACTCTATAAAACTATGAAGAGGTCGTTTGAATGGTTTTATTACCTTCTAGTGGAATTTTTCATGGTTAGTGTATGGTCCTCCAAAATTTACGCCTTAAACATACACAACCACTAGCTTCCATTTAAAATTTTTCATTGAACTTATTTTAATCTAGTTTCTTATTGAGTTAAGTATGGATATTTTCATGATGATTTAAAGGGTATTTTCAATGAGTTTTAATGAAAATTGGTTTTTAAAAATGAATTTCGAAGTTGAAACTTGGTTTTAAAAAGGTGAATGTTGATTTGAAATTTGAAAGGGGTATTTTATGAAATTAAGTGGAAAGAGTTTAAGGTCAAAAATCTAGGTATGTTTGAAATAAAAGTGTTTGTATGGATTTAAATTTATTTCAAATAGGGGAAATTAAAATTTTTAAATTAAAGTGTGAAGTTAAAGTGGTTTTCAAGTTGATTTTTAGAATTTTGAAATCTAAAATGTGAGGTTTTCAAATGGTTTCAAAAGATAATTTTATGTTTTTTTTAGTGATTTAGATTAACTATTTTTAATTATTATTTAAGTGGATATTTTTTTCTAGATGGGTGTGATTGTGGGGTTAGTTTCGACTCAAATATTTCTTGTCATTTAAGGTGATCGAGGAAATTGATGTCCTTTATAGGTTGTGGAGTGGATCGAGATAGTTGATAAAGTTTTTAAATATTTGGAAACTTTTAAATCCTTAAAATCTAGGGTTGTTATGGGCTTGTCTAAAGGGTTGAGTTTAGATTTGTAGAAGATGGTCATCTAATATCAGTTGTAAAATGGGATGATGTGGGATTTATTTAAAACCATGTTTTCTCAGTGGTTTCTTATTGAGGAGTATAAAGAGTATAATGTGGTGAAGCTCGTGAGTCTCTAGACTGGTCAATGGATAATTAAGGAGTATATTGATCACTTTAGTCATATGGTTCCTTTTTCTCTAGAGATCGTGTCAAGTAAATCCTTTAAGGCTCACTTGTTCATAAAGGGAATTTGTTTGAATTTTTGTTCCAAGGTGATTTTATCTATATTGACCTCGTTTAATGATTTGGTGGATGATGCTTTCCTAATGGAGTTGGTTTCTTGATGGAAAACCATGACAGGTTGTAGCACTATCTGTTTTGGAGATAGTAAAGGTTCCCCATCTGGTGAGGAGTGGAATCTAGAGAAACCTATATTTGGGTGGATATTCTTATTTAGTTGTTGCTTCCTCAAGGAATAAGAATACCCTCATGTGCTTCTAGTGTAGTCGGTTTAGGCATCCTAATCCCTCTTACTCAGATATTTCATAGACCTGTCACTATTGTGGTCAGTTGGGACACATTTAATAGTTTTTTAATTGGAATAATTTCCCGAGGAAGAACTATTTTCAACCTCATAATCTTGATAGTGGTTTGGAAAGCTTTTGAAGTATCTCTTTTCCCTTTTTCCTTTTCTTCATTTATCTTCCCCTTTTGTTTCTCTAATTATAATATTTAGTGTGTGCTTTTGGGATACCTAGTATGTTGTGATCATTTTAATAGTGGGAATTTATTCTTGGGGAATTTTGAATGTGTTTTTAATTTGTTTTTGTTGCTTGAGCCTCCTTGGTTAGGGCCTAAGGTAGTCCCTCCTTGCCATTTTATTTATCCACTATGTTAGTGAATCTCTAAATTGTGGGAAGATTCACTGTGGATCTCTATCTCATGTTTTTCTTATTGAATTGGTCATGTGTGAGTGTTCTTTATAGATATATATTTTATCAATGTTTTTAGTTGATTTCAACATTTTGTAGAATTTGTTTTGAGTTGTCTTTACCTTTTCGATTAAAAATTATGGCTTGTTCTCCCTTTTCTTCAGAAATAATGGGATTTATAGAGGATAAATCTTTATCATGGGGATTTTTTTCACTCCCGAAACCTCTCTCATCCTTATTATTGTATTATTTTATTTTTTATTGGTCTTTTCCTTGAGTTTTAGGTTTAACCGGGGTGTAATTTTCAAAATTTTGAAGTTGCAGTACAAGAGGACAATTAGTTCTAACCATGAAGTAAACTATTAGGTCCACTAGGCTAGATACCCTGAGAGGGGGGGGTGAATCAGGGTATTAAAAATTAAATCAATTTCCCCTTTTAATATTTTTTTTGTTAGACAAATCTCTCTTCTCTCTCTCTTTTTCATTGAAGAGTATGAATGAAACTTAAAGCACGCACAGGACACAAAAATTTTACTTGGTTCACCCTCACTGGGATACATCCAAGGATCATACACTGATGAAATTTCGATATACCAAATCCACTATAAGTGCACTGTTTTTTACAAGTTCAAAGTGGAATCACTGTCCCTCCTAGTTTAAAACCATTCACAATTTGAGAACTCACTACTCTCTCAACTGAAGTGAGCTCACTGCTTTTTCAGAAGATCCACTCATGGTTTATAGACCTGTAGGTCTCTTCATTATCACTAATGAAAAGATCATTAATTATAGATAGATACTCTTTTGAAGTCCAAATTTCATCCATTGATGAATACCCCTTTTTCACTGATCACTAGGAAACAACCTTTGTAAATACCTTTACAATGCACCCTACTTCGTGAAGCTCCTAATTTCGCAAAGCTTAAACACGACTTCACAAAGTATCTGCCTCTTTGAAAAGTACACACCTTCGTAGAACTCACTGCTTCGTAGATCACACTACTTTATAGAGCTCAATACTTCTCAAAGTTCAAGCCTTTGCAGAGCTTACGCCGTCGTAGAGCTCAATTCATCACAAAGTGACTTCCTTTTCGAAGCTTATTAAGCCAACGTGGAACACACCTCTTTCGCGAAGCTAGATTATCCACCGTGAAGCTCCTATATTTTTTGAAGCACACTCCCTCCATGAACCTCCTTTGTGATTTGAGAGCAACAAATTTTTATTGGAAAACTCTCTACTTCTATTGAGGGGGACGTGGCCTATTTATAGGTGATTCCACCAACTCGAGAACCTTCCACACGAAGTCAGCACCACGTCATCTCAAATCGCAAAGCTCCAAAATTCTCTCTATATCACGAATCACCATGTAAATTTTCATATCACAGAGCTCATCGTAATCACAGAATGTTCCATCAATTCCTTTGCACTGTCGCCACAAAGCTTTGATACAATGCTCTTCACCTCTACTGTTTGTGAAGCTCGTCGTAATCGTGAAGAACACCATCAACATTATTCATTTCTTCAGGAAATCCACATCAAGAATCCCATCTTCTAAAAACTCATGCCTTTTCCATATTTTGATGATATCTTCAAGGAAATACACATTTTTCAATGCTCACCAAATCCCAAATTTTGGACCCCAAAAATTTTTCAAACACTAAGAAACATCACCACCTTGTATCTGTTCTTTTGTACCACCTCCAGATCTTCTCTTCCTTTTTCATGGTTCTTTGTCAACATGGATTTTCAACAACATCTCTAGAACTAGACAATTCACCATGAAAACATGCATTTTCAACAAACACAACCAACCTAAAAATGTTGCAATGTTACCTTGAGGTATTTTTTCCCAACAATATCCCCCTTTGGGTTTGTTGACAACTCTTCTCAAAAATATTCTCCACACTTTGATACCTCAATGAATCTCCTTCCATTATCGACCATCATTCACCTCTTTCAATTTAGATAGTGACCAAAGATTCACTCTCCACATACTCTAAGCCCAAATGAGAAATGATCGACATGAGAAATAAGAGTAGTATGAAAAGTTCATCAATGAATCACTTCATTTCTAACACCAATTGTTGATAAAATATTGATACCAATAAAATTATTTCATCACAAACCTCATCTGTCATGATATCTAATCTTTGATCAATCACTTCAAGCATCATTATATTTAAAACTCTCCCCCTATCTCATTACTCCCCCTATCTCGCTGCTCCACATGTTAGCTTCTCCCTGTGTTTTTGACTAAGACATTTTCTCCCTGCTTTATCCATAGTTTCTCCCACTTTATGTGTCACTCTTTCTCCCCCTTTTTCAATGAACCTAAAGGTCACTCCTTTATGGTATGCAATATATTAGAGAACATGGTTCAGTGCATTAGGGAAAATACACCATACCTCAAGGAGAGGGGTCCCACATCCACACTTGTTTAAGTGTGGGGAGTCGGCTGAACTCCCATAGATAGTCGATGCCTCTCAAAAGATTCCATGGGTAAGGCCTTTGTCAGAATGTCTGCAACCTGTAATTCTGTAGGCACATACTCCAACTTCACAATTCCCTACTCAACCTTCTCCTTGATAAAATGATACTTTATCTCAATGTGCTTTGTCCTTGAGTGATGGATGAGATTTTTTCTGAGATTTATAACACTTGAGTTATCGTACTAGATTCCAATCGGAGACTTAACTTCAAATCCCATATCATCAAGCTGTTGTTTCATCCACAATAATTGTGTGCATGCTTGAGTGGAGGCAATATAATCAGCTTCTATAGTTCTCAATTAAATGAAATCTTGCTTCTTTATTATCCAATAAATACACAAACCACTAAGATAGAAAGCACCTCCTGATGTTGATTTCCTGTCATCCACTAAACCAGCCCAATATTCATCTGTATATCCCAACATCTCTTATTGATATTTGTCAGTATACATCAAACTAAAATCCACAATTCCTTTGATATATTGAAGTATTATTTTGACTTAAAGTATGTGGATTTCCTTGGGATTGCTTTGATATCGCACTAATTTACATGTGGCAAAAACAATATTAGGTCTCGTCGCTATTAGGTACAATAAAATCCCAATAATCTGCCTGTATTCTATGATATTAACTACCTTGACATCATTATATTTCGATAATTTCATCCGGGTAGCAACCAGAGTCTTCATATCCTTGGAATTTTCCATTCCAAATCTTCTTAGAACCTCCTTGGAATATTTGGAATGAGATATGAAAGTGAAATTCCCTCCTTGTAACACCTGTAAACCAAGGAAAATGTCAACTCTCCAATCATTGACATTTCAAACTCACTTTTTATGAATTCGAAAAACTGAATGCACTGAACTTCATCTGATTCGCCAAATATTATGTCATCGATATAAACCAACACAATAATCCTTTGATTATTATCATTTTTAAAATAAAGATTTTAATCAACTCCACCACATTGTAAACCAAGATTCTTAAAATAAAGATCAATCCTTGAGTACCATGCTCTTGGTGCTTGTTTCAGCCCATATAACACCTTCTTCAACCTAAAAACCTTGTTATCATCCTCATGAATGAGAAAATCATCTGTCTGCTTGATATAAACTTCTTCCTCCAGAACTCCATTCAAGAATGCATGTTTTACATCCATCTGGAAAACTTTGAACTTTTATTATAATGTAATAGCTAGGAATAATCGGATTGTATTCATCCTTACAACCGGTGCAAATGTCTCATCAAAATATATTCCCTCTATCTGGTAGTATCCTTTGCACACCAGTCATGCTTTGTTTTGAATCACTATCCCATATTCATTCATCTTGTTGTGATAGACCCATTTAGTCTCGATGACATTCTTATATTCTGTCCTTGAAACAATCTCCCACATCTGGTTCTTATCAATTTGATCTAGCTCTTCATTCATAGCGTGAACCCAGTTTTCATATTTAGATGGATCAGCAAAGCATTTAGGCTCTACCTAAGATAGGAAAGATGTCTACTGTAGTGATTTCATTCTTTTTTTCTGAACTGGAGCTGACTGATCACCAATAATATACTTCCTATCAATTTTATCTCAACTCCTTGCCTTTTTTGTAGATACATATTTTACTTCCTCATGCTCATCATCAGTATCTTCTTCTAAATAAGCATCGGCCACTTCTACTCCTCCATTGTTACTTTCCTCTTCATCACTTTCATCAAGAAATTATTCATTGTGCTATTGAATTCTCTCTTCATTCTTCACTACAGTGAAATCATTGCTCTCAACTACTTTTCCCAGCCTTTTGTGAAAGCATTTGTATGCTTTTCTTTTTCCTGAGTAGCCAAGGAATATCCCCTCATCTCTACGTGACTTAAATTTACTATGTTTTTCCTTGTTGAGAATGAATCACTTACTCCCAAAGATTTGAAAGTATTTAACTATTGTCTTCTTTCCATACCACATCTCATATGGAGACTTTCCTTCCTTTGAACACAACAGATCTATGTTAGAAATGTAGACTAATGTCAACATTGTTTCCTTCCAGAACCTCTCTTGTGGGTCTTTTTCTATAAGCATCGTTCTGTCCATGTTGTTGATGATCTGATTTCTCCTTTCAACCACTCCATTCTATTGGGGATTTCTCACTGAGGAAACTTGATTCCATATCCCATGTTTCTCTAGATAGTCTTCTACCTGACTGTTTGTGAATTTCGTACCATTTTCAGTACGAAACTTCAGAATTTTCTATCCAATCATCCTTTCGTACTTCCTCCAGTTCTGTTTTAAGTAGCTGAACACATCAAACTTATGGTCAATGAAAAATACCCATGACATTCTTCTATAGTAATCAATGAAAAAACATATTACCTCTTTCTACCAATTTCTCTTGGTGTGATAGTCCCACAAACATCATCATACACCAATTCGATCACTCCTGTTGACTTCTTTTCCTTTGCCTTATACATCTTTCTGATGATCTTCCCTTGTTGGCATGAATCACACATGTGAGAAAAATCCCATTATAGCTTAGGAAGGTCTCTAGTTGCATTAAACTTTACCAAATCTTCTAGGGATGGCCGGTATAGATGACCAAATCATTTATGCCACAACTTTTTTTCTTCCTCTATGGATAAAAAGCACACATCTTCTTCTCCACATACCAACTAGAGGTTCCCCATGTCCTTTTTCATTGTAGTATCACTGTACCATATCTTCCCTTGACGAAACATGTCTTCTTGGTAAATTGTATAGAATTCTCTAAGTCACATAGTTGACTAATGCTGAGAAAATTGTGATTGAGACCTTCTACAACTAAAACATCAGCATGTATTATTTCTTTGCCCCTAAACCTGGCCTTTCTTGATCCAATTATCTTTAGGACTTCATCATTTCTGAACTTAAAAAAATACTTCTTTGTCATATTTTATGCTTGTAACCAGATCCTTGTTGCCTGTCATGTGATACGTACAACCACTGTCAAGGATCCACACACCAAAACGGTCTGATTCTTTAAGGGAAATTTCAGCAACCACTGCCTTCTATTCTCTCTTCTTCTTGGTCCATATTTTTTTCTTCACACTTAGTATAGATTGAGACTTCTGATATTTCTCAGAGTATGATGGATCGGCTTCATCTTTGAAAGCTACAAATTTATTTTTCGTCTTCAAATAACATGTTGGTTCATTGATTAGATGCTTGCGAACATTTTGATTCTACTTTAACACATTCCTCTGTATGGTTGATGTACAGTATCTATCCATGTTTCCAAATCCTCTGCACCAAAAATAGTGTCCTTCAAAATATGTTTTAGATAACCGTTCTCTATTTTGTTGTCACCTCTGTTCTTGTACCCTTCAGTATATTCTAGCTATAGAACACACATTTTGTGAGTGTACCATATTTCCATAGCAATAACACCTGATGAAAGGCACATTCATGCGTGTCACTTCTATATTTCTATTAGTTCCTTTAGTTCCTTGAATTTTATGATTCTTCTTTATATCCACATAAATTTTCATTCTTGGAATGCGTGCTTTCTATCTAACTTAAACCCTGACTACTTCCTATTTCTGATCAAGCCCCAAATCAGCATTAACATCTGAGCTCAATTGCTTCTTCTTTCCTACTGAACTACTAGGCTCATCTTTCATCTTTTCAGTCTTTTGAATGATCTGCTTTCCTGATAACGTGTTGGGAATCAAAAGTTTTTCTTAGTCCTTAAATTTTTTTCATAGACTGACAACTTGTCCTTCAAGTTCATTGATACACTTGATTTTATCTTTCATTGTGCTAGTCAAGCCATTTATCTCCCTTTTTTGTTCTTCAATCTTGATTTTATACTCACTAACTAATTCTGATTCCTCTTGTGTTGATGACTTGAGTTTTTCAATTTCTTTCATCAACTCAGAGTTCTCTTCTTCTTTCTACTGCATATAGAGTTTGGCATCATGAAAAACTTTGTTGGATTTCTTGGTTTTAGCTCTCCAGACATCTATCTCTTCAAGATCATCCTCTAACTCATCTTTCATATCAACTCTTACTTCAACTTCTTCTACTTCATCAAAGTCAGTTTCTTCTTTTTTCTAAGTACTACTGACAACTGCCATCATATAATTTTCTCCATGATCTTTACAGTTCTCTATCTCTTCAACCTCCTCAACCTTATACTCATCTGAATTGTCACATTATTGTGAAAAGAGATTTTTATTCTTAAAGAAATTTCTCTTGAACTGTTTCTTGCCTTTCCCATAAGCTGAAGACTTCTTCTTGGGAATTTCAACTTCATCAACATAATCATCTTCTTGGAACTTTTTGGGAAACCTTACTGCAATATGACCAGCCTTTCCATATCGAAAACAAGCTAGTGGAAGTTTCCCCTTGAACTTTCCTTTTCCTCTTTGCAAATTTGAAGAAAGAAATGACATCACCACATCTGTCTCTTCATCCTCATAAGAATCTTCAATGGTGAGCTTCTTCATGGCCTTGAATGATACCTCCTTAGAATTTCCATTTCCCATAGCCTTGTTATCATCGTTCCTCATTTCATATTCAACCAAGGTATTGTGCAAATTGTCCAATGTCAACTCCTTTGGATCTTTATCTTCCAGTACATAAACTTTTGGATTAAACTAAGGTGGAAGTTTCCTCAAGATGAGCTTTACGATCTTTATATCTTCAATTAATTCTCCAAGACCCCACATATCTTCCACAACAATATTTACCCTATCAAATAATGTATCAACAGACTCATTTGAGTTCATTTTCAAATATTCATACTTGTTCCACAGAACTTACAGCTTTACCTCTCTGACCATTGTATCTCCTTCATATATATTCAATAGATTTTCCCACATTGAATGTAATGTTTTTCATGACATCACCTTCGTATTGATAGCTTGGATATGGTTCCCCCTAAATAATTAATTCCCTTGGCATCAGTATCCAATTATCTACACTCAGCTTCTGATAATTCACCACTATTAATATCAGCTATTATACCATGCATTGCTGCTGTAAACACATCCATTCCCAAACATCAGAAGTAGTGTTGCATCTGATTCTTCTATAGCTGAAAATTGTTCCCATAAAAGATTAGAATCCCTTTAGGATTAGTGACATTCATTTGAGAGAGAAACATTGATATCAACCTTTACCTATGATACCAATTGTTAGGTACACTGGGCTAGATACCCTGATAGGGGATGAATTAGGGTATGAAAAAATAAAATAATTTCCCCTTTTGATCTTGTTTTGTTGTTGTAAAAAACTCTCTTCTATCTCTCCTTTCTGTTGCAGAGTATGAATGAAACTTAAAGCACACACAGGACACAAAATTTTACTTGGTTAACCATCACTGGGCTATGTACAAGGAGCATACACTATCTATGTGCCGATGTACCAAATCCACTATAAGTGAACTGCTATTTACAAGTTCAAAGTGTACTCACTATCCATCCTGGTTTACAACCATTCAAAATTTGAGAACTCAATGCTCTCTCAACTGAAGTGAGATCACTAATTATTTAGAAGATCCAATCACAATTTATAAACTTGTAGTTCTCTTAATTATCACTAATGAATACATCCTCAATTATAGATAGATGCTCTGTTGAAGTCCAAATTTCATCCAATGATGAATACCCATTTTCCACTGATCACTGGGAAACAACCTTTGTAAATACCTTCACAATGAACCCTACTTTGAAAAGCTACCAATTTCATGAAGTTCAAACACGACTTTGCGAATTCCCTTCCTCTTCGTAAACCACACACATTTACAGAGCTCACTGCTTCATAGATCACACTACTTCGCAGAGCTCAAGCCTTTCTAAATATCAAGCCTTCGCAGAGCTTAGGTCATCGTAGAGCTCAAGTCATCTCAAATAGAATTAATTCAAGAATCTCATTGAGCCAACGTAGAACACACCTCTTTCATGGAGATAGATTAGCCACCGAGAAGCTCCTATCTTTCGCAAAGCACACTACCTCTGCGAACCTCCTTTTCGATTCGAGAACAACAAATTTTTCTTGAAAAACTCTCTGCTTCTCTTGAGGGGGTCGAGGCCTATTTATAGGCAATTACACCGACTCTAGAACCTTCCATGTGAAGTCAGCACCACATCATATCAAATCACAAATCTCTAAAATTCTCTCTATATCACAAAGCACAATGTCAATTTTCATATTACGAAGCCCATCGTAATTGTAGATCGTTCTCTCAATTCCTTTGCGTTGTTGCTGCAAAGCTTCTCCACAATGCTTTTCACCTCTACTATCTGCGAAGATCGTCGTAATCGTGAAGGACACCATCAACATTATTCATGTCTTCGCAAAATCCACATCAAGAATACCATGTTCACAAAACTCATGCCTTTTCCATATTTTTATGAGTTCTTCAAGAAAATCCACATTTCATAATGCTCACTAAATCCCAAATTTTGGACACCAAAAATTTGGCAAACACTGGGAAATGATGCTACCTTGTATCTATTCTTTTGTACCACCTTCAGATCTTCTCTTCCTTTGTCATGGTTCTTTGTCAATATGGATTGTCAACAACATCTCTAGAACTCAACAATTCACCATGAAAACATACATTGTCAACAAACACAACCAACCCAAAAATGATGCAATGTTACCTTGAGGGATTTTTTCCCAACATAAATCATGTATAGGACTAGAATTTTTAGTTGGGTAATTTCACATGGTGGGTGATCAGATTCCTAAACTTTTCAAGTGTGTTTTGCGTCCATTAAGGGGTGCACAATTGATTCACAGTTTGGTAAACCATTTGTCTTACCAGGTTTTATTAAAAAGTGAATTTCTTAAACTACCCTCCTATATTTTTAACCCTTAAACTTCATCCCCTCATCCTTACTCGACTAGGATGCATCAAGGATCCTAAGGTTAAACCCCCTTACTCCTCTTTTTGATTTTATAGGGATTTCTTGCTCGGTTCTTGGTGGTTTTCTTGAGGTATAGTCGTTTCTCCTGCTCCCATTCCTTTATTTCTTGTTTTATCTTCCTCCTTTACTTGGGTTATCTCTTAGTCAAACCATAGATGTTAATAGTTGATGTTGGATTGTGATTATTATTGTCTTAGGGTGTGTGGATCATATCTTGGGTCATGTTATTCCTGTTTTCAAAGGTTTCATCACATATGCACTCCGTTTGAGGTATGTGGTTTTGTGCCTCTTCTTTTTCTTCACAAACCATGATTGCTTGTGATTTATAAATGTGTTATTCCTAGAATTGGTGTTGTTTAAAGTTGTTTGATTTAATTTTAAATTTATTGATAAAACATATTTTACTTTTATTAGGTTTTAAAGGAAATAGGTGTATATTATATGTTTGATAAAATTCCTAAAGAATTTTTTTGATTATTTGATTAGTGTTTTGGATTTAAAATGATTCCATATGATTGTATAAAGGTCATGAGGTGTTTCTTGTTTTGGTTTCCTATCTCTTGTGGGATTTCAGTGATTTATATTGTTTAATCCTTGGTTTTTATGAGTAGTTGATATGTATTTTCATGTTATTCTCCTTAAATCCTCTTTGAATGTTGATATATATGTGCATGTAGATATTAACCTATATATATGTGTGTATGCATACATATATAGGTGTATGGACGTATATATATATATATATATTATTAGGATTCCTTTATTTAAACTTAGGTTCTTAAATTGTCATTTGGTATTCAAATGAGACCTCCTCAAGAGAACTCTTTGGTATGTTTGGAACTTTAAAAGGAATATTAGAATGGGATTGTTTTTGAAATATTTTTTCAAATGGATTTTAGAAAGATTATTTTACTTTTAAATTCTAAGGCTCATATGGAACCTTGAAATTGTTTTCTATATGATAATGAATCTTTATGGAATCTCTAACTTACTTATTATGTTGAGGTGTTTTTTTAACATTAAATAGGGGTGATTTGCATGAGTGAGTATAGGGAGGGGGATTGACCTTTTTTTTTGGCTTGATTTTATTAACAAGTGATGTGTTTTATATAAAAGGATATCTCACCTCCCACCTTTATTAATATCATGGTATCCGAGGCATATTAGTGGGGGATGAGATGTAGCTACTATCTAGTCATGATCAGATGGACTAGTTCCCTTATGGGGATGAAAGTACATAGGCCTTGAAGGAGTTCACCAGTGAGACTAGTAGAGTAGTCGGTTGGTTATAGACATGAAAATGCCTCAATAGGATTATAGATGGTTCTAAACCAAGTATGTCTAGGGGATCCTTATGGGATGTTTAGGAATTTCCCATTATTATTTATCTTTTACTATTTTCTATATATGGAATGTAGTTTCATTATTATTATCTCATGATATGGTATATTGGTTTCACTTTTATATAATTATCCTAATTTTATTGTTTTAATTTATTTTTTTATTGACGATCCCTTTAGTATGAGTTTTGATTTTTAATAAAAATAGTATTTCAATTTAGTATTTAAAAATGGATGGTTTTATGAAGGTTGAAAATTCTCTATAAAACATGTTTTGGGTTTTAATGGTGATTTGTTTGGAAAATATCACAATTGTTTTTTATTAAAAGAATAAATATATATTTTATCTATAATTATAATAATAATTGATGGTATATTTTAGAAAATTAAATTCATGGTGTCACACCCATTTTTTCAAGTTTTGGTTTATGATCTAGTTCATTGGGAATCCCAATATTTTCTCAGGTTTTGAGTTTAATGTATGTTGAGTTTTGAAGTGTTTTATTTGTTTAATTTTACATCATGATTGATCCTTGGTTTGTAACACCCCAAGATTTCATGGTACGTTCCCTTTGAATAATGCAATAGCTTTCATTGTACACAACTTCGAGATTTTAACACACCGCGACCAATCAAACTAGCCGTTATAAATAGTAATACCCACTTTTTAAAATTTTATAAATTTTATTTTTCAAAATGGACTTCATTTTTGAATTTGGAATATAAAAATTAGATTAGGTTGAATTTTTGGTACTTTTTTGAAAACTTTCAATTTTTGATGAATAGTACTAAATTTTAATTAAAAACAACTTTTTTAATTGAAATAATTTATAGTGTTAAATTATAAATTTTAGTGGTTTTAAAGTATCATTAGATTATATCATTTAATATAATTTAGTTCATTGTGTGTAATTTCATATTTAAACTGAATATAAACAAGTGTCAATCTTTTGATAGTTATTATTTCTTAAAAACATGCTTTTTGATTTGACAACGGGAATTAATTTTAAATTAATTTTCACTACTTATGTGTTTTAAATTTGGAAAAATGGATTCAATATTTGGAATCAGTAGGTAAAAATTATGTAAATAAGTAACTTTTATTTTTAGATGTTATGAATAATTACTTTGGTAAATATTTTATTTACCATGGTTAAAGGATAAATCTGGTAAATAAGGGTAAAAAATATTATTATAATAATATTAAATTACCCTAACATGTGTCCTATTCCTATTTTTGATACATTTACGACCATGGGAATCCTTGGGTAGGTTTTGGGACCCCATAGAGCCACTTGGGAGTGATAATGACATTTTACATTAATTAATCTAAAGTAAAGACAAAAATAACAAAAGCATGTATCTTTTAATAAAACATTTCTATATGGGGTTATATAATTGATCTCTTAGACTATAAATATTAATTAGAAATATAGAAATATTTCCTAAATAATTTTATTTTATTTATAATTTTTAAACTTTAAATAATTTAATTTATTTATGACACAATGATGATGCAGTAATTACCTTAATAATGAAATATTAAAATAATTGATATTATAAATATCCAAATAAATTTAAATTGAGACTTATGATAAATTACACTAATTTTATAGGTTAATATTACATTTTAGGGTTGTTTAAATAAATTTTATTCTAATTAATAAAGTTTTTATGGCTTTCAAAAAAAAATACTAAATAGTGTCAAAATTGACATAATTGAGTTTTTAAAACAAATACTATATTATTAATTGATATAATATTACTAAAAATATAAGGTTCAGAAAAAAGGACTTATATAAGGTTATATATATTAATAATTAACCACATTGTGTTCTCTTAGCTTGTTATAGTAAGTTTATTAACCATATAATATAAAAATACAAAGAGACATGGTAAATGTCAAACTATTTAACTAAGAGTTAAATCTAAAAGATAAGGTTAATATGGTGACCTAAACCTGTCCAAAACATATTGGTTGAGAGGTTTTAGACATATACACACATTATCCTATAAATAATTCTTTTTATAACCATTATAAACCGAAAATTATTTTATTATAAAATAATATTTCAAGATTTTCCTAAAGTGGCCCTCACCTCTCTTATAAAAGGGTACTTCCCCTTCTCTTAATTTCACACCTCCAAAGCCTTTTGGCTCGGCCAAACCCTGCCCAAATATCCTCCCAAATTTTCTATCTTCATCCTAGAGTCCTTAATTTGGTCATAAATCTATCCTAAGGATCCCTTTTTATCAAATCAAAAGGAAGAACCCGAAGAAGAGGTAAATATTTCATCACCTCTTTCAAGTTCTTTTCTTCTTACACTTCCTATTTCTTTGTTTTTTACATTATAAAATAATAAATCCAGTATATTATATATACTTTGATGTTATTATAAATATTTTACAACCATATTCGTTATTCTATTCATCCTATAAATGACAAAGTCACCATACGTGCGTACATACGGCTTACCATCTCCACGTCGTGGTGTAGTTTGTTATTCAAACACTTCATTATTTTAGATGGATATAATAATGAAAATAAGTGATGTAAATAATAAATATAACATGTTAATGATTATTTATATATGATATACCATCCAATTACATATTATTTCACCATCAATATAATGATGTTATCGCTCGTGCATACGTACGGATCACCATCTCCACAAACGCGATGAGATTCATTTCCCCATCGTAACCATTCAAGAATAATTTTCATTTGATGATTAAAAATAATGTTTAATAACATAATATAATTATGTATATGAATCAAATACATCATATCCATAACAAACATGGCTTATGTAACCAATCATATAAAGGAAAATGATTCAGTTAACACCCAAAATGATGATACTACTAAAATATTATTAACAAAGAAATATTAGAAGATCATATATGATATAGTATTTATGTATATAGTTCTTGTATAAATTAATAACAATGTTTTAACTATTATACAGGAGGTTAACATACCATATACTAATGAAAAGTACAAGTTAAGGGTTAATTTCACAATCTCTTTATTATTTGAGGTTGTTTTTACGTAAGTATCTACTGGGACCTCTTTATCATCCACATCCGTGTTTTCTTAAAACTTTATTTCAAAACGTTTTTACTATTTACTAGAGTATTAGTTAAATTAATTTATACCCTTATTTGACCCTATATGTTTTGAAAGTAATATTTTTGTCATTTTCCAAATAAGGTACTTTATGACATTTTCGAAAAAATTAAGGTAAGAATGTTTTTTTAACTTATACGACGAGTGCAGCTATTTTCTGCCATTATAACATCGAGAGGCTTAACTTACAAGATTATAAGAATATTTTCAAAATAAATGTTTTCTTTTATAATTATGTGACTCTTAAATGGTTTCAAAATAGAAAGAGGTATTTCTTTCAAATATTTTTCATTTCATCTATATCAGAATCCTTTGATGGATTTTAAACTTGTTTGAAGTTGATTTATTATGATACAAATATTCCATATTGTGTTGAAGTTTTTGTGATATGTTTGATTGTGGATGTGTTATTTTTATACCATTCATGGTTTATGGTTAAAGTATTGACATTTCGTATGCTAGTTTTAATACGAATGTTTATTTTATGTTTTAACCTTTTCATATGACGAATGTATTGGACTTAGTATGTGATGGGTGGAGCCCGCTATAGCTCCTAGATTCATCGGTAGGTCTCATGAGACAATTAGATGTGGAATTGGATGAGGCCTTTCCCAATTTTATATATGGTTTTGGCCGAGGCCTAAATCATTTTTAGACGTCTTGGTCGAGGCCTTGATAAGATGTTTCAGAATGCCCGTCATTATACATTACCTCATTATGAAAATAATATTTATGGTTCATGTGGTTATTCGACTAGTAGAATACCCATGACTATGTTTTATTATGGAATTATTTACTCGTCTCATATTCCTGCCATAAAGTGTTCATGTTTATTATTTGTAAGGCATGTGTTTTTAATTATTCATCATTCCTGATGTTTATGTTATCTTCCACTATATTTCTTACCCTTAATGAGAATTTGAGCTCACCCCTTTCTTATGTTTCATTTTCCCAAGATGGGAAGAAGTTATTTATGAGTGACTTGTAGGCATAATCTAGGAGACTTGGATGTTTCTAATGGAACAAATTAGTGTTGTATTT
The DNA here is from genome assembly GCA_963277665.1 of Viscum album. NCBI lineage: Eukaryota > Viridiplantae > Streptophyta > Magnoliopsida > Santalales > Viscaceae > Viscum > Viscum album. Next base: position 537,989,018 of record OY728165.1, read on the forward strand.
CTTTTCAAGTTGTAATGTTGAACTTATGTATGTATATTATTTCCAATAATACTAAAATGATCGGTCTTTCGATACATGATTCCTTGTATCATTACAATGTTATGTAATAAATCACTAACTCTGGGTAACAGGGGTCAGGTCATTACATGGTTTGTGTTGGGAGAAAGTTTCATGTTGGAGGGTTTTGGACACCCACAGTGTCACCATATTGTGTTTGAATCATTCAAGGATCATTGGGTGGGATTCCCTAGTGTTTGGGGTTTAATTTGAGGGGTTTGGGTCAATTTTTTAGGATGGAGATTTTAATCATGGTTTTCCCAAACCGTGCAACCTAACCATGCAAAGTTTCAGGAGTTTTCCCAGCATTGTCCGCATGGTTTGCGCACGGTTTGAAAAATTGTTCAGCCACTTACAGGCTTAATATCTTTCACTCTAAAAATCCAATTTGGGTGATTAAACCACCAATTTAAAGCTTTACCTGATGGATATTGACCAGAGGGCACCCCCCCCCCCTCATTATATCTCGTTTTGGGCCACTTTTTGGCTGATTTCTCACTAAAGGTAAGTGATTCTTCCTCAAATCCTTTAATTTCCTCTTATCTACTCTTCCCTCTTCCTTCTTCTTCTAATTTTTCATGGTTTTCTCTTCTCCCATGGTCATTATCAACCTAGGGTTATGTTTTCCCCATGTTTTTTATGGGTTTTTTGTTCTATTAGGGGTGTTCTTTGTAGATATAGGGTTTCGGAACCCACAGCGGGAGTTTTCGGGTGTGTGTTTCCTTTCCGCCATGGATTTGAGGTAGGTTTCACTTTACACTTACCTTTTTAATTCAAGATTCATTCATTTCATGCTTTTCACAACTCTTTTTATTAATAAATATTGATTTATGATCCTTAGTTTCATTTTTTGGTGTGAAAATTAGTGTTGTATACCTTATAATGTGATAAATAAAATTTTCTTGTTAAATATTGCACACCATGTGTTTGATGAAATGCCCAATTGGCTTTTATGAGTAGATTATGGTATGTAAAGTGTGGTTTGGATTTTTTAACAAATATTTAGCTTGTGAAATAATTATTTGGGGTTTCTTGAAAGTTCCTTCAAATGTTTTTAAGTTAAAAGAAGTTTATATTTGGATTTTGAAATCGGTTTGACAAGTGATGATGAATTGTGGTATAGTTGGCATTTTAGAAAAATGGTTTTGGTTTTAAAGTGAGATAGAAATTTTTTGAAGTAGTTTTATAAAAAAAATTACATGGTAATGGTGTGATTGATACCTCTTTGAAATATGGGTTTCATTTTTGTTAAAGGTTAGTTCTATGATAAATGTCTAAGGGCCTGTTTGGCCACTTTGTGAAAATGATGAAAAGTGTTTGTTATAAAAACCTCCATTAGATGTTTCTCATGCCTTATTGATATGGAATGGTTGGTATGTCCTTGTTTTGGAATCCTTGGGTTCCATTATAAGGGTTCCTCGGTTGGAACCCTTTATGATCTATTAATCTTAAGGCATGAGAGTAGTCCTTGGGGAGACTCAGGGTGAGGCCTGTTGTGGATTATTATTACTATATATGTTGTGATTGGATTATTGGATGGCATCATTTAGATCACCCAATTTTTTATACTTAAGACATGGGAACCTAAAATATTAAGAGAATATTTTAAGAATGATTTCTACACTGGTAGGTTATGGTACTGACCAGTGGTCCATAGTAGGTGGACATATTGGGTTTATTACAATGGGATTTTCCCTCGGCCTGCCTGAGAAAGGATGGTCAGGTGTATTGAGTGTTTTGATTTCATCATTTGTGACATTTCAATAGGGATGAGGTCTTAGATATTTGTGTCTTCTGGATTATTCTTGATCTCATAGGTTCACCCATGTCTATTGGCTTTGAGTTGCTTGGAGTGTTGAATATGATTCATGTGTGTATATTTACATTTCCCCTATTGTGTGATTACTATTATACCTTATTGTGTATTGTTTTCCTTGGAAATTTATGGTATGATTTTAGTAAGTTTTATGAAAATGTTTTTCAAATGAAAGTGTTTTATCCTCCTTGTACAAATCTGAAAAATGTAAGCATCACTTTCCCCTTGAAAATGTTAATAGCAGACTAGTGAAATGAATCTAGTTTTGGAAATGAATAAGGGTAATGGATCGTACTTTGTTTTGAGTAAACATGTAGAAAACCTTACTTTTATATATTGTAGTTCAAACTTGAAGTTTATTTTTCTTTTATTTTAAAGGATGTGTATTGGGAATAGATTATCAGGCTATCCTACTGAGTTTTAATACTCACACCTATAGTTATTTTTTTGTTTTTAGCCCCTATTTAGGTTTCAGTTTGATTTTGATCACCTTGATCGACTTGGGATCGTTTTGTTGGAGAGTGACCAGCAGGGTCACATAGAGTTATTTGGTTGTCTGATTCAGTTGGTTGAGTTTTCTAGTTCAGATGTATTTTTCAGTTTCGTGTACAAACATTATTCAATTTAACTTTTATATAAATGTTTATTGGGATATTCGTTTCTTTCCGTTGTTTGTTTACTTGATTATATTTAGGAGAAATCATTCCCTTTTCTACTCTGATGATGGCTGGAACTAGTTTCCAGCCCATGGGGATCGGGGACACCCTTTGGGCCATGCCACGGATCGGCTCATGTGCCTGGTTCGGGGTCCACCACGGCCGGTTCATGACAAAATAGTATCATAGGGGGGTTGTCTCTTAGCAGACCATGTTTTTCAGAGCACCCTTTTGTTATTTGGGGATGTCAAGGTAGATGGAGTAGAATTGTAGAGACTTGAGGGGTATTTTTGGGAAGATTGTTGCGAACTCTTTCTAATTATGATCCTCAAGTTTCCATGGGAAGTCCGATTTTCTTAGTTTCTTGGTCTTTAGGTGTTGCTTGGTGATTGGGATACGATAAGGGGATTTGGATTAATGGTCTCCATGAGCTAACAGGTCCTGTAAAGTCATGTTGAGTTAGGACATGGTTCTAAGAATGATCTTTGTTTTGGTGGTGTTTTTGACATATAGCTGCCAACCATATGGTCAAGTCATCCACTGACACTAGTTTCCTTTTGTGGGTATCTTGGACCTTTCTTTAATTCTGAAAATTATTTTGAAAATAATTGTGTAGGAATTTTGAAAATGGGTTTTAAAGTAATGGTTGGTGTTTTATGAAAAGTTTTTTGGCCTTTGTGGCCACCAGATTATAGAAAGAGGTTTTGGTGAATTTTTTAAAATGGGAAAGGGTTATTTGGAATAACATGTTTGTTTTGGAAGTTGTTTAAAATGAAAAGAAGTGGGTTTTAATCAAAAAATTCTTGATTAAATGAGATTTATGGAATTAATGGAAATGTTTTTAATGAGATGTATTGGTTTTATTGTGATTAATTCTATTGTTATTGGTTTTTCTTTTGAGTTTGGCGAGATTAAGATTTAAATTTTGATTTTTTGGGTGTTTTACCTTAACACACGGTTGGCGCACAGTTTTGTAAACCATGTGGCCTAACCATACACAGTTCCCGTGTGTCTTAAAATTGTGAAAACTTGGGATTTTATGGAAAATGATTGTTTTAAAGTGGATTTTTATTTTGGTATTTTCTTTAAATGAAAAAGTTTAGGTTTTCTTAAAATGATTTTTGAGTGAAATGAAAAATATTTTTGATGAAAAACTATAGGGGGTTCATTTTCAAGCATGGTAAAATGGTTTGCTGTGTGGGAAACTAAAAACAATTTTTGACTGGGTGGTTAGTGTGCCCTTGGAAGGTATATGATTTTTGAAATGGTTTAAATGGTTTATTTTGGGAAATCAGAATGTTTTATTTCATCCTTGGTGTTCTTATGGGTACTTACATTCATAGTGGTTTATAGTAATGTGAATGGATACTCGGTATGGAATAGTGGATGGGTGCCCATGGTGGCACTAAAACATGCATGTGAGTGAGGCTATAAGGAATACCAATAGTGAGTTATCAACCCACCAAGTTTTTTTTAATTTAAATAGGTTTTCAAAAAGAAAATTTTGATGGTGTGGTAGCTTGTTTTCTTATGTTCAAATATTGTCACCTATGCAGTGTTTGTTATTGAGGATTTTTATTGTTGAGCTGGAATTGATTCGATTTTTGAATTTTCTTTTTCCAGCAGTTTTACACATGGAGCTTCAGTGGGTGATTATAGTGTGGCTATGGGTGGTTCCCCGTTAGCGTGTTTTCTAGTTAATCAACCTAGGTATTTCGTTCTTGAGTTTCAGAATCTAGATCCACCTCTCTTTTATGGAAAAGTGGATCCTCTCAATATGGAAGAGTGGATACAAAATATTTAAAGGAACTTTAGCCTCATCGAGTTTCCCAAGTTGTTGAAAGTTAATTTTGCAAAGTTCATTCTTGAAGGTTCATCGTGGAAGTGGTGGAAGTCATTGTCTCAGAACAAGCCACGTGAAGAGATAACTCGGGATTTCTTCAAGGCTTCGTTCATTGGTCAGTATTTCTTTGAGAGAGAAAGGGTGAGAAAGGGGATAGATATGGGATGTTTACAGTAGGGTGATGGGTCAGTGTTGGATTATTTCCATCGCTTTGTGGGCCTAGTTCGTTATGATTTAGGGTGTTTCTCATGTGACTCCATGAAGGCTCGGTGTTTCGAGGTGGGGCTTCGTCCTGATCTGTAGTCGAAGGTGTTAGAACTCAATCTAACATCTTTTTCTGATGTGGTGAGGCAATATTTTTAGGTTGAAGCCATGATGGTGGGTGTGATCTAAGTGGTCCTCCCTCCTTCAATCCGTGGGAGTGGTGGTGAAGTGTCTGGCAAGAAAATGAGGAAGCGGTTGAAATTTTATTGAGAAGGTCGTGGAATCAAAAGACCCAGAGATCTCTCATCAACCTCTTCTAGGAAATATACTTTTCTATGCTATCATTTTGGAAAGGTGGGTCACAAGAGGTCATCATGTCCAAGTACTCCTAGGCCCTGCCATGCTTTTGGATGCTTGGGTCACTTGTAGCGATTCCGTCGATGTGTTGCTAGAAAGATTCATGGAGGCAAGTCCAAGAAGTGATTTGTTGTTGGGGAGTTGTTTAAAGTTTCTTTTTTGTAAGTTTCCTTATAGTGTAAGGGATATTTTTTCGTAGTGGTTGTGCCGATGGTGTTTTTTATTTTATGATGTAAGGGATGTTGCGGGTCTCTCGTGAACTCCTATTTTCAATGTAAGTGTGGTTTTTATGTTATAAATTTCCAATATTTCTCTTTTATCTAATCATATTATGTATGTTCCAATTTGGGATTAGTAGTTTTTAACTACGAGGAAGTGGATGCTTCGTACATCAATGCTCTATCCATAGGTCTTGGAGTGAAGCTGGAATGTGGTTAGGAATCTCGGAGGTTTAAGGAGTTTGGATAGGATTGTGTCTCCACCCTTGTGGTGGGGAGTTTTAATCCGCATAGAAAGTGTTGGCCTAGTTATTGTCCCATCCATGCGGGAGTGGGCGGTTTAAATGATTGTGATTTTTTCCTCTTATCTTGGGTTGGTAGGTTGTTGTGGGAGAGTTTTGGTGGGCCTGTGTGGGAGAGACCCATTATCAGTTCATATTGAGTTCTTGTTTGGTCATTTATCGTTGGTTCCTAATGGTGGGGAGAACCACCACGGGTCTCGTAGAGTTTCCTCCTAAGAATCTGTTGAGTGCTAGTTGTTTTTTAATGGCGGGGAGTCCATTACAGGCTCCCCTGGAATCTTTGGTTTTTGTGAGTGCTCTTTGGTTTGGTTGATCATTGGGTTCATGGGGATAAGGCCCAAAAATCTGGTTCTTGGCTTGGTTTTGAAGGTAGTGACTCGATATTTCTGTTGTTTCTTACGAAGTGGTTGTGAGTTTGGTATTTTGGTTGGGAAAGAGGCTTAAGTTCTGTTAATGGGGGATGAGATGTCCATGGATTGAGAGGCTGGACCCTATTGATAAGGAATCATTAGGTATTGATCAATCATCTAGAAATTTTTATGGATTTTCAAGGGCGGAAAGCGTTAATGGTGGGTATAATTGTCACACTCGTTTTTTCATGTTTTGGTTTATGATCTGGTTCATTGGGAATCCCAATCTTTTCTCAAGTTTTGGGATTGAAGGATGTTGATTTTTGAATTATTTTCTTTTTTTATTTTTCCCTCATGATTGATCATGGGTTCATGTTGGGAAAAAGTTTCATGTTTGAGGGTTTTGGACACCCACGGTGTCACCATATTGTGTTTGAATCATTCAAGGATCTTTGGGTGGGATTCCTTAGTGTTTGGGGTGTCATTTGAGGGTTTTTGGACAATTTTTTAGGCTGCACATTTTGAACATGGTTTTCCCAAACCATGAAACCTAACCATGCAAAGTTGTATGAGTTTTCCCATTATTATCCGCACTGTTTGCGCACGGTTTGAAAAACCGTGCAGCCACTTATGGGCTTAATAACTTTTACTCTAAAAATACAATTTGGGTGATTTCCCCTCCCATTTGAATCCATACCTATTGAATATTGACCAGAAGGTGACCCCCCCCCCCCCCATCCTTATTTCTACCTCATTTTGGGCCACTTTTTGGATGATTTCTCTCCAAAGGTAAGTGATTCTTCCTCAAATCCTTCAATTTCCTCTTCTCTACTCTTCCCTCTTCCTACTTCTTCCAAATTTTCATGGTTTTATCTTATCCCATGGGCATGATTGACCTAGGAATATGTTTTACCCAGGTTTTTTATAGTGTTTTTTTTTCTATTAAGGCTTGTATTTGTAAGATCTAGGGTTTTGGAACCCACGGTGGGAGTTTTCGGGTGTGTGTTTCCTTTCTACCATGGATTTGAGGTAGGTTTCCCTTTACACTTGCCTGTTTAATTCAAGATTCATTCATTTCATGATTTTCTCACCTATTTTGATTAATAAATATTGATTTATGATCCTTGGTTTAATTTTTTGGTGTGAAAAGTGGTGTTTTATACTTTGTTATGTGATAAATAGAATTTTCTTGTTAAATATTGCACACCATGTGTTTGATGAAATGTCCAGTTGGATTTTATGAGTAGATTATCATATGTAAAGTGTGTTTTGGATTTGTTAACAAATATTTAGATTGTGGAATGATGATTTGGGGTTTCTTGAAATTTTCTTTAAAGGGGTTTAAGTTAAAAGAAGTTTGTATTTGGCTTTTGAAATTGGTTTGACAAGTGATGATGAATTGTGGCCCGGTTGGAATTTTCATAGAAAATGGTTTTGGTTTTAAAGTGATATGGAAATTTTTTGAAGTAGTTTTACAAATTATTTTACATGGTAATGGTGTGATTGATACCTCTTTGAAATATGGGTTTCATTTTTGTTAAAGGTTAGTTTTGTGAGAAATGTTTAAGGGCCCGTTTGGACACTTTGTGAAAATGATGAAAAGTGTTAGTTATAAAAACCTCTATTGGATGTTTATCATGCCTTGTTGACATAGAATGGTTGGGATTTCCTTATTTTGGAATCCCTAAGTTCCATTATAATGGTTCCTTGGTTGGAACCCTTTGTGATCTATTAATTATAAGGCATGAGAGTAGTCCTTGGGGAGACTCAAGGTGAGGCCTGTTGCGGATTATTATTACTATATATGTTGTGAGTGGATGCTCGACTGGCATTAGTTAGATCACCCCCTTTTTTATACTTGATACATTGGAACCTAGAATATTGAGAGAATATTCTAAGAATGATTACTGCACTGGTAGGTTATGGTATTGACCAGTGGCCCATAGTAGCTTGATATATTGGGTTTATTACTATGGGATTTTCCCTCAGCCTGCCTGAGAAAGGATGGTCAGGCATATTGAGCATTTTGATTTCATCATGTGTGACATGTCAACAGGGATGAGGTATTAGGTATTGGTGTCTTATGGATTATTCTTGATCTCCTAAGTTCACCCATGTCTATTTGATTTGAGTTTCTTACACTGTTGAATATCATGCATGTGTGTATATTTACATTGCCCCTATTGTGTGATTACTATTGTGCCTTTTTGTGTATTGTTTTCCTTGGAAATTGATGGTCTAATTTTAACAAGGTTTATGAAAAAAAAATTCAAATGAAAGTGTTTTATCCTCCTTGAATAAATCTAAAAAATATAAGCATCACTTTCTCTGTGAAAATATTAACGACACACTAGTGAAATGAATCTAGTTTTGGAAATGAATAAGGGAAATGGATCATACTTTGTTTTGATTAAGCATGTAGAAAACCTTTATTTTATATATTGTAGTTCAAACTTGAAGTTGATGTTTCTTTTATTTTAAATTATGTGCATTGGGAATAGATTATCAGGCTAGCCTATTGATTTTTAATACTCACGCATATAGTTCTTTTCTGTTTTTATCCCTTGTGTAGGTTTCAGATTGAGTTCGATCGCCTTAAGAGACTTGGGATAATTTTGTTAGAGAGTGACCAGTAGGCTCACATGGAGTTAGTTGGTTGTCTGATTCAGTTGGTTGAGTTTTCTAGTTCAATTTTATTTTCAGTTTCTTGTACAAACATTGTTCAATTTAATTTTTATATAAATGTTTATTGGGTTGTCCATTTCTTTTTTCTGTTTTTTTACTTGATTATATTTGGGAGAAATAATTCCCTTGTTTACTCTGATGATGCCTGGTACTAGTTGTTAGCACGTGGGGATCAGGAATGAACTTCGGTCCATGCCACAGATCGGCTCGTGTGCCCGGTTCGAGGTCGACCTGGGATAGTTTGTGACATGGACTATCTGGTGATTGCATACTAAGTTGTTATATGCTCACACCCTACTTATGTCACTCAGCATTGATATACCCAAGTTTTTCTTGTAAGTTTTGATCTAGTTTTGTATCACTCATAGAGAAAGTGGTATTATGGATGAATGGTAACCAAATGGTCACATGGATATTATATCAGGTGGTTTGGTTTTCTTTTTGTTTAGTTTTTTATAGACTATGAAAACCTTCTGTACTTTTAGATGTTGTATCTATTTTTTTGTAGTTTTTTTATTAATTTGTTCATTTATTCTAGATGTAATTTGTTTTCCATGTTTTATTTTGTATTTGTTTATATTTATTTGCTTGATTTAGTGTGGACGCCCAACGTATGGATGAGTCATTTTAGAATTTATAGAGGAATTATACTACTTATTAAATCTTATTTATTGGAAAAAATCATCCTTAAATATTTATTATGATTCATTTTATGCTTTTCGTTAGCCTAGGGGGATCGAGGACGCCTCTCAGGTATATCCTAGTCCAGTTTGAGTGTCTAGTGGAGGGATGACTCGGGTTAGTTCATGACATTTCTCAACATGGATATAAAAAAATGTTTTTTATATTCAGTTCTTTCTGTTATTTTGTGAGGCTTATATGATTTTATAGTTAATTTTCAACTATTATACTATTACCTTATTATTCTACGATATGTTGTGTGTTTTTGTTTTATCACTATTATTACATATAATCATCATAAAAAATATATCATATTGCTTCATTCATTACTATTTATTAATATAATTTTAATATACTTATATACATTCACTTTTCCTATACACTTTAATTATTTTCTATTATATTAATTTATAATAAGTAAAAAAATATTTTTATGAGCTAATAACGACAAGTATTCAATCGGAATTTGACACTATTATCGAGGAAGGAATTGGTTCAATTTTAGGATTCTTACACCTTCTTTTATATTTATATATGTATATATAATATATAAATATATAAATAAAAAATAATCTAGTGCTAAAAGTATTAATTTTTTATTGAAATTGTGGTTGTAAAACTAAAAAATATACTATAGAACTGAATCAATTGTAATTCATCCATTATTGCTTCTATTTAGATGTTTTATTATTTGTTTTTATTACTATTTAGTGTTCTCAATACTAAAAATATAATCACATGTCTCATTCACTCTCCAAAAATGATCACTTTTTATTGATTATAGAGTTTTTATACACTATAACTATATTAATAATTTGAAATTTATTTCGAATTTAGTCCACTTTCACGTTGATATTTTGAAATATGGTTATTATTACTATTTTTTTATGAGAAATCATAATTTATAGATTCTATGATTTAGTTTATTACTTATTATTTATGTTTTTTTAAATATTAAAAATATTGAGTGTTTTTCATTCTCAAATTTTGTATTACATGGTCTTTTACTTGGTATAGTTGAAACTATTAAAAAATCTTAAGTCATTGAACATGATCGAATCAATTCTACTTAAAAAAAATTCATGGTTTTTTTCATGTTTTATATTATTATATTTACTTATATGTTATAAAAAAATTGGATATATATTTATTTAATTACATTATAAAAAATGAAAATTTTTGTTTTATTAGTGTTTAACCTCTCTAAAATCAATGATAAGGCCTTACTTTTATACCATTGTCTTTTTTTATTTATTTTTTTCTCAAATAGTGATAATTAAATAATCCCAAAGTAATATTAACATTTTTATAAAATAGGGAGAAACTATTAATTAGGGTAAAATTCACAGGGTGATAATTAAATACACCCAAAGTAATATTTTTGTTTCTGAATTTTTTTTATTTCTTTTATTTGAGAAATATTTTGTCTTTTTTGTTTGTAATGTTATTTATAAAAGTAAATTTAAATTTAAATTTTGAAATAAAATAAGTTATATTTAATACTTGAAATTTTTTATAGGTGATAATGAATCATAGTTGGATTTCTACATGAGGAAAAAGTGATGAATATGACTAAGGTTTTAGTGATTTTTTAAAATTTTCCAAACAAAATGTTCCAAAAAATGACTTGTTTTTTTATCCATGCTTTAAATATTTAAATATGAGAAATTCAAAAATCATAAAAATAAAATATAATTTAATTTTTAATGGTTTTAATCCAATTTATAGTTCTTGGATTTGGTATGGTGAAATTGGACAGAATTCAAGATCTAATGATGATGGAGATTTTCAAAATGAAAATTATGATCAAATTGAAGAAATAATTTGTGATGTTAAAGTGGAAGCAATTGAGAAAACACCATTTATTAAGTGATTATATGGTTATGATGAAAAATATTCATATCTATATTATTAAAAATTCCTAGTTTTATCAATGGTATTAATATTTCTGAAGTTTAAATCCAGGAATGGATGGAGTGACAAGAGTTTTACAGAATTACTAAAGATATTTAAAGACATATTTCTTGAGACAATGATATTCCAACAAATTATAAAGTGAAAAGAATATTATTCCCAATGGTATAGGGTTACAAGAAAATACATGTTTTTCCCAATGAATATGTGTTATATATTGGAAGTAATATGAAAGTCTTTTAAAGTGTCCTAAATGTGGGACATCACAATATAAGTTGAATAAAAAACAGAAGTTGATTCATCTGTTATGAAAACTACCAAGATTACTACTAAGGAAATTTGGTATGTTCCTATAATTCATCATCTTAAATGTTTATTTACAAACTCAAATGAAGTAAAAAAAATTAATAAAAAATATATATGATTGAATATCTTATAGGAAATTACATCATCTGTATGATTTTCTATAATGGAAGAAATTTTATCAATAATTTTATAAATTTGGAAATGAAGTTAAAAATACTATACTTGGGTTGTGAACGTATATGTGTAATGAATATATATTGGATCCTTAGTAGAAAACATAGTTCATGGCTAGTTTTTTTTTTGGTAATTTACAACTTATCTCCTTAATTTTGTATAAAGTGGAAATATATCATGTTGAGTTTAATGATTTCTAGGCCAAAAGAGCTTGGATATGATATTAATGTTTACTTATCACCATTAACTGATGATTTTAAATTTTTATGGGAGGAAGGTATCATAGTTTATGATTCTTATAAAAAAATAATATTTTTAATTGGATGCATATATTAATTTTATTATAAATGAATTCTCATCATATGGAAATTTATTTGGATATAATGTTAAGGGGAATAAATTTTATCTAGTTTGTGAGGAAGGGACTTCATTTTATCAACTATAACATGGGAGTAAAATAGTGTACATGGGTTATCAAAGTTTTTTGTCTAAGGATCATTCTTGAAAAAGGAATTCCATAACTTATAAGAATTTTATATTACTCCAAATAATTTTTTAACTAATCAGTATTTTGAGAGTGAAAAACATTGACGTTATATTTGGGAAGACATAAATATCTAATAATGAAAAAAATATATGGAATAAATGATTGATATTATTTAAGTTTCTATATTGGAGATATCATGAGATAAAATATAACACTATTTTGATGCATTTTGAGAATAATATTTGAGGTAGTTTGATTGGAACATTATTAGATATTAAAGGCAATATGAAGGATGGTTTGAATGCAATATTATATTTACTATCATTGGGAACACATTTGGATTTATCTCCCATTCTTAAAAGAAAATGAACATACTTGACTCTTATTTTTTATGAATTATACAAGAGGGATAAAATCAATTTTTTTCAATGCCTCTATGGTATCAAAGTCCATAAAAGTTATTCTTTAAATATAAAAATATTATCACTAAAATATTTGAAGTTAATAGGTATGAAATTGCATGATTGTCATGTTATGATGAAACAACTCCTACTAGTTTCATTACATGGAATACTACCCATCTATGGTAGAAGGACTGTCATTAAGGTGTGTTATTTTTTAAATTTCATTTATAACAAAGTGATGGATCTGAATTTGTTAAAAAATTTGGAGAATGGTGCAGTTTATATACTTTATCAACTATATCTTTTGTTGATATCATGGTGTATTTAATGGTTCATTTAGTGTGAGAAATAAATATTTTTTATCCCTGTATATCTATATTTGATATATCTTTTTGAAAGGTATATAAAGATATTGAAGGGGTATATTAAGAATCCATATCAACCAAAAGCCTCTATTATTGAGAAGTATATTTATGAAGAGTTTTCGGAGTATTATATTGAATACTTTTCTGCAATGGATCATGTCGGTTTGCCTACATCTCACTATAAACAAGTCATTTTTTGAGATATTGAAGTGGCATTTTAAAAATTCATATAAACTAGAAACCTCCATTATTGAGAGGTATATTTCTAATAAGGTTTTGTAGTTTTTTATAGACTAATTTTTTGTATTGGAGCATATCGGTTTGCCTATATCTCACTATGAACGAGTCAGTTTTGGGGTAAAGGGGTTATTTTGCAAGAAAATAAAATTACTGAGAGGTGAATAAATAAATAAATCACATTTATACATATTAAATAACATAGATTATGATAGAAAATATATAACATCACCTATTAATGTGTTAGAATAATGTTATCCAAAGAATAAATATATGGGGGTATTAAATAAGCATAACAAAACTTCTTTTCATGGTTTAAAGAGACCATACATGGTAAATTGGATGTGTCAAAAACATTGAGATGGTTAACGGGTGAACCAAGTTTGAATTTTATAACATGGTATGGGTATGAAATTAATGCTTATAAATTTTATACTGAATATCAGGATAATAGAAGTGTGGTTTAGAATAGAAGTGTATCGGTGTTCACTAAAGCAGTTCATTTTTTAAGTGAAAAAGGAAAAAAAACTAAATATCTACATCAATTGTATATTACAGTGTTATTAAAGAAATACGGGAGATTGAATGAATTAAATTTTGAGTTCTTGTGTTTAACTATAAATCGGTTTTTGGTGAAAATAGTGTTAAATATGATGAATTCAATATGACACTAGTAAATCTGAATATATTAGAATGCATAGATGACCTTTTTATCATGACAACACATACAGAAAAAAAAATTATATATTCTTGATCCATAAAATGTGAAGTGTGCTATCATTTCTCAAGGAAAAATAATATTTTGGTGATGAAAAACTTTATGGTGATGATAAATTATATGAGATCCCTACTTCCATGGAAATATTATCATAGGATATTTATGACCATGTCATAGCCATGGTTCACGGTATACAGAATGATCATGAGGAAGGGATATTGTAAATAAATCCTTTATTAATCTCCAAGTAATAAAAGTAACATATATTTATTTCTTGTTTAATTTTTCAATTTTTTCAAAATGTTAGATATACTACTTCTAATTTTATTTTTTTACTTAAGTCACATATTTTAACAAATATAATAAATTTTTTGTTTAGTTTGGTTTGGTTTAGTTTCTATCATTTTTAAATTAATAAATTTTAAATATAAATGTTGTATTTTTATAAATTTTTACTTAATGTTTTCTTCTATCTATATCATTTCATGACTTATAAATGTTTTCAGTGTTTTTTAGCATCTTTGTTAGCTACTATAATGAATATGATAAAGATTTTATTTTGTTTTTATTTTGTTTTATTTGTATCATTTTCCAATTTTTATTTAAATAAATATATATATATATATAACAATTGTATTTTTATAATATTTTATAGTTTTTTTTCTTTAATATATATCATTTTATGTCCCATAAATACTGTCAACATTTTTTTATCATTTTAAAGTTTGGGTTACAACCGCCAAATGGTGGATCACACACACTATAATGAAAAAAAATTAGTTAACTACTATAATGAATATGAATATGAATAAAAAATTGTTTATTTTAGTTTAGTTTTTTTGGATAATTTTTTTAATTTTTATTTAATTTTATATGTAATAGTTATATTTTTAAAATCTTTTATTATTTTTTTGGTTAATTTGATTTATAGAATAATACCATATTAAACAGCTAGCTTACCTCAATCTTATAGGAAGGACCATATACATACTTCTACTATGGAGCCTCCACATTCCTTTACATAGGATCCTTATACTCCCATGGGGAAATAGAAGGCTTCCAAGGTTGGTAAACATGGTATCACACGTTTACCTAAATTATCACTAGCTTGTAGCCATGACCAGAGGATATCTATCGATTTTGAAGTTAATGGTAATTAGAGGGGTCTAAATTAAAAATAATTTATGTGTTTTATTTCTATTAAATCTCAATAAAAAGTAATTATTTTGATTTCTGATTAGAGAATTGTCAACAAGACAACACTAGTTCATCTATGGGAGGCCATTTTGGTAAGCTCATTTATTATAATTTAATTTATCATGACATGTTTTTTATTAATATATGTTATTTTTTCTTTCTCATCAGATGATATATGATTTATCTAACACTAAATAAGTTAGGAGGAGATATTTATATTTTTTTCTAGGAGAAGGATGGATTTTAAATCAACCTTAACTTCATATTTTATTTTTGGTGCAAGAAAAAATGAAAATCCATGTGATATATATGATTTTCTAGATTAAGATGCATGAAATAAGTTTATTGAAAGTTGTATACAAGAATCATTTTTGGTAAGTACGATGTAATATTTTTAAATTTTTTTACATAATCACTCAAAATGATCATATTAATGATTTTTTTTGTTCATAGTTAATAGGAATTGAGGATATCTCATTAGGCAATCTAATAAAAAATTGTATACCCTCATACTTTATCTTGTAGAGGGTATCCATTATTTAAAGAGAAATTTATGGATGAAAATTTTAAAAAAATTGAGAGTCAAGTCTTCAAGATTGGTAGAGATTGACCCCACCTCTTAATTAGACATGAAAAATGGAAGAGGAACCAAATGACTAAAAAGTTAAAATATCTTACAGAAGACCTAGGGTTGTAAATGATTAGATTGTAAGGAGTTATTTAATTTATTTTTAAACTTCTTATATTTTTTAATTCACTAATACATTTTTCAAATATTCTATATAGGAATCCCTTGATGAGTAGGGAGCATAGGGGACCATCATACTAGAGGGGAGGAAGGATATTTTATCTACTATATTAGGAAATCCCGAATACCCTAGTCGCATATGAGGATACGAGGTGGGTGTATCAATTAAAAAAATATTTGTTTGTTCAAGAACTTACTAAATGGAGGAAGTATATGAAGAAAAAATAGATGATTTAGAAGCACTACTACAAAATAGGTCTTTAACAATGCTAAAATGTCCTTTATCAGCACTAGAGAAACATTGAATACTGAAATGAGATTAAAATCCCTAGTTTTTATCAGTGATAAAAAAGCACTGTTATAGGACAACATTTATCAGCGCTTTTATTTAGCACTGATAAAGGGGTCCTTTATTGGATTTTATAGGAGTGCTAATAAAGGGTACCTTTATTAGAATTTTTAAAAGCACTGATAAAGGGTACCTCTATCGGTGTTTGTAAAATTGATGATAAAGGACCCATTTATTAGTACTTTTAAAAGCACTGACAAAGGGTCATACTATAGTGTGTTGTAATAGGACAATATAGCACCAGTGAAATGTGTTATAACAGTACACTGTAACACCATAAACACCACCGAATATCAAAAAAAATACCAATATATAATTTAAATAAAATGAAATTTATAACACAAATATAAGGAAAAACACAATATTATAGACATTTCAAACATTGGTTTATATAATTACATAAGTAAAAATTATTACATACATTTAAAAAACATCAATGTTTCTTTTCCATTTTATCCTGATCCCGACTCATGCTATTATCGAACAAACCACCCCTGCTTGAGAAAAATAATGAAATGGTATAAGAAAAAAAAATTATGTTAGTAATAATATAAAGAAATAAATTAACATTAAGTATTAATTTTAAACTAAACTTTGATTCATACTAGGAAAATTGTGTATCGGATTAATTTAAGGTTGATTATTACACATTATACCCTTTCTTGTTCATATTCAAGAATTATAAATGTGAAAATTAATTAATAAGTATAATATAAATCCTTATTTCTTATTCGTAATCAGTTGTCCTTTTTACTAAAATTGATGCCGATTTTAAATAAAAATATGCACTTGGAGTCATACTAGTCATACTACATGTCATATTGAGGTGTGGATGATTCCTACACATATAAAATTACGTATTAATCTTTTCCTAAAGTGTCAAAACAATATGAATGTGTTTGCTCGATTTTGAGTACATCACTTGTCTTTTTTACTAAAATGTCATTTTAAACTGGAAACACACACTTTGACTCATACTGATCACATCATGTATCAATTTTATATGAGACTAATTCCTACATGTCAAAAATGAAATATAAATAATTTTTCTAAAGTATTAAGAAAATATGAGCGTGTTTGCTCAGTTTTCAATAAGTGGCACTTTTTGAACTAAAATATAGATTTTAAATTGATAATGGATACTTTGAGTTATACTAAGAAAATAATGTATCGGATTGAGGTGAGGCTAATTCCTACAAATAAAAAATAACTTATAGATAATTTTCTTAAAGTATCAAAACAATATGAATGTGTTTTCTTGGTTTTGAGTAGGTAAGTTGTCCTTTTTAATTAAAAAAAATGCAATTGGAGTCATACCGATCACACTATGCATTATATTGAGGTGAATTTTATTCCTACACATCTCAAATTAATTATGGATCATTGTCCTAAATTATTAAATCAATCTAAATTCATTTTCTTGGTTTTGAGTATGTCACTTGTCATTTTTACTAAAATGTCATTTTAAACTGGAAACACGCACTTCTACTCATGCTAATCACATCACGTATCAGTTTGATGTGATACCAATTACTAAAAATCAAAAATGACTTATGAATCATTGTATTAAAGTATCAAGAAAATCCAATCATGTATTCTTATTTTTCAATTAGCGACACTTTTTAAACTAAAATGTTGATTTTAAACTATTGACGGACACTTTGAGTCATACCGGGCACATCGTGTATCAGATTAAGGTGATCTTAATTACTACATGTCATAAATGACTTATGTATCATTTACCTAAATTATCAAAACAATCCAAATGCATTTTTTTTGTTTTGAGTAGGTCATTTGTAAAGACCCCGACCCTAGTATCCCGGAGCTGGTACCTTACTTTATTACATTGGTATGATTACAAGGAAATCGCATCCTAAAGGACCGAATAGTTTAGAAGTTTTGGAAACCAAATTACATAAATTATCTTTACATTAAAAATTGAAAGGAAAATCTACATAGAAACTCCATTAATAACACCTAATAACTCTTATATTAACCCTAATATTCATTCATAATATACCTCTTGGAATCCTAGGGAAAGGAAAAATATGAAAGGGGTGAGCTTATATGCTCAGTAAGGGTAATCAATACAGTGGAATTTATAACATAAATAATAAGGCATGAGGAATAAATAATAACACATTCCATTAATACATAATCTTATGCATAATATAGTAGGAATAGAAGCTGGATAAATAATTCCATATAAATAATCACATGAAACTTCACCATGGATATTTACAAGTCAAATAATCACATGATTTATCAATTAATAATATCATAATTATGGGATTTATATGCCATACATCATAAAATTATATTCAAGGCCTTATCCAAAACTTTTGAAAATAAATGGTTAAGTGCTCGGCCAAAATCCATTTATTTTTTGTCTCGTGAGACTCACTGATACACCGAGGGGATATAGCAGGCCTCACCCATCACTTGTTAAGTCCAATTCATTACTCATATGTCTAATAAAAAGTTTTATTTAAATAAAAGTGTAACATACCACTTTGAAATATTTGATTCATAATCATAGATGAAAATACTCTAATAAAATCATTGATAAATTATCAGAAGAAAATAATATTTAAACATTCAAAAGTGTCTCATACCACTTGAAATATTTAAATATTAATCCCTATAAAGTAATAAAATATAATATCATAAGAATATTAAGACTCTATATTTGATAAATCAAAGGGTAGTACACACATCACATGCATGGAATAAGTGTTGAATAAGGAATATATCACATAGAGGTAAAAGTTTTATGAGAAAAACCCCTTTTTACTTTGGAAAAAAAAGTTGTTTTGGGAAATCATTTGTATTTGTCCTAAAATAAGATTTTAAACATGTATATCTTAGAAAAGAAAAGGTAAGGACATTTAAATTATATTTTATTCATAAATTATGTCCCAATAAAGTGAAATCATGTAAAAAGAGTTTTTTAGAAACTTCAAAAATAAAACATTTTAGTGTGGTTTAAGGAAAATATTAAAGAGGTTTTAATGTGGAAAGGCATGTTTGTTTTCATGAAATCAGAAATGAACCAAGATAACTTTTCATGAAAAAATTTGTGATTTTATAAAAATAATTAAGTCTTAAAACATATTATATAGTTCACTTGAAAATAGGTAAGAATTCAGAAAGATCCCTTTAATTGGGATTGTTTAACGGGAAGAATTCAGAAGGGAACCTTGTAAAGAATTTATTCTACCATAAAATAATGATGAAATGTTCTGGATATATTATTTTGGAACAAATATATATAATTTAGAGCAACTATATAAAAATAATTAAGAATTATTTTGGTGTATAGAGAAAGAAATCATGACCCGAATAAAAATGGAGGTTCGGGAAGAAAACCCTTACAAAGATCGTATCATTATAGTGAGGATAAATCAATGACATAATTATGTGTGAAAAATATAAATCCAAAAAATATAAGTGGATATTAAGTATAAAAAATTATGGTTCATTCACACATATTCTTAAACATAACCAATGACATAGATGTTTAACTCAATGAATGAAAATTGAGTTAAGATATCCCTAACCTCGGGTTTGTCTTCCTTAAAATTTGTTAAAACCTCCTATATAATGGTTTTAATAGTGTTAATAATTTATTAGATAAATAAACTCATGTTTGTAATACCTTACATAATCTTATTATAGCATTTTCCACCAATTTAATAACAATATTTTGTTATTTCTATTGTTTTGGGTGCGCTCTTTTCATAGTTTCAAAGGTCGGTTTATTATGGTATTTCTTGTCAAAAATAAATAATAATTAATAAGTGATAAAATATATATATTTTTGTCATTTTAAATTAGTACATGTGAATTTAAACTTTCCATGATTTTGGTAAAAGGGAAACGAAGAATCATTGTCCCCGAAGGCATTGAATTGACGCACCACGGACAGTGATTTCATTATTTATGAATAAAAAGAGAATATGAGATATTTTATAATGATTTATCCATAAAATCAACAAAATTAAAGTATATATATTATACTTTAGTTATCATGAATCATTTTATAACAGGTAGGGATAAGTTATTAGTGATAAATAATTTGAAAGAGAAGAAGAAGGAATCTTACCTCTTGAAAATTTCTCTTTGAAGACCTCCTTAAGGCTCTTGGAAGTGGACTTTTTGTGAGACCAGGACCACTAGAATGTGGTAAGGTATTATGAGGTAATTTTTAAGAGTTTAGATGATAAGTAAGGGATAAGGTGATGAAAATTTGTGAAGGAGGGATCCTCCTTTTATAATTTAGGTGAGGGGTAACATAGGAATTACTCAAATTATTAAAATATAATAAATTTATTATAGGTTTTAAGACTTAAAAAGGTATGGAAATCATAGGATATACCATTTTAGAAGTAATATTATCATTTTTTTACTTTTTCATGATTTTTTTTATTTTTAAATAATTTAACAAAATATAGTATTCATGGAAAAATAATTTTTTCAAATTAAAAACTATTCACAATAATGACTTTAATCACATCAAAAAAAAGTTCCCAATTAAAATTAAATTTTTTATTAAAGAATATATATATTATAATTACATATAAAAATCATTAATTGAGTTAAAAATATCAAATTATATTTATTTTACTATTTTTTAAAATCATTAATTTGATTTATTCATTAATTAAATATTTACTACATCATAATTGTTCAAGCCATTAATGTAATTATTTATTACCTAAAATTTAAAAATAAAATTATATGAGAAATATAATTATATTATATTTATAAAGAATATTATTTTTCTAAAAGAACTTCTAGAAAACCTCATATTAAAATACTATACTAATTGAAAATTATAGTGTGAACAAGTTGTCTTTCTTTTTAATAAAATAATATAAAGAGACTAATGTGATCCATGTGGGTCCAAAATGTCCCAAATTATAATAAAAAGGATATATTGGACAAAAAATACACATAAAAGTACATTTATATAGTTTATGGGTCAAGTAATTATTCTTATAAATTTAATTAAAACAATTTATTTATTTTTTCTTCCGTTTGCACAAGCATTGCATCAGTATTGCATAAACATTAATGTTAATTATTTAAGATATAAAAATTAAAAATAAATAATACCATAAAAATAAATTAATCAGGTTCAAAATAAAATTCTATATTTTTTAAATATAATTTTTCACTCATATACATGTTAAGAAAACTTCCTAAATTTTTTATTTTGTCTTTTCTTGCCATGTGCAAGTATTACACATGCATTTGGATAAGGTTAATATTATATAACTATAAAATTTTAAATTATCAGAAAAAAACATCAAGTATACATATAAATTTATAAAAAGTCCATGAAAATAATTTTTAGCTCTTAATTATTATTTTTAAGAAACCAAATTGGCTTTGTCAGCTCGGCGCAGCCACTGCAACAACAATGATAATGGTTCTTTTATACTTACCAAGAAAATTATAATTTATATGTTATGAATTATTTATATATAAAATTTCTCTTATAAAATAATTATTTATTTATTTGATAAGTTTAATAAATTTTATATCATAAATATCTCTTGACATTGTCACAAAAACTACCATATTTTCTTAAAAACTATATTTTTTTACTATTCACTAAAAATTCAACTATTTCAGAAAAATACCAAAAATTTATCCTAACCATTTTTATATGTGTAGAATTCAAAAATGAACTCTATTTTATAAAAATAATTTTCTAAATATGATAAATTAAATTTTTAATTAAAATCATCATTTACTCGAAAAATAAAAATTTAAAAATTATAACCGGTTTAATGACACTTTGAAAAATTAACTAAGGTCTCATAAAATTATATTATAATAATAAGATATAAAAATATTAACTTATGATTTATAGAAATGCATTTTTTTAAATCATTATAAATTTTTAAATAAACATTTATGTTTTATAAAAATACTATTAATTAATTAATAATTTCTAAAACATTAATTTAATTATACTATGGTATAATTATATAATACTTTCATTTACAAGATGCCTAAATTTTATTTATACTTTCATGTGTTATTTCACTACTCATTTGTTTGGTTTACTATTCATAAGGGTCATATTACTATTCATGTGGGTAACATTACTATTCAAAATGGTCAAGTTACTATTCACCAAAAAATTAAGTTAATCCTATCATATTCTAAATATCTTAATGATTGCAACTGTGTATGTTCTTTTTTCAAAATTCAATTCATGGAAGTGGAAAAATTATGTTCAATGGCTAGGTTATAACTATTTTGTTTAAATAATTATAAAAAAATTTGTTGTTTCACAGAGATTCGTTATTGTGTACATTACATTCTATATTAAATTTATTTATAAATCCTTAGGGTGTTACATTATCTCCTCCTATAATAAATTGAATCCTCACAATTTGAAATTTCACTTCAAAAAATAAAAAAAGGTTGATACTAGAAAATACCTTTATAGAAAACCCACATCATAAAAGAAGGTATTAGGATAACATTTTTTTTCAATATCCTTTCCCTAAAGTTGAGAAATTATTTCACTCTATAATAATGTAAGGAAATACGAGTGCTTGATACATTTCTATAAACACAATCTTACCCTTTGGTTGTGTCTTTAACTATTCCTACTTCATTTCATGGAACAAGTTGTATCATAGGGTAAAATAATCTCTAAAATCTTGTCCAAATATGTAATTCAATCATTTCATAAATGGTAAAATTTTACAAAATATCATGATCCAACACTTTAGAAAGAAGGTCACTAAATTTCCATAATGAACTTATTAAATAACATGAATCGGCTCTTAATCATCGCATAAAAACATGTGACTACATTCTCCTTGTATTCTCTTAAATCATGGTAATAACTTAAATTTCCATATAACCTTATTGAATACATTTATTTTTCCATATTCCTTATGTAAAACATAGAAATTTGGATGTATTCCTTAAGTACAAAAATTTTTTAGACTCTACCACTTTGTTAATGGTCTATTATTTAAATCTGAGATAGTAAGTGTTATCCAATTTACGTTATCCAAATCAATCATCTCCTTATTCAGAAATCAATATCTCAATATCAAGAACATATTAAGGGTTGTCTTCCCCTCATCAATATATTTTTTCAAAATTTTAACTTACTACTGAGTCATTTTTTCTTGGTACCATTCATCATACGACCTCAAATCCTTAATTAA
This sequence comes from Viscum album, assembly GCA_963277665.1. Taxonomy (NCBI): domain Eukaryota; kingdom Viridiplantae; phylum Streptophyta; class Magnoliopsida; order Santalales; family Viscaceae; genus Viscum; species Viscum album. Next base: position 538,012,288 of record OY728165.1, read on the forward strand.
ATAGTACTGTAGTACAATCCTTATATATTCTATAATTATTATAACCAGTAAATCATTGATTAAAATACTAAAAAGACATAATTCTTGAATCTAAACATAAGAAAATTAATCATTCTTCTTCGTTCGTGGTAGTATCATAATCTTGACTATGAACCATTTTCTTCTTTTGGTGTATATTCCTTTGACGCATGGGACATTAATTTTCATAGTGTCTAATCTTCTTACAGTTGAAACATTGTACATTGGAAAACTTTTTATTTTCCTTGAAATCACAAGAATAGTGGCCTTTATCTCTACACATGTAACAAACTCTAGTTCCTTTAATCATATACCAAAGTGTTTCCTTCCATAATTATCACATGTAGGAAAATAATTCTTCCCCTTCATCCCTTTATCTATATTTTTCCCAATTATTCTCTTCTTTTCTTGCTTCCTTTCGAATCCATAATAAATATAAAACTATTTCTCCTTATTATTATAACATGATATTATCTCCTCATATGATTAGAATGTATGAGCGACTAGTTCCCTTCAAAATACTAGCTTAAGTCCATCAAAGAAACGATCATTCTTACTCTTTGGATTATGTACATTGATGTGGTTCCAATTAATTATGGTAGGCACCATTTTTAAACAATTTCATACTCAATATTAGATCATAAAATTATGAAACATAATGTATAATCCCAATACTAGTGAAATACTTAACATAAATATAAAATTTTATACATAGTTAATCTCATAATCATAGACATTGTTTCTTTGGGGACATATGTTCTTTTAAATCCTTCATAATGGTTTGTAAATAAAATATTAATTATCCTAAGAATATCCCCATAGAGTGTCAAACTAGGTGTGAATTAAGGCCCATTTTTGTGTACTAGGTTACCCTGAGTCAGGCCTAGTACACCTTGTCAGAGTTTTTACCCCTAGGTACATTTGTGTCAGAACCATGTCCACTTATAGCATCCATAGAGGGATGTATTTCTAGGAAGATCCACATAATCTCTACCTTACCAAAATTTTTAGGATGTTCTCCTATTCTTATCCTCAAAGTCCATCTTAGGGTTATGTTCACTAATCTATGTTATCTAAATCTAGTTTCCAAGGATTATACTAAATTTCTTATGATACTAACTGTAAAGACCCCAACCCCAGTAGCCCAGAGTTGGTGCCTTACTTTATTACATTGCTATAATTACAAAGAAGTTGCATCCCTAAGGACTGAATAGTTTAACAGTTTTGGAAATCATATTACATACATTAACTTTACATTAAAAATTGAAAGTAAAAACAACGTAGAAACTCCATTGATAACACCCAAGAACTCTTAGATTAACCTTGAAAGTTATTCATAATATACCTCTTGGAGTCTTGGGGAAAAGAAACATATGAAAGGGGTGAGATTAGATGATCAGCAAGGGTAATAAATACAGTGAAATATATAACATAAATAATAAGGCATTATGAATAAATAATAACACATGTCATTAATACATAATATTGAGAATAATATGGTAGAAATAAAATCTGAATAAATAATTTCATATAAATAATCACATGAAACTTCACCATGGATATTTTACAAGTTGAATAATCACATGATTTATCAATTAATAATATAATAATTAGGGAATTCATATTCTGAACATCATAAACATGTCATTAAGTCCTCGACCAATACTTCTGAAAATAAATGGTTAATGTCTCGGCCAAAATCCATTTATGTTTTTCCTCATGAGACTCATAGATGCATCGAGGGGATATAATGGACCCCACCCATCACTTGTTAAGTCCAATTCATTCCTAATATGTCTAATAAAAAGTTTCATTTAAATCAAAGTGTCTCATACCACTTTGAAATATTTTATTCATAATAATAAAAGAAAATACTCTAATAAAATTATTGATAAATTCTCAAAGGAAAATAATCTTTAAACATTTCAAAGTGTCTCATACCACTTGAAACATTTAAATATTAATCCCTAAGAAGGAATAACATATAATATCATAAGAATAATAAGACTCAAGATTTGATACATCAAAGGTCATTACACACATCACATGAAATGAATAAGTGGTGAACAAGGAATATATCTCATAGAGGTAAAAGTGAGATAATAAAAACGCTTTTTACTTTGGAAAGAAGAGTTATTTTGGAAAATAATTTGTATTTGTCCTAAAATCATATTTTAAACATATATACCCTATAAAAGAAAATTTTAGGTCATTGAAATTATATTTGAGTCATAAATGATGTCCTATTGAAGTGAAATCATATAAAAAGAGTTTTTTAGAAACTTCAGAAATAAAACATTTTAGTGCGGTTTAAGGAAAATATTAAAGAGATTTTAAATCAGAAAGGAGTTTTTGTTTTCATAAAACCAGAAATTAACCAAGATAATTTTTCATGAAAAAAATTGTGATTTTATAAAAATAATTATGGCTTAAGACAAATTATATAGTGCACTTGAAAATGGTTAATAATTTGGGAAGATCCCTTTAATTGGGATTTCTTAATAGGAAGATTTGAGAAGGTAACCTTGTAAAACATTTATTATCCCATCAAATAATGAGGAAATATTCTGTATATATGATTTTGGAACATATATATATATATATAATTTAGGATAATTATATAAAAATAATGAAGAATTTCATTGGTGTATAGAGAAAGAAAACATGACCCAAATGAAAACAAAGGTTCGGGAAGAAAACTCTTACAAAGATCGTATCATTAGAGTGAGGATAATTCGATGAAATAATTTTGTGTGAAAAATATAAATTCACAAAATATAAGTGGATATGTAGTATAAAACAATCATAGTTCATTCACACATATTATTGTAAAAACATAACCAATGACATAGATGTTTAACTCAATGAATGGAAATTGCGTTAAGATGTAACTTACCTTGGGTTCAACTTCCTTAAAATTTGTTCAAAACTCATATATGATGGTTTTAATAGTGTTAATAATTTATTATAGAACTAAACTCATGTTTATAATACCTTACATAATCTTCTTATAACATTTCCTTCCAATTTATTAACAATATTTTGTTATTTCCATTGTTTTGGGTGCGTTCTTTTCCTGGTTTCCAAGGTCAGTTTATTATGGTCTTCATTGTAAAAAAATAAATAATAAAAAAAAATTGATAATATATATATATTTATTTAATTTTAAACAATTACATGTGAATTTAAACTTTACATGATTTTGATAAAAGTGAAACGAAGAATCATCATCCCCGAAGGCGTTGAATTGACGCACCACAGACAACGATTTCATTAGTTAAGAATAAAAAGAGAATATGAGAGATTTTATAATGATTTATCCATAAAATCAACAAAATTGAAGTATATATATTATACTATAGTTATCATGAATCAATTTATAATAGGTAGGGATAAGGTATAAGTGAGAAATAATTTGAAATAGAAGAAGAAGGAATATTACCTCTTGAAAATTTCTCTCTTAAGACCTCCTTAAGGCTCATGGAAGTGAACTTTTTGTGAGACCAGAAGCACTATAAAGAGGTAAGGGATGAGGGGGAGGGAATTTGGTAGATTTTATCCTATAATTAAGGCTTAAGGTGATGAAAATTTTTGAAGTAGGAAGCTTCCTTTTATAATTGAGGTGAGGGGTAACATAGGAATTACTCAAATTATTAAAATATAATAAATTTATTATAGGGTTTAAGACTTTCAATGTCACGAACCAAATCTGGTCACCACTGAAATTGACACCAAATCTAGCTCGTGACAAGTCTTGAAGGGTGTTCTCAATCCCCACGGGCTAGCACAGTGCTTGGGTATCATAAAATGAGAATTGGGAACAATTTACCTAAGTTTATAAACTTAAAACAACAAATGAATCCAATAAAATGAATCTGGATTTTTCAAACCAAACAATCTTTTACAAAAATTCATAACTGAATTAAATAGTTTAAAACAACTCACCAAGACTATAAAAAAGGTACAAAACCAAAAATAAACATCCCAAGAACCCTCAGGGAAAGGGGCACTGCCCTCAAGCCATCTTCACAAGACTTCACCACCAAGGACCTGCTATAGAAACCCAAACTATTGGCACTAAAAACTGTACCCAACCTGCGACAAAAAAAATAACCAAGTCTACTTACACCCAAGGGAGTGAGTAGGGTGTGAGACAATTCCCATTAGGATACCACCACTAAGAGATTCCATGTGATAAACATTCAAAGACAAAAAGCTTTCAAGTTTTCATAAACAGGAAATGCTAGTTATAATTTCTAAAAGATGCAACTTAAAAATTAAAACAGTTTTCAAGTGGGATATCATTAAGAATAAACACTTTTAAAAATAATTTCAACACTGCTGAATTTTCCAGCCAACCATACTGTATGTCGACGGTAAGCACAAAGTAACTAATGAGCACAAGTAATAGGAAAGAACCCCTGGGCACTAGCTCGTTGTGGGTCCTGGGTACCTCGTATCTCGGTGAGAGTAACCATCACAAATATTTGTTCTCATGGACAAGACACTAGTAGGGAATATAACCATAACCTAGTGGTCCCCAATCATCATCAAAAAGGGGTCTTATCCAAAATCAATAAAAATTTCGTCCTTTGGGCCATTCAGTCAGTCGAAGTTGTAAGCATCAATCTTGCTAAGTAAAACTGAGGTCAAACCCCATGGATTCACTAGCATACAAGTACATGTCCACCCACCTAGATACCCGGTTTTCCCTCTTGTGCTCAAACAAGTTCAACAAGACAAGAAATATAATTTTCACATGAAAATATCACTTCCACTTCAATAATTCACCAAACATCCCACATGCACATCACACAAGTCACAAAATCCTCTTTTTAATTCAAATTGATTTTGAAATCAAACTCACACCAAAATAGCCCACAACACATTTTTCACATCTTTCACAATTCAATAAATCCTTTAAAAATTTATAAAATCTTTCCCAAGATTCTAAAAATCACATTACAGATCACTCACATGTTTCATAATATGCTTTTTATAAACAAAGTCCATTTTTCATATCACACTCACACAAAACATCCCGAAAACATGTTTCGCACCCACGTCACAATTTCATAAATCACCTCAAAAAATTACAAAACATTACCAAAAAAATTGACATAAAAAATGACCACTTTATCTTTAAAAAACTCATTTTAGGAATATACTACCACCAAAATAGTACATAAGCAACCATTTCACACTTTGTGTAACTCATTAAATCATTTACAATTTTCATAAAACCAACCCAAGGGGTATAACTATGTTTTTCCCACTAAACCCAATTCCAAATCCTCTTTCAAAACCAAAATCACACCAATACCAATCCAAATCAGAATTTTCATCCCTATAAATATTTATTTAACCACTCGCAAGTATTATAAAATCACCTCAAATAATACCACAAAAGATGCACATGAAAAATACACATTTTCATAAAACGCTTTCAAGAGGCATTGCATGGTTTCACACATAAAACCCATTAAAAGACCCTCTTTTAAACTAAAAGGCACACCAAGACACTACCAAATCATAATTATCAGCCCAACAAGATTTATTACACCAATTTCTTATGTTATAAAACACACCCAAACAATACTCCAAGGGTTACACATGAAAAATACCCAATTTCAAAATAAAATGCAACTATAAAATTAAATACTTGACCAAATCCATCATAAAAAATTTTATCACAACACAAAGCATATGAGGAACATGAAAAATAAGTAATTCAATCAAACTAACTCATCTAGAAATGATCGCACATGGAATCACCTACTGAAAGTGTCGAAACCCTCAAATATTGGTGTGAAACATCAACCGCACCACCGCTGCACCTCAAGGAAGTGAAAATAAACCTAAAACCTCAATATTTCACCCAAAAGACATAAATTTAGACACTAGGCACGAACCCTAAATTCTGGACATTTTAGAACTCAAGAAACGGTGAAAGAAACCCTAAGGAAAGAGAAGAAATCAAAGAGAGAAAGACTTGCTTGCAGAAATCTTGAAGAGACCGCCCTAAATCCACCAAAATATGAATCTCCAAGTAAATAAAACTAGTATGGAGGCTCGAAGGATTCATAGTAGGTCATGTAGGGACTAAAATGGAAGAAAAATAATAAAAATTAAAGGAGTTGTGAAAGAATCATTTTACCTCTTCAAATCTGGTCGATTTGAGAAATATTAAAAAAGATTGCCCTAATTCGTAGTTCAAATGAGCTCCAAAAATGAGAAACCGATAATGGGGGTGATCCTAGGGATATTGGTTTTGATAGAGAGGTGGAATCACCAAAAAAAATAAAAAATAAAGGAGATATTAAAGAATTAAAAACTAACATTTAAAGAAGAAAATGGGCTTAAGGACAGGCCCAATACTTTAAATAAAAACCCAAATACACCATGATTATATATTTCTAATGGCTCCAAATTGACATGGTGGTGTTAATAGGTCAGGGGAGGCCATTTATGAATTAGAATGGAAAAAAATGTTGAAAAATGAAGGAGTTAAAAAAGAAACAAAATTGGTTTTTAAATTTAGAAATGGGCTCACAGTTTGGCCCAAATTTTCAAAACCCACCATTTCCACCAAAATTCATAACAAATGATCGCATAGTAATTCACTATTCAAATTCACCCTTACATTGTTGTTTTAAACTGGTTTTTTAATGAACATTAAAAATATAATAATAAATTTCACTTTATATTTGAATCAATGAATTAATGTTTATCACTATTTAATAGGGCAATTTTACTTGTTTTGGTGTTTATATTACATGAGGAGGTGATTTGGAGAGCCCATGATGGAATTCAAGCAAAATGGGTTAAACTGCGCGAGATCCCAAGCATGCATTTGGAAAATTATTTTTAATGTGGATACTTTGTGCATCCAATTGGACTAAAAATGGGCATATGAGTTAAAAAAATGTGGGGTACATTTCTCTAGAAGATCATGAAGCCCAATTCATCCATTTGGAGGCCCAAAATAGTCCCACAATGTGAAGAATTTCTGGGCGGGCTAGATTGGACCACACTTCTATATTTGGGCCATAACTTGGGCCTCAGAAATCCAATTGGTCTAATTCCACATCCTATGGAAATATAACTAGAAGGTACACCTCTCCACCAAATTTCAAGTCAATTGAACTTGTTTTGGTCAGTCAGCCAGCCAGATAAATAAGGATTAAAAATTCTACCCTGAATAGTGACCTAGTCCCTTAGGCACTTGACCTCTTTTGTGGAAAGTGTGATGTTTTTATCCATAAAATCACTCCTACCCCTCATTATCTCAGGTTTAACGACCAGGGGTGAAGGTTAGTCGAATTAGAGAGCTCTCTTCACCCATTTTAGTTCTCTTATCCCTCATGTACTTATAAATCCCTTAGTGATCAATTTGGGGAGCGTCCTTTGTTGTAATCTTGATCTCCACACTTGTAATCTTCATAAGGTAATTGATTTCAAGGTTTTTTGTTAAATTTTCTTCATTCCTACCTTCTAAATTTGTTTTTATTATAGTATGATCAAATAAAAATAAAAGGAACAAGAATTCACATGCTTCCATGCATAACTCGGATCTTGTGATGATTTGAGTGTGGTTGCCTCTTTTCTCACCCCTCCCTTTCATGAGTGTGAAAATGGATTGCGTCGGTTAATAAAATCTAAGAGTTTGAACCTATGAATATGCATGTTCTTGCCCTGTGGAATATTTTTATCATTGACACAAATCTGGTCATCTCATCACGTTGTTGATGTGATGCTTTGATTGAGTTCCATTTTTTACATCGATTCATGTTTGTTGATTTTGAGCGGTTGTCGATAATCAATATTGTTGATCAATCAAATATTAGGTGGTAACCTAGTAAGAACTCACATACCATTACTGGTTTCAGTATGTATACAATCAAGGAATTAATGATCCTTTCTTTTCCCTTGAGAGCGATAATGGATTTAGCATCAAGGGACACTTACCCGGGTTGATCACGGTTTCTCCAACCAGCTTCTCTAAGTAGTAATATACTTTCAATTTCTATTCTTCAATCATCAAACCTAAGTATTATAAAACCCCATTTCCCATTTTGTTTTGTTTTAATAACCACATTTTGGAATTAATGATCTAAGGCTCCATCGAGATACAACCTAGGGTTGCTGCTATACTGCAGAAATTCATGTTAAAATAAACATCTAATTTGACGCGCTCGACAACGCGATAAGGAAACCCCCAAAACAAATCAAGAATGAAAATTAAATGAAAAAATGCCTTCTAAAGAAGTCATGGATATGACATTCAAAAGGCCTAAAAATCATAGGATACCCCATTATTGAATAAATATTATCATTTTTAGTATTTTTGTGATTTTTTTATTTTTAAATTATTTAATAAAATAATTTATTCATGTAAAAATAATTTTGTCAAATTAAAAACTATTCACAATAATGACTTTAATCACATCAAAACAAAGTTTCCAATTAGAATTAAATCTGTTATTATATCATATACATATTATAAGTACCTATAAAAATCATTAATTAACTTAAAAATATCAAATTATATTTATTTTACTATTTTTTTAAATCATTAATTTTATTTATTCATTAATTAAATATTTACTACGTCATAATTGTTCAAGCCATTAATATAATTATTTATTACCTAAAAATTAAAAATAAAATTCTATGAGAAATATAATTCTATTATATTTCCAAATACTATTCTTTTTTGAAAAAAAAACTTCTGGAAAACATCATATTAAAATACTATACTAATTGAAAATTATAGTGTGAACAAGTTATATTTTTTTAATAAAATAATATAAAGGGACTAATGTGATCCACATGGGTCCAAAATGTCCCCAATTAAAATAAAAAGGATATATTGGACAAAACTTACACATACAAGTAAATTTATACAGTTTATGGGTCAATTAAGTATTCTTATAAATTTAATTAAAATAATTTATTTATTTTTTCTTCCGCTTGCACAAGTATTGCATAAGCATTAATGTTAATTATTTAATATATAAAAATAAAAATATATATATATATATCATAAAAAAAATTAATTAGGTTTAAAATAAAATTCTATATTCATTCATTATGAATTTTCACTCATATACATGTCAAGAAAACTTCTTAAATTTGTTATTTTGTCTTTTCTTGCCCTACACAAGCATTGCACATACATTTGAATAAGGTTAATATTATATAACTATAAAATTTTAAATTATCATCCAAAAACATCTATTATTCATAATAATTAATAACAATGTTGTGAAAATAATTTTTATCTCTTAATTATCATTTTAAGGAACCAAATTGGCTTTGTCAGTGCGGCGCAGTCACTGCGTCGATAATGACAATGGTTCTTTTATACTTACCAAGAAAATTATAATGTATATGTTTTGAATTATTTATATATAAAATTTCTATTATATCATACTTATTTATTTATTCCATAAGTTTAATAAATTTTATATCATAAATATCTCTTGACATTGTCACAAAAAACTATTGTATTTTCTTAAAAACTGTATTATTGACTATTCACTAAAAATTCAATTATTTCCTAAAAATAAAAAAAAACATCCTAACCATTTTTTGATGTTTATAATTCAAAAATTAACTCTATTTTATGAAAATAATTTTCTAAATATTGTAGATTAATTTTTTAATTAAAATCATCATTTACTTGAAAAATAAAAATTTTAAAATTATAACCGATTTAATGACACTTTGAAAATTTAACTAAGGTCTCATAAAATTATTTTATAATAATAAGACATCAAAATATTAACTTATGATTTATAGAAATAAATTTTCTTTTGAATCATTATAAAATTTTAAATAAACATTTATGTTTTATAAAAATACTAATACTTAATTAATAATTTCTAAAACATTTATTTACTTATACTATGATATAATTATATCATACTTTTATTTAAAAGATACATAAATTTTATTTCTACTTTCATGGGTGATGTTACTATTCATTTTTCTGGTTTACTATTCATAAGGGTCATATTACTATTCATAAGTGGTAGCATTACTATTCAAAATGGTCAAGTTACTATTCACTAAAAAATTAAGTTGATCCTATCAGACTTTAAATATATTATTGATCGCAATCATGTATTTCCATTTTTTTTAATTCAATTCATAGAAGTGGAAAAATTATGTTTAATGGCTAGGTTATAACTATATTTTTTAAATAATTATAAAAAATTATTGTTTCATAGAGACTCGGTGTTGTGTGCATTAAATTCTATATTAAATTTATTTGTAAATCCTTAGGGTGTTACATCAGTTGTCCTCTTTACTAAAATTGATGTCAATTTTAAATAAGAAGAATCACTTTGAGTCATACCGATCACACCATACGTCAGATTGTGGTGCAAATAATTCTTACACATCCCAAATGACTTATGGGTCATTTTCTTATAGTATCAAAACCATAAGAATGTGTTTTCTTGGTTTTGAATACGTAACTTATCTTTTTTACTAAAATTTTATTTTAAACTAGAAACACTCACTTTGACTCATGTCGATCACATCGTGTATCCATTTGACATGAGACTAATTCATACACATCACAAATGACTTATGAATCATTTTTCTAAAGTATCATGAAAATTTGAGTGTTTTTGCTTAGTTTTCAGTGAGTGAAACTTTTCGAACTAAAATTTCAATTTTAAACTGATAATAGACACTTTGAGTCATATCAGGTGCATCGTGTATCAGATTGAGGTGCATCTGATTCCTACACATAAAAAATGACTTATGGATCATTTTTATAAAGTAACAAAATAATCAAAATGTGTTTTATTGGTTCTAGTAGAGTATATTTTATCCATAAAATTTTTGCATAATAATTTCCAGCATGTATGTATTCATCTTTAGCAATTGATAATGCTATAGAATTTTTCTTCTTACTGTTTCATGCAACTAGAGACTTTCCCAAAAAGTGACATGTTTCAAAGGTACTTTTTCTATCTAACTTGAATCCACCAAAATCGGTATCAGAATAACTTACTAGATCAAATTCTTTTCCTCTAGGGTAAAACAATCCTAAATTGGTTGTATATTTGAGGTATTTGAAAATTATTTTAACAGCAGCAAAGTGTGAATCTTTTGGGTTTTCTTAAAAGTGTTCACACATACACACACTAAATATTATATATAGTCAGCTAATGGTCAAATAGAGAAGAATTCTAATCATACCTATATAACTGGTTTGATCAACTGGTTTCCCAACTTTATCAAGATCCAATTTATAGGTGGTACTCATAGGAGTATCACTAATCTTATTTATATCCAAGTTAAAATGTTTTAAAATTTATTTTGTATATTTACTTTTATTTAAAATAATTCCTTCTTTATTTTTAAAAATTTAAAATCCAAGAAAAAATTTTAGTTAACCCATTAAACTCATTTCAAACTCATTTTGCATCATTTTAGAAAAATAAGTACCTAAAGAATTTCTCTAAGATCCAAAAATAATATCATTAACATAGATTTTTACTACTAAAACATCTTTTGAAATTTATTTTATGAAAATATTAGTATCAACAATACCTTTTGAAAATCCGTTTGAAATAATAAAATTGTTGAGTCTATCATACCAAGCTCTAGGAGCTTATTTCAAACCATATAAAGCTTTAGTCAATTTAAACACTTGATTTGGAAAGTGGGGATTTTGAAAAATATGGGTTGTTCTACAAAAACATCCTCAATTATAAAACCATTTAATAATGCACTCTTAATATCCATTTGATAAAGATTGAAATCTAGATGAGTTATATAAGAAAGAAGGATTCTTATGGACTCGATTCTGGCTATAGGTGCAAAGGTTTTCTCATAGTTTATTCCTTCTTCTTGACTATAACCTTGTGTAACTAGTCTATACTTGCTTCTAACTATAGTGCTTGACTCATCAACCTTGTTCCTAAATACCCATTTTATGATAATATTCAAGGTGTCATTGGGTCTATCTACAATTTACCACACTTTGTTTCTTTCAAACTGATTTAATTATTCTTTCATGGATATTACCCATAATTTATCATTAATAGATTCATTGATGTTATTAGGTTCAATCTGAGATAATAATGCTTGATGTTCAACTTGATTTCTTAGAGAATATCTAGTTTGTGTACCTCTATCTATATCTCCTAAAACAACATATAAGGGGTGATATTTAAGAGTTATAATATCTCTAGAGAAAGAAGGGTTGGTCAATTCTAGTTTCATAGGTTCTGGTTCTGGAAAATCTAGAAATTCTTTAGAACTGGATGATTTTTATGGATGTTTGATAGTAGAATCTAAAGGTTTATAATTTAAGTTCAGAGAAGACAAATCATCCTCAAGGTTTTCTAGGGAGGTCTTAGGCTCATGTGGATCAATCTCATTAAATTTGAAATGAAATGATTCTTCAATAGTTTTTTACTTCTTGTTGAAAACTCTATATGATTTGTTATAGGTTGAATAACCAAGGAAAATTCATTAATCACTTTTGGAAGCAAATTTTTCCAAATTATACTTAGGGTTAAGAATAAAAAATTTACAACCAAAAACACTAAAGTAGTTAACCTTAGGTTTCCTATTGTTACAAATTTCATAAGGGGTCCTCTTAAGGATATGTATGATCAAGACTCTATTGATGATATAGTGGGATGTATTGATAGCTTTTTTCCAAAAAATAGATAGGTAGGTCATACTCATTCAACATGGTCCGTGTAATGACTCACTCATTCTCATTGGATTGAGAACACAATAAGTCATTATTGGGACTTAGGTGACATCCCCAAGATACCAAATGCTGGAAATAAATACCAAAAGGTTTCAAAGACCAATGGATGATGATTTACCCTTTTAAAGATAAATTATAAACCAACTAACCAAAATCCATAGCAGCTATATGATGCATGAACAAAATAATGACAATTTAGAAAATCTTTTATACCAAAGAGAGACCAAACAAAAGTGATACAGTGGAAGATAACTATACATCAACCTAAAAAATGGAAGATAAATCAACATGACAAAAAAATAACCAAAAGACTTTAGGCTCCACCAGCTCTGTGCTCCACCACCACCAGACAGCTCAACAACTCAAGAAGTAGTGCTAAAAACCTATTGCACCCTACCTTTGCCCACGTCCTGAAAGATGACATCTACAAAAGCACCAAAGTTCCAAAATATGGGTGAGTATAAAACATAGTATACTTTCCTCAATGACTTCCCTACTCACACCACTAGGATATAAGAGTTATCCACATTTATATAAAATAGTTTATATAAAACAATTTTTTAAAACAGTTTATAACTAAATATAAACACTTCTCAAAACAGTTTATAACTAAATATAAACTAAAACCATATGAACCAATTTTAAATCAAGATATACTTCAATTAAAAATTTAAATAAATATTTAAAACACTTTCTGAAAACTAATTTTGAAAACTAATAAACTCCACACAACAACAACTACCAAAAATGCATGCATCGTTATGATAGTTCCATACTCATGAGCGGTTTCTTGTCAATCTACCAAGTCATCATAAGGTTATTATTCCATATGTTCCATTTAACATTTGGAACTAGGAAAATGATCATATTTAAAACATTCCCAATAATTCAATATGATACAGAAACTAAGTTTTCCAAAAACCAAAACCAATTTCAAACAATTTCACCTGTTTTAATAAAAATGCATGTTTATTGAAAACTTTACAACCATCCAATTTCAAAACATTAAATCATTTTAAAAAACCATATATATACTATAAAAATTATAAATAAATCAATTTTAAAAAATTCCATAATATCCATAATTTAAAAATCCCCATTTAAAAAAAACTGGGGCTTTTCATAAAACCCCCCAATTTTCCACATTTTCCACCACCCATCACTAAATAGGGTTTAACAATTGTAAAGAAGAAAAAAAACGATTTAATTTGCATCAAAAACTAAATTTTAATTCATTCCATTCAATTCCATTAAGGGTATATGAGATTGAATCCACCTACCTCACTCGTTTCGACAAAAACCAGTAATGGATGAAGAACGCTCAAGAATCTGAGTCAAGATTCCAAGAAACCACCCAATATATCCTCCAATATCATGAAAAACACCATATCTAACCTTATTTGGACTCAAAACTCTTATATCTACCCACAGGGGGCGTATATCTAATAAAAAGTGATGAAATGAGGAGTATATCTAAGAAACTGTGAAGAAAACGATGAAGAATGGGCACTTACCGCAAGAATCTGCCTTCGATTCACCAAGGAACATGTTTTGATATCTTATAAATCAATTAGAGAACCTACTTTGGCCTTTGGGGGAGAAAACATGCATGTTAGGGTTTATTTGGGTCGAAATAGATCAAACAGATGGCCAAACCGAATTAGATCCACAAAGATAGGGAATTAGTTTTGGCCTTGCACGGTTTAGCCAAATTGTGTGCTGATCATGCACCCTTTTTTCTTTACCCAAAACCCTCCAAAAGTACTCAAAAGTATCCCAAACTTCCCACATAACCTTTAAACATATAAAAATCATCAGGTAAGGGTTACATACTAGAAATCAGGGGTGCTACAGTCTGAGTTATCTCTTGTAAAGTTTTGTTTCTCCTTTCTATAATTCCATTCTGCTGTGGAGTCCTAGGAGTAGATAAGTTACAAGTGTATCCATTTTTTGAGAAAAAGATTAAAAATCTTGATTCTAAAACTCACATACATTTTTACTCCTTAAGGTATTAATTCAAAGTCCACTAATATTTTTTACAAACTTAGCATACTTGGTAAAGTAATAGCAAGATTCACTTTTGTAAGCTAAAAAGTATACCCAAGTATACCTAGAAAAATCATCTACAAGAACATAAAAATAGTGCTTCATATTTAATCTATAAACTCTATAATGTCCAAACAAATCCATATGAACCAACTCGAGAGGTTAATAATTTGACACTTATTTCTTTAATTTAAACAAAACTTTCTGGTGTTTCCCTTTTTGATAGGTTTTACAGACTTTATCAATTGGGAACTCAGGATTTGGTAGATTTATAACCAACCCTTTCCTAGTTAGCTTCCTAAGTTATTTAATGTTGCAATGGCCTAATCTTCTATGTCAAATCCAAGATTATTTATGAAAGGAACTTAAGCATGAAACATTTTGAGAAACTAAAGAATTTAAATCAACAGTATAGACATTATCATTTCTCAAAGAGGAAAAAAATAAAGCATTTTTAGAATCATAAACATTGTAGGAATAATTCTCAAATTTGACTTGAAATCCATCATCACACAAATATGAAATACTAAGTAGGTTATACTTTAAACCATCAGTAAATAATACTTTAGAAATTAAAACTGAATTATGGTTATCGATCTGGCCAAGGCCGATTATTTTTCCTTTTACATTATCACTAAAGGTGACATAACCACTATCGACCTAAATAAGGATCTTGAAGCATTAATAATATCCTCTAATATGTCTTGAACATCCATTTTTAAAGTATCATATACGCCTATAGTAAGTCTTCAAACATATTTCCTATAACATAGAATTTAAGTAAGAAATTAATTTAGTACCCAGATCTGTTTGGGTTTAGAGATGTTAATAATTAAGGATTTGGGAACCCACAATTGATTTATGGGTTTCCTATAAATAGATTGAAGGATTTTTGAAATAAAAACATTATTTGGACCTTTAGAGAAATAATTTGTAGAATAACTTTACAGTTTGGACTTAGGAACAAAAGTACTCTTTATAATTCTCCTTTGTCCTGATTGGTATCCTATTCTAGTTACATACTTGGGTAAAACTTGATTGCCTAAAATATGAGTAATATTTTCTCTACCATTGGTAAAATTTTCTAGGTATTTCTTTAATTTATCATTTGAATGTTTAAGTTCGGTATTCTCTTTTAGCAGTTGAGAATTTTTATCTTTTTCAACATACAATTCATATTTTATATTAGCAGATAAAGCATGTTGTCTTTTGAGAGTTTTATACTTATCCTTTAATTCATTACATATATACTCTAACATATTTAAATATTCAAACAATTATTCATTATACATGTCATCATCACTAAATTCATTTTAAGAATTGTCAGAATCATGCATAGATGACACTGTAAGTACATTAGGTAAAGTAGATACAATAGGTACCTTAGAAATGTTGGTCATGAAACACATGTTTTCTCTATCAGGTTTCTCCTCATGTGATGAATCTGAATCACTAGATTTTTCCTCATAAGGACTCCATGTGGCTTTCATAGACTTTTTTAATCTTCTATCCTTGTCCTCATACTTCTTTTTATATTTCAACTTTGGACAGTTTGATTTTATAAATCCTTTACTTTTACATTTATAATAGACAACTTCTTTTGGGTCATCATCCCATTTCAGGTCCTTTTTCAAACTTCCTCTAGAATCATATTTTCATTTATATTTTGGCTTCTTGAAAAACTTCTTTTTGCTATAGAATTTATTAAATCTTTTGGTTATGTGAGCCATCTCCTCGTCACTATCTAGACGTGACTCACTATCACTAGAACTAGCATCTTGTACCCTTTCCTTTTCCTTTTCTTTCTCTTTCTGTTTATATGAAGTGATATTGAAGGCTATTGATCTTATTTTAGGCTCATCATCTTGTTCACAATTTACCTTTAGCTCTTATTCATACATCATAAGCTTACCAATCAACTCCTTAACTGGTATTTTGCTAATATCACAAGATTCTTTAGTGGAGATGGGTGTGCCTCTTCATCTTTTATGTAGATGTATCAGGAATCTCATAGTTTGGTCCTTGTCAGATACTGGTTTTCCAATTGAGCTCATGGTATTGAAAATTTCATTAAACCTAAGGTACATATCAGAAATAGGTTCATCGGGATTCATATTAAAATCATCATATTTAATAGTGTAAGTATTAAGCCTCATCTCCTTAACATTAAAAGTTACATCGTGGGAAATAGACAGAGTATCCCAAATCTTACAAGTAGTTTTTCATGCATAAATCTTATTAAACTCTTCATATCCTAGTTCATAATAAAGTGAATTCATTTTTTTACAATTATTATTATAATCTAACTTTGTATCATTATCCCAAGTACTTCTAGTAGTATCAGGTATAACATATTCATATTCTATTGTGAACCAAATATCAAAACTTGTGCTTTCTATATGCATTTACATCTTAATATTCCATTGAGCATAATTATTTCCATTAAATAAGTGAGGTATGTTGGTAGCAGAACCTTCTTGATGATTATCCATTTTAAATAACTAAATTTAGAAATGATGGAAATTTAAGATCTTTAAAGTATAACTAAAATCGCAGTTAAAATGATATGCAAACTTTAATACAAAAGAAAATATTTCCTTTGATACCAAATTCTGTTCAGAGTGAGTATCTCAAGAGGGTGGGTGAATTGAGTACCCAATAAAAATTTCTATTTAAAATGGATTAATTTTAAATCCCCCAATTAATTTAAATCAGTCTAGTTAATCAATATAATATATCATTATAAGTTCTAATCTTTAAAAAGGTTTCTTAAATATTTATTGGTTCTTGGATAAGTAATATACAATATTACTTAGTCCTTTTAAATTAATTTACTTAATTAAAATCTTATAAAAACACTAATAAAGATTAACTATCAAAGTATTAGTTTTTGTTTTGTTTAAAACAGTTTTAGTTTTAAAATCAAAAAATAAAGTAAACAAAAACATATAATGAAAATTTTGAAATAATAGGTTCAGTCACAAGATGTGACTTAGTCCTGTAAACTTGGTGATCACCCTCCACCAAGCTATTTATATAAAATAAAAAAGTTTATCCACAACCTCGATCAGGTTTTACAACAATTTAAATACTGTCCAAGTCACACACGACCTCTTCCACAGTTATACGTGAGAGTAAAAACAAACAGGCTACACAAGGACCTATACCACTATTATCCATTTGATTATAAAAGATAAAAGATATTTGAGAAGATATCAGGCATATTCTAGTTTAGAATAGGAGATAGTGTGTGTTTTATAAAATAGAGTAAGCACACACACTGCTCATAAAGATAAACATAATAGAGAAATCTTAGAGAGTATAATTTATAAATTCTCAGTATATTTTAGTTTAGATCAGGGCTCCTTGAAAATATTTCAAAATTCAGATTGAGTCATAGTCTTTTAAAATCTTATAAAGAACAGAGTGTCACAGACTCTTGTTCTTGATTGAAGAAAAGCAACTGATGTGAATGAACTTTAGCTTCCTTAGTCGATTATTTATAAGGAATGGTTGTTCATCTCTACAACAATATGTGAGTGTGTCCCTTTATCATTTGAATTAGAACTTCATATGTTCCACCAACTCACATGCGAGGGAGTCCGCTTCTTCTTTTATCAAAATCAGGAGGAAGAATATCCATGTGCATCTGGATATCTTGTTTCCTCGTACAGCTCGTTTGAAACTCTCTTCAATGTGTTCTATTGATCATTAAAGAGAAAATAATTAAAATAGAAATTGGTATTAGCTTAAATAATATAGACATTAACAATAACTAAAAATAATTAAAGTTAATAAAATAGTGATGGTGTCTTAGACTGACGGTGATTCGTTCTGGAGGTGTCTCCTTAAAACAGTGACACAGAGCTGGAAGAGTATTGTACTTATCCAAAACTTCACTTTGTTGGTGGTATCTCAGTTGGCGGTAGTTTATGCTTCTAGTGGTGACTCCTCTAATGGTAGGTCAAGCTGGTAGTGTCTCATACTTTGCTAAATTTATGTTCTAGTATCATGAAATTCTGACGGTATCTTGTACTTTACCAATTTTTCACTATGGAAGTATTTCATCTGATGGTGTCTCAGACTTAGCAAGATTTCCATGCTGATAGTGTCTTAACATGATGGTGTCTCAAACGTTGTCAAAAATCTGACTTGGCAGTGACTTATCCTCAGTAGTTTCTTAACCTCAACGGTGACTCATGCTTAAGAATTTTCATCACCTATCTCAAAATACATGATACTTACATAGAAACATGAAATTAATTAATACCATTAGATTTTGTGATCATTAAAACTAATAGGTCAAAAATCTCCCCCTTTTTGATGATCACAAATCATGTAATAAAATGTAAAAAATGCATGGTATTAATAATATCTTATATATAGAATATGGAATCAAAGGTAAGATCAAAAATAAAAATTAAGACTTATCATTCATAGTATGTGCACATGGTATCAAAGATAAAGAATGAGAAAATAAAGATAATTATCAAGTATCAAAGGAAAAAAAGGTTAAAAATAATGAGATATTAAAGGAAACACCAATGAATAAATTCCATATAGGTAATATCTACCCATTTTGGGATTATCAAAAAGGTAAATAATTAGTATAATAAAGATAAAAAAAATCAGGAAAAACAAAGATGAATAACATAAGAATAGTTATCAAAGGAATTCAAAATGATTATCAAAAATTTATTAAAAACCAAGTCTCATCAAAGACAAAATGTCTAATTCAACAAAAATAAAGGTTCAAGATGTTTCATAGGGGTTCATTGGTTGTTTTCCCTTATCCTTGGATTTCTCTTGATTTGAGGTGATAGAGTCAGATCGAGGTAGAATAGATGGAATACCATATGATAGTCTAACTATAGCCTGAGGATGATCTTATAAAATAAAAATTTGTCATAGCTATCACAAATATTGAGTAGGAGACATTGGAAAAGGATATAATCTGGTAGGTAGAGGTGCTATAGGATCTTGGGATACTCCTGGTCTAAGAGATAACTGAGGAGTAATAGGAAATGCTTCCTGAGCAACAACTGCTTAGCCATGAACATGAAGAAAAGGCTTCATGAGATTTATAAAATCCATGATGATCTTGACACCTCTTTCCATAGCACTAAATAAATCACCCTTCTCCTCCATAAATCTATTCAACATGGGATCCATCTCCTTCAACTATCTTACTTTCACTTTAAATGCCTAATTCATAGGGGGAATCCTCAAATTTTCAGCTAAGAATTTGAAATTTGTATCCATTTCATACTTGTTATAAATCCTCAATAGATAATATCTAATGGCCTTGGTAATAGTTTCCCTGACATCTTTCATCTCATGGGCATAGTTGGTAATCAACTTGAGAACATGGTCAGAGTTATATCTAATTCTGCTCATGGTCTCATGGGGATGATTAGTGACACTACCAAAAACATTGGCTGAGGTGGCTCTAAACTCTTCTCTGACAATAGATTTGATCACTTCAGCATCAAACACTAGAGGAGGAGTATCACTTGAGCTAGAGGCCACAGAGGTAAGATTTTCAATCCTTTCAAGCAGAGCATCCATGCTTTCTGAAAATGCATATTTCATTCCTTCTATAACATCCTTCAAAGATTACAGTTCACCACTAATATTCTTATTTTCAATATCTATCTCATAAATATGATGCATCCTCTTTGGTTGAATATGGCACACCACCAATTCAAACAGATACCAAGCATCATTTTTACTTAATTTGGTCAGGAGAGGAGATCGGTTCTTCAAAAAAAATTAAAATTAGAAATAAATTGTTCACCAAAGGTATCTAAGTCACTCCTTTTGATTACATAACTTTTCATAGTTGGATTAGCAGGTTTAGGTGCAAGAGAAGGTTCTCTAATTGAGGAAAATTGTTCTAATAAACCACCAAAGTTTATTTGATCAATCATATATCTCTTATGATCTCCTTCAATTAGAACCTCAGGTCTACCATCCTTTGATGGAATCCTACTGAATTTGTCCCATTCTTCAAACATGGGATCAACCCATCTTCGAGAAACCTCAACAACAACTAGTGAAATGGTAGGATGGACCACAATAGTAGGTGCAACCACTGATATCTCAACACTTCTATGAACATCTGGACTTTGTCCAGCTACAAACTATACAATGAAAATAGAGATTTATTTCGATTTTTGAGCATCTGAGCTCTGTTCAACAGCACTGGCATAATTAGCTTCTAATTGTGTACCAACAATAGGTGCATCTAGAATCTGAACAACCTTTTTCTAAAGAAAACAGGTTTAACTTCTACATGGCTATCAACTGGAGGTTATTTAGTTTCCATATTAACCAACTACTCATTTCCATATTCTTCTTGAACAAGTTTATTCCTTGATTTTTCAGCTACATGTTGTTCTACAGTA
Source organism: Viscum album (assembly GCA_963277665.1). Lineage (NCBI taxonomy): Eukaryota > Viridiplantae > Streptophyta > Magnoliopsida > Santalales > Viscaceae > Viscum > Viscum album. Next base: position 538,033,504 of record OY728165.1, read on the forward strand.
GTAATAACACTTATTTTCTCATCCATAGAATAATCAGACATAGTCTGATCACCACCAACTGAACTTTATTCGGTTCCTTCTGTAGCCTTATCCTCTTGAAGAAATTCCAAATATGGAGATTACTCCCCCTCAACTAGTGCATCTTTCTTCTTAATATCAGGAGGTGTTTCTATATCTCTTATTTTAATTCTTCCATATGATCTATCAGGGTCAGATTTGTCATCATTAGAATCACTTCAATTCCCATTTTTATCATCTCCATTTCCATTTCGACTTTCATTTTCATTTTAATTCTCATCTTCTTATTAATCATTACCATTATCTTCATTTTTATCAGCATAATTATCTTATTCAGTTGATTTATAACTTTTGTATTGTTCTTCACCTAAGAACTCAATCTCATCTTCATCATTTTTTATAATATTTTTCCTTTTTTCATCCTCCTAGTTGGACTAGGAGATCCAAATGTAATTGGTGAAGATTTTGGAGATAAGTCGAGATCACTACCTTTATCAATAGATGGTTCTTTTTCAACTTATTCTTTTACAAAACCCTCTTCTTCCTCATCAGAGCAAATAATAATCTCATCAAGTTCTAGACCTGGATCAACAACACCCCTCGGTCTGGTATGATGATTCAATAGATTAAATTCTGCATATAGCTTATCATTATCTCTAACCCATTTTATTTTCCAGGGGTTCCAACTAATTTTCATTCTAAAAAAATGGATCTTGAAATACAGAAACCACTACATTCTGTAATTATTTCTTCATCTTTAGAAATTGGTCCCTTATCATTTAACATTGTAGAAACCAACTTCAGATACATCATGGAATTAGATCTTGAAGTTTGTTTTATTATCTCAGACATATGAACCATGAGATGCCTACAGATATTGATCTTATGACCTCATTTCATAAGATGTATCAGATACACATCTTGGTATCTCAAAGTGGAAAAATCTCTTTTCTCGAGTCATAACATGTGTTGTATGAATTTAAAAAAAACCAACACTCCCCATCCAACTCTAAGGCAATGGGGCTTCTAGTTAACTCATTACTAGTGAGTTCTAAAAGAGTGTCTTTATAAATAAAAAATTCATTTTCATAATGAATATTTCCTTGATAGTCATCAAAAAAAATTCATGGGGTACACCCAAACACTTGGACCACTATTTTGAAGAAAACAAAAAAAATTCAGCCATTTATTTTGGTTCTCATCCAGTACTCTTCTTCATTATTAAATCCAAACTCAACATACTAGTATAATAGATGCACCAACCTAGGATAGAAAGGTTTCTCATTTGAGGAAAACCAATCTAGACATCCTTGGTTCTGTATCACTTTCTCTTTTTCTCTTCTTAGCTAATCATGAATCGTCTAGAGAAGACTTAGAAGCATGCTTCATCCTTAGTATATATACTGGTTCGGTAAGCTAGGTCGAAGGCTAAGAGAAAGGTTGTAGGTTTAAAGGTTGGGAGAAGAAAGGTCATCAGGGCTCAAGATTATTGTGTTGGGCTCAAGCTATGTTGTAAATAGACATAATTACATCTTTGTATCCTTTGGGATTTTAGGTATTCTAAAAATTTAAATAATACTTGAAATATAAATTTGAATATGAGAAAATATAAGTATCAGGTTTTGAAAATAAACTAAACCAGAAGAAAATAAACTGACGATTCAAAACATTAGAAGTAGAGAAAATTTGAAAAGGAATGAACAACCAATGGTGAGACAACCATCGGTGAGACATCCAATGGTGATACAACAACGATGAGACAACCAATGGTGGGTCATAACAATGGTATGTCATACCAACGGTATGCCATACCAACTTTTTGTCATACCAACGATTTTTCATACCAACCGTGTGTCATACCAATAGTATGTCATACCAACGAATTAAACTTAACCAAAATTAATCATTACTAGTTCATGTTTGATATAATTCATTCTCTTAGAATTAAAAATATTAGTAAATATATCACCTAACTGGTGTTATGTACCAATTTATTCAAAATTGATATCCCCTTTTTGAAAGTGGTCTCTCAAAAAGTGATGTCTTATATCAATGTGCTTTGTCCTAGAATGTGAAACTGGATTCTTGGAAATGTTAATAGCACTTGTGTTGTCACAGTGTACGGGGACAGGTTAGAATTGATATCCATGGTCTAGTATAGTGTGTTTCGTTCATAAAATTTGTGCACAGCAATTGTCAGCAGCTATGTATTCAGTTTCAATAGTTGATAATGCTATATAATTTTCCTTCTTAATTCACCATGAAACTTGAGACTTTCCCAAATAGTGACTTGTTCCTGAAGTGTTTTTTTTATCTAGATTTAATTCACCAAAAACAACATCAGAATAACTTACTAGATCAAATGCTTTTCCTCTAGGGTAAAATAATCTTAAATTGGTTGTATATTTGAGGTATTTGAAAATTCTTTCAACAAAAACAAGGTGTGTCTCTTTTGGTTTTGCTTGAAATCATGCACACATACACACACTAAAAATTATATCTATTCAGATAACAGTCAAGTATATAAGACTTCCAATCATATCTCCATAACCTGTTTTATCGACTAGTTTTCTAGCTTCATCAAGATCTAATTTATAGGTGTTATTCATAGGAGTATCACTACTCTTAGTGTTATCCAAGTTAAAACATTTTAAAAGGTATTTTTTATATTTACTTCGATTTAAAATAATTCCTTCTTTATTTTGAAATATTTTAAATCCAATAAATAATTTGAGTTCACCCATTAAACTCATTCCAAACTCATTTTTCATCATTTTAGAAAAATTATTACATAAATAATTTCTTGAAGATCAAAAAATAATATCATCAAAATAGATTTATACTACTAAAACATCTTTCTAAATTAACTTTATGAAAAGATCAGGATCAACTATACTTTTTAAAAATCCTTTTGAAATAAGAAAATTTCTGAGCCTATCATACCAAGCTTAAGGAGATTGTTTCAAATCATATAAAGCTTTAGTCAATTTAAAAACTTGATTTGGAAAGTGGTGATTTTAAAAACCATATAGTTTTTCTACAAAAGAATCTTCAATTATAAAACTATTTAAGAATGCACTCTTAAAATCCATTTGATAAATATTGAAATCTAGATGAGCTTCATAAGCAAGTAGGATTCTTATGGACTCAAATTTGGATACAGGTGAAAAGGTTTCCTCATAGTCTATTATTTGATCTAGATTATAACCTTGTGAAACTATTCTATCCTTGTTTCTAACTATATTTCATGACTCATCAACCTTGTTCCTAAACACACATGGTGTTCCAATAGTCAAGGTGTATCTAGGTCTATCTAAAATTTCTCACACTTTGCTTCTTTCAAAATAATTTAATTCTTCCTGCATGGATATTACCCAGAATTCATCATTAATAGCTTCATTGATGTTCTTAGGTTCAAGTCGAGATAAGAATTTTTGATGTTCAGCCTGATTTCTTAGGGAAGCCCTAGCTTGTGTATCTATATCTAGATCTCCTATAACAGCATCTAAGGGGTGATATTTAAGAGTTCTAATAGCTCTAGAGAAAGAAGGTTTGGTCACTTTTGGTTCTACAGGTTTAGGTTCTGAATGTTCTATAAATTCTTTAGAACTGGATGATTTTTATGGATGTTTGACAGTAGATTCTAAAGGTTTAGAATTTATGTTCAGATAAGACAAATCATCCTCAAGTTTTTATAGGGAGGTATTGGGCTCATGTGAATAAGTCTCATCAAATTTGACATGAACTAATTCTTCCAAAGTTTTGGAATACTTATTGAAAACTCTATAGGCTTTACTAGAGGTTGAATAACCAAGGAAAATTCCTTCATCACTTTTGGAAGAAAATTTGTTCTAATTATCCTTAGTGTTAGGATTAAAAACTTTGAAACCAAAAACTCTAAAGTAATTAACCTTAGTTTTTATATTGTTCAAAAGCTCATAATGGGTCCTCTTAAGGATAAGTCTGATCAAGACTCTATTGATGATATAGTAGGTTGTATTGACAACTTCTTTCCAAAAATATATAGATAGGTCATACTCGTTCAATATGGTTCGGGATACCTATTGTAAAGTTATGTTTCTCCTTTCTATAACTCCATTCTATTATGGGGTCCTAGAAGCAGAGAAGTTATGAGTGTATCCATTTTGTGAGCAAAAAGATTTAAAATCTTGATTCTCAAACTCATGACTATGGTCACTCCTTAAGGTCTTAATTCTAAGTCCACTAAGATTTTTACAGACTTAACATACTTGGTAAAGTAAGTGCAAGCTTCTCTTTTGTGAGATAGAAAGTATACCCCAAATATAACTAGACAAATCATCTACAAGAACATAAACATAGTGTTTCCCATTTACGCTGGGAACTCTAGAAGGTCTAAAAATTCCATATGAACCAACTCGATAGGTTGATAAGTTGACACTTATTTCTTTAATTTAAAAGAAACTTTGTGTTGTTTCAATTTTTTACATGAGTTATAGACTTTATCAGTTGGGAACTAAAGATTAAGTAGATCCCTAACTAACCCTTTTATAGTTAGCTTCCTAAGTGAGTGAATGTTTCAATGTCCTAGTATTCTATTCCAAATAAAAGATTATTTATAAAGGTACTTAAGCATGAAACATTTTTGAGAAACTAAATAATTAAAATCAACAACATAGACATTATCAATTATCAAAGTTGTAAAAATTAAATCATTTTTAGAATTATAAACATTAAAATCATCATTCTCAAATTTGAAATCAAATCCATCATCACACAACTATTAAATACTAGGTAGGTTATAATTTAAAACATAAATAAATAATGCTTTAGAAATTAAAACTGAATTATGGTTACTGATCTGGACAAGTCTGATGATCTTTCCTTTTTCATTATCACCAAAGGTGACATGAACACCATAAACCTTAAAAAGGATCTTAAAGTATGAATAATCTCAGTCATATGTCTTTAAAAGTCACTTTCTAAGTACCATAAACTTCTATAAGATGTCCTCAAACATCTTTCCTATAACACAAAATTTAAACAAGAAATGAATTTGGTACCCAGATCTGTTTGGGTCTAGAGATGTTAGTAATTAAGGATTTGGGAACTAAAAACTGCTTGATGGGTTTACTATAAACATATTGAAGTATTTTTGAAATAAAAACTTTATTTGTTCCTTTAGAGAAATAATTTGAAGAATAAATTTTCAGTTTGGACTTTGGAACAAAAGTACTCTTTACTATTTTCCTTTATCCTGGTTGGTATCTTATTCCAGTTATATACTTAGGTGCAGCATGATTACCTAAAATATGAGTAAGCTTTTATCTACCATTGGTAAACTTTTATAGGTCTTTCCTTAATTGCTCATTTGAAAGTTTGAGTTCAGTATTCTCTTTGATAAGTTGATCATTTTTCTCTTTTTCAATAGAAAATTCAGATTTTATATTATCATATAAAGCATGATGTATTTTGAGAGTATTATACTTATCCTTTAATTCATTACATGTATCCTATAACATATTTCAATATTTAAACAATTATTCATTATAAATTTCATCATCACTAAGTTCATTTTCAAAATTTTCAGAATCATTCATAGATGACACTATAGGTATAGTAGGTAAAGTAGATAAAATAGGTACTTTAGAAATTTTGGTCATGAAACACATGATTTCTCTATCAGGTTTCTCCTCATGTGATGAATCTGAATCACTGGAGCTTTCCTCATAAGAATTTCATGTGGATTTTATAGCCTTTTTATATCTTCTTTCCTTGTCCTCATACTTCTTTTTATATTTCAACTTTGGAAAATCTGATTTTATATGTCATTTCCTTTTACATTCATAATATACAACTTCTTTTGAGTCATCATCCCTCTTCTATTCCTTCTTCCAGCTTCCTCTGGAATCATATTTTCCTTTGTAGTTTGGATTCATGAAAAACTTCTTTTTCCTATAGAATTTCTTAAATCTTCTAACTATGTGATACATCTCCTCATCATTATCTAGAGCTGATTTTCTATCACTATAACTAGAAGATCGTACCTTTTCCTTTTTCTTTTCATTCTCCTTCTGTTTAGATGCAGTAGTCTTGAAGGCTACTGATCTTATTTTAGGTTTATCATCTTCATCATGATTTACCTTTATCTCTTCTTCATACATCATAATATTACCAATTAGTTCCTTGACTAGTAGTTTTCTAATATCACAAGATTCACTAATGGAGATAGATGTGCCTCTCCATCTTTCAGGTATACATCTCAGCAATCTCATAATTTGGTCCTTGTCAGATACTAGTTTTCCAAGTGAGCTCATGGTAATGAAAATTTTATTAAACCTGAGGTACATATCATAAATAGTTTCATCATGCTTCATCTTAAAATCATCATATTTTATAGTGTAAGTATTAATCCTTATCTCATTAACATTATAAGTTCCCTCATGGGAAATAGATAGACTATTCCAAATCTCATAAGAAGTTTTACATGCAGAAATATTGTTAAACTCTTCATATTCTAGTGAATAATAAAGGGAATACATTTATTTATAATTATTATTGTAATCTAACTTTATAAAATCATCCCAAGTACTTCTAGCAGTATTAGGTATAACATATTCATATTCTATTGCAGACCACATATCAAAACTCATGATTTCTATATGAATTTTCATCTTAATCTCCCATTGAGCATAATTGTTTCCATTAAAGAAGGGAGGTCTATTAGTAGCAGAAACTTATTGATGATTATCCATTTTAAAGAAATAATTCAGAAATGACAAAAATTTAAGATCTTTAAAGTACAACTAAAATCACAGTTAAAACGATTTGAAAACTTTAATACCAAATAAAATATTTCATTTGATATCAAATGTTGGTCGGAGTGAGTATCTCAGGGGGGTTGAATTGAGTACCCAATAAAAATCTCTATTTAAAATGGATTAATTTGAAATCCACCAATTAATTTAAAATAGTCTAGTTAATCAATATAACAGATCGTTATAAGTTATAATCTTTCAAACGGTTTCTTAAAGATTGATTATTTCTCAGATAAGTAATATACAATATTACTTAGTCCTTTGAAATAAATTTTCTTAATTAAAATCTTATAAAAACACTAATAAATATTAATTATCAAAGTATTTTTTTTGGTTTAAAACAGTTTTAGTTTTAAAAGTGGAAATAAAGTAAACCAAAGCATACGGTGGGAATTTTGAAATAAGAGGTTTAGTCTTAAGATGAGACTTAGTCCTCTCCACTTGGTGATCACCCACCACCAAATAGTTTATATAAAATAAACGATTTGTTCCACAACTTGGATTGGGTTTTACAATAGTTTACAAACTATCCAGGTCACACACTAACTCTTCCATTGTTATAAATGGGAGTAAAAACAAATAGTCCACACAAGCACCTCTACCACTATTATCCATGGGAGTATAAAAGATAAAATAGATTTGAGAAGATATCAGGTATCTTCTGGTTTAGCATAGGAGACTGTGTGTATTTGATAAAACAGAGTAAGCACACACACTACTCATAAAGATAAACAAAACAATGAAATATTAAAGAATATAATTTATAAATGTTTAGTATTTTGTAGTGTAGCTCATGACTCCTTGTAAGTATCTTTAAATTAAACTTGATTCATGTTTTTTTAAAATATTATGAAGAATAGAGTATCGTATACTCTTGTTCTTGACTAAAGAAAAGTAAATGATGTGAATAAACTTCGGCTTCCTCAGTCGAGTGTTTCCAGGGAATATCAGTTCATCACTATAGCATTATGTGAGTGTGTACCTTTCTCGTTTGAATTGGCACTTCATACATTCCACCAACTCATGCATGAGGGAGTCTGCTTCCTCTTTTATCAGGAGCAGTAAGAAGAATATCCACATGCATCCGGATATCATGTTTCCTCATACATCTCATCTAAAACTCTCTTCAATATGTCATGTCGACCATTAAAGAGACAATCATTAAAATTAAAATCAGTACTAACTTCAATAATATAGTCGTTAGAAATAATTAAAAATAAGTAAATTTAATAAAATAGTGACAGTGACTTAGACTGGTGGTGATTGGTTCTAGAAGTGTCTCAGGGTCTGGCGGTGTCTCCATACAACGGTGACACAAAGTTGGTTGTGTCTTGTACTTATCCAAAAATTCAATTTATTGGAGGTATCTCAGTTGGTGATAGGTCATCCTTCTAATGGTGACTCCTATGATGGTAGTTCAGGCTTTCGGTGTCTCATACTTTTCCAAATTTATGTTCTGACAACATGACATCCTGACATTGCCTCATACTTTACCAGTTTTTCACTCTAGTGTTATGTCGTTTGACGACGTCTCAGACTTAGCAAGATTTCCATGATGATAGTGTCCTAACATGATGGTGTCTCAGACTTTGTCAAAAATATGACTTGGTAGTGACTTAGCCTCAGCGGTGTCTTAACCTCAACAGTGACTCATACTTGGAAATTTTCATCACCTATCTCGAAATACATGATACTTATAAAGAAACATGAAATTAATTAATATCATTAGAATCGTGATTTTGTGATCATTAAAACTATGAGTTCAACAATATATATAAATATATATCATTATATTAATATGTTTCAGTTGAGGTGGGTCTACACCTCGATTTAATTCCATAGACCCTATGGTCGAGTCTAAGAGGAAGAGAGTCTCTTGTTTGGTGTTTTCTGTGTGTAGAAGGGTGGCGGTGGTCGCCAGTTCTGGCAGGAGAGAGCACTTGATGGGGGAGGGCGTCATGTGAAGAAGGAGCAAATGGTGTAAATAAGATTTCTTCTATTTTAAAATTATGAAAAACTTTAAGGCATCGGCGATCTCATGAAGTAGGAGTCAAGGGCTTTGGGGTGGAGGGGTTGCACAGAATTGACAAGTGGTGAGGGTGGGGGTGTAAGGAATGATAGTCTTATCTCATTTCAACCAAACATCCCCAATAAATATTGTTGGCCATAAGGATATGTCAATGGTAAAGAAAGAATGATGATAAAAATGCAAATAGATCTCACCAAACAAGCAATCAACGAGTGAGGAGGATGAGGAAAAACTAAGATACCTTGAATTAAAGCTTTGAATCATCCGAGAGAAAGTAGAGATATTGAAAACCTGGAAAATGCTCAAGTCTTGGATTCGTTCGACCCTTGAATCATTTGAGCCTTGGATTTGAGCCTTGAAATTGTTTGAGTATTGATTCAAGCCTTGATTTGATCTTCGATTCACCGAGGAGGAGCACCAACAGAGGGTGGATTCCTTAGAAAGTTTCGGATATCGTGACGAGTTCATGACTGATCGAGATTATTTAAATCGATATGGACACTTTTATCAGTGCTGAATTAATTAGCACTGATAAAGATTCCTTTTATTGGTGCTAATTAATCTAGCGCTGATAAAGGATTTATAATTATAATTAAAAATAAAAAAAAATGTAAATATATTTATATAATTATATATATTTAATAAAATATAAATATAGTAAATATATTCTTTATTTAAATATATTTATTATAATTTTATAATTATTTAAATATATAAATTATTTATTTATAATTATATAAATACTTTTTAAAAAAAATATTCATATCATTATATATATTTATATAATTATATATATATATAATAAATATATATAAATATAAATATAGTAAATATATTCATTATTTAAATAATTTTATTATAATTTTATAATTATTTAAATATATATAATTATTTATTTATAATTATATAAATAATTTTTTGAAAAATATTATTTATTTATTTATAATTATAAATATATAAATGTATAAAGAGTGTATATAAATTTACAAATATATTTATTTATAAATATTTTCTTACAAATATATTTTTAGCATTATTAATGAATATTTAATATTAACTGTATGCATGTTAAAAACGAGTGAAGTTGAATAATTAAAAATGAGTACACTTTAACAATATTGAAAAAATGGATATATATTGAAATAAAGATGAATACATATTGAAAATATTAAAACATGGTAAATAAATATAAAAGAAATAATAGAATTTGATTAAATTCCTAAAAAAATATTTGTGTGCGTGCATTGTATATAAAAATTCATTAATTATGTATATGTGAAATCAATATAAAACATGTTAGATCTATGTTAAATTGAAAAATCAAACAACATTCAATTAAGTTCATTACTCGATGCAATTAGTTAGTATTTTTAATTCATGTTATTTTTTAATTCTAAACCATTATTCACTATATATATTATTATCTAATGTAAAGCATAAATATTTTGTATTATATAAATCATATTTATATACATTCATATATATCTGTATATTTAATATATATTATTTATTAAGATTATAAATAATTATTTAATTATTAAAATGTTTAATATTCTTCTCAATTTACTTATTTTTAATTTTTATTTGCTTAATTTTCATTTTACATATATATATATTTAATATATATTATTTATTAGTATTTATAATTTATATATAATATAATAATTTTTTCATTTTTATCAATAATTATTTAATTAATAAAAAATTAATATTTTTTTAATAAACACATTTTTATTTTTTATCTATTTATTTATTTAATTTTATTCAAACCTTTATCAGTGCTAAAAAATAGTGATAAAAGATACCTTTATGGGCACTAAAAATAAAGCATTGATAATGAGAATTCTTTATCAACGTTAAAAAAAACGTTGATAAATACTGCATTTTATCAACAGTTATTTTAGCACTGATAAAGGGAACCTTTATCAACACTTTTTTCCAGCATTGATAAAGGTCAGTGCTATTAAAAGTATATTTTGTAGTAGTGAAGTTAAAGTTCATGAGATGGGTGGGAAGATGCAGGAGAGGATTCAAGCTTCAGTACAGTAAATACTTTTTGACATGCAGAGATAGTTTCAGGCTACATATCTCACTCCTCCACCTCTTGCTGCCACTACTTCAAAACCGGTGTTTAACAGTGCTGATATTTATCAGTGCTAGAAACAAATGTTGTTAAATGACATATTTATCAGTGTTAAAGAAAGCGCTAATAAATTTAAATCTTTATCAGTGCTTTATATTTAGCGCTGATAAAGGTCCGAATAAATAAAATGAAATAATTAAATAGATAAAAATTTATAAAATGACTTTATTAAAAATAATATTACAAAATTTATTAATTAAATAATTATTGATAAAAATGAATAAATTGATTATACTATATATAAATTATAAATACTGATAAATAGTATGTATTGAATATATAGATATTGAAAATGAAAATTAAACAAATTAAAATTTAAAAAAAGTAAATTGAGAAAAATATTAAACATTTTATTAATTAGATGATTATTGATAATATTAATAAATAGTATATATTAAATATATATATATATTAATGTATATAAATATGATTTATATATTACAAAATATTTATGAGCTTTATATTAAATAGTCATATATTTAGTGAATAATGGTTTATAATTAAAAATTAATACGAATTAAAAATACTGACTAATTGCATAGAGTAATGGACATATAATTGAATGTCGTTTGATTTTCCAATTTAACATAGATCAAATGTGTGTTATATTGATTTCACTTATACGTAATTAATGCATTCCTATATACAATGTGCACATACAAAACTTATCCATATTTTCAATATTATTAAAGTGTACTTATTTTTAATTTATTCAATTTCACTCATTTTTAACACGCATACACTTAAAATTAGATATTCATTAATAATGTTAAAAAAATATTTATAAAAAAAATATTTATAAATAAATATATTTATAAATAAATATATTTAAAAATGTACATACTATATTTATAAAATTATATATTTATAATTATAAATAAATAAATATTTTTTCAAAAGTATTTATATAATTATATATATTTAAATAATTATTAAATTTATAATAAATTTACATAAATAATGAATATATTTACTATATTTATATTTATATTTATTTATTATATATATATATAATTATATAAATATATATAATGATATAAATATTATTTTTTAAAAATATTTAAATAATTATAAATAAATAATTATATATTTAAACAATTATAAAATTATAATAAATATATTTAAATAAAGAATATATTTATTATATTTATATTTATATATATTGATTAAGTATATATATATTTACAAATTTTTTATTTATTATTATAATTATAAATCCTTTATCAGCACTTAAGTAATAAGTGCTGATAAAAGAAATCTTTATCAATGATTTTTTAGCATTGATAAATATATCTTTTATTAGTGCTTAAATAATAAGCACTGATAAAAGTGTCCTGATCTAATTAAAAAACCTAACCTGATGTGAACTCATCGTGATATCAGAATCTTTCCATATAAGTCGCCCATTGTCGATGCTCCTCCTCAGTGAATTAAAGCTCGAATCACACAAACTCACTCAAATCACATAAACCCACTACCTCTAGTTACTCGAACATAATATGACATCCGGTGTTCGGTTGTAGTTAGGGTTTCCAAAGAAAACATCGAGATATGGATCTGAGTGTCTCAGATTTTCTTCAACCTAGCGAGGTAGGCCTGTGTATTCCTTTTTAGGTTTCGATTTTATTTCTATATTTTCCGTTTTGATATCTGGATCTGAGGGTTTTCAATTGTCCTTTGTAGGTTATGATTTTCTTTATGTATTTGTGCTCTGGTTGTTGTATACTATTTTTCTTTTGTTTATGATATGTTGTTTGCTTGACTACTATTTTGGATATCCTGATTTGGTATTTTTAAATTGTTGTTTTGAATTAATTTGCTTTGTTGTCTACATCTATACCCTATCTTGATCCACAAACTTAATTTTTTCTTTATTTTGAAATCTTAGTGAATCACCTCTGGTCCATAGATAAACCAATTAAATAAATATTTATTCCATTGCATAAATAGTGGAGGTTTTGGATATAAAAACTTTAAACGAATGAGAAAATTGATTTAGAAAACCAATTCTCAGTCTGATTATGGTGTGAAGCATCAACATAAGCTGATTTTATGAAATTCATGTAAGAGAATTTATTTATTTAAATTTTGTTTTAATATTCTGGTATAGGGGTTTTTCCTTAAAATTTTATTTTCTCAGAATTGTGTTGTTTTATTTTAAGATAAATCTTAATAAGGGTGATACCATATTTATTTATTTTCAATGGCTCTGTATTTTCAAAATTAGTATGGGGTTGTATTTATTTTACTGTGTTGTGATATTATTGTGTAAGGGTTACATATATTTCTTAGAATTGTGTTGTTTTATTACTTTATACTAACTTCTTTATGGACCACCCTAAAATATCAAGTATGGGTCAATGCGTATTAGATGGTCTCCCTAGAATCCTTAGATTGCTACACCATTTGTTCCAAAAAATAGAAGTAAAGTTATCAAATTATATATATACATTTAATTAACATTAATATAATTTATACTTAAATAACCAATAAAATATTGTAAACTCATGTTACTTTCAAAATAATAAAATTAGGTAACTATATATACATTTTTTTGAAATAATTAAACTTTCCAAAACTTAAATAATTATATTTTATACAAAATTACCCAGAATAATAATTATTTATAATTAATATAATTTAAAAATTATTATTATTAGTATTTTTTAGTTTTATGAGAAAAAATAGTATTATATATATATATATCGAATAACATATTGTATATTTAAATAAATTTAAATATGATAAATAATATACATACATATATAATTATATTCAAATAAAGTTACTAATATAATACATACATATATAACATATATATATAATACTTAGGTAGATTCTCTTTATTTATCTATGTATTGAATGAGGAGTGACCTCCATTTTATAGTTTTTGATGGTGGAAGGCATGAACCCAGTTCAGGTTTATTACTTATCAAGGTACGTGTGAATGAAGTACATGCCTCTATTGAACTCTTATTTCATTCATATAAAACCCTATTATTTTTTTAATAAAATAAAAACCTATTAAAAAACCAAGTTTTATAAAAAAAAATTATAAAAAATATTCAACCAATTATTTTATTAAAGTTTTATTTAGATCCTTGGGGATAAATTCAAGGATTAAAATGAAAGTAATTCATCATTAACTTTCACTGCTACAAAATCGGGCTATATCCACGGTTTTAAATTGGGGCTATACGCCCAAAAACTGTGGCTATAGGTTATATCCACGGTTCCCATAGTTTTGGCTGGTATTGGCATGGCTATAGTGTAAAACCTATAGCCACGGTTCCCAATCGTGGCTATAGCCCTATAGCCGCAGTTCCAATCGTGGCAACAACCCTAATACCACGGTTTTCAACCCATGGCATAGGCTAAAATCACTCCTCTCCTAGATCCACAGTTGCAACCATGGATATAGACATATAGCCACAGTTAGGAACTATGGATGTAAACCTATAGTTATAGTTTAAAACCGTGGCTATAGGCCTACACATTTCGTAAAAAAAACCAGCACCATTCAGCCAGTGCTGACCCCTTGCATCCTCCCCACCGCCCCCTTCAAATCCCCCCCAATCCCCCTTGCACCCCACCTGCACCTTAAATCCCCCCATGCACCCCTTCCCTTGCAGCCCCCCTTCCCACACTAGACAGACCCCACTCACCCCCCTGGATAGACCCCCCCCAGGACAGCCCCACCCGAATAGCAGCCCACCTGCTGGACACCCCTTCTGGACAGACCCCCCCTCCTGGAAACCCCCTCCCTCCTGGACAGACCCCCCTGGACAACCCCACCTGGATAGCAGCCCCCCCAGACAGCAGCCCCCGCTGGACCCCCCCCCCCCTCGGAAAGACCCCCCCTTCTGGACACCCCCCTCCCTCCTGGAAACCCCCCTGGAAAACCCCACCCGGACAACCCCCCCCCCCCGGATAGCATCCCCCCCTCCACCCCCTGGATAGCCCCCCCCCCCCCCTCCTAGACAGACCCCCCTAGGACAACCCCACCCAGACAACAGCCCCCCTGCTGGACAACCCTTGCACCACCCCTGCTGGACACCCCCCCCCCCTCCTGGACACCCCCCTCCCTCCTAGAAACCCCCTAGACAACCCCACCCAGACAGCCCCCCCCCCCCCGGACAGCAGCCCCCCCTCCACACCCCCCCCCCCTCCCCGGGCAGACCCCCTACCCTCCTGGACACCCCCCTCCCTCCTGGAAACCCCCTGGACAACCCCACCCGGATAGCAGCCCCCCTCTTGGAAACCCCCTGGACAACCCCCCCCCCCCCCCTCTTGTTGGACAACCCTTGCACCACCCTTGTTGGACACCCCCCCCCCCCCTCCTAGACACCCACTCCCTCTTGGAAACCCTCCTGGACAACCCCCCCCCCTGGACAGTAGCCCCCCCCCCTCTACACCCCCTGGACAGACCCCCTCCACCCCCTGGACAGACCCCCCCCCCCTCCTAGAAACCCCCCTGGACAGACCCCCCCCCCCCGGATAGCAGCCCCCCTGATGGACACCCCTTGCACCACCCTTACTGGACACCCCCCACCCCACTGCACATCCCCCCTTGCACCCCACCCACCCCCCTTCACACCTGCACAACCCCACTACACAGCCCCCCCCCCCCAATACCCCTTGCACCACCCCTTGTAGGTGGAATTTTGGAATGGCACTAAAGTAGGAATGATGGTATCTTGGTTAACACATGGAGACCTCAGGTGTAGGGAGTCATAGTGGCCTAGGTGTGGTATCATGAATCAAGCCTAGGTGTGGTATCATGAATCACCAGATAACACAAACCACAAGATGATGGCTTTTACTACATCATGTTGTATACTTTGGTGCATATTTACAATAATCTACAACTTTCACATATTCATCATAGGTTTTATTCAAATCATTGAAAATCATTGTGAAATGATACCAAGTCTTTTGGATATAATCTTCATATAAACACCCTCAAACATTATTTGAAAACATTGTACCAAAATTGTGAGAAACTGGAAGCCCTCTACGAGCGTTTTGGTGGACATATTAGAGTTGTGAAAGATGAGAATATCTATTTAGGAGGTGGATGACTAAATAATGATGTGGCCATGGAGATGGTTGTTTTTCCTGATGATTAACTACTCAATGCTATGGTGTTAAGAATAAGGGTATTTCATTGGGATTGAAGTCCTGAGAAGCACTCAAAATGATATGTAAATAGTGGTTATGTTGTACAGCATTGATAATCATTTGACTTATAATGTCATATGAAAATGTTGTGCATAAGTCTTTCCTAAAAGTATTCAAATATCTAAAATATGACTTTGTTTTACTATGTGATCAAAGAAGATGTGACAATATAGTCTAATAGGTGGGATTAACACTACCCCCCCCCCCCCCGTACACCCCATGCACCCCCCTGCCCCTTGCACCCTCCCCCTCCCCCTTACACCCTCCCCCTGCCCCTTCAGACCCCCCTGCACCCTCCCCCCTTCCCCTGCACCCCCCTCCCCTGCCCCTGCAGACCCCCCCTGCACCCTCCCCCCTGCACCCTCCCCCCCTGCACCCCATATGCACCCTACCCCCTTGCTCCAGGGATATGATTTCTCTCACTTGACCTAGATCCAGGGTTCTCTATTATACCATCACCACCTCCTATTGTGCATGAGGAATCACCCTCTATTAGTAAGATCTCATAAAGTTATAAAATGTAATATTTTTCCTCTAATATTCTAAATGAGTTTGATAATATTTGAGGAGATTATAATGAGCTGAAACAGGAGTTAAAATATACTAATGATTAGATTAGAGAACTTAAGAATTCCTCTATTCCCATGGTTTATTTTGAAAAGTTGGTTGGGTTAACGACTACCCAAACAAAGTTGATTAGGAATCTCTTATCATTCCCTCTTATTCAAAAATTTGTTTCTGAAGTAAATTTCAAAGAGCTTAAGGATGTTAAGGGTATAATTAGATATTTGAAGGATGTTTATACTACCAAGTCTGAGTTCAATGATCTTGGTGTTATGGTTGTATCTCAAAGGTACATGTTTCAACCGGATCGGGCTACACCAATCCAACAATCTCCCTTGTTGCATCCCTTGATGAGAAGGAGGTTAAGAGTGTCCTTTTTTCTCTAAATATTGAGAGTGTGTCTTGTCCTAATGGGTTCACAAATTAATTCTTTATGTTCTACTGGGACATAGTTCGTGATGAGCTCCTTAAATCTATAAGGGAGTTATTTAACCATGCCTCAATTCCCTATAGAATCAACTCCAATTTTATTGCCCTGATCCTAAAGATGTAAAATGTTGTGGATATAAAGGATTTCAGACCTATTGTTATTGGGAATACCTTTACAAAAATCATTATCAAAATTATTTCTATGAGGTTAGGTCCCATTGCTCATGGGTTTATCTCTTCAAATCAGCCCTCCAGACAGCCCTTGGGCACCCCCCCTAGACAGCCCCCCTAGACACCCAACCTGCACCCTTCCCCCTTCCCTACAGACCCCCCGACCCCCCCCCCCCTAGATAGGCCTTGGACACCCCCTGGATAGCCCCACCTAGACACCCCACCTGCACCCTCCCACCTGTCCTATAGACCCCCCGACACCCCCCCCACCCCCCCCCAAACAGCCCTTGGACACCCCACCTGCACCCTCCCCCCCCCCTGGATAGCCCTTAGACACCCCCTGGACAGCCCCTCCTAGACACCCCACCTGCACCCTCCCCCTACACTGTAGACCCCCCCGGCACCCCCCCCCCCTCGGACAGCCCTTGGACACCCCACCTGGATAGCCCCTCCGAGAAAATTCTATAGCCATCAGTACCTTCACTTCATTATGAAAGAATGATAAATGAACAATGCCTTGAAAATTTTCCAAGAATAGTCTTTGTCTGGATTAGTCTAAATAATGGGATTCCACCACTTATAACTCGGACCCTCTAGTAGGATGGTTACAAAAATAACCTTAAGAGACTCATAAATCTAAAGCTATATAAAAATATTATCAACCTTCAGTACCAAAACCAATTCATCCTAATAATCTTGTTACCCATGAATTATTGTTGGGATACCATCTTGATTATGGGGTTCCTGGGTGTGACTTCAAGAACTATTTATTCAAGGCTTTTGATTCAGTCAGGTGGCACTTCTTATGGGATGCTTTGGATCTGCTCGTCTTTCCGACTAGGTTCTCGTCTTGGGTTAAAAGATGCGTCTCTACCCCAATGTTCTCGGTGAACATTAATGGCGGTTTACATGGCTAATTTTTGGGGAAAAGAGATATCAGGCAAGGGGATATGATTTCGCCTTTCCTTTTTGTGATTTTCATGGAGTCTTTCTCATGTATCCTGGAATGCAGGAGGTTGGGGGCTGGTGCGGTGGCTGGTGCAGGCTGGAGTGGTTGGTGCGGGCGGGAAGGCAGGTGGTAGGGGGATGGCAGGGGGATGGTGCGGGCTGGGATGTAGGAGGTCGGGGGCTGGTGAGGGCTGGAACTGGTGGTTGGGGCTGTTTTGCAGGTGATAGAGGGTTGGAATGAGTGTTTTGTAGGAGGTTAGGGGTGGTGACTGGTGTGGTTGCTAGTGTGGTGGCTGGTGTGGTGGCTAGTGCGGGCTGGATTGCAGGTGGTTGAGGGATAGTGCGGGCACAAATGCAGGTGGAAGGGGGCTGGAATGCTGGTGGAAGAAGGTTGGTTGCAGGTGCTAGGAGGATGGTGTGGGTTGATTCGAAGGTGGTAGGGGGCTGTTGCGGGCTGGAATGCTGGTGGAAGCGGGCTGAAATGAAGGTGGAATAGGGCCGGTGTGGGCTAGATGTGGCTAGAGAAGGGCCAAATCACGGCATTACCGTGACGTGACCACAGCGTGACCTTAGTGTGTTGTCCCGGTCCAGTGACATCAGCCGGGTAGTATTTTCCAGCCAGGAGCGAAGGGAGTGAGAGGAGGCGGAGCAACATTCTGATCGTCGCTCTTCCGGCATAAATTGTGATTAGTCGGTCTCAACATTGATCACAAGACTCATAAAATACTATCACTGCGAACCGTCATGGGGTGTCGTCCTGGAGTAGGGCCAAATCACGGTTGTCACGACTCGACCCTACCGGTCCCGAGCCGCAACTACCTCAAGCCCGCCTCTATAAGCCAGAGGCTGGCGACCAGCACTGAAGGCATAACAATCTCGGGGAGGCCTTCTCCTAAGTACTTGTACACACGCACACACGACCCACTCGATGCAGAAGTGCAGAGTAAAAAAGAAAACCATAAGAAAAACAGTTATAACCCAACCACAGTCATGCATCAGCCACTAAAAAGTGCAAGTAAAGTGCTAAAAGTACTGACAAATAAACCGAACATTAAAAAGGGAAAAACACGCTCCCAACCACAAAGGTGCCACAACCCAAAAACAGGTAACAAAAGGAAACAACTGGATAGATCCCCACCTGAAATCCCTGGCATGACCATGACACGCTGTCCGAGCTCTTGTGACCTCTATACTCCTCCATAGTCATGATCGACCTTTCCATCGTCTGCAAGGGAACACCAAGTGTAGGCAAATCCCAAGCAGGGGTGAGTATAAAGATACTCAGTAGGATGCCCCAAAAGCTTGAGGAAGAGACAAAAAGGGGGGTACCAAAACAGTGAGCAGTAAATAGGACAAAGAACAGTGGAAGAGTATAGTAAAATAGAGTGCAGCTCAACCCAACATAGAAAGGAATTAGACTCGTCCAACCAAGAGGAGCTAGACACAGAAAGCACGTGGCATACCCTGCGTGTCTTCTCCCCTCCTAGAAGGAGAGTAACTGAACCCAAGGGTTGGGAACAAGAGTAGGTTGTATATATATATATGCTCAACAAGAAGCTCAAATGTGTGCGTAAGGGGATCTCCATCTCCAAGCTCAGCCCAGGAAGAGTCGCCAACAGTTCTAGGGATATCCAACACTGAACCCCAAATGACCCGCACATCAACCTAGGAGGTATAAGTCAAAGGGGCTCAATCACCGCACCTTGATACTATCTGCTTTGGGCGGCACTGACTCGCCCACACGGCTTTTAGGTCGCGTCGCAGGGGCGCGTCTCGGTGGGAAAAGCGCCCCTCGTCCTCGTATGTCCTAAGGTCACATCAAAGCTGTCACATCGCCAATCCAAATAACCAAGGATCTCGCTCCAGTAGTCATGGAGAAAAAGTCACTGACTAGCCCCATAGAGAGGTTTGAGTCTAAAAGAAGTCGTCGGGTAACCCACTGCCCAGCCCAACTGGAGGGTAAACCCCTAGAGGTCATCGGGTAACCCACTTCCCAGCCCCGATGGAGGGTAAACCCTGATAGGTCAATGGGTAACCCACTTTCCAGCTCTATTAGAGGTTAAATCCTAAAATTCGTCGGGTAACCCACTGCCCAGCCCCACTGGAGGGTAAACCCTAGTAAGTGAACGGGTAACCCACTGCCCAGCCCAGCTGGAGGGTAAACCCTGATAGTTCGATGGGTAACCCACTACCCAGCCCCCGCTGGAGGGTAAACCCTAAAAGTCTTTGGGTAACCCACTACCCATCCCAGTGGGAGGGTAAACCCGGAACTGGTCTGATAGCTCTGCACTGCCCGTGTTATCACTAGGTGTCGCTAACATCGCGACCGCGCATTGGGTCAGAGTGCGTCAAAGAAACCCCTAACCAACATCCTTTCATGTTTCAACATTTAATGAGATCTTGAATGAGGCTTTTCACGCCCCAATAGATCACACCACTTCAATCCTCACGGAAAACCACACGAGATAGACAACTCTTTCGCCTGGAACGAACCCCTGACGAAAAAGTTGTTCGCCACTACTTTAGCCCCACACGGTGTCTTGGGTAGCCCACTATTGGTCCTGAAAGAGGTTTTACAGACTGCGTCATTGTGATGGCCTCGGAAAAACACGTCAAATTGACTATTCATCCACCCTGAATGGATGCCCGATGAAAACGTCGCAAAACGCTGCACGTCACTTAAAAGACGGCCCGCAGGGCCCACATCTCAACTCCGAATCCACCACCCAAAATTGTATTGGAAAACTCTGCCTCAACTTCAGGGTTGCAATGTCATTGACAGCACTCAAATCGGACATCGGATGTGTCTGCGCCATCCAAAACAAGAACCCCCGGAAAAATGCCAATCCGCTTAATGGGCGTGTCGCACCACCGAGGCCCCCGTATTGGGAATTAAAAATCCCCGAGACCATTTCAAAAGCTTATTCTCGATGCCAGAAATGCATTTCCATAGACTTCACACAAAATGGACACCCGTAGTAAAAATTACAGGTGTCTAAAGTCGGAGGGGGTGAACTCCTTGGGCTGGACCGGCCTGGGCCGGCCGGTCCACCCGTTCTGGGCCAGCCTGTGTCGGCCGGCCCGGCTCACAGCGCTGGCCCGCAGTTCAACTGCGCAGCCCGGCACTAACCTTCGGTCCCCCCTTCCATAGACCGGCCCTCATGGCCGGTCATCTAACCGCATGAATACCCGCTAAGGGCGGGTCTTTGTCCCGCTCGGGGTCGCACTCTATGATCGCCGGTCGCGCCCCGCACCGGCGGCTTCAGCCCGCCACGCCACCTGGGTGGCCGCCGCCTCCACTTGAGCCCGTGCCACCACCTGGGCCTGCGCTACTGCCTGAGCCTGTGTTTCCGCCTCCTGATAACGCCACACCGACTGCCACTCGAACCCGCCGGAGAACCCAAATCCACTGGAAAAACACCAAAAACACCCCAGACTTCGTCGGATCACTACAGTCGCCTCGGGACTCAGATTTTCAAACCGAAACATGTTTTGGAAAGCTTAGAACAATACCTAATCGTATATGGGATTCTATAAAGTTTTTTTACAGCATTTGGATTAAAGAAAATTAATTTTAAGAAGATACAGGAAATAAAAATTTAAAACACAACCTCCTACCTCTTTGGGCGTAGCCCGTGGCTTCACGAAGGGTCCGCCGGAGCGCCACGCCGCCTTGGATAGGTGGAGGAGAGGAGAGGATCTCCTCCTTATTAATTGGGAGTAATTTCTCCAGATAATAACAAGGGAGGGGAATCTTGGAGGTGGTTATGTTTAAATAGAAAAATTAATTAATTTTTAATTAATCTTTAAAACATCCACCAGTAGGCCCGTACCCGGACTCTCGACGGGGTCGAGATTAAGCCGCCCCTAGGGTAAAATCCAAGTTATGAGCACAAAAGTGGTCTTGGAATTTTAATTCGAGCCTCCGTTCAAAAGTTGTAAATTCCACGTCTGATGCCGCTAAATTACGAAAACGCCCCTGGTGGCGCTTTTCACAAAAGGCCCGTGCCCGTGAAAGTCATACCCCTCCTAGGGTAAATGGAATGTTCCAGACTCAACGGTGCCCTAGGTTTTCTCATCTGAGTAACCGTTTAGGAGTTATTCTATTTATTCGGTGTGTCCAGTGTGAACGCACTTAAAATTTAATCCCGGCCACATCGGGGCTCGGAATCGCACGCCGTCTGAACGCCCTACTTTGGAATTACCTCAAGAAAATTTCAAAGTCTCATAGGATCAAAATCGGGGTTCTTATATCATTACCTCCTTCAATTTTTTCATCCCCAAAAGACAAAACTACAAAAACAACTAGGGATACTGAGCCCGCATCTGGCGCTCTCGCTCTCAGGTGCTCTCCTACACCCTCCCGTGCTGCCACAACAAACGAACTAGAGGAATGGTCCATCCATGCAAAGTCTGATCCTATCGGTCCTCAATAGCCACCAGGTGCTCCACAAAGGTGGCTCCATCTTCAATGTCCATCTCTCCCCAGTCGATAACGTGCATGGGGTCGTGCACATATTTCCTCAGCTGCGATACGTGGAAGACGTCGTGCACTCTCTCTTCAGTTGTGGGGGTAGATCAAGACGGTAGGTGACCTAACCAACCCGACGCATGATCTCAAAGGTCCTGATGAACCGTGGGGACAACTTGCCTCCCCGGCTGAACCTCCACGTTCCACGCCACGGGGAGACTCTCAAAAAGACATGGTCTCCCTGCTTAAACTCCAAAGGCCTGCGATGTCAGTTTGCATAGGACTTCTGTCTGCTCTGAGCCATCCTCATCTGCTCATGAATGATCTACACCTTCTCTGTCGTCGCCTGCACCAACTCTGGGCCCACGAGGGAGGTCTCCCCAACCTCTGTCCAACAGAACGGTGACCTGTAGGGTCTCCCGTAGAGGGCCTCAAAATGTGTCATGCCAATAGTAGAATGGTAACTGTTGTTATACGCAAACTCCACCAAGGGTAGGTGATCCTCCCAGCTCCAGCCAAAGTCTAACATGCACGCCCTGATCATATCCTCTAATACCTGGATAGTGCGCTCGGTCTGCCTGTCAGTCTGGGGGTGAAAAGTTGTACTCATCCGCAACTGAGTCCTGAATTCCTCCTACAGGCCTCGCCATAATCGCGACATAAACCGCACGTCACGGTCGGAGAAGATCATTGAGGGTCCTCCATAAAGGCGTACAATCTACCAAACATATAACTGCCCCAGACTCTCCACTGAGCTCTACTCCCTGATAGCAAGAAAGTGTGCCGACTTCGTGAGTCGGTCCACTATTACCTAAATGGAGTCATGGCCCTTCACTGTACTCGGGAGACCTGTGACTAAGTCCATAGATATGTCATCCCACTTCCACTCCGAGATATCAAGGGGCTGCAACAACCCTGCCAAAACCTAGTGCTTTGCCTTTACCTACTGACAGGTAAGACATCGAGAAACAAACTCATCCATGCTCCGCTTCATGCTAGACCACCAAAACTGCCGCTGAAGGTCTTTGTACATCTTCCCCACACCGGGATATAAAACCAAGGGAGAAGTGTGGAACTCTCGCATCACCTCATCCCACATCTCCACTAGTACTACAGCTCGCCCCTGGAACAGGATCTCGTGATTCCCTCCTTCAGAATACCCATCAGGTACGTCGCCCGTGGAAATATGATCATGTAGTACCTCGCTGTCGACATCCCTCAGTTGTGACTCTCTCACACGCTCAAGGAGCGAAGGGGTCAACGCCATCGACTGCAGAAAAGTCGTGCTCTCCTGCTCCACCAAGGTCATTTATAGGGAAGCCAACTGCTCTGAAGCTTCTCGCACTAACCGAGCCTGGGACTTCCTACTGAGAGCATATACTACTACTTTTCCCTTCCCTGGAGTGTAGACTATCTCAAAATCATATTCCTGTAGAAACTCCAGCCAGTGCCTCTACCTAAGATTCAAATCCCTCTGAGTGAAGATATACTTGAGGCTCTGGTTGTCTGAGTAGACCACAAAACACTCACCTAGAAGGTAGTGTCTCCATAACCTCAAGGCGAAGACCATTGTTTCCAGCTCCAAATTGTGAGTCACGTAATTCTGCTCATGGGGACTCAACTACCTCAACCTGTATATAATCAATGCACGTTGTTTCATTAGCACGCAACCGATCCCATCTCCTGAAGCATCACAATATACGATGAACTCAACGCCCTCCTCTGGAAGCCTCAACACAGGAGCACTAGTCAGCCTCTGCCTTAACTCCTAGAAGGCCTTATGGCACTGATCAGTCCAGGTAAACAGTCGTCCCTTCCGCGTTAATGTGGTCAAAGGGGCAGCAATCCAGGAGAAGTCCTCCACGAACCTCCTGTAGTACCCTACCAAACCAAGGAAACTCCGCACCTCAAACGCATTCTTGGGTGGATCCCAAGCAAGCACTGCCTCTATCTTTGTGGGATCCACAGCCAATCCATGTTCCGTAATGATGTGCCCCAAAATGTGAACCTTGTGAATCCAGAACTAGCACTTCAAGAGCTTCCCTTACAGCTAATACTCTCAAAGTAAGTCTAAGACAATCCTCAAATGCTCTGTATGATCCTCCTCTTTCACCGAGTAAATGAGTATGTCATCAATAAAGACAACCAAAAACCGGTCCAAGTACAGCTGGAAGATCTGGTTCATCAAAGCCATGAAAACGGTGGGGGAATTCGTCACGCCAAAGGGCATCACCAGAAACTCGTAATGCCCATAACGAAAATGGAAATCCAACTTTAGAATATCAGCCTCACGAACCCGCAACTGGTGGTAGCCGGATCAAAGATCAATCTTCAAGAACCACTTTGTACCTCGCAACTGGTCGAAGAGGTCGTCGATCCTCAGTAAAGGGTACTTTTTCTTTATCGTGGCCCAATTTAGGCGACGATAATCCACACAAATCCACAAACTCCCATCTGCCTTTTTCACAAACAAAACTGGAGCTGCCCAGGGGGACACACTAGGCCTGATTAATCCCTTCTCACGAAGGTATTCTAGCTGAAGTTGTATCTCCTGAAGCTCTGTGGGTGCCATCCAATATGCTGCACAAGATATCGAAGCAGTCCCTAGCTGCAAGTCAATGCAGAACTCCATTTATCGCCTCAGAGGTAGTCCTAGAACATCTTCAGGAAAGACTTCCATGTAGTCCTCTACAACAGTAGGGATCCAGGTGCCTGTAGCGTCTGCTGCTCTAAGAGCCATGCTCGCCAGCTGGTGCAAAAAAGGTTAGGGTCTCCTACTCAGAGTACCCATCTGTTCTACCACGAGGTCTCGTTCACCAAGGATGGTGAACCTCATCCCGTCATAAAACATGCCTCTGACTCGTCTGTGATGATAGTCGGTCTGATCATGAACCATAGAAAGCCAATCCATGCCCGGGATGATGTCGTAAGGTTCCATCGTGATGACGAGCAGGTCCCATGTGAAACTCCCTCCTCTAAACGGCAGTTTGCACTGTCTGCAGATAAAGGTCACTAACAAGACGCTTCCTATAGGAACCTAGAGGCTAAGTGCAGGTGTCAGCATCTCTACTGGAAGCTCCAACTCCCGTACTAGCAGCAGTGATATAAAGAAATGGTTGGTGCCTGTGTCTACTAGTACTGAAGCAAGTGTGGAGTAAACACAAAGCGTACCTTGGACCATCTTGTGCACTGGAGGGTCTCGAACACCCATGGACTGAAGCTGCCCACGGCCCCGACCACCAGCTCCCTGAGCCTAGCGTGGGCTGCCTAGTGGTGGCGGTGGAGGGATCTCAAAACATTTTCCTCCACCTCCTGGTCCTGCCGCTCTACCCGCGCCACCTCCTTGAGGACCGCCTGGTCCCCTCCTAGGTGACCCCTGGTCACGGCGCTGCCTCTGCCTCTGTGGTGAGCCTGCTGCCTGCCACAGATAATTTGTACACCTGGTCGGGCAATCCCATGCTAGATGGCCCCAACCGTCACAAGCGTAACACTGGCTCTCCCCCGTATCCCCTGGTGCCCTATGGCTCCACTGAGGTGTACGACCCTAGCCCTGGGTCTGCTCACGGAAGGGCCTCCTCGGCTGATCCCCATCTCTCTATCGTCTGCCTACTGAAGACTCCACTCTAAAATGGCCACTGTTAGGTCCTTCCATCTGGCACCCCTCGTCCAGGAAGCTCTCGATCACAAGTGCCCGCTACAGCACCCCAGCATAAGTGGGGATGCACAAGGGTACCACGCTAGCACGAATCTCCCTGTGAAGACCCTACTCTAACTTTCGTGCCCGGAAGTAGTTGTCACATGTAAAGACCTGGAAATTTCAAGGAAATTTTTTTCTTAATTTTCTTTGGAATTTTACAGGAATGCAGTTTCTGACAGTGCTTGATTCTGAGGCCCGGTGTGCCCGGAATTTTTATCCGAAGTTTAGCTCAGGTACGTTCAGTGAACGAACGAGCGGGTTTTCCTAACTTTTGAACCGGTGCTCGGAATCGAATTCCGAGGGCACCGATGAATTTGCAGCACCGGTAATTTCTTAGGAACACCTTTTCCAAAGTTGCGTTTACACGGGAGGAGTTGTTAAAAATTGTGGAAGTTAAAAATAAAAATTGAGCTAAAATTTTTATTTTTCTTTCTAAGTGGTTTTCCTTTGAGTGGAAGTTGGGAAACCACCCAACTTTCCATGAGAGGTTATGAGGGCGGTGGGGCCCACATGAACCCCACCCCTTCACTTTCCCTAACTCCCTCAACTCACCATTAATTAGATGACTTAAGTTACTTAATTAGTGAGTTTAATTTGAATTTTAAATTTCAAACTTAAGTCATGATAATAAAATAAGTGAAGCACTTATTTTATTATTGTTGGATCTTGTTGTGTGGAGTCTTTGGGAGAAAAGGAAAAGCTCTTGAAGTTCTTCTTCCTCGAAGAAGAACGCGAAGAACGTGAAGAACGCCGACCTCCGACGAAGGTTGAAAAGGACGTCGGATCCTCAGAGATCGACAATGCGATGCCGACGAATCTTTTCTCCGTGACGCGACGATCCTCCTTCTGCAAAGTCTTCTTCCAGAACATGCAATTCCACGATGAACCTCCGTTCAACTACGCTCGAGGTAGGGGATTTTGTTTTTGTTCATAATTACTTCTACTGTTGTTCTTCGTGAATCGTTTCCGCTTGCTATCGTTTAATGGGAGGAGGTCGGACCGTACAAACACGGTCGACCCTCCTCCCTTGTATGTTGTGTTGTTGCAGTTCGAAGAAAGTAGCGCGGTGCGATGACACCGCGTGGGAACATACGGCAAGGGTGCGCGGAGCCGTCGCGCCATGCCTTTGAAATCGAAGAAGGTCGCGGCGCCGTCGCTCCGCACCGTAGAACCTCGAAAGCACTGCGGCTGTAGTGGGGCCGTGGCAGAGGGGCACGGCGCCGTCACGCCATGGCAGATGGACCAAGCCCACGTCTTAGGCCGCGGCGGAGCAGGGACTGGCGGCCAGTTCCGGGCCGCCGGCGTCGGAGCAGGGGTACTGGCCAGCGCCGGTCCTGTGGCGGCAGTAGTCGGCCGGCCGGAATGGGCGGGCCGGTCAGGGGAGGAGCCGGGGGTTGTAACCCTCGGCTGGCTGGACAAGCAGCGGCCCCCCACATGGGGGTCGCGGTTACGAAACAGGGGGGTAGCACCCCCCCCCCCCCCATCCGCTCAACTGAAACGGCCGAGCCACCAGGCCAGCGCCAGCGCGCCGGGCCGAGCCACCAGGCCAGGCCGCGCCATCTGGGCCGGACCCGGACCCGGGTCGACCCAGGGGGTCTCGGGCCGGATCGGTCCGGGCCCGAAACCCCCACTTCTAGACCTCTTTCGGTCTTTTGCCAATAACTTGGGCTACGGACCTCCGATCAATGCACCGTCAGCGGCGATGCGATCCTTGGATCGAGAGGTCATTTCGATTTATTACACTCAAGGTTTAGGAGTACTTTTAGTTCGTCCGGGTTGGTTCGTACAAAAAACCAACCGGGCCCTCGGAGTGGAAACGATTATAACTTGAGCTCCGGACGTCCGATTGACGTGTCGTCAACTTTTTTGGATTCCTCTTAGTGAGACGGACCTTTTGTATTACTCCGCTCGAGGTTTGGACATATTTGGAGTACGGTCAGGTTGGTTTTGACTTAAAAACCAACCGGGCCCCAGGGAAGAAAAAGCCAATAACTCTCAGACCGGGCGTCCAATTGACGCGCCGTCTGTGTCGTTGAGTTCCTGTTGACGATACGTAACTTTTGGATACATCAACTCTGGACTATGTGTCAGTTAATGTATCAGCCCCTCGGCTCGTGGAGCGGACCCTCCCGAATGAGCTTGTTGTGTGCGGAAACCCTAGAGCTGGCTGCGACTGTGACGACGATGACGATTGTACAGAAATCCTCCGTGGATTCGACGGTGACGACTACAACACTCAGCGATCCTATGTGGATCAGTGCTACCGATCCTGTGTGGGTCAGATCCTGTGTGGGTCAGTGCTCAGCGGTCCTGTGTGGGCCAGCGCCTACAGATCCTATGTGGGTCTGATCCTGTGTGGGTCATTGCGGGGGTTAGTACCTATCGATCCTTTGTAGTTCATTGTGGGGGTTAGTACCTATCAATCCTGTGTGGTTCCGACGGCTTAGAGGAATCAGTGGCTACATCTGATCATATCCATCATCTTACAAAGAAGTATACCTGTGTGAGTTGAATCTTGACTTTAAATCATTATCCTTGATATGATTTACTTGCTTTCCTGTGTGGATTGCGTTGTGTTATCCTGTGTGGACGTGATCAAACTTGGGCTCAGATGTTAGAGCCGAACTGGAATTGATGACTTAGGTATATGTATGGGCATATACATAAGTAGTGTCGGATGTTACTTCGTGATTGTATCTTCCCTTTGTGGATTATCCTTTGTGGATTCTGGGAGACCTTCGGGGGTCTCGGGGTCCCTACTAAGTAGATTATATTCACCCCTGCACGGGCTATGCCTGCACTATGTTGTGTTGGTTGCAGACGACTGACAGTGCTGATCGTGGTTGAGGCTTGCGGAGCAGGTCGGTACCTAGAGGTGGACCACTGGGCGGGACGTACTCGGAGCGGACAGCTGGACCCGAGGAGCTGTGGAGGCTATCTGTACCCACCCTTCAGGTGGGACTTCCAGTGGACGGCTCGAGGCTGCGGCTTTACTTTTCAGTTGTTGTAATCCCTTTTTTAGTTGTACTTTACTTTCAGTTTGGGTTTGTATTCTGGCCCACTTACCTTTCCACACTTACTGTTGTACCCAGTTTTTACTTAGTGTTTACTTCTGGTTGCTTGCTCTGTGGTGTTTGTTTACTTTACAAAGGCAATTCCTTCCCTTTTTATTGGGAATTACGCCTTGGTGCTAGTCACCAACCCCTGGCCTATGGAAGGCGGGCTTGGGGTTGTCACGGCACGAGCCCGGAGGACGGGTCGTGACAAATTGGTATCAGAGGAGTTCGGTTCTACCACAGAACTCAGGACTCTGATCTTTTTCTATTTGAAGCAATAGTGTTAAGAGTATTGAGTGTGGTTATCAGTCCCGGGAGTCCAGTGTTGGTGCGGTGGCCGACGTATCCGTACACTAGGACCCTGACTTCTGATTTTCTACTTAATGCACGAAAACATTGATTTCATGTGTGTTTCAAGTTTTCTTTGTGATTACTTTGTGTCAGCTCACCAGGTATACTGTTTGACCATAGAACACCTGTTTCTTTTCAGGATGGCCCCACGACGGCAGCTAGCTAGGGTTCCGAGCTTTGTACGTGATGACAGCCCACCGAGCGACGAGGCCTCGGTACAGGGCCCTTTGGCAGCAGAGGCACCGGTGGTACCTCTACCCGCCGAGCCACCGATTCTACCAGCCCCAGCCACTGACGATGCATGTCGCCTTAGTGCACTGCACGAGTTTCAGCATCAGCGACTGCCTAGGTTCCATGGGGAGATGGGCCCTCAGGCAGCCGAGGATTGGCTGGAGGTAGTTGTACGAGTTTTCAGGTTAGTGAGGACACCAGCAGACCTCATAGTGATCCTCGCAGTGAGCCTCTTGCACGCGGCAATAGGCAGATGGTGGAGCTTGATGCTCCAGGTGCACGACGAGGCATCTCTTCTTTGGACGGACTTTGAGATCCTCTTCCGCTCGGAGTTCGTCCTATCCACCCTCCGTGCGGTGCGCATCCAGGAGCTTCTACAGCTGCAGCAGGGCAGCTTGACGGTTGCCCAGTACTTGGTGAGATTTACCAATCTCTCGTGTTATTCGATGGACATGGTATGTGACCCATTCTTCCGGGCCCGGACCTTTGAGCAGGGATTGCGGCATGAGATCAGGGCTTTGCTGATCTCCCTCAGCATTCTGACATAGGCAGGGGGTACTGGAGCGAGCCCTTCTCATCGAGAGCTTCCTTGCTAAGCCTACATCAGCAGCGAGACCTACCGCAGGGCGGCACGTAGCAGAGTCTTCTGTAGCAGGTATTCGATGGATGACTCATGGGTCTAGGCAGACCAGACCCTCAGGAAAACAACCTCAGGACACTGGCTCAGAGGTGCGGGGAACTCACCGTAGAGCCAATCTTTCGAGAGGCAGACAGTGCTACGCATGCGACGGGCAGGGCCACATGGCTCGTGACTGCCTGACTCACCGTACCGAGGAGAAGCATACAGTTGAGGGACCACCCAGGCAGAGCCAAAGGGTCGACCGTGGCGGTCCGTAGGGAGAAGGCAGACGAGGAAGAGGAGTTGTCCGGGCATCAGGTGGTGGGCGACGCTTTCAGGCTCTACCACCACCACCCCCAGGAGGTCTACCCCGACCATAGGGAGCTGGCGGGTAGGGACAGGCACAACTCCAGGCAGCGGAGGCCTACGACCACAGTGCGCCAGAGATGATTTGAGGTATTATCTATGTCTATTCCACCCTTGTTGCAGTTCTTATAGACATAGGAGCAAGTCATTATTTCATAGCCGCTGCCCTTGTTCGGAGCTCGGAGATTCCGACAGAGCCGTTGGCTCGATCCTTACGACTAGAGACTCCTACGGGAGCAGACTCGATGATTACGCACTGGTGCCGGCAATGTGAGCTTACTCTAGGAGGCGAGAGCTTCGGCTGGGATCTTCTTTTAGTGGCGTCGAGGCCTTACGACTTCATCTTGGGCATGGATTGGTTATCTACAGTCCATGCTCAGATTGACTGTATTAGGCGCAAGGTGCGGAGTGTACGCACCGACGGGAGTAGTTTCACCTTCACCGGCGAGAAGGGAGCCTTTGCAGTACAGGATGGACTCACGCAGAGGAGAGGATATCCCATCACTCATCAGTTTTCTAGCCTCATCCTAGGAGCAGTTGGCGTGCGGAGTCCTGGTTTTCCTGCAGTGGTGGATCAGTATGCGAACGTTTTTTCCGACGACGTTCCAGGACTACCTCCTCGCAGAGAGGTAGACTTTTATATTGATTTGTACCCTAGGACAACCCCGATATCCACCCCATTATATCGGATGGATCCGGCCGAGCTTCGAGAGCTACGGGTACAGTTGGAGGACTTGCAGGGCAATGGATTCATCTGACCCAGTGTTTCACCCTGGGCTTCCCCGATTTTGTTCGCTAAGAAGGCGGACAGGAGCTTGCGACTTTGTGTCAACTATCATCACCTGAACCATGAGACTGTGAGGAACAAGTATCCGCTACCGAGTATTGACGACCTCTTCGATCAGCTCAAGGGAGCATGGTGGTTCTCGAAGATAAACCTCAGGTCATGCTATCACCAGTTCAGAGTTCGGAACGAGGACGTGTAGAAGACGGCCTTCAGGTGTCGGTATGGCCAGTATGAGTTCTTGGTTATTCCATTTGGTGAAACCAATGCTCCAGCAGTGTTCGTGGCCCTCATGAATAGAATCTTTCAGCCATAACTCGATCGATTTTTCTTGGTCTTCATCGACGACATTTTGATTTACTCGACTACTGAGGAGGAGCACGCCTACCACTTGCGGGTTGTACTAGACATACTCCGAGAGCACCAACTTTATGGAAAACTCTCGAAGTGTCAGTTCTGGTTACGTGAGTTCCACTTCTTGGTACACGTCATCTCTGAGGCGGGAGTTGCGGTGGATCCTGCAAAGATCAAGGCAGTGCTAGCTTGGGAGCCACCCAGGAGCGTGACGGAGGTGCGGAGTTTCTTGGGTCTAGCTGGGTACTACCGGAGATTTGTGCCAGACTTCTCCAGAGTTACGGCACCACTCTCATCTTTGACAAAGAAGGGGAAACCCTTTGTGTGGTCAGACAGATGTCATCAGAGCTTCCAGGAGCTGAGACAGAGATTGACCAGCGCGCCTATCTTGAGGCTACCGGAAAAGGGAGTAGGGTACGTAGTCTACTGTGATGCATTTGGGACCAGACTCGGATGTGTTATGATGTAGGATCAGGAAGTGATCGCCTATGGATCACGTCAGTTGAGGAATCATGAGCAGAACTATGCTACCCATGACCTGGAGTTAGTAGTAGTGGTCTTCGCTCTGAACATGTGGTGACATTATCTTATGGGAGAGCGCTTTACAGTCTATTATGACCACCAGAGTCTCAGGTACATCTTCTCGCAGAAGGATCTGAACCTGAGACAGCGGAGATGTCTCGAGTTCCTCCAGGACTATGACTTTGGGATAATCTATACTCCTGGAAAGGGGAACGTAGTAGTCGATGCTCTCAGCAGGAGGTCGGGCTTTCAGCTACTTGGGGAGGCAACAGAGCAGCTAGCCACTTTGCAGATATCCTTCATGGATAGAGAAGGAGCAGCCTTTCTTCAGTCACTCACAGTCACTCCTCCACTACTGCAGCGGGTCAGAGAGGCACAGCGTGGGGATGCTGACTGTGAGACGTGGCGTGCACAGATATCCTCAGGATAGGCACCTGATGGTTTCTCTTTAGGAGGAGAGCATGAAGTTCTTTTCAGAGGACGTACCTTGGTACCAGTTGCTTTATGGGAGGAGGTGCTGAGAGAGTTTCACACTTCCCCTTTGTCGGTACATCCTGGAGTGACGAAGATGTACCAGGATCTTAGAAGACAACACTGGTGGCCGGGTATGAAGAAGGTTGTGGAAGAGTTCGTTTTTCAATGCCTCACCTGCCAGCAGGTGAAGGCAGAGCACCAGGTACCAGCAGGCTTGGTACAGCCCTTGGAGGTCCCGGAGTGGAAGTGGGACGACATATCTATGGATTTTGTGACTGGAATTCCATGCACTTCTAGAGGTCACGACTCCATTTGGGTGATTATTGACCGACTCACCAAGTCGGCACACTTCTTACCCATCAGAGAGTAGGGCTCAGTGGAGAGCTTGGGGCGCCTCTACGTTCAGGAGATTGTACGGCTTCACGATGTGTCATCATCTATCGTCTCTGATCGAGATGCTTTCTTTACTTCCCGGCTCTGGAAGGGGTTACAGGAGGCATTCAGGGCGCAGCTACATCTGAGCACTGCCTTTCACCCTCAGACGGATGGTCAGACAGAGAGGACCATTCAGACTCTCAAGGACATGCTCCGCGCATGTGTCCTTGACTTTGGTCGTAGCTGGGAGGACCACCTACCCTTGGTGGAGTTTGCGTACAACAACAGCTACCACTCCACCATCGGGATGGAACCATATGAGGCGTTGTACGACCGACCTTGCAGATCACTGTTGTGCTGGACAGACCCTGGGGAGTCAGCACTTGTGGGACTGGAGATGGTGCAGGCCACGACAGAGAAGGTCCAGGTCATCCAGAAGTAGAAGAGGACAGCTCAAAGCCAGTAGAAGTCTTATGCTGACAGGAGGCGGAGGCCACTGGAGTTCGAGGATGGTGACCACGTCTTCTTACGGGACTCAGCTCAACGTGGATTACGGAGATTTGTCCGAGGTGGAAAGTTATCTTCGCGCTTCATCGGACCATTCCAGGTCCTCAGTAGGATTGGCGAGGTGGATTATTGTCTGGATCTATCACCTCAGTTGTACCGGGTGCACTACGTCTTCCACGTATCTCAGCTGAGGAGATACGTGCATGACCCGACGCATATCATCGACCATGGGGAGATGGACATCGATGATGGGGAGACTTTTGCAGAGGTCCTAGTGGAGATCGAGGATTGACAGGAGAGGGTCCTACATGGATGGTCTATTCCTCTAGTGCGCATCAGATGGCAGCACAGGAACCTCCAGGGGAGCACTGGGGAGCGGGAGGATCAGATGCGTGCACAGTACCCACATTTGTTTCCCTAGTTTATGATGTATCTTTACGGGGACGTAAAGCCATGAGGTGGGAGTAATGTAAAGACCCGGAAATTTCAAGGAAAATTTTTTCTTAATTTTCTTTGGAATTTTACAAGAACACAGTTTCTGATGGAACTTGATTCCGAGGCCCGGTGTGCCCGGAATTTTTATCCGAAGTTTAGATCGGGTACGTTCAGTGAACGAATGAGCGGGTTTTCCTAACTTTTGAACTGGTGCTCGGAATCAAATTCCGAGGGAACCGATTAATTCGCAGCACCAGTAATTGCTTAGGAACACCTTTTCCGGAGTTGCGTTTGCACAGGAGGAGTTGTTAAAAATTGTGGAAGTTAAAAATAAAAATTGAGCTACAATTTTTATTTTTCTTTCTAAGTGGTTTTCCTTTGAGTGGAAGTTGGGAAACCACCCAAATTCCCATAAGAGGTTATGAGGGAGGTGGGGCCCACAAGAACCCCACCCCTTCACTTTCCCTAACTCCCTCAACTCAACATTAATTATATGACTTAAGTTACTTAATTAGTGAGTTTAATTTGAATTTTAAATTTCAAACTTAAGTCATGATAATAAAATAAGTGAAGCACTTATTTTATTATTGTTGGAACTTGTTGTGTGGAGTCTTTGGGAGAAAAGGAAAATCTCTTGAAGTTCTTCTTCCTCGATGAAGAATGCGAAGAACGCGAAGATCACCGACCTCCAATGAAGGTCTAAAAGGACATCGGATCCTCGGAGATCGAAGACGCGATGCCGACGAATCTTTTCTCCATGACGTGACGATCCTCCTTCCACGACGTCTTCTTCCGCGATGTGAAATTCCGCGACGAACCTCCGTTCAACTACGCTCGAGGTAGGGGATTTTGTTTTTGTTCGTAATTACTTCTATTTTTGTTCTTCGTGAATCGTTTCTGCTTGCTATTGTTTAATGGGAGGAGGCAGGACCGTACAAACACGGCCGACCATCCTCCCTTGTATGTTGTGTTGTTGCGGTTCGAAGAAAGCGGCGCAGTACGACAGCAGCGCACGGGAACATACGGCAAGGGTGTTCGGTGCCGTCGCGCCGTGCCTTTGAAATCGAAGAAGGTCGCGGCGTCGTCGCACCGCGCCGGAGAACCCCGAAAGCACCGCGGCCGGAGCGGGGCCGCGGCAGAGGGGCACGGCGCTGTCGCGCCGCGCCGAACGGACCAAGGTCGCGGCGGAGCAGGGACCAGCAGCCAGTTTCGGGCCGCCGGCGTCGGAGCTGGGGGACCGGCCAGCGCCGATCCCGTGGCGGCAGCAGCCGGCCGGCCGGAGCGGGCTGGCCGGTCAGGGGAGGAGCCGGGGGTCGTAACCCCCAGCTGGCCGGACAAGCAGCGGCCCCCCACAAGGGGGTCGTGGTTATGAAACAGGGGGG
Organism: Viscum album; assembly: GCA_963277665.1. NCBI lineage: Eukaryota > Viridiplantae > Streptophyta > Magnoliopsida > Santalales > Viscaceae > Viscum > Viscum album. The sequence goes on from OY728165.1 coordinate 538,069,408, forward strand.
CAACGCCCCCCCCCCCCCCCCCCATCCACTCGGCCGAAACGGCCCAGCCACCTAGCCAGTGCCAGCGCACCGAGCCGAGCCGCCAAGTCGGGTCGGGCCGCACCCAGGCTGGGCCGGGCCGCGCCAGCCGGGTCGCGCCATGCCAGCCGGGTCGGGCCGCACCCAAGTGGGCCGAACCCGAACCTGGGTCGGGTCGACCCGGTTCGGGCTGACCTAGGGGGTCTTGGGCCGGATCGGTCCGGGCCTGAAACCCCCACTTCCGGACCTCTTTCGGTATTTTTCTCATAACTTGGGATACGAACCTCCAATCGACGCACCGTCAGCGGCGATGCGATCCTTAGATCGAGACGGTCGTTTCGATATATTACGCTCAAGGTTTCGGAGTACTTTGAGTTCAGCTGGGTTGGTTCGTACATGAAACCAACCGGGCCCTCAGAGCGGAAACGCTTATAACTTGAGCTCCGGACGTCCGATTGACGTGTCGTCGACTTTGTTGGATTCCTCTTAGTGAGACGAACCTTTTGGCTTACTCCGATCGTGGTTTGGACTCAGTTGGAGTACATTTGGGTTGGTTTTGACTTAAAAACCAACCGGACCCCTGGAACGAAAAGGCCAATAACTCTCAGACCGGGCGTCCGATTGACGCGCCGTCTATGTCGTTGAGTTTCTGTTGACGATATGGAACTTTTTGATACATCAACTTCGGACTATGTGTTAGTTGATGTATCAGCCCCTCGGCTCGTGGAGCGAACCCTTTCGGACGAGCTTGCTGTGTGCGGAAACCCTAGAGCTGGCTGCGATTGCGACGACGAAGATGACTGTACAGAAATCCTTCGTGGATTCGACGACGATGACTACAGCACTCAGCGATCCTACGTGGATCAGTGCTACCGATCCTGTGTGGGTCAGATCCTATGTGGGTCAGTGCTCAGCGGTCCTGTGTTGGCCAGCGCCTACAGATCCTGTGTGGGTCTGATCCTGTGTGGGTCATTGCGGGGGTTAGTACCTATCGATCCTTTGTGGGTCATTGAGGGGGTTAGTACCTATCGATCCTGTGTGGGTCCGATGGATTAGATGAATCAGTGGCTACATCTGATCATCTATATCGTCTTACGAAGAATTATACCTGTGTGAGCTGAATCTTAACTTTCAATCATTATCCTCGATATGATTGACTTGGTTTCCTATGTGGATTGTGTTGTGTTATCCTGTGTGGACGTGATCAAACTTGGGCTCAGATGTTGGAGCCGAACTGGAATTGATGACTTAGGTATATGTATGGGAATATACATAAGTAGTGTTGGATGTTACTTCGTGATTGTATCTTCTCTTTGTGGATTATCCTTTGTGGATTCTGGGAGACCTTCGGGGGTCTCGGGGTCCCTACTGAGTAGCTTATACTCACCCCTGCACGAGCTATGCCCGCACTATGTTGTGTTGGTTGCAGACGACTAACAGTGCTGATCGTGGTTGAGGCTTGCGGAGCAGGTCGGTACCTGGAGGTGGACCATTGGGCGGGACGTACTCGGAGTGGATGGTTGGACCCGAGGAGCCATGGAGGCTATCTGTACCCACCCTTCAGGTGGGACTTCTAGTGGACGGCTCGAGGCTGCGGCTTTACTTTTCAGTTGTTGTACTCCCTTTTTCAGTTGTACTTTACTTTCAGTTTGGGTTTGTATTCTGGCCCACTTACCTTTCCGCACTTACTGTTGTACCCAGTTTTTACTTAGTGTTTATTTCTGCTTGCTTGCTCTGTGGTGTTTGTTTACTTTACAAAGGCAATGCCTTCCCTTTTTACTGGGAATTACGCCTTGGTGCTAGTCGCCAGCCCCTGGCCTATGGAAGGCGGGCTTGGGGTAGTCACGGCACGGGCCCTGAGGACGAGTTGTGACATCACGGATCATGTCCTGCGAGTAGTGTGTAAGATCAGTGAACCGGGCCGAGTACTGGGATACGGACATCCCCCCCTGCTTCAGCTCCAAAAGCTCCTATATCCGAATGGATCATAAACAATAGGGGGAGTACTCCTCCTGGAAAAGCTGTTGGAAGCCATCCCATGTGAGGGACGACTCGTCATGGGTCTGCGTCACCAAATCCCACTATCGCCCAGCTGTACTGAGGAAAAGACCGGTGGCTAGGGCCACCATCCGGTCTGTTGGGGTATGTACCAGCCTGAAGAGTTGTGCCACTGACTCAAGCCAGTCCTCTGCCACCTGGGGATCTGAGTCCCCACAGAACCTTGGTGGGCTCTGATGTTGGAAGTCTCGTAGCGCGCTCAGTCTGCACGCAACCTCGGCCTGAGCTGCCGGTATTAACTGTCGCTCCTCAGGTGGTGGGGCTACTGCTGAAGCACTGGGTGGAAGGGGATCATGTGAGGGTCCCTGAACTGATGCCTCATCGCTCACTAGGTTTTCGTCACGAACTGGAGAGGGTAACCTGGATGGCTACTGTCGTGGAGGCATCCTGAAAATTATCAAGGGATACCGCGATCAGATGAGCATATATATATATAACAGTCATAAAAAAGGGGATCTGACTCAAACAAAGACAGTCAAAGACTCTGTCCTACATGATGCATGTTTCAAAGTTCCCTGCAACAAGTTTCTCAGCATGTCGAGTCGACAAGCGGGTTATCAGGGTCCTGGTGAATGGATACGTCGGCCGCCCGTACCATCACTGGACTCCCTGGCCTGAGAGCCTCTCTCGAGACACATCGATACTATCACCCTAAATCCCAACCAATTCCTTTTTAGGGGGGTCTGAACAACTCCCCATGGAACGAACCACCTCCGATACCGCTTTGTCACGACCCGACCCTACCGGTCCCAAGCCGCAACTACCTCAAGCCTGCCTCCATAGGCCAGAGGCTGGTGACCAGCACCGAAGGCGTAACAATCTCGGGGAGGCCTTCACCTAAGTACGTGTACACACGCACACACGACCCACTTGATGCATAAGTGCAGAGTAAAAAAGAAAACCACAGGACAAACAGTTATAACCCAACCACAGTCATGCATCAACCACTAAAAAGAGCAAGTAAAGTGCTGAAAGTACTGAAAAATAAACCGAACAGTAAAAAGGGAAAAACACATGCCCAACCACAAAGTGCCACAACCTGACAACAGGTAGCAAAAGGAAACAACTGGATAGATCCCCACCTGAAATCTCTAGCACGACCATGACACATTTTCTGAGCTCCTGTGACCTTTTACGCTCCTCCGTAGTCACGATCAACCTGTCCGTCGTCTACAAGGGCACACCAAGTGCGGGCAAAACCCAAGCAGGGGTGAGTATAAAGATACTCAGTAGGATGCCCAGAATGCTCAAGGGAGCGACAAAAATGGGGGTACCAAAATAGTGAGCAGTAAATAGGACAAAGAACAGTGGAAGAGTATAGTAAAATAGAGTACAGCTCAACCCAACATATAAAGGAAGTAGACTCGTCCAACCAAGAGGAGCTAGACATGGAAAGCACATGGCATACCCCGCATGTCTTCGCCCCTCCAAGAAGGAGAGTAACTGAACCCAAGGGGTGGTAACAAGAGTAGGGTGTGTGTGTGTGTGTGTGTGTGTGTGTGTGTGTGTGTGTGTGTGTGTGTGTGTGTGTGTGTGTGTGTGTGTGTGTGTGTGTGTGTGTGTGTGCTCAACAAGAAGCTTGAACGTGTGCGTAAGGGGATCTCCATCTCCAAGCTCAACCTAGGAAGAGTCACCAACATTTCTAGGGATATCCAACACTGAACCCCAAATGTTCTTCACGTCAACCTAGGAGGTATAAGTCAAAGGGGCTCAATCACCACACCTTGATACTATCTACTTTGGGCGGTACTAACTCGCCCGCACGGCTTTTAGGTCGCGTCGTAGGGATGCATCTCGGTGGGAAAAGCGCCCCTTATCCTTGTATGTCCTAAGGTCACATCAAAGATTTCACGTCGCCAATCCTAATAACTAAGGATCCCACTCCAGTAGTCACAGATAAAAAGTCACTGACCAGCCCCATAGAGAGGTTTGAATCTAAAAGAAGTTGTCGGGTAACCCACTGCCCAGCCCAGCTGGAGGGTAAACCCCTAGAGGTAATCGGGTAACCCACTGCCCAGCCCCGCTGGAGGGTAAACCCTGATAGGTCAATGGGTAACCCACTACCCAGCTCCACTGGAGGGTAAACCCTAAAAGTCGTTGGGTAACCCACTGCCCAGCCCCGCTGGAGGGTAAACCCTAGTAAGTGAACGGGCAACCCACTGCCCAGCCCAGCTGGAGGTTAAACCCTGATAGTTCAAAGGGTAACCCACTGCCCAGCCCCCACTAGAGGGTAAACCCTAAAATTCATCGGGTAACCCACTGCCCAGCCCAGTGGGAGGGTAAACCCGGAACTGGTCCGATAGCTCTTCATTTCCCGTGATATCACTAGGTGTCGCTAACATTGTGACAGTGCATTGGGTCGGAGTGCATCAAAGAAACATTTAACCAATGTCCTTTCATGTTTCCACATTTAATAAGATATTGAATGAGGCTCTGCACTCCCCAACAGATCACACCACAGAAATCCTCATGGAAAACCACATGAGATAGACTACTCATTTGCCTGGAATGGACCCCCGACGGAAAAGTTGTTCTCCACTACTTTAGGCCCACACGGTGTCTTGGGGGTCCCACTCTTGGTCCCGAAAGAGGTCGGTCAGACTGCACCATTGTGATGGCCTCAAAAAAACATGTCAAGTTGGATATTCATCCGCCCCGAACGGACGCCTGATGAAAACATCACAAAATGCTGCACGTCGCTTAAAAGATGACCTGCAGGGACCATGTCTCAACTCTGACTCCACCGCCCAAAACTATACTGGAAAACTCTGCCTCGACGCCAGGGTCACAACACCACTGACGACACTCAAATCGGACATCGTATGTGTCTGCACCATCCAAAACAAGAACCCCAGGAAAAACGTCAATCCGCTTAATGGGCGTGTCACGCCACCGAGGCCCCCGTCTCGAGAATTAAAAATCCATGAGACCTCGATGCCAGGAATTCACTTCCACAGATGGAACACAAAACAGACGCCCGTAGAGAAAATTACGGGTGTCTGAAGTCAGAGGGGGCGAACCCCTTGGGCTGGACCGGCCTGGGCCGGCCGGTCCACCCGGTCTGGGTCGGCCCGCACCGGCCCGTGGTTCATCCGCGCGGCCCGGCGCTGACCCACGGTCCCCCCTTCTGCAGACCGGACCTCATGTCCAGTCGTCTTACCGCGTGAAGACCCGCCAAGGGTGGGTCTTTGTCTCACTCGGGGTCACGCCCCGCACCGGCGGCTTCAGCCCGCCGCGCCGCCTGGGTGGTCGCCACCTCCGCCTGAGCCTGTGCCGCCGCCTGAGCCCGCGCTGCCACCTCCTGAAAATGCCATGTTGCTGCCGATCGCCGCTCAAACCCACCGGAGAACCCAAATCCGCCGGAAAAACACCAAAAACACCCCGGACTTCGTCGGATCACTACGGTCGCCTCGGGACTCGGATTTTCAAACCGAAACATGCGTTGGAAAGCTTAGAACGATCCCTACTCATATATGGGATTCGATTGAGAGTTTGACAGAATTTCAATGCATTAAATTTAATTTGCAGAAGATTTGGGAAATAAAAATTTAAAACGCAACCACCTACCTCTTTGAGCATAGCCCGTGGCTTCACGAAGGGTCCGCCGGAGCATCGCGCCGCCTTGTAGAGGTGGAGGAGATGAGAGGAGATCCTCCTTCTTCATTGGGAGGACTTACACCAGAGAAGAAAAAAGAGAGGGGAAGCTTGGAGGTGGTTATTTTAAAATAGAAAAATTAATTAATCTTTAATTAATCTTTAAAACATTCACCAGTAGGCCCGTACCCGGACTCTCGACGAGGTCAAGATTAATCCGCTCCTAGGGTAAAATCTGCGTTCTGAGTGCAATGGTGGTCTTGTAATTTTAATCCGAGACTCCTTTCAAAAGTTGTAAAGTCCACATCAGATGCCTCTAAATTACAAAAATGCCCCTGGTGGCGTTTTTCACAGAAGGCTCACGCCTGCGAAAGTCATACCCCTCCTAGGGTAAACGGCACGTTCCGGACTCAACTGTGCCCTCGGTTTTCCCATCCGAGCAACCGTTTAGGAGTTATTCTGTTTATTTGGCGTGTTCAGTGTGAACGCACTTAAAATTTAATTATGACCACATCGGGGCTCAGAATCACACGCCGTCTAAACACCCTGCTTTGAAATTACATCAAGAAAATTTCAAAGTCTCATAGGGTCAAAATCGGGGTTCTTACAATGGAATTACCGTGGCGTGACCGCGGCATGACCGCGGCATGACCACGGCATGACCGCGGTGTGTTGGCCTGGTCCAACGACATCCACGAGGCAGCATCTTCTGGCTAGGATTGAAAGGAGTGGGAGGAGGTGGGGAAACATTTCGTCCATCGCCCCACCGGCAGAAATTGTGATTAGTTAGTCTCAAAATTGATCACAAGACTCGTGGAATACTATCACTGCGAACTGCAGCGAGTTGTCATCCTGGAGCAGGTCCAAATCACGACGTGATTGTGGCATGACCGCGGTGTGTTGGCCCGGTCCAGCGACATCTATGGGGCAGCATCTTCCGGCCAGGAGTGAAGGAAGCAGGAGGAGGCAGGGCAAAAATCTGTTCGTCGCCCCACCGGTAGAAATTTTGATTAGTCAGTCTCAACATTGGTCACAAGACTCATAGAATACTATCACTACGAACCGTCGTGGGGTGTCATCCTGGAGCAGGTCCAAATCACGGCATTACCGCGGCGTGACATCCGCAGGGCAGCATCTTCCGGCCAGGAGCGAAGGGAGCGGGAGGAGGTGGGGAAACATTCTGACCGTCGCCCTGCCAGCAGATGATAGAACAGATCAACTATTTAATATGCTATAACAAGGGATCGCAAGAGAAGGTTATAGCGAGCGACACAATGATACAGCATCTAAAGGGAAACAAAATGACAGAAAATAATCATACACCCTACACAAACCATTTACAAATTCATTCACTTTTCCTAAACATGGAAATTTTATTTATAATATTCAAAGCATGAAAAGGAAAGTGTCATGGTCAAGGTATATGTCTACTCGGGAAATGTCATTTGAGTTAAATGAGTATGATAATCCAATTTATATTATTCAAAGAAAACAAAAACTAACTATCCAAAAAACAAACACCAACAAGAGTCATATGAAAGACTCAAACCAAATCTAAACATGATACAAATAACTATCACTACTCTTTGGTTTAGAAGACAGCGCACCTCCGTTGGAGGGGTTTTATTATAAAATCATGGCATTTCTTTATTATAAATGCATGAATTTATTTATAAAAACATGAATTTATTTATCAAATGAAACAATTATATTAAAGAACACTTATTCAAGATATGCAATTCAATATAATTAAGCAGAATTAAGAAAGAAGCTAAATTCAATTTAAAGTATTCTTGAATTAAAGAGGCTAGAAGAGGGATCCTACCTCAAGGTGGAACCAAATCGTCCACTTCGGCTCTTGGAGCTTTCTAACTAAAAGTTGATGCTCCCCCACTGGGTATACACACCTTCACACACATGCAAGGACACATAGCCCCTATGCACACACCCGCATGGCCATGAGCATGTGCAAGGGGATCCTTTCACATATGGTTATATGCATATACTAGTCTCCACTCACCTACATATGCATTTATATATATATACATGAGAACACATAGCCCCATACATGCATAATCACTATCATGACTAATTATAGATGACTTTATTTTCAGGTTCATAACTAATTATAACTATGATAAAGGGAAAGTTATACCTTCTCATGGAAATGCCCAATGCACAAGATGTAGTCAATCGATAAGATCATCGAATTATTGTGAACTATTTCTCCCAATATGTGATCAATCGATTCACCCTTCTTAACATACATTCAAAAGAAAAAACAATGAATATTGCAAAGTGAAATGCTAAGGCCCATTTAGTCATGAAAAACAACAGTATTTTTTATTTAAATTTAGTATAATTAAATAAAACATTTATAGGTTTAACTTGAAGTGCACTGGGAGAGAAATTGAGTCTCACATTAAGTGAAAGCTTACGATTTTAAGTGGTGTCTCACCAATGCAGGCAGTTAAAATAAACCATTAAATAACTAAATAACATGTTTGATTAAGTCCAATTACCTTCGTAACACCCAATAGTCACACCTCAAAACACTGGTTTCCCCAGACAACGTCAATTGATGCATTTGAGATTGGGCCTGTCCAGAGATGTTGCAAAACATCCCTTGCTTGAATACTTTTAAATTCATAATCTACTTTGAAAAATGCAAAAATAGAAGCAAAATGTGGGGGGTGATGAGTCAAGCTACATGTTTAAATGAGCATCTGAAACCATTTTGATTTGTACCTGCGTACTTGAAGTTCCAAACAATTGAGGTTTCCTGAGGATAAATAATTTATCTAGGTGTTCGGTCAGTAAAATACCGAAAAACATGTTGTAAAGGTTTTCAGAACATTAGATATTAAGATATCAAAACTAATGCCTCATTCGGAATATTGGAAGTGATTTCAATGGAAGGGAAAGAGGTGTGGCATGGAAAAGTGGAAAACAAAATGGAAAATAAGTGAGGTTTAAAAATGATTTTGGTATATAAAAAAATAAGATGGAAAATAAAACAAAATAACCAAAACATTAAAAAAAATGCAGGTGGGCATGATAATGAAAAGGGTTTTTTGATCATTTAATGACACTTCCGCACCTGTTTCATAAGATGAAAGTGAGCTCAACCTATTTTGATAGAAATGAATTTCATGGATTCAAAATTCATATAAACCCTAAAACCATAAATCTTAAAACCCCAAACCCTAAAATTCTAAAACTTAAAACCCTAAACTTGAAACCATAACTTCTAAAACTAAAAATCCTAGAATATAAATCCTAGAATATAAAAATAAATAAGGCTAGAGGTTAAAACCCAAATCTCAAAATCTTAAAACTAATGTTGGATTGGTGTAGCCCCCCTCCACCCTACCCCCTACCCCCTTCCCCCCTCCACCCTGCCCCCTACCCCCTGCCCCCCTCCACCCTGCCCCCTGCCCCCTGCCCCCTACCCCCTTCCCCCTGCCCCTAGCCCCTAGCCTGCACAGCCCCCCTGCACCCCCCCTACAACCCCAGCCCCACTACTACAATTTGGCCCTATGTCAGCGCTAAAAACCGACATTAACAGTGCTAAAAAGCGATTTTAATGTCGGCAAAGATAAAGGGGGGTTTCCCTTTATCAGCACTCCGAAAAGCACTGATAAAGGACACACTTTATCAGTGCTTTTTTAGTGCTGATAAAGGTCTCCTTTATTAGCGCTTTTCAGAGCGCTGATAAAAGGGACCCCCCCCCCCCCCCTTATCTACGCCGGAATTAACAGCACTGATAAAGGTTTCCTTTATCAGCACTCAAGATAGTGCTGATAAAGGCACCTTCCCCTACACCTACAGAACCAGCACCTGCACACCTGCACCTGCACACCTACACAAAACAACACCTGCACACCTGTACAAAACAGCACCCGCACACAATATTTTGACAAACAATGCTATATACATTTACTTAATATCATGAATACAAAAAAACACACTACTATACACATTTCAAACAATGTTTTACATGGTTACAATTACAATTATCCAACAACAGTTATAAACATTAATGTTTCATCCTTTGATATCTATGATCCTCTCAAAAATTGTTGTCCACGGTATTTTTTCCGAACAAATCATCTGAACTCAAGGAAAAAAATTCACCTATATAAGAAAACAAATATTATGTTAGTAATACAATAATGAAATAAATTAAAACATTAATATGAAAGAATACATTAATATGGAAATGTGAAACTAAAATATGGAAATGATAAACTCAAATGTTTTCATTCTGATAACAATTAAAGGGAATAATGTAAAATCAATATGTTTTTGGATGATTTATCTCATTTAATAAATACTAATTCTTTATCTAATGAAAAGCTTTATGGGTCACAATGTGTATCGGATTGAGGTGAGATCAATTCATAAACCTTAAAAATGACTCATGGATCGTTTTCCTAAAGTATCAAAACAATCTAAACGTGTTTTCTCAGTTTTTTGTATGTCAATTGTGTTGTTTTCTAAAGTTAATGTCAATTTCAAACTGATATCAGACACTTTTAGCCATACCGGTCACAGCATGCATCGGATTGAGATGCGGTCGATTCGTACATGTCAAAAATGACTCATGGATCTTTTTACTAAAGTATCAAAATAATCCAAACATGTTTTCTTAGTTTTCCTTATGTTAGTAGTGTTGTTTTCTAAAGTTTATGTCAATTTCAAACTGATATCAGACACTTTTAGCCATACCGGTCACATCGTGTGTCAGATTGATGTGAGGTCAATTCGTACACGTCACAAATGACTCATGGATCGTTTTCCTAAAGTATCAAAACAATACGAATGCATTTTCACAGTTTTCCTTATATTAGTAGTGTTGTTTTCTAAAGTTTGTGTCAATTTCAAACTGATATCAGACACTTTTAGCCATAACGGTCACACCGTGCATCGAATTGAGGTGCGGTAAATTATTACACCTCAAAAATAACTCATGTATTGTTTTCCTAAAGTATCAAAACAATCCAAATGTGTTTTCTCAGTTTTCTGTATGTCACTTGTGTTGTTTTCTAAAGTTAATGTCAATTTAAAACTAACATCAGACACTTTTAGACATATCGATCACACCATGTGTCGGATTGAGGTGAGTTCAATTCGTAAACCTCAAAAATGACTCATGGATTGTTTTCCTAAAGTATCAAAACAATCTGAACGCGTTTTTTCGGTTTTTCGTATGTCACTTGTGTTGTTTTCTAAAGTTAATGTCAATTTCAAACTAATATCAGACACTTTTAGCCATACCGGTCACACCGTGCGTCGGATTGAGGTACGGTCAATTTTTACACCTCAAAAATGAATCATGGATATTTTTCCTAAAGTATCAAAACAATCCAAATGTGTTTGCTTGGTTTTCCATATGTCACTTGTGTTGTTTTCTAAAGTTAATGTCAATTTCAAACTAATATCAGACACTTTTAGCTATACCAGTCACATCGTGTGTCGGATTGAGGTGCGGTCGATTCTTACACGTCACAAATGACTCATGTATTGTTTTCCTAAAGTATCAAAACAATCTGAATGCATTTTATTGGTTTTTCGTATGTTAGTAGTGTTGTTTTCTAAAGTTTATGTCAATTTCAAACTGATATCAGACACTTTTAGTCATACCGATCACACCGTGCATTAGATTGAGGTGTGTTTGATTCTTACACCTCAAAAATGACTCATGGATTGTTTTACTAAAGTATAAAAACAATCCAAATGCATTTTCTTGGTTTTCCGTATGTCACTTGTGTTGTTTTCTAAAGTTAATGTCAATTTGAAACTGATATCAGACACTTTTAGCCATACCGGTCACACTGTACGTCGGATTGAGGTGCGGTAGATTCATAAATGTCAAAAATGACTCATGGATCATTTTCCTAAAGTATAAAAACAATCCGAATGCGTTTTCTTGGTTTTTCGTATGTTAGTAGTGTTGTTTTCTAAATTTTATGTCAATTTCAAACTCATATCAGACACTTTTAACCATACCGATCACACCTCGCATCGGATTGAGGTGAGGTCGATTCTTACACATCACAAATAACTCATGGATCGTTTTACTAAAGTATCAAAACAATACGAATGCATTTTCTCAGTATTACGTATGCCGGTAGTGTTGTTTTCTAAAGTTAATGTCAATTTCAAACTGATATCAGACACTTTTAGCCATACTGATCACACCGTGCGTTTTATTGAGGTGAGGTTGATTAGTACACGTAAAAAATGACTCATGGATCATTTTACTAAAGTATAAAAACAATCCAAACACATTTTCTCAGTTTTTCGTATGTTAGTAGTGTTGTTTTCTAAAGTTTATGTCAATTTCAAACTGATATCAGACACTTTTAGCCATACTGATCTCATCGTGCATCGGATTGAGGTGTGGTCGATTCGTACACGTCAAAAATGGCTCATGGATCGTTTTCCTAATGTATCAAAACAATATGAATCCGTTTTCTTAGTTTTACTTATGTTAGTAGTGTTGTTTTCTAAAGTTTATGTCAATTTCAAACTGATATCAGACACTTTTAGCCATACCGGTCACACTGTGCGTTAGATTGAGGTGCGGTCAATTATTACACTTCACAGATGACTCATGGATTGTTTTAATAAAGTATCAAAATAATCTGAATGCATTTTCTTGGTATTCCGTATGTCAGTAGTGTTGTTTTCTAAAGTTAATGTCAATTTCAAACTGATATCAGACACTTTTAGTCATACTGATCACACTATACGTCGGATTGAGGTGTGGTCGATTCATAGACCTCAAAAATGACTAATGGATCTTTTTCCTAAAGTATAAAAACAATCCAAACGCGTTTGCTCAGTTTTTCGTATGTCACTTGTGTTGTTTTATAAAGTTAATGTCAATTTCAAACTGATATCAGACACTTTTAGCCATACCGATCACACCGTGCATCAGATTGAGATGAGGTCGATTCGTACACGTCACAAATGACTCATGGATCGTTTTCCTAAAGTATTAAAACAATATGAATACATTTTCTTGGTATTATGTATGTCACTTGTGTTGTTTTCTAAAGTTTATGTCAATTTCAAACTAATATCATACACTTTTATCCATACTGTTCACACCGTGTGTCGGATTGATGTGTGGTTGATTCTTACACGTCACAAATGACTCATGGATCGTTTTTCTAAAGTATCAAAACAATCCGAACGCATTTCCTCAGTATTCCGTATGTCACTTGTGTTGTTTTCTAAAGTTTATGTCAATTTCAAACTGATATCAGACACTTTTAACCATACCGATCACACCGTGCATCGGATTAAGGTGAATTTGATTCTTACATGTCACAAATGACTCATAGATCGTTTTCCTAAAGTATAAAAACAATACAAACGTGTTTTCTTGGTATTTCGTATGTCAGTAGTGTTGTTTTCTAAAGTTAATGTCAATTTCAAACTGAAATCAGACACTTTTAGCCATACCGATCACACCATGTGTCGGATTGAGGTGTGGTTGATTCTTACACATCACAAATGACTCATGGATCATTGTCCTAAAGTATCAAAACAATCCAAACATGTTTGCTCGATTTCCCGTATGTTAGTAGTGTTGTTTTCTAAAGTTGATGTCAATTTCAAACTGATATAAGCGGGGCGTTTAGCCCGTACATTTCACATTATAACCATAAATATCAAACAGTAAAACATGCGAACAAGAGGAAACCAATGAGTAACAGGAGAAAAATCACCACGAAGGTGTCGTTAAGCACACGACATAGGTGCATTCATGGCAGAGGAGATGCGCACAACAGAGGAGATTTCCAACTGAAAAGAAAACATAAAATAGGGGAAACTCATGAGAATAAAATAATCTAAAACCTAGTACACCATTTACCACATCCCACAAACCCCAAGAATCCACTAAAACCGAAATCAACCCACACCATGGTTAAAAACACCTTAAGATAACAAGAAATTATATAACCCGCCTTCAATAGAACGAGCTCAACAGACTTTTTAAAATATAAAAGATGAACATATAATGGGTAAGCCCTGACCAATATGTCCTCCTTACTAGGTATAATCCCCAAGTTTATTCTAGATATCATATCCCAAATGAGTAATCCCTAATCAATCCTCTTTTATCACACCTTTCACGACACATACATCCTAATCGCATGACTTTAAACTTCATGGTGCAATCTTTTCAACACAACACATGGTATCTAGTGAGTAAGATCATATCCCTATTCAAACTCAATGAGCCTACCCGTACATCTTGACAAAAATTAGGGGGAACGCACATATTTCCAATGGGACACCCCTAGTACTCTTTTCCAATCTTAACATCACACCATGCCAAAACTCACCACACGATCACCAGTTACCCAAAATTATTCCAAAACCAAAGGAATATACCCATGATTCATTACCCTAAACCCATCCATCTAGGTTCAATAGTGATGGTCACATTAAAATCATGCTATAAATCAATAGGGTTAGGAATCCAAAAGATCATGTCCCTCAACCCAGTCATAACACCAAAACTCAAGAATAGAGAGTGCTTCCCTTATACAAATCCAAGGCATGATCATTCCTTCGCTATCAACTTGATAACACCTAATATGCATCAATCCCTCATGTCAAAGAATCTACCTTGTATTTATGTATCTAAGGTATTCATAACACCAAGATAACCCCACTCAGTAGTCTCCCCCGACCACCAAAACTTACTAACTCGCTACCATCCTGAGTCACATGCTAATGACCACTGGGATCTCACACAAACCCCTTACATCAATTATTACACAATCCTTAGCCCATGGGTGCCACTATTATCCCCACCTCAAAACACACATCATCAAGTGAACCAAACCAACCACTTACTATAGGTTCTCACACACCCGCTATCTAAAACAACCTATAATACAAGGGTCTCACCACTTGGGCTCTCACTCTTGCCCCAACTACCCATACATAGGTTCAACTCACTTATAAAAAAAACTATAAGTCATCATAATCATTCAAGGATCACCATTTCTCATTTATATTAACCCAAGAGAAGGAAAAATACCCCTACACTGACCAGCGGTGGCGGAGGCAGCAGCGGCGGAGGTGGAAGTGACAGAGAAGGTGGCGGCAGAGGCAGCGGGGGTTGCGGCGGTGGAGGCAATGATGGTTGTGGTGTCGGAGGCAGCGGCAATCGCGGCAGAGGAGCAAAACCCAACAGTGCGGAGGCAGCGGCGGAGGAGAAAAACTCAACGGTGGCGGCGGAGGAGGAGGAGGAGGAAGAGGAAGAAGACAAGGACATGGAAGAGGAGGAGAACAAGGAGGAGAAGTCATGGTGGAAGAGGGTCCTGGTTCAGCTTCCGCGAAAGCTTTACCGCGTGCGAGAGAGGAGGGCCTGTTAGGTTTATTAAATAAAAAAACGTTGGAACCTTTATCAGTGCTCATTGAAAGCGCTGATAAAGGTATGTTTTATCAGCACTTTTATTTTAGAGCTGATAAATGTTATAATTTTATATAAATTAAGAATAAAAACTTTTATCAGCGCTAAAATAAGCGCTGATAAATGTACCCTTTTATCAGCGCTAAAAAAGGCGCTGATAAAGGGTATACCTTTATCAGCGATTATTTTAGCGCTAATAAATCTAACCTTTATCGGTGCTTTTAACTAGCGCTGATAAAGGCATACCCCTTTATCAGTGCTTTCTGTTATACCTTCTCATGGAAATACCCAATGCACAAGACGTAGTCAATCGGTGAGATCATCGAGTTGTTGTGAACTATTTCTCCCAATATGCGATCAATTGCTTCACCCTTCTTAACATACATTCAAAAGAAAAAACAATGAATATTTCAAAGTGAAATGCTAAGGCCCATTTAGTCATAAAAAACAATAGTTTTTTTATTTCAATTTAGCATAATTAAATAAAACATTTATGGGTTTAACTTGAAGTGCACTGGGAGAGAAATTGAGTCTCACATTAAGTGAAAGCTTACGATTTTAAGTGGTGGCTCACCAATGCAGGCAGTTAAAATAAACCATTAAACAACTAAATAACATGTTTGATTAAGTCAAATTACCTTCATAACACCCAATGGTCACACCTCAATACACTAATTATCCCAGAAAATGTCAATTTATGCATTTGAGATTGGGCCTGTCCAGAGATGTTGCAAAACATCCCTTGCTTGAATCCTTCCAAATTCATAATCTGCTTTGAAAAATGAAAAAATAAAAGCAAAATGTGGGGGGTGATGAGTCAAGCTGCATGTTTAAATGAGTATCCGAAACCATTTTGAGTTGTACCTATGTACTTGAAGTTCCAAACAATTGAGGTTTCCTGAGGATCAATAATTGATCTAGGTGTTCGATCAGTAAAATACAGAAAAACATGTTGTAAAGTTTTTTAGAACATTAGATATTAAGATATCAAAACTAATGCCTCATTCAGAATATTGGAAGTGATTTCAATAGAAGGGAAAGAGGTGTGGCATGGAAAAGTGGCAAACAAAATGGAAAATAAGTTAGGTTTAAAAAATGATTTTGGTATATATAAAAAATAATATGGAAAATAAAACAAAATAACCAAAACATTAAAAAAGGTGGGTGGGAATGATAATGAAAAAGGTTGTTTGGTCATTTAATGTCACTCCTGCACCTATTTCATAGGATGCAAGTGAGCTCAACCTATTTTGATAGAAATTAATTTCATGGATTCAAAATTCATATAAACCCTAAAACCATAAATCTTAAAACCCCAAACCCTAAAATTCTAAAATTTAAAACCCTAAACTTGAAACCATAACTTCTAAAACTAAAAATCCTAGAATATAAATCCTAGAATCTAAAATTCAATAAGGCTAGAGGTTAAACCCCAAATCTCAAAATCTTAAAACTAATGTTGGATTGGTGTAGCCCTCCTCCACCCTACCCCCTACCCCATGCCCCCCTCCACCCTACCCCCTGCCCCTGCCCCCTGCCCCCTTCCCCCTTCCCCCTTCCCCCTGCCCCCCAGCCCTTAACCTGCACAGCCCCCCCCCCCCCCCCCGCACTCCCCCTACACCCCCAGCCCCTAGCCTGCACCAGCCCCCCTACACCACCCCCTGCCCCTTGCCCCTACCCCTAGCCCCCTAGCCTGCACATCCCCCCCTGCACCCCCCCCCCACCCCCCCCCCCAGCCTGCACCAGTCCCCCTTCACCACCCCCCTAGCCTGCACCAACCCCCTAGCCTGCACACCCCCCTGTGAGTCAAAAAAATCTTTAGAGATGCCTGTGGTATCTCAAATGAGAGGAGTAAGGATTAAAATGGAAAACATAAATACAATAATGTAAAACAATCTATATAAGCATAAACTACCACTATGAGTTTTCGCAGACAGTGCACCTCCATTGGAGGGGTTTTATTACAAAACCATGACTTATTTATAAAACGAAATAATTATTTTAACTAACACTTGATCAAGAATTGCAATTTAATATAAACAAGCAGGAATCAAGAAGGAAGTTAAATGCAATTTAAAAAATTCTTAAATTAAAGAGGTTGGGAGAGGGACTCTACCTCAAAGGTGTCAAGCCATGCACAAGAGGATCCTTATATATATGATCACATGCATAAGCATGGGATATGTTTTGTTGTTGGTTCTCTGCATAGCATGCATCCCTATCCACAGACACAACCTATTATGCAAAAGCATACACACAAGAAATCCAGTTCTTGTGAAGACATTGAGACAAATAAAATCTCATAAAGATATATTCAGAATGAGTTATACTAATAAAAGGGATGAGAAGAATGTCTGGGGAGGAAGTCGTTTCAAAATGACCATCAGCGTTTGAGAAATAATATTGGAAAAACGAGGTCCAGTGGCAATGTACTCCAAAATCCTATACTAAAAAGAACAGAACAGTGGTTATTGAATGAAAGGAACAAAAGTAGTATTGCGTTGAAATTGATTGTAATTACCTCTCAATGTCATCAAGGATTATGATGCTTAATTGTGACTTATAGGCATCCTCAAATACCTGAAAAGAACAGGTGAAAAAAATGACTAAAAGTATTCAATATACAAGTTGCAAATTCAATAAGCATAAACAAATGGAAACCTAGTTGATTTTAAACCTTGACAATTTGTGCACATTTACTGGCCTCGGTCACCCCGATCATTGATTCAGTTGAAACCTGGTCATATAAAACCCATCAAAAGTTGAAAACACAAATAGATGCAAGTGCATGCATGCGAGAATGAAAGGAAACAATGAGAATTATTAAAATTCACTTACAATCTTAACATATGTGAAATCACTTTCAATACTAATGGTGTCTGCACAGCCCCTGCCCCCTTGCACACCCCACCGGCCCCCACTGCCCCCTTGCACACACACCCTGCCCCCTACCCCCTGCCCCTTGCCCTCTTCCCAAGCCAGGAATAAACCTTCCATGGTCCTGGAGTAGCATGTGCGCTATCATCATGTTAAAAAGAAAATCTCACACGAGGGAAGAAAGAAATCCATAATTCCCAAGGCTGCTTGAAAATCCAGAAGTGCATGCATGAAGAGTCTATTCAGACTTGAAGCTGAATTGGAAAGGACAAACTGGTTGAGAAAATTTTCTCAACCCAACAGCTCACATTGATGAGCAAGGACATACACCTTATTCCCTAATTATTTTTGTGTTATTAGCGTTCCATACAATGCAGGTAATTCAAGGTGAAACTAGTTCTCAAGAGGAGAGAAAATGAAGGGAAGTAAGTTGTAATAACTATTCCAGATCTGAAAAAAAAGTAACCATCTTGGTATGATTTATCAAATGGTATTCCAAAGAACATCAGAAGGAAAGATCTGCCTTGATGGAGTAAAGATAGTGTGTCTCCTCGATGGGGAGATGAGGGGAGAAGACCCTTGAAAAGCTGCCAGACTTATTTATTCCATGCAAATCTGAAATTTCTGAAAAGTGGTTGAAAAATTCATTGATGAGGTATGAATTTCTCTCATCCCTATTAATGACCGAATAAAGTCTGATATTAAGGGGGAGAAATTGAATTAATCAATGACAAGAAGTTGAGGAAATTTGAGATCTCAAGGCCGATTTATAAAACCTACTACATGTACTTGAATGCTTTCAATATGTGTATTGAGATGAGTGCAAGATCTCAGGATATAATTCCAAAAATAATGAAGATATCAATTTGCATCATTTGGTTTCAACTTTAGTACATCTAAACATACCCTAAATTATTCATGGGAATTAGAATCATTTGGTATCATGTTCAGTTTGTTAATGAGACAACTTTGTTTTTTAAATCAAACCCTCATATTTTCTACACCAAACATGGATCACATAGACTTTGAATAGAATGAATGATGGAACATTGTTTAAGAATGAAGTGATACCATCCTCTTTCATGAACTTTGTATTTATTTTCAATAAGGGGAGAAAATAAAATGAGAGAAGTCAATGATAAAAATAGGAGAGAAGAAAATTAAAGAACATCTTGACATACCAATTGCTAGATTGGTATTGACAATAAACACAAAGTGAAAGATTATTAAATCCACATTGTGTTTGTGTCATAGTTATTGTCAATGAGGAAGACAAGTTGTTTCATGCCAATATGCAGATGATAAATGGCTTGCAAGTTAGTTGGATTACCCAAGCATATTGATGAGACAATTGGGAGCTGGATAGCTTAGAAGGGAGTTGGAAGTTCCCAAGATTGTTGAGAAGGAATATGAAGTTCCCAAGCAAAGGAGTTAGTATGAAAATCTTATATGAGGCTTAAATAATTATCCTGAAGCTTGGAAGTGATGTAAACCACCACCAATAATTATGTCACAAAGAAATGAACAAAAGAAGGAAGTGTTGCCAGTCCCCCCTGCCGCCAGCCCCCCTGCTAGCCCCCCCTGCAGACCCTCCTAGACACCCCCCCTGCCAGTCCCCCCTCCCAGTCCATATTTCTCTTATATAATTAACACATGCCCATGAATCTTATTATTGATTCCATCTCCATGTGGACATCAATTAATAATGTCACTTGCTTCCTTATCAAGGTGACAACCTAATGATCAAAGTTGACTAGAATTTCAATTAAATTGTATATTTAGACAATCCCGTAAATATCTTTCTCATTTCTGGAAGTGAGGGAATCTTATGCTTGCCACATATAAGTAAAGGATGGATATTCAGTTATGATCTGGGTAGGAAGGCTGTTATATCTTCTTCTATCAAGCCATATAGACATCTTAGGCTCATAATCTAAGGAATACTATTCTCATCACCTATATAATTCTAGATTCATCACCAAATTCATCATAGGATAGTCACCTGTGGTATTTTAGGCTCATCACCTAATGAACTCTAGGATCATCACCTAAGGAATTCCATGCTCATAACCTAAGGAATTCCATGCTCATCGCATGAGGAAGGATGGGATTATGATGCATTAGGAAAGGTGAATCATCCTATTCTTATCACATAATAAATATTATACTTTTCATATATGGAAAGGTAGGGTCCTCTTATACTCATCACAAAATTCTAGTCATGATTTTAGGTCTAGTGGGGACTAGTCTCCTTATGCTCATCGCATAAGTTTGGTCACGATTTAAATTCCAGTGGGGATTATCCTCTTATACTCCTCACATAAGAAAAATAATGACAGAATTGTCTATAATATCATTATATAACCTATTCAAAATATTATGGTGACCAAACACTCATGGAAGGTCCATACCAATTCTGATATTCCCAATTTTAATCCCAATTCTGATATTTTCAATTCTAATCCCAATTCATGGAGAATCCCCTACTTCTAGAATAAAAATTCAAATTTCATCAGGATTTCACGGCCCATAACAACATTAGTCATTACTTATAAGATATGGTTTGGGAGAGGCATGGGATACCCTTATCTATTTAAAAACAATATTTGGGTTAATAAAGTTTTGTAATATTCTTTGGGATTCTTCAGTATGTAAAGTACATATCGTTATTGTATTATCAAGGATATATGGATGATATCTATGGGATTCCTATGTGAGTGTGTGTGTGTGTGTGTTACACCCTAATATGGACCACCCAAAATGAACCCACACATGGATTCTACATGACCTCAAGTTCACCTAACCATACACCAAATTCTTCTAACTAGTGGTGAGGTCCTCGAATATTCATCAGGACATTATTCCCTCTAATACAAGGCCTGATGGTCATGGCCAAATCTACTGAAAATTTAGCATCACCCATCAATATAACAGACATCACAAAAACTTGTTGAAACAAAATAGAGATCCAATTAATCCCCCACATTCTAGACTAGAAATAAATAAATCTATATATTGTAGAAGATTAAAATAGCTCAGAAAAAATAGCAAAAAAACATAGAATGGAAAGATCATCAATACATGTTAAATGATAACTAAAATAAAATTGGAATATGGAACAACTAACATAATACAGCCTAATAAATATTTCTCCTATGTAACTTACTAGACATTTACTACATTTACATCTCTAATAAATACTTGTACCCTAAGAGAAAACAAGAAGGTCTCGTCATTTATATTGAAACCCAGGTCGTGTATATGAGTTTGGATGAGTCCAATGACCTAGGTGGAACCCTCAATTCCTCAACAATACAAATTATTTGGGCCAACACACCGTATAGAGGAGGAAGTCCCAAATAAGGGTATGGAGAAACCCTTCTACTGATGCACCGAATGGAGGAGGAATGCCCAAAGAATGGTATGGAGGAAGGGAGTACCGCTCGAGGGATAGAGCAACCCCGAATGGAGAAGTCGAGCCGCGATTGGAGAATCTGCACCGTGAATGAAGGAACTGCGATGAGGGATAGAGGAACCGAAGCTGGCGAGGATGAGCGATAGAGGACAACAGTGAGAAAGAGAGAGGAAAGTCGTGAGGGAGGAGAGGAGGGCGCGGTGAGAGAGGCCATCAGGGAGGAGGAGAGGCTGTCGGGGGAGGAGGGCACTACGGTGAGAGGGTTGCATATCGGGGATAGAGTAGGAGCCCGACTGGAATCGAAAAAAAAGGGGATGCATATCAAGGATGGAGGTGGAGCCCAATGGGAATCGAAAAAGGAAGGGGGATGGAATTGTGTAGCCACGGATTAAAAATTAAATCGTGGCTATAAACAAGCTATAGCCACGGACCTATAAAACCGTGGATATAGGTCTATGTCTATAGCTTAAATTTCTAGTAGTGTTTGCATCCACATCAAATAAAATAAATTAATTTCAGTAACATACACTCATTAACTGAAATTACACTGTAGCAACCTAAAACCCCTGGGTTGCGCAACACTACAGTTGCATATTCTGATTCTTCCATCTTCACCCTCTCTATTTCTTTTTTTCCCTTCACTCTATTGTTTCTATGGTTATGTGTATATTTTATCTTCAAGTATTTTGTGAAAATGGAGGCGTTGAGTTAATAACTAGTGCCAATAGTGTAATTCTCACAAATGGGAGGCATTTCCCCTTTTAGAGAACACAATGAAGTACAATTGGCATCCCCGTCAGCTTCATCTCCTGAACATTTATTATTGAATTTTGTTTCCTTGAGACTCATCCTCCATCTCTTTTATGTTTCTTGTACTAATTTGAGTATTATTCATCCCATGGATGACTACTGCTTTCAGTATTTCAAGAAATATAGGTGGTTGTCCACAAGAGATAGAGGATGTGTGTCAAACAACAAAATACAATGATAAATGTTAGGGAGATGAGTTGATGAGGATGGAAGTTGTCTATAAATTTAAACTTTGAATGAATTTAGAGGATAACACTAGATATAGTGGAGAAATTTTCTTCATCCTCCTCACTCGTTGATTGATTGTTTGGTGAGATCTATTTGCATTTTTTTATCATCATTCTTGCTTTACTATCAACATATCCCTATGGTCAATAATATTTGCACAATAAAATAATTATCCATTGAATTAATTTATTGTTTCATATTTATGTTTAATTTATTTCTTTTCATTATTACTCATATAATAATTTTTTTCTTGTATAAGTGGATTCTTTTGTTTGATCCTGCAACTGAGATAATGACAATAAGGAAATTCATCAAGAGTGCATACAAACATCAGAAAAAGGTGAATTATTACTACTTATTTAATTAATTATGTCATAATTTTATTAACTATTTGTAAGTTAATTTCTTTATCATTTTTATCTAATACTTATTTTTTTCACATATCTTTTGGGAAGTCATATTTTGATTTCAACTAACTGCAACCAGCCACAAAAGAGATAAAATGATTCTTTCTACAAATGTTTCCATGATTTATATTTTAATTTCCTTTTTTTTCAAACTACCAACGCTTCATATTGATTTGATATTATTAGGTGAGAAACCTTTCTCGTTGTTGAAAGCCTGTGCTCTTCTAATTTTCAACAATGAGAAAGGTTTTTCAGCTAAAAACATCGAGTCAATATACAGTGTTGGTAGTTCAACATAGAAATACAATGTAAGTGTGGTAACATTGTCATTTAAGTTTTTTTGAGACTTTGGGATGTGTAAAAATCATCCACACCTCAATCTGACACATGGTGTGACCAGAATGACTCTAAGTGCTTCTTTTTATTTAAAATTGACATTAATTTTAGTAAAAAGTACAACTGACATAATCAAAACCAAGAAAAAATATTATTATTGTTTTTATACTTTAGGAAAATGATCCATAAGTCATTTTAGGCATGTAGTAATTAGTCACACCTCAATTCAGTACACGGTGTGACCGCTATGACTCAATGTGTCCATTATCAGTTTAAAATCGACAGTTTAGTTCAAAAAATGTCACTCACTAAAAACAAACCAAACATGTTCGTATTTTCTTTATAATTTAGTATATAAATTTATAAGCCCTTTTTGATGTGTAGGGATCATTCTCATGTCAAACTGATACACGATGTGATTAGTATAGGTCAAAGTACGTGTTTTTAGTTTAAAATGACATTTTAGTAAAAAAACAAGTGACATACTCAAAACTGAGAAAATACATTTATATTGTTTTTATACTTAAATAAAATGATCCATAAGTCATTTGAGATGTGTATGAATCAATTGTACCTCAATTCTATGCACGGTGTGACAGGTATGACTCCAAGTGTATATTTTTATTTAAAAATGACATCAATTTTAATAAAAAGGACAACTGACCTACTCAAAACTAATAAAACACATTTATATTGTTTTTATACTTTAGGTAAATTATAATTAAGTCGTTTTTGGCATGTAGGAATCATATTCACCTCAATCTGACACACGATGTGCCCTATATGACTCAATGTGTCTGTTATCAATTTAAAATTGATAGTTTAGTTCAAAAAATGTCACTCACTGAAAATCGAGCAAACACGCTCATATTTTCTTGATAATTTAGAACATTGATTTGTAAGTCATTGTGAAGTTTAGGAATTTTTCTCATATCAAATCGATACATAATGTGATTGGAATGAGTCAGAGTATGTGTTTCTATTTTAAAATGGCATTTTAGTAAAAAAGACAAGTGATGTACTCAAAACTGAGTAAACACATTAGGATTGTTTTGATACTTTATTACAATAATCAATAATTCATCTAGTATGTGTAAGAATTATATACACCTCAATTTTATGTACGGTGTGACCGATATGACTCAAAGTGTGTCTTTTTATTTAAAATTGACATCAATTTTAGTAAAAAGGACAAATCACCTACTCAAAACTGAGAAAATTCATTCGGATTATTTTAATACTTTAGGAAAATGATGCATAAGTCATTTGTGATTTTTAATAATCATTCACACCTCAATCTGATACATGATGTGTCTGGTATGACTCAATGTGTCCATTATTAGTTTAAAATCAATATTTTAGTTCAAAAAGTGCCACTCACTGAAAACCGAGCAAACACACTTGGATTATCTTTATAATTTAGAAAAATGATTCATAAGTCATTTGTGATGTATAGGAATCATTATCACATCAAACTGACACATGATATGACCGATATGAGTCAAAGTGGCATTTTAGTAAAAAAGACAAGAGACGTGCTCAAAACCAAGTAAACACATTTGGATTGTTTTATATTTTAGGAAAATGATCCATAAGTCATTTGAGATGAGTAAGAATCATCCACGCCTCAATCTGATGCACAGTGTGACCAGTATGAATCCAATTGTGTTTTTTCAATATATAAGTATCATTTTAGTTTAAAACGCGCATCACATCGCCAAAACCGAGCAAACAAGCCTAGATTGTTTTCTCTTCATTTAAATTCTATATTCATACTTTATTTTTTTCATGGTGTTCTTGGTGTTGTGGTGTGTTGTTACATTACACTACACCGGTGGGGTAGTGTGTTGTAGCAGCACACTACAGTATACCCCTTTATTAACACTGATAAAGACCATTTTTAGCACTATTAAAATCCTATTTTGTAGTGGTTTGCATGTCTTACTCCTCAACCTTCGCCTGTATATCACAATCCTACACCTCCTCCTTAACAACTTCTTATCTATTGTGAGTTATCTATTGAGGATCTCTGGTATCATATTGTGGCATATAGGATCATATATTATATTATAGGATATTATACATCAATAGAAGATGGATATGGATCAGCTTAGGGAAACTATTCATTATATTATATATGCATCAGTTAGAGTATTATTCCCAAAAAATGAGTTTTCTATAGTTACACAAAGTGTCAAAAAAATACTTTGGCCATCTAGACTCGTCTGATAACTTACCACTGAGGTATGCATAGATTATATCCTTTATTTAATATTGGTGTTAATTTTTTTAAATTATTTTAATATATATATATGGGAATACGTTAAAGGTGGAGACATGTTTTATAGAAATCAAACACATGTTGATTCCCCTTCAACTTCAGATTCTACCTTTTTTGTTGGGCTTTCTAAATTATCAGCATATGAATTTATGTTATTGGAGGTTTATAAGATACCAAAGGCTGGTGAAATTTGTGGGTGTGTTATGATTTTGATGATTTATAAGAGAGATGTTATGGAGCTTATAGTTTCAAATATGTTGGGCATCACAGTAATGAAAGTATTTTTCCATGTAAGTCGATTATCATATTTCTTTTAATTATATCAATTTGATTGATCTGACTTAATACTTATGTTCATTTTTATTAGGTATCTTTATACACTCTATATTCAATATGATACGAAATCAGTTCATGAATTCTTGGACCCACAATTTATTTCTCCAATAACAATGAAAATGAATAATAAAGAAATAATGGTATATATTTCTCAAATATTTCATGATAATGCAAGTCAGTGTTTGATACTTCCTTATGTTAATGAGTATGGAATATATATTTCGTAAAGTGTTATTTATCTTAATTATATAATCACTCACATTATATTTTTATATATTAGTGGTCATTGGATGTTGTGTATTTTGTGTTAAAAAGAAAATACAATTTGTTGGTTATGATTCATACATGGTGATGTGTGAACAAATTTTCAAAAAGTATTAAATAGGTAAGATTTATTATTTAAATACTTATATATTAAAATAATTTTTTATTTTATTTCATACATATCATTTTCAAACAATGAATGAGATTACTATAACTAGTCAGTATGAGAGAGGACTACAAAGATAAAATATGTGTGTGAAAATGTGATTTCATTTATAATTACTACTATTTGGAATATACCTAAAAAGTTATTTTTAATTGTAAACTTCTTTTAAAATGGAAATTTCATCGTCAAGGGATGGTAAAATGTTGATATTATGTTCTAAGATTTATGTATGAAATAATTACAACTGGGATAGTTATAAAATTCCACAAGGTTAGGTTTTATTATAATCTTTCTTTTTATTTATCTTATAATTATATTGATAATATGTTTTGAATACTTTTCTTTCAATTTGTATCTTTTGATGACCCTAGACCTTATAGTGGAAAAGAGATAAATAATTTATGAGAAGCATGAGTGGATTATTTTACAAGTTTGATTCAGTTTTAGTTTAACTCTTTTTATAATATAGATTTTTAAGTTTAAATTTCAAACTACAAACTTGTTTTAATTTTAACAAAGTTTTTATATAAATATTTTTTATGAGATTGTATTGATGTTGTTGTTTCCCGTTGGTTTTCTACTCTTTGTCACTAGTTTTATCTTGTTTAAAGGTTTGATATACTATGTTTTGAAATTATTTTTTTAAAATAGTTTTTTACATCAATTATATAAAATAACTGATGTAAAAAACTGGTTTTTACATTGGTTATTTAACAACCAATGTAAAAAACCCATCAATTTTACATATTTTAAGGGTTTTCTATCGCAGTTTTTATAATAACCGATGTAAAAAATATTAGGTTGGATAAGGTGATGAAAAATGGTCTAGAGGGGGGTGAATAGAATAGATTAAAAAAATTAATAGATGGATTAATTATCTAAATTAATTATCAAAGTTTATTAAAGGAGTTAATTAACATCAATGAATAAAAGAAAAAAATGCAAAGATTTTTTTATAGTAGTTCGATCCAACGAGGACTTAGTTTACTCTTATTCCTATCTACTTAGCAGGAGATATGTTATAAACTAAACTTATTTTTAAAGGGGAATCAAAATCCAATTGCAACCCACTTTTTCTAATGGAATTATAACCAAAAGACACCTGAATTTTGTATGGGGAGTCACAACCCAATTATAACCCTGACTTTAGATACCGAGAGTCACAACCCAAATGATCCTGACTTTAGAATCTGGGAGTTACATATCAGATATAGATAATTCTTCTATATGAAAAAACATAAATAAAAAGTTAAAGCACGTGAGATAAAGGGATAAGTGTTACAAACTCAAGCAACCAGAATGAAATAGATGGAAGAAGAATAAAACACAAGTACTATTTTTTGAGTGTTTAATTGGATTAAATATATCATCAAGGTAGTAGAATAAGCCATGGAAGTTTTTATTCAGCCTTTGAGATATCATCTAGAATATTTGAGAAATGATCATCATAGATAGAGTGTACAACACTTCATATTATCACCACCACCACACTCTTTGCACTATATCACTTGAAAATATGAAAGCTCTCGTCGAAGAAGTATCGCATGAGTAGTCCATCACTTTCCAACTGCATCAATGTGAAACACTCAATTTTCATTCATATTTTTAAATAAAATTTAATGGTTTTAATTCTACAAAAGAGATAATTTAATTTAAATTGTCACATTTTATGGTTTTAGAAGATTTTTGGGCTTAATTGGAAAATGAACTAATTTTTGGATTTAACTGTTTTAATTTATTTAAGTATTTTTTCCATAAAATTTTATAGACCGGTTTAATTTATGAAATTACTTTTTTTAGGATTAAATACATCTTGGGGTTCATTTAATTCTTATGTACCCAAATCTGAATCCATCATTTGAAGGCCCAAAAGAAACTCACAGTTCAGGCCACAAAATATGTACATAAATCTAGAGATTTTTGAAGATGGGCTTATATCTTGTAAATGGAAAACCAAATGGAGCTAGAATTTTACAATGATAAAGATAAAATATTTATAAACAAATTTTATAACTATGGACCCACTTTATTCTACTGATATCATGGCCATAAATTCATGGGAAGTTAGATTTTTGAAAATCAAATATTCTGTCTGGATAGAATAAATTGTTGAAGTAAATTAAATATAACTTATTATATAAGCACCAAATAAAGATGAAATTTTGTGGACAAATGAACAAGATATTTTTTAACAACTTTATAGAAGAAATTTATCACGGATTTGGTAAAAAAAAGGTTATTCCACGTGCAAAATTTTAAATAAAGATTATGGAACCAAAATTTGAACACTTGACAACCCATTATGACCTAAAACCCATTAATGGACCTTTATAACATCCTGAAGCCACTTACATTCCTATAAATAATAGGAAATATGTGGATTGAAAAAGATATATCAGTGATCAAATCTATGTATGACATACTTCTGTAGATTTATTTCCCTAATTTCTTCTTCTTTTATTTTATTTACTATGTAATTTCTCCCCTCTCCCGCATCAACTCGACTTCCC
The DNA here is from genome assembly GCA_963277665.1 of Viscum album. Lineage (NCBI taxonomy): Eukaryota > Viridiplantae > Streptophyta > Magnoliopsida > Santalales > Viscaceae > Viscum > Viscum album. Next base: position 538,098,150 of record OY728165.1, read on the forward strand.
CATCCATGGAGGGGTGATTTATTTGAGTGATAGAGAAAGGGTAAGGTTGTACCTATGTGCTTGCTTTAGTTTTTTATACAATTTAATAATGTCCCTTCTTCTTTCTGTATCCGGTTTCAATTATTAATTTAGTTTTAAATTATGAATGTGGTTGTGTTAGGTTTTGATTCTGTTAAATTTTAATTGCTTTGGTCAATGATCCATATCTCCCTCTACCCAATTATTTTCTATATATTATGGAATAGATTAAGTTTATGTGGTTATTTTTTGATGGTTTTCATCATTTTTATAAGATTGTACATTGGAATATTGGTTTATTAGGGAATAATGATTCCTAGTCAGAGTTTACCATAATTAATCAAGAAAACCTGATGCAATGCTGCTCACACTAGAAGGATGGTAGACCAACCTGAGGTTTCAGATAGGAATATTCTCATCATAACCATTTGGTCAAGGGTAGAGAGATGACTTAATAGGTGAATCTATCTCTTATCAGTCAGAAGAAGAAAAAGGTGTAAAATTTGGAAACCATGATAGCACAACACTAGGTATAGCCAATTCGCTTTGGTCACCATATTTCTCAATGATTTAAAATAAATCAAATCAAACTACTTTTTTCTCTCAATTTATTAAAATTAATTAAAACAAACCTTTTTCAGAAAATCAATAAAAAGTGATAACTTTTTTTTGTGTGCACTCCTCTTCAGGAGGCTACCTAGAGTTAATTACTATACTATACTTAGATAATTTAAATATTGTTTTGCCACGCCCCATGATAGATGTGCATCAAATTTGACATTGTTTTCAAGGAGGAAGTGCCTCAAAACACAAAAAAAAGTAAAAAATATATTTCTTTTGAATTAACCATAGTTAAAACAACCATTTAATAGAATTCGATCCTGAAATTGATCGAACAATAACCCAGTTGAGAAAAAATCTGCAAATAGAGTTTGAGGAAATAGCCTCATAGAATCAAGTGACACTTCCAATAATCACTATGAACCTATAATAATTGTTTTAAATCCCAACCAAATCTTGTGTGACATCTACACACCTTAATTTTCTAATCAAAATAACCAACTTGTTGACTATGCCATAGAAAATGATGTTGAACTGCGTATTAACATGATCCAAGTACTACCTAAATTTCATGGTCTTGTAGGTGAAGATAATAATCAAAACATACAAGAGTCCACCCATGTTTTCTCCAGCTTCAAAACCTAAGGAGTCGTAGAAGAGCAAGTAAAGTGGAGGGCATTCCCCTTCTCACTTGAGGGAGCGATAAAGGAATGGTTGCACAGTCTGAAACCAGGAGAGGTCCAAGACTGGGAGGATTTGTAAAGATGCTTCATGCAAAGGTTTTTTACAACATCCAGGATCACGACTATCTTAAAATAGATATATGTTATTCTTCAATCAATCGAATAGACGATTTATGAGTACTGGGAGAAATTCAAGAAGCTATGTACCAGCTGCCCACGTCAGACTATGGAGGAACACCACTTCCTTGTTTTATTCTATCAATGAATACTCAATAATGATAAAAAAAATTCAGATGTCTGATCTGGAGGAGCCTTGATTGAAAAGTCACCAACGGATGCCAAAGGTCTGATTGAAAAGATTTCACAAAACTCATAGCAATTTAGTACTAGAGGTATAGGCACCAGAGGCATCCATGTGGTAAGTACTTTTGATTCTTCCTCACCCTTACTTGAAGCAACACTTAAGGAATTGACTAGTGTCATGAGATAAATTGTTGTAAACCAAATGAAAGAACAACATGTCTCGACTTAGGTATGTGGTTTATGATCTTCTACTTATCATTACACTGATTAATGTCTAGAAGTGTAGGGGACCGAAAGTTGTGTTACTGCCTATCAAGAAAGTAAATTACAGTCAAATCAGCCACATCAACCCTTGACTCAATAAGGATATGGATTCCAATATAACCATGATATGTCTCCTTTTTAGAATCAATACCAAAATCAACCTTCATTCCAGTAACAACAATACTAGAACCCTATGTCATTCCAACAAACCTATAAACAACCATACCATCAGAAATCATATGAATAGACCTCAATAAGTTCTCATAAGAACCACCAAGAAATATATATTTAAGAGGTAAATAAGATAGTGAAAATTTTGGATAATAAATTTGACGTCCTTGTGAACATTCTAACCAAGAATCAAGGCAAATTCCTAGCACAAAAAGTTTTGAATCCCAAGGAAAACATGAGCGTCATTACAACACGAAGTGGAAAAGAGATTACGCCACCTAGAAAAAGTGAGGATGATGATTTTGAGAAACCTTATGAATCTCAACCCATCCATACAAAATAAAGAGACCAGAACAACAAAGGAAAACGAACCAAGTTTAGGAAGGAAAGGCCAAAAACACCTTTTTAAAAACAACAATGGGAGAAAATGGATATCCAGTCATTATTCCCATCTTTATTAGCTGAGTTGAAAAAGGGTGAAGAGGAGCGGCTTCAATGTGAAATTCAAGAAACCTTCTAGAAAGTTGATATAAACATACCACTACTATAGGTTATCCAATAAATCCCTATGTATGAAAAAAAAATTGAAGGATCTATGCATGAAAAAAATGTGTCTATATGGAAATTAGAGAATCATCTTAGGAAGAAGCATCTCAGCACTAATCACACCACCGATACTGCAAAAAATGTCAAGACCTAGGGACATTCTCTATTCCCTACACTATTGGGTCCTTAAATTTTACCGATGCACTATGTGATCTAGGAGCTTCAATAAATGTTATGACTCACTCGGTATTTTCATATTTATAGATTAGAAAATTGAAGCCTACTAGAGTGGTGGTCCAACTTTCAAATAGATCCATTGTTTTCCCAGTATGTTTTTTGGAAGACATTATTATGAAATTCAAAAATCTATTATTCCTAACTAACTTTTATGTGATGACAATGGATGAAGATAGGAGTTCATCACACTCATCCATCATCCTGGGAAGACCATTCTTAAAGATAGAAAAAACTATCATCAGTGTGCATGAGGGAACACTTTCAATGGAGCTCAGAGATAGTCAAGTGCACTTCAATATACTCGACTCCATGAAGAATATCTCAATAATACATTCACTAAATTCAATATCCCACATAAAAGGTATATAAAAAATTAAAAACTCAGAAGAGAAAACGTGAGACTTCTTTTATAGTCTGTTATAAAAGGATGAGAAATCAAAATTGGGGGAATATGTAGAGATCGAGAAGTACTCAAAGAGGTTGAAAATGATGAGATTGGCACTGATCTCAGAAAGGAACTTTCTACGAAGGAAGAAGAACTAGATATGATCACTGATACAAATATGGCTTTTATCAGCACTAAAAATGGCCATTAACAGTGCTAGAAAAAGCACTGATAATGCCGGCAAAGATAAAGGGGGGTCCCCTTTATCAGCGCTCCAAAAAGCGCTGATAAAGACCCCTTTTATCAGCGTTAAAAAAAACACTGATAAAAGGGGTCTTTTATCAGTGCTAAAACGAAGCGCTGATAAAATGGTCTTTTATCAGTGCTTTTTTTTAGCGCTGATAAAAATAAATAAATAAAAAAAAAATACTACCAATCTCATGGGGGGGCTTTTTACAGCGCTTGAGCACCCCTTTATCAGCACTTTCTCACACATCCATCACCCGCCCATACCGCCTACACCCTTTATCAGCGCTAGCCCTTTAAATCACCCTTGCGCGCGCGCCCTTTCCTCCACCCGGATTTGATCTCGAGACCTCCCTCATGCGCACCTAAAGCCTTTGCCACTACCCTATATTGATTTGTTCTCTTATTCATGATATATCTATTTATTTATATATATATTTCATTATATTTATTCGTACAGTAATATATATTTATATTAATATTTATAGTTATATTAATATATATATATATATATAGTTATAATGATATATATATATATAGTTATATTAATATATAGTAGTTACATAAATATTCATACATTGGTATTTTAAATAAAATGGATATTAGTTATTATTTAGATAAATCTAGTATATTTTATATGTAAATATGTTTAATTATTTATTTAAAAATTTTAATTTTTAGGTGTGAATATATAAAAAATATGTACATATAGTTATATATTTAATTATAAATAGCAGTGCATTATAAAAAACGATAAAATTTCAAAGACATAATTTCAATATGAATTTAATATCTTGGAATAAATTTAGTCCCCACCAAAAAAAAATTCAATAATACCCCCTTAAACGAGGCTGAAAATCCACAAAATGTTAAAAAATATGGGTACCCTGACTAAAAACTCAGTTTTGGAGGCCTTATGGGCCTCTTTTGGCCTTGAAAAATGCTTGACCAAGGTCCCCCCTGGTCACAGCTACGTAGAGATCGTCGCGAGCTTCGATTTGATATGTGGTAGAGCTCAAACGGACATCCGGATCAAAAGTTATGGTCGTTTGAAGTTTGAGTTGCGTTTTCAACATATTTTGGATCTTTTTTTAATTTTTTTAATTTTTTTATTCTTCAAATTGTTATTAAATGACTATTAATCCATAATAATTATCAAATTATTAATTAAAAATATTTTTTTAATTTTTTAAGAATCCATTTTCACTAAATATCTTATATATTAAGTATATTAAGTGTAAATGTACATTTATACTTATCTAAAATATATTTAAAAATTATATATTATATTTATATCAATATAACTATATAACTATATTTATATATTAATATATATTTTTTTTTGAAGTCGACCCTTTATCAGCGCTGATAAAGACACCCTTTATCAGCGCTTTTTCAAGCATTGATAAAGCCCCCCCCCCTTTATCAGCGCTTTTTCGTTAGCGCTGATAAAGGGGTGGTGCTGGCCTTGCCCAGTTTTGTGGTAGTGGATGTATTCTATATGTCTCAATTTATAAATCAAATTGAACAAGGTCAGAGAAAATTCCATTAAATCTTCAGAGGTAAGTGGAATATATTCTCAAATCGATGAGAATATTGGATCATAAGAAAAAGGTAAATTTGTGCTCAATAAATTTCAAAATATACCTATTTTACTTAATATTGTAGATATATAATCCAAAACCAAGGTTATGTGGTCAAGAAAATTGAGGTGAAATATTCCACTACAATGAAAAGGAATAATATTCAAAATAGATCACAACCCCTTATCAAAGGAAAGAATCGACCTGTAACAAGACATCAACAAATATCTAGATAGATTAGAAACAAACCTGGAAGAATAAAATTTCAAGGGTTTTGTTGGTGTTACGGTAAGCGTGGTCATAAAGCCTATTCTTGTTAGTTTAACATGTCTTTTACAAGAATAAGGAAAGAACCAATGTAGAAATTCCATGAGGAGTTCCCATAAAGGCAGGAACGAGATGTTCCCTATGTTGTGAAAGAAAAGAAGTTCCAAAAGGAATCTAGTGGTGAGAATGTCCACAATGAGTGCCTAGCAGTTTGGTTACATCAATTCTAATTGGCCAAACAAATGGATGAAGCTGAAAAATATTTAAGAACCAATGGAGAATATTGCACCGCTTCACCATGATTACCACTGAAGACCCACTAGGTTTCTCATCTTCTTTACATTTGATTAAATGAAGTAATTCAATTTTTAATCTTATTACATGAAAAATCAATTTAAATGCACTGATAACACTACATAAAATAAGTTTGCGGGAGGGAATCTTGTAGTCTAGTATTTTTCAAAAAAATCAATTTTTGAGTCGAGCCAACAACATTAAACAAAATCACTTTGAGGAGGCAACCCAAATTTTTTTCCTTAGTCCACTCTTCCCCTCAGTCATATTCTATCATGATTAAAAGGCATGAACTATCATTTGTTTTTATTCTTATTTTTCAAATCCATTAATGAAGATGATGCAAGGATGAAAAATGGTGATACTTAATAGAACACACATCGTGAAAGTACTATAGAACAAAACTGAATGAATATGACATACACCACCTGACTGAAGCATCATTATCAAAGGGAGTTTTCTTTTACATTCAATATCATTTGAATTCTCTATACTTTTGTTTGAAAATAAATTCTTGAAATTTCATTGAAAACTGCATGCTCATGCTCGAATTTATGCTTTACTTGACTTATCTAGGAGCCATGAGTTTCTTAGGAATCATGTGATGCCATGTTTTAGATTTCAATGTTAATGATACTGAATGAGTAAAATGGATAATTTAATGTTTAAATTGAAGCATAGATATTAAAATGAGGACTAATAATGTGACAACCGGGCCTTGGTGACAGCACAACCACCCCACCTTAACATGGTCATCGGGTCTTGGCCCACCAGGTACCACCAGTTGCCCCGCAGACACGTGGGGCAACCGGGTCCTGGTGACAGCACAACCACCCCGCCTTAACATGGTCATCGGGTCTTGGCCCACCAGTTGCCCCGCAGACATGTGGGGCCCGCCCCAGGGTCCACCCACATGCCTGAACGGGTAATCTGACTAATGATTGTCCCTACAGGACAACACATGTCCTTTCCAGTATGTTTTGTCCTCACTCACACACACCCTGGGTAACTTCTCAGGAGGTCACTCATCCTGATCACTACTCCAGGCCAAGCACGCTTAACTATGGAGTTCTAATCAGACAGGCTCCCGAAAAGTAAGGTGCACCTTGTTGACATGAGTCATATCATTTAGTCATTTAACCCTTTATCATTTGGGGATGTTACAAATAATTTAAGAAAATTAATTGATTCTTGTAAATGAAATTTCCCTAACATTTTTCATGCTTTGAATTTCTAAAATTCATGTGAATCGATTTTTTATTATTAGTCATGCCATGAGTGATTGTCCCAAATCATATGACCCATTCCTGAGAGGATTTCTAGACAAAATACTTCTCATTTATTCTTAAGTATATTTCTTGAGTGATCTTGGGACACCTCACCGACCACAACTTTCATTTGAACTTTTTAGAGATATGATTATGCAAAAACACATTTAAAATGATTGAGACGTCTTTTGATAATCCACTTATCCTTGAAAGACCACCTTTACATAAATTCTTCTCCATCCCATAGAAACCATGAATGGCCTTGTTAGGGATGATCCATGTTTCAAGCCATTTTTATCAATTCCTACCATCCTCTTAGTGTTTGCATGATATTTTAAAGTTGAAGTGTGGGGGTGAAGGAAATCATAGTGGAAGGGATGGTTTAAATTGTAAGGAAAAGAGTGTGGGGTGATTATTATGGGAATAAATTAAGGTTTTTGATTCATTCATGATACTTCATTGTTTTACCCTCTTGAATTAAAAAATGGAAGATGAAAAAAAGAACCAAAAAATGAGGAAAATGGGTTGTGATTTGGGAAAACCAAAAATCACCATTACTGGACCTATGTTTTTTATCATATGTGGTTAGGTGGTAGATGTGAGGTTTATTCTAATCATAACTTTCAAAAAAAGAAAAAAAAATTATAAAAGTAGAAAAAAATATTCAAGAGGGTGCACAAATCATTCAACATGCTTTATTTGATCTTAACCTTTACTTTGAGTTCAGGGAAGTTTGAGTTGTTACAATTTGAAAGGGATAATTTCATTGAGTTTTTACTTTTGATATCATGAACTTTACTTTATAGGTCAACCTCCTCCTTGAGATTTAATTTTTAATTCCTATCAATCTTAAGGCTCAGAGTCATTTGAACCTTTAATGAAAGCCCTCGTGATTTTATGCAACTTTTGTTTTTACAAAGTGGAGAAAGTAGTTCCTTTACAAGCCTATGAATAATAAGCATGTTATTATGATATGAGTATAAATATAATTTAATTGTGTCATGAGTGATGAGATAAAATATTCAAAAGTGAGGTAGAGCATGATTTGACATGTTTAATAATAATTAATTGAGGAGCTTTAATGAATGAAAGGATAAGTTCCATAATTTTTCAAAAGGGAAAAGTAAAATACATGAATTGATTGTTTCATTGAAAAATGGGGAATTTAATTGATATTTTATTTTAGATTTTATAATTTGATTTTACATTGATGATTTTTTAATTTTATTGCCTTGAAATTTGAATAATGATAACATTGGTGCCCTCTGATTTTTAATGTTTATATTTTATGCTTGAGGAAAAGCGTGGTTTAAGTGTTGGGGTATTGATACACTCAATTTTCATGAATATTTTTAAATACATTTCAATTGTTTTAATCCTAAAAAAATTATACTTTAATTTAAATTGTAACATTTTGTGGTTTTAGAAGCTTTTTGTACTTAATTGGAAAGATGTCCTAATTTTTGGATTTAACTGTTTTAATTTATTTAAGTATTTTTACCATAAAATTTTATAAAATAGTTTAATTTATGAAATTCCTTTTTATGGGCTTAAATACATCTTGGTATTCATTTAATTCTTAGGGACCCAAATTTAAATCCATCGTTTTAAGGCCCAAAAGAAGCTCATAGTTCTGGCCACAAAATTTGTGCACAAATCTGGAGATTTATAAAGATAGGCCTATATCTCGTAAATGGAAGACCAAATATATATGGAATTAGAAATTGATAAAGATAACATCTTTATAAACAACTTTCATAACTATTACCCCACTTGATTATACCGATATCATGACTATAAATTCATGGGAAGTTAGATTTTTGAAAATCAAATATTCTGTATGGGTAGAATAAATTTTCTGAGTAAGTTAGAAATAACTTCTTATAAAGGATCCAAATAAAGATAAATTTTTTTGGTCAAATGAAAAATGTATTTTTAAACAACTTTCTAAAATTAACCTATCATTGCTTCGGTCAAAAAAAGGGGATCCCGCGTGAATTTTTTTAAGGAAGATTCTGAAGCTAAAATTTGAACAGATGGCAACCCATTATGACCAGAAACCCATTAATAGACCTTTATAACACCCCAAAGTCTCTTACATGACTATAAATAAGAGGCTAGGGTGGATTAAAAAATATTGATCAACGATCGAAGGTCTGGACAACAGCTTGTTACAGATTTATTTCCCCACTTTCTTCTTCTTTTATTTTCTTTACTCTACGGTGTCTCCCCTCTCCCGAATCAACTCGACTTCCCCATCCATGGAGGGGTAGTTTCTTTGAGTGATCGGAAAAGGGGGGTTGGACCTATGTGATTGCTTGAGTTTTTTTATTCAATTTAATAAGACCCTTTCTTCTTTTTGTATATGGTTTCAATTATTAATTCAATTTTAAATTCTGAATACGGTTGCATTAGGTTTTGATTCTGTTAAATTTTAATTGCTTTGGTCGATGATCCATATCTCCCTCCACCCAATTATTTTTTGTATACAGTGGAACAGATTAAGGTTGGGTGGTGAGTGTTCAATGGTTGTCAGCACGTGTGTAAGATTGTATGTTGGAATATTGATTTATTAGGGAACAACAATTCTTGGTCACAAATTACACTAATTAATCAAGAAAACTTGATGGAACGCTACTCACACTGGAATAAGGGTAGACCAGCTTGAGGTTTCAGATAGAAATATTCTCATCATAACTATCTAGCTAAGGGGGAGAGAGGACTCAGTAGATGAATCTTTCTCTTACCAATCAACAGCGGAAAAGGGGGTAAAATTTGAAAACCATGATACCATGACACTAGGTCTAGCCAAACCCGCTCTAGTCACCATCTTTCTCAATTATTTAAAATCAATAAAATCAAATTTTTTATTGCTTTCACTTTCTCAAAATTAATTAAAACAAACCTTTTTCAGTTTATCAATAAAAAGTGACAACTTCATTTTGTGTGCACTCCTCTTTAGGAGACTATATGGAGTTAACTACTATACTATAATTAGGTAATTTAAATATTGTTTTTTCATGCCCCGTGATAGGCGTGCGTCACAAGGCTCAAACTTCCTTTTAAAACAAATAAAATCAACATAGCTGAGAGAGGTTAAAGAATTCAAAATTCAAAAATGATAAAATTGGATTATCGGAAAGAGAGATAAAATAAAGAAATTATTGTTTCACAAATATCGCTCAACTCACGACCGAAATTTAAAACAATGAAGACCAATTCAAACAAAATTGAAATCATCATGAAAATAGCTTTAAAATAGTTCTATAGTAATAAGTTAATAATAGATCCCATGAAAATAGCAAGTTTGAATTTGAAATACGAAATTCAGAAGTATTCCATTTAAAACAAGCATTAAAGATGCAGAGAATATCAAAAACTAATAACACTGCATTAAAGATATTAAAACAAGTTTTAATGGGTTTAATATCAACTGGTATTAATTTAGAAATAATAGAATCAAAGAAAACAACATAAAATAATAAAAACAATTTTTTGAGTTCCAAGCTGTAAGTTTAATGCATGGAATTAGAACACCCATTGATCTTCATAAAAACATGTTTAAAACAATGCAAAACACTTCACATAGGTTATTCGTAATTAAAATGAATTTATAAAGTCATTAGAATAATTTAAATATAAAAAATGAACATGCACTGGATCAAAAATATGAAAGAATACGTAAGATAGAGCAAATTTCTAGATTTTAGAAAAGATTGTAGAAATTTCATTAAACCACGTAGGCAAATTAACTTAAGTGTTTTTCATGTATTTGTTTTTCGCTATGTCGCAAAAACTCGCCACGTAAGCAAGTTTCACGTAGGTGAATTGGCATAGGTGATTCATGTATGCAGCCAAATCTACGTAGGCGATTCACATAAGGGAATCATGTAGACGCTTCACATATCCAAATTTCTAAAATCTGTAAACATATTGACTCAACGAGTTTAAGACCCACAACAGACCTAGTAAAAGGAAGAATCAATTTTGGGTCTGATTGACTTATATTTAGACAGATTCATCATATTTTCAAAGAATCATGAAACACCTTGATCTGACCTCTATATCTCGGGTTGTGATTAGAAAACAGGACCAAAAGAATTCTGAAAAACTGCAAAATTCAGATTGAAACCATAAATTGACTTATAACCTAATTTCATACATGATAGAGATTGATTCATAATTTTAACAGCTCTCAAAAGCTAAATGAACCTGTAGAATTAATAATGAATCCAAACCAATTAAGGTGGACTTTAAATGGATTTCTCAATTGTAATTTTGATTAAATCGCAAAGTCATGGTTAAAATTCTCCAATGAAACAAATTCATTAACCCAATACATATGGCAAATAAAAATTTAAAGTTATCCTCGATATTCATGGTGCTTATCCCCCCAAATGGTCAATTTATAAATTTCAAAATTATTATATTTTACACTTCCAATATTATGAGACTTACATCCCTAACATTCTTACAAACACCTTTACTTTATTAAAAAATACACTACACATTAAACATAACATATAATTAATATAGTCAAAATTTTATTGTATTCTAGTTTTGTACAAAATATAACACTTTACCTGAGTTTACTTAGATGGGCTCCTTCTCTTGATTATTTACACATTTTTTTTATAAAACACACTTACAAATAGCAAATGCATGTTTTTCAATATATCAACATTAATTACAATAATATTTAATAAAAAATAAAACAAAACAAAAAACAACATGAGAAATTAGCCTACTATGTTATGAATTTAATTTGATAATTGAAAATGTGCAAAAAAGTTCACAAAGATAGCGATTGTGACCAATCTCACACATGTGTAATAAATGACTGGAGGGGTGACTCTATAATAGAGGAGTGGAGGGGGTGATTGAGGTTCAATCATCGTTTTTTTACTGAACTAGCTTCGACCTGGTTTCGATGAGAGAAGGGCCATTTAGGGGATGCCAAACTTACCTCACATGCATTTAAAAGAAACCTTTGCATAGTGAATGTTTAAAGAAGACAACAAAAAGAAAGTGTTCATGTGCAATAAGCCCTCATTTGGTATCGGAGAGTTGGGAAGAAAAGAAGCGATTCAGAGCGATGAAAAATGATTTCACTCGTTTGGTGAGACCGAAACGGACGGAAGGAAATGTGTGGGGAGAGAAACGGGGAGAAATATTTCTCTTCGACTCTCCGTTTCGAATCATCCCAAAATTGGGATGATTTAGACGGAAATGGTGTGCAAACTTAGATATTTTTTAAATTTGCAATATTATCCTTATATGTTTATATAAACAATCGGTTCACACCTTTTATGACTTCAAACGGCCGCACCGTTCCCCATTAATACTTATATAAATGAACATAATTCTAATTATCAATAATAACAACAAACAATATTTTCATGGGGAAAACAAAATATTTTCATGGGACAAACAATATTATTATTTTTTGTGCAGGGACAAACAAAATATTTAGATACCCATGAAAATATTGTTTGGGGGCGCTGGTCGCGGGGTCGAGTCCCTGAACCGTTTGTGGATTTTCCTTGTAGCGTGCGTGAGCCGTCATTTGACGGTTGTACCTTTTTTAATAATAACAATCAAATATAAATAATTTTGATTATAACTATTATGTGTATATAAATAATCATAAATAATTTATAAATAATTTTGATTATAGATAATTATGATTATAAATAATTATGATTATCTTGAATGAATTGTTTATATAAATAATTTATAAATAATTTTGAATTAATAAATATTTTGAATTAATAATTGTTTTGAATTAGTAATTATTTTAAATTAATAATTATTTTGAATTAATAATTTTGAATTTATAATTTTGATTACCTTGAATTAATATTTTTGAATTAATAAATTATATAAATAATTTTGATTATCTTTAATTAATTTTTTAAAATTTTAAAATTTGTATTAATATACGTTCATAGTTTAATGTTTATCTAATTTTGGTGATATGAAATATAATGATTGATTAAAATCAAAGTTAATGTGTTTTGATTAGTTATAAAAAAGATTATAAAAATACATTTTTAAAAAAAGGTTATTTATGTCATTTAACATAAATTTTTGATATTGGATAGACATAGTGATAGGTGTGGTGTCCATGAGGATCAAATCTATAATTGTTTTTTATCTTGGGTAAGTATGTTCTTTAATTCTGTGTGTATGTGTTATTTTTTAACACATGTTACTTGTGTCATTTGCACCGAAAACAATTTGTTTTTTTTTTTAAATTGTCATCAAATATGATGGAGAGAAATTCAAATCATTTCTTTTCTTTTACTAACCTATTGATCCAAATACAAGAATAGAAATTACAATTTCAGATCATTTTTTTTTACTAAAACCTCATCAAACACAGTGTAAGTGTAAATCAGAGTTTGACGCAACAAACTTGATGATGTCGAAGTTTTTTATTTTAACGTTTTTTTTTTGCTCTCTGTCCTTTTTATTTTAGAAATCACCCATGGATTTCAAAATAGACCCAAATTGACTTTATCGTGGTTTTCTCACGTTTTTCGTGCCGCTGCACGCCGCATCCCTGAACGGAGGAGTCTGCCGTCATTTCCAGTTCCTTCGTCTCCAAGATTCGAAAACCCGAAGCCTGTGCTGCCATAAATCATACCAGTTTCTCTCAATCCTAAATATCTGCATCCCGTGGTTGCAGAAGCTATTTAAAGACGAAGGATTGGATAATTATTATCGTTTTGCCTGGCATATAGATAAACCTAAATGGGTGGTCGTTCGACAGAGGCGAGATTCTTGCAGGAACTAGTGCTTTACGCAGCCAGCGCGGCTCTTAGTTGCTTGGTTTTGTTCGCGGGGCTTAAACACCTTGACCCCAACCGCGAGGCTGCCAAGAAAGCCCTCGAGCAAAAGAAGGAAATCTCTAAACGCCTGGGCCGCCCTCTCATCCACACCAACCCCTATGAGGTGTATTTTTTCTGTTTGTTCTCCATCTACCTAGACTTAAAAGGCCTTTTGATTTGTTTGTAATGAATTTATATTGATTAAAACCAATTCGATAAGACACTCCAGGTTAATGTTTCGCGCATATAACAAAATCTCTAAGAATTTTACTATTTACTGTATCTATTGATTAAAACCAATTCAATAAGATATTTGAGGTTAATGATTTGTGCATGTAACAAAATATGTAAGAATTTTACTATTTACTGTAGTGGACTTCGACGTTTGTAACATACACCAAAGAAAATATTTCTTTCTAGCAATTTGTTTGCATGTTTTCACGACTGATTTAGCTTACGTTGTTTTTTATGGCTTGCTTGTAAGTTCTTCAATGCAAAGTATTTTTGGCTTAAAAAAAGTCGTCTACACTTTGGAATAGCTTGTCCGGTGATATTTCTGCTCGAAGGAACTTTTGTTTGCACCACTTAAATTTTCAGTAAGGCTAAAACAAATGCATTATTTTTTCAATTGTTTTTTGAATTTGTTTTATGGAAAATTTTATTGATTAGCCATCTTAATTCATTTGGAAAAAACGCTCAGTCAGGGAATGTTCAAGAAGTCTCTCGAGTTTTTTTTCCTTTTTTAACCGTAGACCAAACATAAAATAGTGTCTTTTTAAATGTGAATTCAATTTTTTTTTGCAAGCACCTTTGAAGTGACAAGGGATGATGTACTGTGTTATGAAGTCAAATTCTACTAATGCATTTTAAAAAGAAAAGAGAGAGAAGATTTTCCTTGGAAAACAAAAGAGTGCATGCACTCCACTGGGTGAAGCAATCTCAAATAGGGTGCCAAACCTTTTGGGTATGAAAATTACTTCTCATAGCATTGAGGGTATTTTTCAGTGCTCCCCTTGGTATCTGTTACACGAGATTAATCGGCCTCTTGCTATAAGATATGACTTTGTTCAGTCCTCACGAAATCGATCTTTTAGGGGTGAGTGATAGGTCATACACACCGCTGTGTGGTGTCAGAGTTACGGTCATTGGTTCGAATCCCTCAACAAGCATTGAGGGGTTGATTGATGGGGTATTTTATAGTGCTCCGCATGGTATTTGTGACATGTGACCAATCGCTTCCCCATTGGACTTATTTTAAGATGAGATTTTGTTTGGTCACTAGATCGACTGGGAGACTGCACACGTCATTGCATGATTGTTGGACCCCAAGGTGTTGTTGGTGTTGGATTTGTTATCAATAGTGGTCATTAAGGTTTGTTGAAGGCATTTTTGCATCAAAATCATGAAAGAAAAATCTGCGTGAAGTAGAGTTGCATAGAGTAGATACGATGTCTGTGTAATTGATTGGTGTGTTCGGTAGAAAATGAAGGTGTTGTGTATGAAAAAGTCGCGTGAAGTAGGAGAACTCCATTGAAGTATGTTAAGTGGAAACCGAGACTTTATTGTTGCTTAAAGTAGAAAATGCACCGCGTAACTGATATTGCATTGAGTAAACAAAGTTGCGTCAAATAAAAAAACCATGTCAACTGTGTTCAATAGAAGAAATCTTTGCCACGTCAAGTAATGATGCGGAAACGTCAGGAGTCGCAATGATAGAAAGAACGATTCGCAGAAGTGTAAAAGGGAAAAACAAAAGAACAAGAAGAACTTGGACATAGAGATTTACGTGGTTAGGAAAATGATCCCCACGTCTACGGAGAGGCAGAAGTTTTACGAGTTTCGGGAGCACAAATTTACAGGGAGTATCTTAGAGTTTCTCACTAAGAAACCCTAGCCTGAAATGAGCTATAAAAGGAGGAAGACGATCCACTGTTCCACCTGTAGGACCCCGGGACACCCTGAGAGGGGAGGGGTGAATCAGGGTGTCAACTTTTTCTTCTTAAAGTTGTGGATCTTGTTCCCACGTTGGTAGAAACTACTTAAATCTGTATGATGGATATGATCAGCAATGAAACATTCACATGCAGAGAGATGACACAACTAATTTTACTTGGTTCACCACTAAGGGCTACGTCCAAGGAGCATACGCCGACAGGTTGTCGGTCGTACCTAAATCCACTATGCTTCACTAGCTGTAGATTACAAAGTTTCGGGTACAGTCACTCTGTCCCAGACTCACTGCCTTTACAAAAGTTCAGAGATAGCTCACTGCGTCCCTCGGGTCACTCCCGTTGACTCCCCCTGGCTCACTGCCGTTGGTGAAGTCTCACTCAGTTTATAGACGTGAAGGTCTCTTCAATAGATAGACATGAAGGTCTTTGTCTCCTGTTCAGCATGAGACTTTGCTTGCATCAGAGTCCTGAGTTGATGCTCTGTTAAAGTCCAAATTCCATCCACTGATGAATACCCCCTTTTCCCTTGTCCACTGGGCAAACAACCTTTGGAAAGAGCCTTCACAAAGTACCCTGCCTTTTCGCGAAGCTCAATCGCGAAGCACTCTCGCGATGCTCCAGCCTTCGCAATGCTTGGCTGTCGCGGAGCTCCTGCCTCTTCGCGAAGCTCACTGAGCCAACGCGGGGCGCACGACTTTCGCGGAGTTAGAATAGCCGCCGCGAAGCTCCTCTTTCGCGAAGCACACTACCTTCGCGAGTGACCTTTGCGAACCGAGAGCAAAGGATTTTCTCTGAAATTCTCTCTGCTTCTCTTGAGGGGGTCGGCTTCTATTTATAGGCGATTCCACCGACCCTCGAACTTTCCGCGCGAAGTCAACGCCACGTCATCTCAAATTGCGAAGCTCCGAAGATTTCGTTGGAATTCTGTCCAAATCGCGAAGCACCTCGGCAATTTTCGGATCGCGGAGCTCGTCGTAATCGCGGAGTATCACCGTCATCATTCCTTCGCGCCTTCGCCGCGAAGCTCTCTCGCAATGCCCTTCACCGCCGCGATGCGCTTCAATTCTGCCGTTCGCGAAGCTTTGACGTAATCGCGAAGACTCACCGCCTCCATTCTTCTCGTCTTCGCGATTTCCAAACCATGCATCCTCTCATCGCGAAATTCATGCCTTTGCCATATTTAATTATGGCAAACAATCTCCCCCTTTGGGTTTGTTGACAATCAGAAAATAAATTCAATAGATCTCCATCTATGTGAAAACCAAAAATGCAGGAATCAACTCAGCCAACACTCTAAGTCTACGTGAGCAATGCTCGGTGTAGAAAACAAAAGAGGAGGCTTGAATTGGGTTCCACGGTTTTCCTTCTCATTATTCTCATCACAGAAGTTGCCTGAAATTATTCCTGTCTCCTTTCTCCCCCATTGACAATAAATCCAAAGACCAGTAATTTGTTCAACGTTCAGCTCAAACCATACTCCCCCTGGATAGTATCTCCCCCATAAACCTGCATCATAGCCATAAACAGATAAAAACAGTTATCACAAACGGGGAGAGGGGAATAACGGAACCTCCTTATGCAGTAGGAGGTGGTTGAACACCGAGGTTCAACCGATGCTTTTCAAACACAACTGCTGACAGTGGTTTCGTCAGGATATCAGCTACTTGCTCATCAGTTCCCACGTGATCCATTCTAATCACCCCTTGCTCAACTTTTTCTTTGATAAAGTGATACCTGATTTCAATATGTTTTGTACGAGAATGCTAAACAAGATTTTTTGTAAGATCAATTGCACTCTTGTTATCACAGTAAATCACCATTAGTTGCTTTACCTCATCACCAATATCTGTTAATTGTTGCTTCATCCATAGCAGTTGAGTGCATGCTTTTGTGGCAGATATATACTCAGCTTCAGCAGTACTAAGAGAAGTACTTTCTTGTTTCTTGCTCAACCAGCCAACACAGTTATTCCCAATAAAGAATGCTCCACCACTGGTGGACTTTCTGTCCACAACATCGCTAGCCCAGTCAGCATAAAAAAATGCTGATAATTCACTGTCCCTGCCTGCAGCAAAGTATAATCCACAATTGTGAGTACCTTGAATATACCTCATGATTCTTTTTACTGCTGCCATATGTTCCTCATTTGGATTACTCTGAAAACGGGCTGCAAGACATGTGGCAAAGACAATATCTGGCCGTGTCGCTGTCAGGTACAGTAGACTCCCAATAATTCTTCTGTACATGGTGGGATCTACAGATTTCCCATCCTCATGCTTCCCAAGTTTGGTTCCTATTGCAATCGGAGTTGACATTAGTTTGGAGTCTTGCATATTAAACTTCTTGAGGAGCTCTCTTGCATCCTTTTCTTGAGAGATAAAAGTGTAGTCTTTCCTTTGAGTCACCTGTAGTCCCAAGAAATATGTGAGCTCTCCAATCATTGACATTTCAAATTCTGATTTCATATTGGCAAATTCATCCACTGATTTCTGTCTGCTGCCACCAAATATAATGTCGTCGACGTAAACGAGAACCATGAACTGATCTTTTGGAGAATTCTTCACATAGAGATTGTGATCTACTCCTCCTCTTTTGAATTCCAGCTTCTTGAGATAAAAATCTAGTCTGGAGTACCATGCCCGTGGTGCCTGTTTCAAGCCATAAAGTGCTTTCTTCAGCTTGCAGACCTTTGATTCATCAGTACCAAGAAGAAAACCCACTGGTTGTTCAATGTAGACTTCTTCTTCGAGAACACCATTTAAGAATGCTGTCTTGACATCCATTTGATATACTTTATATCCTCTTTGGAGAGCCATGGAAAGGAACAACCTGATTGACTCCAGTCTAGCCACTGGAGCAAAGGTTTCTTCAACATCAACACCTTCAATCTGAGAATACCCTTTACATACCAGTCGAGCCTTGTTTCTGATAACACTTCCATGTTCATCAAACTTGTTCTTGAATATCCATTTTGTTCCAATCACATTGTGACCTTTGGGTCTCTGGACTAGATCCCATGTCTGATTCTTGTCAATCTGATCTAACTCTTCATTCATGGCTTTCACCCAGGATTCATCCTTTGCAGCTTCTTCAAATGAGGATGGCTCCACAACTGACAGAAATGCAGATGGTGTGTTATTCCTCATCCTCCTTGTCTGTGTAGGTGCATTCCTGTCTCCAATTATGTTAGATGGATCAATTTCTGCTCTTCGATTTTTCTTATGAGGTTCAGTCGCATTCTCGCCATCCAAGATTTCTACTTTAGATTCTTCGTCTGAGTCAACATCATGATGTGACTCCTGAGTGTTTTGTACCCCTTCCTCTATTTCTGTATTTGTATTTATTCCATGTTCACATTCATTCTCATCTTCTATCTCATCGGCATAGGTACTATTTGAAGCATTTGGAGTTTTTCCTTCAATGATCTTAACATCATTGCTTTCCACAATCCTCCCCAAGCATTTATTGAAACACTTGTAAGCTTTGCTGTTCATTGGATACCCAAGAAAAATTCCTTCATCTGCATTGTCACCATACTTTCCTTGGTTTCCTTCTTTATTCCGGATGAAACATTTGCTTCCGAAAACACGAAAGTATTTCAATGAAGGCTTCCTTTCATGCCACAATTCGTATGGTGTCTTCATTTCTCCCATTTCTCCCATATAAAGCCCTGTTCGATTCTGAATGTGCACTGCAGCCTCAACAGCTTCCTTCCAGTAATGGCGAGAGATACCACTCTCAATCAGCATAGTCCTAGCCATATTGTTGACCTGTCGATTCCGGTGCTCAACAACTCCATTTTGTTGCGGAGTTCTCACAACAACTACCTCATGCTGTATTCCATGTTTTTCCAAGTAATTTTCAAACTCGATGGACGTGTATTCCCCTCCATTGTCAGATCGCATGACTTTTATTGTCCGTCCAGTATCATTCTCAGCAATCCGTCGATAAGTTTTCATACAATCAAGTACTTGTCGCTTCCTGTGGATCACCATTACACAAGCCATTCTGCTATAATCATCAATAAAAAGGACGAAGTACCTTTCTCCATAGGTTCCAGCAACATTTATTGGGCCACATACGTCTGTATGAATGAGATCAAGAAGATGCGATGCCCTTTTCTTCTTTGGCCGATATGAACTACAAACCAGTTTCCCACGAATACAAGCATCACAAGACTTTTCCCGTTCACGTTTTAGAATGTGAATATCCATGACTATCTTCAGCTTAGATATCTTTTCCATGTCTTGTTGGTTAATGTGCCCTAGCCTTCGATGCCATAAATTGTTTTCTTCTTCAACAGACAAATAGCAAGAGTTCACTTTGCTGTCAACCTGATATAAGTTTCCATCTGTTCTACAGCCTTTCATAAGAGAATTTCTTGTTTTTCCTTTTATAATGCAACCTTTTTGATTGAAGGTTACTATGAGCCCTGAGTCACAGAGTTGACGTACACTAAGGAGATTGTGGCGTAGACCGTCCACGTAAAGAACCTCAGTCTTCTTCAGCTCCCCGTTGGCGAGAACAGTATTCCCACTGCCTTTAATCTTCAAAGCACCATCATTACCAAACCGTACTGTTCCATCAACCTTCTTTTCAATGTTCATCAAAAGGTCAGCATTTCCCGTCATATGGGAAGAGCATCCACTATCAAGGATCCAGGTGCTGCTGCTCTTTGTAGCTTTGAGTGCTACTTCTGCAAGATTGGATTTCTCGATCTTCTTCTCTTTCCATGAGATATTGGATTGAGCATAGGATACTGGTGTCCTTTTAATACTTTCTTCCACATAATCTGATTCTTCATACCCATAATCTTCTTCCAGAGGGGAAAAACTATTTGTGAGAACAACATCATCAGGAGGATGGACACTGTCCCGTCTTTGAGTGTTGTATGAATTTTTCCTGTCGTACCGCTGCCTGCAATACATAGCTTTATGGCCAAAGTTGGAACAATTAAAACAGTAACCATAGAAGCTATTTCTTCTATAAGATGGAGGATATGAAATCAGTCTCCTTTGTTGACTTCCCAGATCTTCTCCATTCAAGTAGCTCCTTGCCTCTTCTCAATATGACATGATATGACCCAGATAGCCACAGAACTGACACTTCATGAGAGGGAATGTCTTCTCACCTGAATTTCTCCTCATACCTTCATCCTTGGGAGAATAGTTGAACTGCCTATCATTTCTGAATGTTTGAGGATAATTGTCAGTTCTCCTTCTAGTTTGGATTGAGGGTTTCTTTTTCAGCACTTCAGGCAATGTTTCAACATGTTCAACCTTCGTTTTGTCTTTCTTTTGGCTCTCTTTATTTCCAGTAGTTGATGTCTCAGCTTCACAGCCAATTCCACTCTTTCCCATGCAGGCGGGTCTTTGAACGCTCAAGATTTTTTCAACCTCATCTGAACCACACTTGGCTCTTGCCAGTAATTCTGCATCTGAGAATCTTCTAAGCGGTATTTTCTTCCTTGATTCTTTTGAAAAAGATTCAGTCTCAAGTTTACTCCGAAGAGTAACAACTTCCTCCTCAAGACCCTCAGCAGTTTTAGACTTTTCTTCTAGTCTTGACGTGAGGTCATTGATGACCTTTCTCTGCTCTTCAATTCTCAGCTTTAGTTCCACTACATCATCACTGCTTTCAAGGATTTTAGACTGAACTTTCACAAATTCTTCCAGACGTTCAATTTCAGCTTCAAGTTCATCAACATATTCTGATGATTCTTTCACCATTTCCTTCCACTTATTACATCTCTTACATTTACTCTCAAGCTTGGAGAAAACATCCTTAATTTGAATCTTTGGATTACCAATAGCAGTAGTCTGATTATCTCTGCCTTTATTGGTTGAGGATTTTGATATTTCAGTGCTAGCCATCATGGAAGCATGGTTTCCGGTTTTAAATTCTGGTTCTTCTTCCTCACAAAATTCAATATCATCATCTTCTTCTTCACAGACAAAACTCTTCCTCTGCATTTTCTTTCCAGATTTGAAGCCACCCTTTTTGAAAAACCTTTTCCGAGGCTTCTCAATGTCTTCAGCTTCGCTCTCATCATCATCTAACTTTCTTTGGCACTGAGAGGCAATGTGCCCAACTCTTCCACAACGGAAACATGCAAGAGGTAGCTTACCTCTAAATTTACCTTTTCCCTTTTTCAACTTCTTGGCAATGAGGGAAAGAATTTCTTTTTCTTCGTCATCTTCACCACCACTGTCTTCTGAAATTTTCAGTTTGTCCATGGCTTTGAATGCCATTTCCTTGCTCACGCGAGTCGTGGCATCTTCGGGTTTGACTCTCATCTCATATGCCACTAAACTACTTAACAAATCATCCAAAGATAGTTTAGATAAATCTCTTTCTTCAAGGGCTGACACCTTTGCATTGTACATGGGAGGAAGTCTTCTCAAGATTTTCTTTACGATATCAATGTCTTTGATTTCTTGTCCAAGACCTCGAATTGCTCCCACTACTTCAGTAATTCGATTAAAAAATGAATCTGCATTCTCATTAGGATGCATCTTTAGATCGTCAAACCTGTTGTGTAAAACCTGAAGTTTTGCCTCCTTTACCTTGCTATCTCCTTCATAAATGTTTTCAAGTTTATCCCACATAGACTTTGTTGAAGTGCAACTCATCACCTTTAAATAGATCTGATCAGAAAGAGCTGCAGTGAGTGCATTTTGTGCTTTAGCATCTGCATCAAGAATTTTTCTGTCTGTGTCAGTCATAGCCAGGCCTGTTGGATCAGTGACTTGTATTCCTTGCACAGTAGAAAACAAAACTTCCATTCCAAGAGATCTTAGATGAGATCTCATCCTGTTCTTCCAGACCTGAAAATTATTTCCATCAAAGAGAGGGACTCCCCTAACATTGACTGCATTCTCTATGGCGACAAAGGACAGATTCAACGCCAACAACCTCCCTTTGATACCACTTGTAGGACCCCGGGACACCCTGAGAGGGGAGGGGTGAATCAGGGTGTCAACTTTTTCTTCTTAAAGTTGTGGATCTTGTTCCCATGTTGGTAGGAACTACTTAAATCTGTATGATGGATATGATCAGCAATGAAACATTCACATGCAGAGAGATGACACAGCTAATTTTACTTGGTTCACCACTAAGGGCTACGTCCAAGGAGCATACATCGATAGGTTGTCGGTCGTACCTAAATCCACTATGCTTCACTAGCTGTAGATTACAAAGGTTCGGGTACAGTCACTCTGTCCCAGGCTCACTGCCTTTACAAAAGTTCAGGGATAACTCACTGCGTCCCTCGGGTCACTCCCGTTGACTCTCCCTGACTCACTGCCGTTGGTGAAGTCTCACTCAGTTTATAGACGTGAAGGTCTCTTCAATAGATAGACATGAAGGTCTTTGTCTCCTGTTCAGCATGAGACTTTGCTTGCATCAGAGTCCTGAGTTGATGCTCTGTTAAAGTCCAAATTCCATCCACTGATGAATACCCCCTTTTCCCTTGTCCACTGGGCAAACAACCTTTGGAAAGGGCCTTCACAAAGTACCCTGCCTTTTCGCGAAGCTCAATCGCGAAGCACTCTCGCGATGCTCCAGCCTTCGCAATGCTTGGCTGTCGCGGAGCTCCTGCCTCTTCGCGAAGCTCACTGAGCCAACGCGGGGCGCACGATTTTCGCGGAGCTAGAATAGCCGCCGTGAAGCTCCTCTTTCGCGAAGCACACTGCCTTCGCGAGTGACCTTTGCGAACCGAGAGCAAAGGATTTTCTCTGAAATTCTCTCTGCTTCTCTTGAGGGGGTCGGCCTCTATTTATAGGCGATTCCACCGACCCTCGAACTTTCCACGCGAAGTCAACGCCACGTCATCTCAAATCGTGAAGCCCCGAAGATTCCGCCGGAATTCTGTCCAAATCGCGAAGCACCTCGACAATTTTCGGATCGCGGAGCTCGTCGTAATCGCGGAGTATCACCGTCATCATTCCTTCGCGCATTCGCCGCGAAGCTCCCTCGCAATGCCCTTCACCGCCGCGATGCGCTTCAACTCTGTCGTTCGCGAAGCTTTGACGTAATCGCGAAGACTCACCGCCTCCATTCTTCTCGTCTTCGCGATTTCCAAACCATGCATCCTCTCATCGCGAAATTCATTTCTTTGCCATATTTAATTATTATCTTCATGGAAATCCACTTTTCGCGATGCTGAGCAACTTCCAGATTTTGGACCCCAAAAATTTGACAAACACTGAGAAACGACGCCACCTTCAATACTGTTGTCTGCTTGAACGGTATGATCTCTTTGCTGGTACACGATCCAAACTTCCATGGATGATTGACAACAAATACAAACCATACTCCAAATCATGCATAGAAGACCATGGTTCCAACACCACCAACCGCACAGGAAGTCCGCATCACTACAGTGAAAGGTGGTTGAAAGTCCGTGTCGCTACAGTGCCGCGACCACCTAAATCAAAAGTGCTACAGTGCCTGGTAGTTGGAAGTCCAAGGAGCTACAATATCATTGACTTCAAAGTTCGGCCTGCTACAGTGCTCTTGTCATTGTTAGTCGGTCAACTCTGCTACAGTGTCAGAGTTGCTACAGTCCCTCAAAATTTGGGCCGAGGGGGCTTCAGCTTCCGGATCCTCAGAGCGGGGGCACGTTGCCCTCTGCAACCCCCAACGAGCTCACCGTGGGAGCTTGACCTGCGGAAGTTGCGGCCTGGTGCACAGTACGAGCCGCAAGCATTTGGCCCAAACACCATTCAAACCGGATCGGGGCTACACCAATCCAACAAGTAAAACTAGGGTGTGCCAAGATGTTTAGAGTAGAAAGCATGATGTGAAGTAAAAAAGCCATATTGATTACGTTGAGTAGAGTTGCGTTGAGTAGAAGGTCACATTAGGTGCATTGAATGGATTCCAAAGAAACAAAGTTGTGTTAAGTAGACTTCCGGCTAGAGCATTGCGAGAGGTTGATGTTATTGGGTGTTGTGTGTGGCGGATTTGTGTAACTGACTAGTGCCTCCAGCAGATAAAAAATCCGCATACGCACTGGTTAACTGATCGATAAGTGAAAATTGACAAAAAACAAATTAGATCGACCATGTCGATCATGAAAATCAACCGTGACTAAATTTTCCTACTGTGATAACAATGTTTTATGGCCATGAATCTCTATTTTGTTGCCAATTCATATTTTAAGTGGATCCCTGCAAATTCGGTCTTGAAAATCTTTGGAGATTCAGCTTTTAAATGAAATTTTAATGGAGAATACAATTTCTATTAAACTGGTCAATAGACAATGTTTTTCTTGCAAAGAATACTTCGACCTCACATGAGTATTTATCTCGAAGAAGACGTGACCAAAATTTTGTGACAAATATTTTGGAAAAAATTTAAACTGAAAAGACTTTTTGGATGCGTTTAATCGGAGAAAATCAAGGATCCATATCCTTGACCGAGGACTCTAGGAAAGTGAAGATTGATCCAGCCTCGAAGAAGAAAAGATCTCTGAAATACCCATTGGATTGTGATGTTGTATTTGTTGCCAATAAGCAGTAAAGTCAATATTGATGGGTGAAGATGAAGAACCCAATGAATGGGTGATTGAAGAATCCAATGATTGAGATGCAGCTTGGAGCACTTGTTGTCTATATGTGGATGAGTTGTTTGAAGAATCAGATTGCTACTGCTTGAAGTTTTATGTGCAGAGAATCAGATTAGCAGTTTGAAGTTGATGAGTCGAGGAGCTGTGTTTGAAGAATGAGATTGCTGCTGCTTGAAGTTTTATGTGCAGAATCAGATTAGCAGTTTGAAGTTGATGAGTTGAGGAGCTGTGGATTGAATATCAAGGAAAGTTCAACATCTTACATGAGATGACTGTGGAATGCTGAAGCTCCAGGATGTCTATGAATCCAAGAAGCTGCTAGACTGAATCATGTGACTCATAAAGATGAGAAGCTCAATGCGGAAATTGAGGTGAATCGCATGGAGTTTGAAGAACCATGCTGAATATTATAACTCTATGCAAAAAAAAGAGCTTTTTGTGAATTCTAGCGGGAATTCATCATTGTGTTTTTGATATGAAGAGATCTGCATGGAATGAAAGTGTCACTTGATGATGATGATGAAGATTGAGAGCTGAGTTTATGTTGAGATGAGATAGGTGCTGCATTTATTGGTGAATGACTGAAGCACTATGATCAATCTGAAGAAGATGAGGAAGAGTAGATTGAGGCAGTGGAAGATACATTGAAGTACTCAAATGAGTTCTTATGTGCTGCATATGCTTTGGGAATCAGTTTGATATGATTGAAGATGGTTTGAAGATGTGCTGGAGTGATTTGAGTTCTTTTGGACCGGGCCAGTCTAGGCCGAACAATGTCGTATCTCGGTCCAGGTCCGACCTCGTGCCAACCGATTCTTCGGGCCGGATCGGGCTTTCTGGGCTGGGCCATGGGCCTGGGCGACCGGGCCTTTAATATCAAAGTAAAAAAATAATTTTTTTAAAAAATTACCGTTATAATATTTTTTATAAAATAGATATATAATTTTAGATATCATATAAATATATTAGGCGCAACACCTGTACTAGTTGGTTCAGACGCAACCTTGAAAAACAAGGGTAGGAGGATTGAATCTCCCCTACCACAAGTTTTATGTTATTTTTTTTGGGTTTTTTCTGGGCCTACATGGCGGGCTGCCGGGCCGGGCTTCCGGGCCAGCCCTACGGGCTGGGCCTACCTTCTGGGCTCGGCCCGACCAGCCCCTCTGCCCGAGCTTGGCTCCGCCCGGGTCGGGCTTTTTCGGGCTGGGCTGGTCAGGCTTTGGTCCCCCGAACCGGATTTACACCTACGTATGATTAAACTAAAGATCCTGTAGCTCATGTAATGATAAACTCAGAACAGTTGAGGCTACGTATGAATAACTTTGGGGATCAACTGTCCACGTAAGATTTGTTCCACAATTCTGAAGGCTGCGTATGAGCAATCTAAAAGCACGCATGATTAATCTAAAGTCCTCAAAAGGCTACGTAAGTTTTCTCAGATGGTGGTAAAAAGTTCAAAGTGGCTACGTATGAATAAACAAAAGAATCTGGAGCCCAAGTATGAGTAACTCCATGGCTTCAAATGCTACATATGATGATTCTGGAGTTCATGTGAGATTAAGCCCACTTAAGTGTAATTTATGCTCACGTATGAATAGATTTGTGTCTATGTATGAGTAAGTCTAAGGTTTCAAAGGTCACGTAAGATTAATGAGGAGTTTACGTAAGATTAATCTGGGAAATCTGAAGCTACGTAAGATTAAGCTACAAGTTTCAAAAACTAGGTATGATTAGTTTGTGTATCTCAAGTCAAAATAAGTGAGTGTTTTAAAAGGCTACGTAACATTAACAAAATGCTACACAAGTGTTTTTCACTTGCTTTCACGTTTGAATATTTGGCAAATTTCAAAAATTGAAGATCACGCTGCCGCTTTGTTGTGCTTCCAAATTTGAATAATGGAAGCCTATCCATGTGATCATGAAGAATTATAAAAACACGAGATGCGTCAAAGAGAGTAGAATAGGGGAATATTAAGAAAGACTGACGTGATACTATTGTTTCTGTTGAATATCCTGTACGTTGAGTTAAAAAAAAAACAGAGCTGTTGTTGGTGTTGATTATCAAAAGGCTTGCAATGGAGGAGGAAGAAGACAATGTGTGCTTACATGCTGCAACAGCGCGTTGATCATTCTGAAGAAGGGAGCATATTCATATTGAATATTCTGGAGGTTCGGAAAAGATCTGCATATTGATGCAGGAGCATTCTGGAGATTATTGAAGGCCTTCTTTATTTGGTTTGAACACCAATTGTAAACAGGAGGGATCCTGTATGTAGGGAGACAGTAAACTGTTGGGAAGCACTTCAAGAGTTAAGGATGATACCTTCCCCCATGTATACACTATGATATTAGTAGATATTCGCGTATTGGATTTCACCAAACACAACAAGGATGTAGTCACTCATATTGAGGGCGAACATTGTAAAAATATTGTGTGCTGCTGTCTCTTTTATTTACTGTTTTGCATGCAGGGCGATTGTGTTGGGTATCACATTCCAGGTTGCCTTTAGAGGTTTGTGTGTGTTTGTTGACAAAGCAGAGAAGAAAGCAGGCGAAGAGGAAGAATTCTGTCTCTTTGAAAGAGGCCACGCCGCAACCATGTTGGCTGTGCCGCAAAAATAAGGCCAACAGGGCTAGGAGGCCAAGCCGGCTCAATCCGCATATGTGGGAGCAAGCTTGACCACGTAGGGGAACCAGCCAGACCAGCTATCAGCGGCGGCACCAGAGGGAAGGCAAGTGTGCACGCGGGTCGGCATGCGTATGGGAGCAGTGGTCCGCGCTGCAGGGGTGGCAGCACGGAGGCAGTAGTCCACGACGCAGGGAGGCACCGTGGAGGAGGCCGGGAGCGGACCTCGATACCTGCATTTGCCGAGTCAAGGTAACAAAGAAGTATATATTCTGCAGGTTTTTTCGGAGAAAAGTCCAATGTGAGATTCATGGTCTTCAGGCTACGCCGCAACCAAGGTTACCACGACACAGAGCAGGTGTTGAAAGTTTTCGGTGCCACTGGAGTTTTCGGGGTGCCCATGCTGCAACACTCAAGGCTACGCTGCGGTCCCTTTGAGAGTGAAGGGCCCCATGCCGCAACCATGCCTTCCGACGCGGAGTGTCCTAATTTAACAGAAGCAATGGAATCAGGTTTTCCATTCCTAGTGAAGGCTATGCCGCAACAGATCTGCCCACGCCGCAGAACTCTGATCCACGCTGCAGTCAACATCGTGGCAAGCAGTGAGGGGAGGAGTCAGAGAGGAGTTATTTCCCTTGAAAAGTGGATCTGGTCAAACGAACTACACTCTGCAGTACTTATGTCCACGTCGTAGTATATATGAGACAAGTGATACTATGGTGCAACATATATGGCCACGCCGTAGCCAGGCCGTTTTTCAGTCTGCTGATTGTTTTAATTTAGGGGAGTTATGGGTTGAAGCGCCCACTGTTTAATTCAGATTTTGTGGCGCTTAATGACCCCAATTAACATAGGGGACACTTGACGCAATCCTGGAGATTGAAGAATCAATCCTAACCATTGGATTGATATGAAAAGCGGAAGAAAGCTGTTGTGCAAATTACAGAGAGAAAAATAGAGGCAGTGACAAGGTGTTTTTCTGGAACAGATTTCCAGAAGTGTTGATCTGGTTCTCTTCTGGAAGTTTGAAGGTCGAAAAAGGTGTTCTTCCAGGAGTCTCATCCTCGCTGAAAATCGACATTGATATGCTAAAGAGAAACCTCAATGTGGGTGTATGTTCATATCATCCTTATGTGAAGGAGGATTCAACAGATGGAGCAGTGAGTTCCTTGTTGGAGGAGAGCAGTGAGTTATTGTTTGTGGTAGTGAACCAGGAGGGTCAGTGAGACCGCTCCAAAAGCCATTCGTGCTTCTTGGATGTAACCCAGTGCGGGTGAACCAAATAAAATCTCTCTTGTCATTTACTGCTTTCATCGCTCATCGAGGGGAAGGATAGAGAGAATTGGAAGTGTTCCTCAAGGTGAGAGAACGAGATCCTCATTCAAGAAAGAATTGCATATACCCTGATTCACCCCCACCCCCCAGGGTGTTACCTTCTATAGGTTTCTAACACAGGTCCATTCGTCTTAACATGTGTTGAATCCACTTTGTATTGGGTTGTATTTGTTGTCAATAAGCATGAAGACTTTATGCATATGTCAACATGTATTGAGGAGTACAGCCTTGAAGTAGTTTGGAGTTCCCTAGCTGGTTGTCTACATACACCGAGCTGAGCAGATTTCAGAACCTTGCAGCCTGAAGTTGGAAGTTCCCTCATGGTTGATCCATGTTAAAGAATTGCCAATAAGCTGGAAGGTGTTGCCATGAATGAATGACAAAGAAGGTGATGCTTCCATTGGTAATACTCTTGGAGATTCATCCACATGGCAAAGAAGCTGGTCGGAAGGTTGCTTGATATTTTATGTGGAGAATCTGTTTAAGCAGATTTGATGAAAATTGAGTTGCTGCCACCACTGCATGAAAAATCTATTGTTGTTATAGGTTGACAAAGCTGGTTGAAGATGGCGTGGATGCTGCTACTTGGAGTATGAAGATATTTTGCATACTTATAGTGCAGAGTTAATGTGGAAGATTGTTGCATTCACTAAGTTTAAGGGAAGATTATGATTTGAGTTGCTCCATGGAGTGTGAAGATTGCCGAATATTTTATCTCTGTGAAGGAGCTGTAAAAGAAGCTGAGAAGTTCTATCCTTGTAAGTTATCAAGCTTGAAGAGTGCTATATCTTAAGGCAGCGGAATACCCTTGAAATACTCTTAAGGTGTATTTATATGCTGAATAAAGCTTTGGAATTATTTTTGTGTCGATTATAGTTGATTTGAAGGTATTCCAAAGTAATTTGAAGAGTTTTGGAGAAGTTTGGAATTCATACAAGGTATATCTGAGATTCTAGAAAATTGGCAGTCTCTGGGAAATTTGCACTGAGATATGTAGAAGTACCTTTGAGCTGAAGCAAAAGATTTGGCAAAGGCATAAAACTCGCGTAAGGGCAACCTACTCAATACGCAAAGGTACTTAGGATCATATGTGAAGGTAAATTCAGTGATATGTAAAAGTATCTCTGAGCTGAAGTAGATAAAATGACAAAGGCATGAGATGTGTAAGGGTTGCCCAGAACCCACTATGATGCTTAAGAGTAATTTACTCATATGTAAAGGTCATCACAGTGGATGCATGAACGTGCTCAGCGAACAGATTGGAAGAATTGGCCAAGGCAGTACTCCACTGACGATATGTATTTTTTTTTTGTATTCAGAGTAGTTGAAAATTGGACAAAGGCAAGAACTCACTCTGGCATGTAAGATTCCTCAAGGAATGCGTAAGGTTTTGGAGTTCATGAAAATTGGCAAAGAGAAGAACAACACTGAGACACATAAGTTTTTCATATCTGTTGGAGTCGGTATCCCACATCGGACTTATGGGCCGATGTGGTCTTTATCATTCCTTATAAAAGAACGCCTCAGCCTCACTTTGAGGTAAGGAGGTGAGGGGGATTTCCCAATTTACATGGTATCAGAGGGGGTTTTCGAAACCCGATCCCTCCCTCCCTAATTTTTTTTCTCCGTTCGGGCTTTAGGGTTTTCCCCGTCCGGGGGGTGGCGGCTCCAATCCAAATAGTCGGCCCCCCCCCCCTCCGCTGCTCCTTCCGGTCGCGCAGGCCCTCCCTCACGGCAGATCTCCCTCATCGGTGGATCTCCCCCCTGCCGGCGTCTCCTTCCGTCGCGGGTCCCTGCCCTTCCGGTGATTCTCCCCTCCAGCGCCGCTCCTACCCGACGGCCTCCCTCCCGGCCTCGCATCCCGTCGCGGCGCATCTCGTCGCGCCGCCCGCCCTCGGTCCGCGGAGCTTCTCCCCTACGGCGCATCTCTCGGCCTCGAGTCCCGTCGCGACCCCCGATTGCGCGCAACCTCCCGGCTCCACCTGCGCCCGCCTTCTCAACGGCTTCCGCCTTCCCCGGCGGTCTTTCCGGCTCCCGCAACTGCCTGCACCAGCTCCCGCTTCTCCAGGCGACCGAAACGGTCGGCTCCTCCTGTGCACGTAGCACCTCCGGCTGCCCTCCAGCGGATCGCTGCTGCCCTTCGGCTCCCGAATCCCTGCGGGACTCCCTCCTGCGGCTTCCTGCCTCTGTGACGGCTTCCTCCCCAGGCGGTCTTCCTGTGCACGCAGCGCCTCTTGCGGATCCCCCCGGCGGCCCTTCCTCGTGCCTGTGCCGCTTCCTCACGCGCCAGCTCCGCCCTACCAGCGCGTCCGACGACCTCGCCCGAGGCCTTCCACGCCGACTCCCTTCTCGGCGGATCCCTACCGCCGTCCACGTCGGCCTTCCACCCGACTGTCCCTCCCGGCGTAGGCACCCCGATTTTTTTTCTCCTCGCGCGACGCATCAACAACTGCTCCCTCCATGCCGGCCTTCTCCTGCTTCCTGCGGAATCCCCGCCTTCTTGCCCGGTGCCTCCTGCGGAATCTTCGCCTCCCTGCCCAGCACCTCTTGCGGAATCACCGCATCCCATCGCCGGTACCTCCTGCGGATTCCCCGACGCTTTGATGACCGGCCCTCTCGTGCGGATTTCTCGGCGCTTTGACGATCGGCCCGACATTGCGGATTTTCCGGCGCTCTGACTGACCGGCCTGTAGTGCGGATTTCCCGATGCTCTGACGACCGACCCGCCGGTGTGGATTTCCCGGCGCTCTGTTGTCCGACCCCACACTTTTTCGGCGTTTACCCACCCTCTTTCAGCGGCATCATATCAACATCGTCAGGGGGAGCAACAATGTTGAAGCTTTATCTTTTATTATGTTTTGTCTTGTTTTTGTCATCAAGCTGGGCCCCTCCAGCTTGAGGGGGA
The DNA here is from genome assembly GCA_963277665.1 of Viscum album. NCBI lineage: Eukaryota > Viridiplantae > Streptophyta > Magnoliopsida > Santalales > Viscaceae > Viscum > Viscum album. Next base: position 538,130,198 of record OY728165.1, read on the forward strand.
GTGTTAGCGTCTGTTTTGTTGCTTTCTTTTCATTATGTGTCCAAGCTAGGTACATCTAGCTTAAGGGGAGTGTTGGAGTCTGTATCCCACATCGGACCATAAGTCTGATGTGGTCTTTATCATTCCTTATTAAAGAACGCCTCAGCCTCACTTTGAGGTATGGAGGTGAGGGAGATTTCCCAATTTACAATATCAATGCGCAAGGATTATAAATTCTCACGTAAGGGTATGTTTGCCAAAAAATGTGAGATTTCCAGAATGAATTTTTCTGACGGAGAGAGGTTTAAATGTTACGATGCTTAATTTGTTCTTCAAGTTACAAATATCACGAGCTTGTGATTAAGCTGTGATTTAAGCCATTATTCGTGGAGAATTAAAAAAGAAGATACAATCATGCCGTGGAAGAAGAACCACGCTGTTGTATGAGGAAGAATGACCAGCCTAAGCTGGATCTTTTATTTGAGATGTTGCCTTGCCATGGTGTGAAGGCCACGCCGTGGTGACTGTGGAACGGGGAAATGGAGAGCGCCACAGCCTCACTTTGAGGTAAGGAGGTGAGGGAGATTTCCCAATTTACAATATCAATGCGCAAGGATTATAAATTCTCACGTAAGGGTATGTTTGCCAAAAAATGTGAGATTTCCAGAATGAATTTTTCTGACGGAGAGAGGTTTAAATGTTACGATGCTTAATTTGTTCTTCAAGTTACAAATATCACGAGCTTGTGATTAAGCTGTGATTTAAGCCATTATTCGCGGAGAATTAAAAAAGAAGATACAATCATGCCGTGGAAGAAGAACCACGCTGTTGTATGAGGAAGAATGACCAGCCTAAGCTGGATCTTTTATTTGAGATGTTGCCTTGCCATGGTGTGAAGGCCACGCCGTGGTGATTGTGGAACGGGGAAATGGAGAGCGCCACACCGTGGTGCGTGATAAAGAAGATGTCACAGGAGAGCTGCACGCCGTGATCAAAATTCTATCTCTTCCAAGACTCAGAAGAATAGATGGAAGAATGAATTGAAAAAGATGAAGAAGTCATCCCTCTTATGCAAAGAGGAAGAATATCCAACTTCCACATGCTACAATCACGATGATATCAGACCTAACATTTATATTGAAGATTTTGTTTAAAAATACACTGGCAAGAAGATGGACAACACTTTTCTCAGGTCCTTAACAATCTTTACATGAAGACGTGGTAACTGTTACTTCTTGTTATGATTGTTCCTCTGCACAAGTGGGGAAGATCACATTTCTGAAGAACTTGATAAGGCACATATGATGATTCATATGCCTAATTGGAGGAAACTCTGCAGGAGGTGCTCAAAGATGTAGCTGCATTTATTTTTTGCTCTCTTAAAGAATTGTAGGAGGAGATCACCCACCTTGAGAAAGAATCAGAGATGAAAGAAAAGGCCTCGACACAAAATGAATTGGTGTGAAAAAGTCTCACCAAACAACCAGAGGCCAAAAGTTCAAGGAATTTGAAGCTTGAAGAAAAATGCTCTAGATTTCAGGAGTTGCTCAAGGCAACTCAAGAGAAAAAAGAAGCCTTAAAAGGGCTTGAGAAGAAGTCCCATGCATTGGTTGAAAAACAAAAGGATATCATTGATACCAAGAATTTTCAATTGGAAGTCAAAGCAAAGAGGATAAAAAAGCTTGACAATTTATTGCAAGAGAAGGCAAAAATGCATGATGATTTTGAGAAGATTATTGAGAAGATTAAGGAGTTTGAAGACAAAATAAAATCAGTGGAGGATAAGAAAAATATCCTCAATATGAAATGTCTTGAATTGGAAGTCAGATTGGAAAATCTGGAAAATGTTCAAGATGAGTCTCACAAGCTGTTGAGAGAAAGGCTGTTGTCATACATTCTTCTGAAGTGGTTCTTTGTGCCAAAAGACCTCTATCATGTGGCAAGAAGAGCTTGAGAACATCTGATGAAAAACCTATTGCAAGCTCAAAACAAAAGGTATTATTTGTCTCATAAAATATTGTTTGCACTAAATCTGTTTCCTTGAACAGTGCAAGCTCTAATTCAAAATTTGGACAAATATAGTTGGAGGGAAATGGCGAGGAACCCACCATTACACCCATGGTGGATGTGAGCAAATGTAATAGAAGTTGTTCCCCAAAGGAAGCCCAACCGGAGGACAAAATATCACAAAAACAACAAACTCTTTGATGTTCAAAGGAGAAGAGAAAGGTTTGTTGGCTATTGCTTGTGCTGTGGAAGGTTTGGGCACAAGGCTTTGGACTGTTGGCATAATATGTCAACCTTTGGAAATCAAAGAAAGCCTATATCAAGGGGGAGCAAGGCCGAGTATGCAAGTCTACAGAAGAAAAGTAAGAATCTGTCTATCTCTAACAAATTTGGAAGCTTGGAGAATGTCTGTGGCATTTGCAATCAAAGTGGTCATTGTGAAGATGCGTGCTTGTGCAAATCAACCAAGCACATGCTTTAAGGAAGAAGACCACAAAATCAGAAGTCAGAAAAGAAGGCAAATGAGTTTTCCTTAGGTAATAAAGGAAAGAAGAATGCTGTTCTAAACAAACCCAAGAAGTCCATGAAGGACGCTTCACCAAGAACAAGAAAAAGCTTCTTCTATCGTGGGAGGAGAAGTCACACCATGGACCATTGCGAACAGGCCATGAAAATCAGTGCTGATGAAGGCAAGCTAAAGTATCAAATAGGTAAATCAATTCATGAGAAAAATAAAAGGATTTATTCAGTGAAAAGCATTCCTGCGAAACCATGTGGGAAAATCAAACAAGAAATTCCACATGAAGAACTCGAATTTCATCAGAGGTTGTCTAAAAAAGGATGATCTAAGAGTTCTTGAAGAGCTGTGTGAGAGATGAAAGCAAGCTGGTCATGTCTCAAAGGACTGTTTAATCATCCTACCAGCTCAAGAAGAAAGAAGAAATGCGGAAGAAGATGAAGCTTGCACCAAAAGACTCATGTGCTCTGATGTCTAATATAAAGGAGAAAATTCCACGTAAGGATGCTGATGAAGAATGTAAGAAATCCATGCTGCCCAAAGTGAACTCTACCATGAAAATCAGAAAAGCAAGCATGAAGGGTTTTCTCAAAGATGGAGCTACAAAGAGAGGAGTATCTTGGTTGAGAAACTCTTAACCTTGTTGCTCTCACTAAGGAGCAAAAAAGTTCCACCTCATTCCCATGCATTTTATGTTCTTTGCAGGGAATTGAAGGCGATACATGTGTTTGGGGGAGATTAGAAGTGACCATCTTGGAAATGATCTAACATTTAGTATCTAGAAGTCTATTTGATGAAGTGATCATCCTTGATGAAGTGAAGATGGAGTGTCTTCCTTGAGGGGGAGAAGTCTGAGAAGCTGTCGGAATTATCATTTCATGCAAAACTGGAATTCTCGAAAGTGCTTGAAGATGTCATCGGAAAGATATTATGCACATTCTCTCATCCTTGTTTTGCAAGAACAAAATCTGGTGTTAAAGGGGAGAAGTTGAATTGATCAATGACATGAAAATGAGAAGAGGACTGATTTATGAACTTAATGCAAGTTGATCTGAATGTTTTTAATCTGTGTGTTTCGATGAGCGCAGGAATTCTGGTTGGTGATATCTCACATGAACATGTTCAACAAATTGGTATCAGCCTTAAAATGTTTGAACAACCCCTAAGAAAATAATTTTGAGTTGTATCATATTCTGTTGGATTATAAACAAATATTTTGTCTAGATTAGACCCTCTTGTTTTCTACACCAAGCGTGACTCACGCAGATTTAGAGTGGATTAATTGACGACACATTGCATTAAGTGAATTGATACCACCATCTCTCAAAGTTTTTTGTATTTATTGTCGATAAGGGGGGAGAGAGAAAACGGAAGAACATATTGACATGATTTGTATCCTAACAGGTAACAAGTGTTTGGATATTAAGAGTGGTCTTTTAAAAGGGTAAAAGTTTTAGTGGATAATAATTTGGTAAAAAGTCGGTCACAACTGATTCACCCCCCTCTCAAGTGACTGATCCTTTGAGCATCTTAATCGGTATTAGAGCACAGAGTTGACCGACCGACATCGACAAGGCACTGTAGTGGCGCGGACTTCCAACCGTCATTCACTGTAGCTTCTTGGACTTCCAGCCGGCAGTCACTGTAGCACTTTTGACTTCGGTAGCCGCCTTTCACTGTAGTGATGTGGACTTTCTGACGGTTAGTGGAATAGTGTTTCGTCCTCTACATTAGCCTATTTTCGGGCTAGGGTTTCTTAGTGTGTGTGAGAAACTCCTGTAATTTTGTGCTCTCGAATTTTTTATAGTAAAGTTATTCTGCCTCTTCGTGGACGTAGAGATTATTCCTGAACCACGTTAATCCTTGTGTTCTTGTTTTGTTTTTTTCCCTTTTACTCTTCTCCGAATCGTTGTTTTGTCGTTTGCGACTCCCGTTTCCGCATCAAGAACAAATGAGAGAGTATGATTTTTCAAACAAAGGAAGTTAAACAGATGAGCATAAGTTTCCCCCCTACATTATATCTTTGTGTTTGTATTTCTTGTCAATAAGGGGGAGGATAGTACAACTACCAAACACATATATTACCATTATCTTTTGAAAAACAGTTTATGGTATTGACCACAAATCCAAAGGGGCAGATTGAAGTGCCCATTGAATGTGATTGTATTTGTTGTCACAAGCATGTCAATATGTGTTGGGTAATGGATTGTTGGGTGATGGACGAAGAGACCAATGAAGAAGATGAAGATGCTGCCCGTACATTGATGAGTAAGGAAGAGTGACGCTGCTGCTTGGAAAGCAGCCCTTACATCTGACAATTGGTGAGCTGTTCTACGTGTGAAAGACAAGTGCTGCTACTTGTGAAAGCATTGTCCGCTACAGTTTATAGTGGAGTGGAGATGCTGGCTGCAGTACAGCTCGTGAAGCTTTAATTAAAAGAAAGAAAAAGCTGGCAGGAGTATAGAGAAACCATCCACAGTTAAGCGTGCTTGGCTTGAAGTAGTGGTCAGGATGGGTGACCTTTTGGGAAGTCTGCCCCGCAGACACGTGGGTCGTGAAGCTTTAATTAAAAGAAAGAAAAAGCTGGCAGGAGTATTGAGAAACCATCCACAGTTAAGCGTGCTTGGCTTGAAGTAGTGGTCAGAATGGGTGACCTTCTGGGAAGTCTGCCCCGCAGACACGTGGGGCCCACCCTAGGGTCCACCCACATGCCTGAACGGGTCATCTGACTAATGATTGTCCCCACAGGCCAACACTTGTCCTTTCCAGCGTGCTTTGTCCTCACTCACACACACCCTGGGAGACTTCCCAGAAGGTCACCCATCCTGACCACTACTCCAAGCCAAGCACGCTTAACTGTGGAGTTCTAATCAGACAGACTCCCGAAAAGGAAGGTGCACCTTGTTGACATGAGTCATATCATTTAGTCATTTAACTCTTCATCATTTGGGGATGTTACAATCACCCCCCCTTTAGAGCACAATGCCCTCATTGTGGGCCCTACATATCAACCCAGGCAGTGCACCGCGCACTTAAGGCTGAGTTCCTCCTCTGATACCAAATGTATGCCGCCTTCGGACTTCCGCGGAAAGTGCTACCGGCGCGCGGCAGTACAAATTTATTGAAATGCTCGAAATTGAGTATTTATATATGCTGCAAGATTTTGGAAATTGAGCTGAAGAGATTTGAGCAGACTTGATATTTTCCAAGAGGTTGGAGATACCCGAAGAGGATATGAAGTGGTTTTGAGCAGATTTGAATAAGTTTGGAATTATATGATATATATTTGTTTTTTGACTCAGAACAAAAAATTCACTAGTGTTGGGAGCTCACTGAATACGTAATATATGTTCTGGAGCAGAAAATGGCAGTCTGAGAGTTCCCTGTATATGCAATATACTCTCAGGATGTTATGTAAGAAATGCCCTGAGTTGAAGCTGAAAATTGGCGAAGGCATGACTGATACGTAAGATACTTGATACGTAAGAAGTTGGCCAAAACTTGTTGAGGTGAAAAATAGCAAAGGAAAAGATCTTTCCTACGTAAGATCTACTTTGGATCATACGTAAGATGTTCCTCTGAGATTGAGAATTGATAAATGACAAAGGCATATATGTAAGATGTGTATGTGAGCCATGGTGGAAAATTGGCAGATATATATGTAAGATGTTCCTGTGTGCGGCTGCAGAAATTTGGCAAAGGACAATATTTTATGCAGATACGTCAGGAGTACAACATCAGTCATTTGGAAATGCAGCAATGGCATGGAAGCATTGCAATACGTAAGATAAATCATTGATACATAAGATGTTCTTCAGTGTATATGTAAGAAGTGTTGGAGGAATATGTAAGATGTGATGCAGAAGAATGACAGTGCAATATCACACGCAAGTTCTCCAATACGTATATGATCGAACAGTTAGGAAAATGCGAGGATTGTTGAAGATGAGAATCATACAATACAATATCCCTGTGCCTTTGTTTGCCGTGATGATGGTTTGATTATCACCAACAGATCTAAACACTTGTTTCCTCATAAACATATGAACAAGACCCATTCAAGAAAAACAATTTAGTGAATGGCTAATAGTTGAAAATAAGTCACCGACCTGATTCACCTTCCCTTCTCAGGCCATCCCATAATCATGGGAACTTGGATTTACCAACATCACATAGCCCCAAAGTATATGTTGGATTGAGGCTGTATGTCTATTTATGAATGCTTTGAAAGTTGTCATGTGGCCACCTAATTTGCTGCTACAATTTGCACTTTTTTACTGCGATGTTTCCCTGATTGTCAGTTTCCCACTTAAATTACATGGGCCTTTGTTTATTGTAAGTTACATCGCTTGCACTGTTGATGAATTCACTGGTGTTTATATTTAACATTGAATTTTTTTTGTTTCTTTTTGTTTGACCATTTAATTTAAATTATTTTACAGGATGTAATAGCATGTGATGTGATCAATCCTGATCATATAGATGTTGAATTTGATTCTGTTGGGGGTTTAGAAACTATTAAACAAGCCTTGTTTGAATTGGTAATTCTGCCACTCCGGAGGCCTGAATTGTTTGCACATGGGAGGCTTCTTGGTCCCCAAAAGGGGGTTTTGTTATATGGGCCTCCTGGTACTGGAAAGACCATGCTTGCTAAAGCTATTGCAAAAGAATCTGGTGCTGTGTTTATTAATGTGAGAATATCAAATCTGATGAGCAAATGGTTTGGTGATGCACAAAAGCTAGGTGAGTGTACATTACCAAATGGTTCTATTACTTGTTTTCTTAGCTATTGCAAAAGAGTTTTGTTTTCTTGTCTTCTCTTTAATACATTGTTTCTAATGCGGCACTGTGGGCTACTGTATGGTTGAGTAATGTGTTTGTTAAAAAAATGTGTCCGCATTATGAATAAAATCTGGAATTATAACAATCAAATTTATACATAATTAGATTGAATTATTTCTGGACATTGTTACTGCAATGGTTCAAAGAGGCTGCACCTATTTTTTCCCAATAATTATAGGCTAACCTTAATTAAACCCATCCATTGTTATAGGTTAAATTCAATTAAAGTCAAAAGAATTAAGCCTTCCAACTGCAGAAGAAAAATTATTTTAATGTTCATGAAATTGTTTATCTCGATTTCACTGATTTTCACTCAATCAAAGTGATATGATCCATTTACAATGCCGGAGAAAAGATAAACAATAAATTGCAGTGAAACCTAATCAACAGTCAATAAATAATTCAATCACATGGGAAAAAATCAATGACAATTCATCCTTAACTTATCCATAACTAAACAATAAGTGTAAGAAGAATACATTAGAAATCATCAAACCTAAGAAGGAAACAGGCATGGTGTGCTTTTAGAGGAGCACATCATGGCTGTCTAAGCAAATCAACACTTTTAGTCGGAGCATGCCGTGCTTTTCAAGCAGCCCAAAATGCTTTACTGAACAGAAATTTCCCCCGATGACATGACTTTGAGCTGCACAACATGTCATCATGGAGTACAACATGCTTTACTGAACAAAAGCCTCCCAAAATTGTTGCACGACCACCAAGCTCACCGTGTCTGTAAGAGTGCATGGCCTTCTCAGCTTTTCTTCTGTTGTATGCCTGAAGCACAAATTGTTACTGGCCGTTCTTCACCTTGGAGTTTCTCTATAACTGTGTGCCTTGAGATTTAAACAACTCAATCTAGAAAAGATTCATGAACAAAGGGTCTTGATTGCTAAGAATCATTCAGGGATGACCATGCAGCCAACTTATTTCTTTAGAAAAAATTTCTGCTATAGATTTTGCAGTGTAAAGGTGTTTGAATGTTATAAAATAGGTGTACTTGGAGAGGTGATCCACCACTACCAATATGTATCCCTTGGACTTCGGCAAACCAGTGGTAAGTCCATGTATGAACCCTCTCAAATAGCTGTCAAAAGATTAACCACTAGAAGTCAAGGAAGATACATTTCTGGCACATATTACACACCTGAATATATCTCATAACTGTGTCACTTATGCCATGCCAATACAAATTCGCAACTAGTTGCCTACAAGTGTGAAGGAAATTTCCCCTCCCAGAGAGTCATGGAATTTTTGTTGTAAAATCAGTATCCAAGGGGAAGAATGAATTGTTTGCAGCTTGGTGCTTTCATGGATCCTATACAAAGCATTTGCCATGCCATCCTCATCACCCATTCTGCAATGTATAGTAAAGCAGTATCCCAACAATTTGGTGACCCAATTCTGCTAGTCTGGGGGAATTAATTCTGCTAGTCTGTGAGCCATGCAACTCAATAGGAAATTTAACGGGAATTGTCACCTTGTTCAGAGCTCTGTAGTTGACACACATTTGCCTACCTGCATCCTTCTTCCTTACCAGCAAAACTGGATTGTAATAAGAACTGTTACTTGGCCTGCTGATTTATCCGCTAAGAAACTCCATTACTTCTCCTTATCTCATCATTGTGGAGATGTGGATATTGGTAGGGTGGCGGGCATTGATGGGTGCCTGTCTTGGCATCAAGGAAATTGTGTGATCCAAGTATCTCATCTTTATGCAATTGTGAATATGTTTAGAGAAAATATTTAATTTTTGGCAACTTTAATAAATTTAATTACTTTTAATTATTATTTTTTAATTCTTGCTAAACGGTTATTTGTTCATCATATTGCACATCGGGGGTGTTAATGGTAATATACCTGTATTAATAGTTTTTGGAAATTTGTTTATTCTCTTTGAATATGTTGAAAATTCATTATTAAAAAAATTGTAGAAAATATTTTTGGCTTTTTATAAGAAGAAAAGTGAGTTTTTCCATGAAGAGCTAGCCAGACATAGAAAATGGATGAGTTGGAGAGTGGCTGATATAGAAAACGTGGGTCGAAACATTTAAATGATGTATAAAGGGGTGGGATCCGGTGTGTGATGGTGCATCGCATCTTCCATGGGCATGTAATTGTGGACACGAGGTGCGATGTGGTGCTTTGATGACTCACTTGTGCTGAGATGCTGATCTCGAATCAATCAGAAGATGTATAGTGTGTTACGTGGAGATTGGGTTCCAAACTCAGTTTGATGGGGCCAAATTCGGTTCAGAATGAATTGAATCTACTCACGGGTTTGAACGGGTCCATTGGATTGGGAATAAGCAGAATTTATACCATTTATCTAAAATCATTGAGATACGGGCCTCCTCTGAATCAGATTGGATTGGGTTCCAATCAAGCATTTCAATCTGGGCCTTCGCTTTGGAACAATGCATGATCAGATCTGAGGTGTGGGATACCCTTAATCAAGTGGCGCAATTAGTACTGTCGATACGATTAAGCATGACATGATGGGCATGTGTGAATAGCCATAAAGTCTTACTCGAAGGATAAGTTGTCCTTTCTGACAGGGCATCTTAGATTCTATATACAAGGCTATCCAGGGGCCTTTCTAGGATATCCAAAAGCATCCAAATAACCCTATTACTAATTCAAAGCTTCCAAAAATCTCATTTTCTTCAAAAGCATCAAAGGGCTTCCCTCTTGATTTTTTTTTTCTCAAGGAATTTTCCTTTAAGAAGTACACCTGTACGACAACAAAAAAACACCATTGTATCAAAGGGTTTCCCTGTCTTAATTTTTTTTTCTGAAGGAATTTTCCTACAAGAAGAACACCTGTAAGACAGCAATAGAACACTATTGTATCTTACCAAATTGGTAGGGGCGAATTAACCCTCAAAGAGAGAGTAATGTCATTATGCGTCTCGGTGGTTATACTCTACTGTCATCCAAGTTCAATTTCAATCCTGTTCCCCCCATCAAAATCTTTCTTATTTTTTTTTCTTTTAAATTTATATTTAAACTTTAATATTATATCTATAAAAAATATTATTTTTATTTAGTCTGGTTTTCTTAACCCAAATAACCGAACTTTAATAAAAGGTAATAATAATATTCAAATTAAACTAAAAAACTAAATAAAACGAATCGAATAAACTGAACTAAGTTTGGTTTGGTTCGTTTTTTGTTTTTTGGTTGGGTATTGTACTCCGCTACATCCAACACATTGGATTATAAGAGGAAATTTAAAGGGTTCTCCTTTTTTTCACCGTCAATTGGAGATGATGTAATGCCCCGACTAGAATCACTTAGCAATTCTGAGCCAGAGCTCCACATGACCTCAGACGCACCTCCTCCTACGCTAGTGACTGTCGACTAACGGTGAGGGGGGCCCGAATCATACATTGGGTAGACGATGCCTTCTGTTTCATAACCGCCAATAACAAATAAATAACCAAACATTATCACAAATTGCATATTGGATTACGCAAGTATGACATTACAACCTAAGAAAATCACAATTGAATAAACATACACCATGCCATGACAAATGCAAATGCTGTCATATAGTCATACATCCCAACAGATTGTTCACCAGACTGATCACATATACAAATAAACAAAAGAAAACTAAAGTATAAGGAGGTCCCACTAGAACCCCTTACCTCACCTCAACCCCATCTCCAAACATTGTCAAGTTGCTCCAACCTGATCCTCTACGCAACCTGTGACCTGAAAGTTAAGCACAAGGTCTCCACACGCACCATAGTGCCAATGCAGGGTGGGAGAAATACATCTAAATAGGGTCTCCCCAAGTGTCCCTAATATCCATCATCTACTTGTGTATTTATGAGGGAAATAAATAACAGAAAGCAACTTGGCATATTCCTACAACTACCCATGAATATCACCAATATTTTCTATTGACATGTAGGAGGTCTCATAGGAGGGTTCATTCACAAGATGTTTTTCCCACATTAGAGGATTTTGATTATGATCAATGTAATATAGCCTCAGCAGTTGGACTTTGAAGATTTAGATGGTCTCATCTAAAGAAATCTGATAATCGGGAGCAGGCACATATCCCTTCACCTTTGAATGTTGATATTATTGATACCCATTAGTATTTGTCAATAGTGGCTCAAGAATCTACCAACTAATGATCACTAGGATAGGGTAGTAACAATTGTGGAGAAACTCATCGTAGTAAAAGTATTGGCATCTTTGGAGGTCCTTACCGAGTAGCCATTCTAGAGGCCCTTTGTGTGAAAATATAAAGATCTTTCACAAAGGTCCACCTAATGATTCTAATTGTTAATTCCTCCTAGAAATCGAAAGATCAACCAATAAGGAGGTCCTCCCATTTGGAATTCATAATATATCGGTATCCTTGATGTTCCTCCCCATTGAAACTAGTTCATCCACCATGAATGTCCTACACATGTAATATGTTATAAAATTACTCCTTAAAACCTAACAACAAGCTATAATAGACGTCCTCCTAGAATGGAGAAATTGAAGACAACTGTAACAACCCTGACCCCAGTCGCCCAGAGTCATTGGTTATTTTATCACAATGGAATATATACAAGAGATCACAATACAAAAAATCGATTAGATTAGTAGTCTTGAAGATCTAGATACATGCATGGTTCCCTTCATATATTGGTAATTAACAATATAACATAACAAAGGAAAATAAACTGATTCCTTGACACTTATTTAACGATTTCATCTTCATAACCTAGGGAAGGAAAACAAATAAAAGGCTGAGATCAAATAAATAGTTAGGGTTACATATATTAGAAACATGAATCAGAAATAAGTAAAACATACCCAACAAGAAATAATCAATATGTCAAGGTAAATAACTGAAAGAGACATGCCTTTTAATCAATAAAATGTTGATGAAAATGCATCCATAGATTTTTTCATATTAAAAATCTCATTGATAGTAATAACTGAAAATCTCATGGATAGCATACCCAATAAGCATGCGTGTTGGGTCATCGTGTGCTAATCGGGCTATCACGACACCCGACCATAAACGCTACATGGCGCCAGATGTCATCTCAACTCTTGACCATAAACGCTACATGGCGCCAGATGTCATCTCAACTCTTGAACGGTTTGACCATGGGTGTAAAATGTCATATGACATCCTGGACTCTGTTGTTTTAACCATAGATGCTAAATGACATAATGGCGCCCCGGGCTCCCAACTAGTCTGACTATAGGCGACAATTATCATATGGTGCCCCAGACTCTCTGCTGGTCTGACCATAGATGCTAAATGCCATATGGCGTTCTGGGCTTTCAGCTAGTCCGACTATAAGCGGCAGTTGTAACTCACCTAGGCGATGTAACTCAACACCCTGCTTCCTAGGGCCCCATGTCGCCATTACCTCATTACCTGCATCAACATAAACAGATGAACACAATAAACATGGCAATCACAGCTCCTGACGTAACTCACAGCTAGCATCCCATACATCCGACTCATCCCATATCTGACACACTTCCTGGGCACTAGTTGTACGTGACTCAACCCGCATCTCAATGCACGTCTCATCATCCATCTAGCCTCACAGGCTAATCTTCTCATACTAGATTATCACACAGGGTATGACAGACTGAACTTATCGGTGTTCCCATCTCACCTGTTAATGCATACACTAGGTTCCTCCGACACATCTCGGTCTCCACTTAGTGACACAAATCCGTACCCAACATCTCATGGCGATTTCACAGCCTGCATGCCCTACTTAACTCGGGCTTCAAGAGGCCGATCCATTTCCTTCCCCAATTCCCGCATCATCATTCCAGTCCCGATACCCACAGACCATGCCAAGCCTAACGCCCTCAAGCCCCTTAGAATCTCACCGCCAAGCCATCAAGACAATTCCCATGACCCATACTTGAGTTCCATCTCACATGTCCCATGGGAGAGCTCTCAAGTTGCCACCTAGAGGAAACCCTCATCTCCACACTATACCAAGCCCCAAAGGTCTTAACCCGCTCATAACACATACTAAGACTCCAACCCACCCTCAAGAGGGTATTCTTACTCATGCGTGAGACGTACGATCGTCTTACCTGCCATCCCTAGGCCTAAGCCCCTCATGCCTTCCACACCAGCCTTAAGGAATCCAACCTAGGCTTCCACTCATCCTGGACCCAAGTCATCTCGGGCCTCTCGTAAGCTCAATCAGTGCCCACGCCGACGCACGTCTGTCGTGGGGCGTGGCAAAATCAAATTATTTTCCTAGTGCAATACAGTGACTGACTAGAGTCGTCTCACTTGAGGAGTTTCTCAGTTTGTTCACCTACTTCTAAATCACCTAAACTATTTCTTTTTGTTTTAAGTTTTAAAGGAAAACAATGACAATGTTGTTGGGTTTTTTTTATTACTTTTCTAATGACATGCAATATTGAAATTTAAACTAACATGCAAATCTAAACAGAATGATTTAAGATGAAAGCACTTGGTTTCGAGGGTAAGAGATCATTTGGTGGAATGAGAAGAAGAAAAGAAATAAAATAAAATAAAAAGAGAGGAAGATAAAATAAAAAGAAAGTGGGTGAGGAAAATAAAATAAAAAGAAAATAAAAATAATTGGGATGAGAGGGAGAAAGAGAGAGAGAAAGAGAGAGAATAAAATAGAAGAATAAAAATAAAATAAGAAAAAAAAGAAATAAAGAAAATATTAGAATGTTAAAATAATAATAATTGTTGGAGTCTGTATCCCACATCGGACTTGAGGTCCGGTGTGGTCTTAATTATTTGTTATAAAAGAACCCCAATGGCTCCTTTAGAGAGAACACCTTGGGGGTTCAGTTTATCTCATTTTATCCTTCTACATGGTATCAGAGGGAACCTAATCCCGAACCCTCCTTTCTTTAGATAATTTTTTTTTTCCAACCTTAGATTTTTCTAGGTTTTCCCCGTGGGGGGCGGCGGCCTCCATGGCCAGGGAAGAAGGTCCTCTGCCGTCGCCCCCCCTGTCGGCTATCGCTCCTGCTTCGGCTTTCCCAGCGGATCTCCCCGCCTCATCTCCGGCAGTTTTCTCCCAGCCGGCCTCTGTTCGGCGGCCCGCCCCTCTGCTGGATCTCCTTCCCTCCCGGCGCCGCCTCCTTCGCTGCGGCTTTTCCCGGCAGCCCGCCTCCTGCGGTTTTTCCCGGTAGCCCGCCTCCTGCGGCTTTTTCCGGCGGCCCGCCTGTCGCGGTTTCCGACTGCGCGGATCCCCTCCTGTGCGACGACCGTCAGAATCCCTCCCTCTCGGCGGATCTCCCCGACCCAGGCGCGGTCCTCCCGGCGACGGGCTTCCTTCCCTGACGTCTCCTCCCCGCTGTGCGCGCCGACCCCGACATCCCGTGCGGCTCCCGTCGGCTCGACTCTGTCATCCCGTGCGGCTCCCGCATCTCCCGCTGCGGATCCCTTCCACCGGTCCTTCTCCCTGCGCGCGATCCCTGCGGTGCTCTCCTTCGGCTGTCCCGACGACGACGGACCACCCTCGCCCTCCACTTCCCGGTGTGATCAGCCCCGCCGCGTCTCCCGGCTCGTCTCCAGCGGCTCCCGCCCTACCCGTTGCCGTCTCCGGCTCCCAGCAACTGCTGGCACCCACTCCCGCATCTCCAGGCGAGCCGAACGGCCGGCTCCCGCATCTCTCGCTACGCACGCACCGCACTCCTGTTCAATCGGCTCCCGACGCGCCTCTCCCTGCTTCCTGCGGATCCTCTTTTTTTTTCCAACCGAACCCCGCGCACCGGCCCTCCTCCCAGGCGGCTTCTCCCAGGCGGTTGATCTCTCCCAGCCGGCGTCTGTCCAGCGGATCCCTCCCTCACAGCGCCTACTTCTCTGACGTCCCTCCGGCGTCGCGCTGCTCCCGAGGGATCCTGTCGGCCCCGCCTCCTGCGGATTTTCTCCCGTGGCTCCCTGCCGGCTCCTCCAGTAGCCGGCCTCCACCCCTGCTGGCCTCCCGAGCCGCCTCTGCGAAGTTGCTCCCTCTGCGTCGGCCTCCTGTGACAGCGCTGCCTCCTCACCGGCCCCTCCTGCGGAGTCCCCGCTTCCTGTCGCCGGCATCTCCTGACGTCTCCCGGCAGCTGCCTCCCTGTCCGCCGGCACGCCTTGTGCTTCCTCCACTGCGACGCAGCACTTCGACCGCCTCGGACTGGGCCCTTTGGCACCACCACATCCCGCAACAATTTTGCGGAATCCCCGCCTCTCGTCACCGGCTTTGCAAGTGCGGCTTTCTCGGTGCTAGTGTGGATTTCCCGGCGTTTCATCGACCGACCCCACTAGTGCGGCATTCCTGACACTCCGTCAACCGGCCGGTCTGAGTGGTTTCTTCTGCTGCGCCCGCGACATTATCTATCCATCATCGTGAGGGGGAGCTTCGATCGTGAGGGGAAGCAGCAACCTTGTAGCTTTATCTTTAATTCTGCTTTGTCTTGTTTTGTCATCAAGCTGGGTATGTCCAGCTTGAGGGGGAGTGTTTGCAACCAGTTGCTTGCTTTGTTTTTTCTTTGTGTGTCCAAGCTAGGTACATCTAGCTTGAGGGGGAGTGTTGGAGTCTGTACCCCACATCGGACTTGAGGTCCGGTGTGGTCTTAATTATTTGTTATAAAAGAACCCCAAGGGCTCCTTTAGAGAGAACACCTTGGGGGTTCGGTTTTGCTCATTTTATCCTTCTACAACAATAATAATAATAATAATAATAAGGAGAAGAATTGAAAAAAGAAGAATTGAGAAAGGGGTGTGTAGAAAACAAAAGAATCAAAACATGCATGAATTTATTTTATGAAGATAGAATTTAATCTCCAATTTAATTAAAACTAAAACAAAGAAAATAAAAAATGAAACAAAAATAGTGCAGCACCCTCCTCCGGTGGGATCTCCTTCGGGTGTCGACCGTTGGCCTTCATCATGGTTGAACTCTTCCTTATATAGGCCAAGGGGGTTCCATCCTTCAGTATTAAAAATCAAGATCTTCCAAATCTCCCTTTAAGATCTCCTTCAGATTCTGTTTATCGAAAGTTTGCTCGCAGTTGACCCTTTTAATGACCGAATTGGGGAATAAAATCTTCTTGAAAGATGCTCAAAATTAAGTTTTCTATTGACCTTTCAAATTTCAAAGTAATTGGACGCATATAGAGGAAGTTATGACACAATTAATGAGTCACACTCTTTCTGGCAGAATGTTTCCTAAATCTGTCCCCAATTTCGAGCGTCAATGGCCGCATTAATGATGGAATATCTCCATTATCTTTAATGGCTGAATGCGCCATTGAATTATCTTTCAAATCCAGTTGGAATCACCTTAATTGGAGGTATGTAGCCTGAGTCATGGCTCAATTAATGAGGTGGGGTCCACGCTGTCGTTCAGAAAAATATTTCAACTTGATTGATTTTTTTGGGTCTTTCGATGTTCGAATAATCTCCTGGTCGAGAAGAAGACGTTGATGCCCACAAATCAAGGAATCCTACAAAAAGAATCATTCAAATTGGATCAATATTTTAAGTCATGATCAATATACCAAAGTGATTAAAATCTAAGAAAATTGCAGAATTAATCAATTTTCACATTTTAGCCTATTTTCATTGTATAATTCAAATTACCCGTTATTTAATAGAAATTGAAATCGATGAGTTTTATAATTGAAAGACACTTAAAACTATTGAAATTTGAATAAAAATATGCACATAATTATGGTCTGTCAAATACCCCCACATACCAATGTTTGTCCTCAAGCATAAAATCTCAACAAGGAGTTAAAGAGGGCACCAATGTTATCAATATTCAAATTTCAATGCAATACAATAAAATAATTATCAATGTCAAATCAAAATTTCAAATTCCATATAAAATATCAATTCAATTTCTCATTTTTCAATAAAACAACCAATCCATACATTTTAATTTTTCCCTTTGAAAAATGATGAAACTTCTCCTCTCGTTCACTCGTGATACAATGAATTCTTTTCTCTCATAACTCATGATACAATTTAATTAGAGCTATGCTCATATCATGAATACATGCTTTTTATCCATAAATTTGTAAAGGAACCACTTTCTCCACCTTGTAAAGACAAAATACACATAAAATCATGAGCACTTGCAATAAAAGTTCAAATGACTGAGGCTTAAGGTTGGTAGAATTTGATGTTTTAAAAATTAAGGTTTAAGGAGGAGGTTTATCTCTTTAAGTACAATGCATGATATCAAAAATAAAAGTGTAATGAAATTATCCTCCTCAAAGTAGCAATTTGCACTTCCCCTAAATTTTAAAAGCAAAGGTTATGAATAATTAAAGCATAATGAATGATGCGCACCTTCTTGAATTTTTCTCTACTTTTATATTTTTTTTCTTTTTCAAAGTAGATTTTTTTTCCTTTTTTGAAAGTTATGCTTAGAATAAACCTTATATCTACCACCTAACCACATATGATAAAAAACATTGGTCCAGTGATGCTGATTTTTGATTCTTCGTCACAACCCATTTCTTTTTTTCATTTTTTTTATTTTCATGAAGGGAAAACAATTATGTACATCGAATGAATCAAAAACCTTTCTTACCACTCACAAAAAGCACCCCCACACTTTTTCCTTAAAATAAAAATCATCCCTTTCACCATGATTCCCTTCACCTCCACACCTCAACTTTAAAATATCATGCAAAAACTAAGAAGAGGGTAAGAATTGATAAAAATGACTTAAAACATGAATCATTCCTAACAAGGTCATGGTTTCTAAGGGTTAAAAAAGGATTGATGTAAAAGTGGTCTTTTAAGGTTAAGTGGTTTATCAAAACACGCCTCAATTGTTTTAAATGTGTTTTTGCACGGTTATAGCTTTGACAAGTTCAAATGCAAGTTCCAGCAGGTGACATGTTCCAAGACCACTCAACAAATATGCTTAAGAATAAATAGGAAGTACTTGGTTTAGAAATCCTCTCGGGAATGAAAAATATGATTTGGGACAATCACTCTAGGCATGATTAATAGTAACTAATCAGTTCACATAAATTTCAGAAATTCAAAGCATGAAAAATTATTGAGAAATTTCATTTACTTGAATCAATCAATCCCTTCAAATCACGAGTCCTCATTTTAATATATATGCTTCACTTTTATCATCCAATTTTCCATTTTACTCATTTAATCTCATTAACATTGAAATCTAAAACATGGAATCACAGGATTCCTAAGAAACTCATGTCTCTTAGATAAGTCAAAACAGTAATTCAAGTATGGGCATGTAATTTCATCTTTTAAAGCTCAAAACTTGTTTTGGACAAAAATTGCAGAGTTTAAAAGATAATCATTAAAAGTGAACTTTCCCATGAAACTCAGTCCTCTTTCTTTCTTTACTGTAGGGGCTGCCTTCTGCCATCATTAACCTATAAAAGAGAATTACTAAATTAAGCACAAAGATCATGTCATTAAAGCCAAAAAAGATGAGTGAGGCTGCATGCTGGACTACTTCCTAAGACTGAAATTGAAATCTAAATTCCTAGAAATCAAATGAAAGGGACAAGTCTTGGTATGATTCCTCTAAGTGGGTCCTGAATTTTTACTGCCTCCAGAGGGCAGTACCAGTTATCCAAAATCCGATGGTGGATGAAACTTCTTTGATTTGAACCACCACATGTGGTTTTTCTCAGCTTGTGCTTCATCCTTCTTGGTGACGAATGATCTATGGATAAAGTATACCATATCCCCCCTTCACAATTAAGTACAACTTGCATGGTGGGGGTAGGATGAAGTATGAGTCATCCTCCTTCTTGGTTGCTACTTGTGCAACCTTACCTTGCTCTTCCAGTGCTGGCTTCACATAGGCTGCATGAATTGAATGATCAAAGGGAGAATAAACATGTATTTTTATTTGAATAAAATTTAAATTTGAATTTTTAATAAGTAATTTCTCCCCTTTAATACAGGCAACCTCTTTTCTGATTTCCCCAGGCTTAGCTGCTTAGATCTCTTGATGAGGCTCCTCAAATGTATGTTCATCAAAATTAGGGAACTCCATATTTTCTTCAATAGGTGCATATCTAGTTTCTTCATCATCCTCTAAGGCATGACAAGAATTGACCAAATCTGAAAATTCAAAACTATAAGGAGTGATAATCAAATCAGATTGAATAAAATCTGAAAAGAAAGAGTTTAAAGAAAGATCATCTCCCTGAGTTGGTTTTGGTTCAGTCACTGCCTCAATGGTAAGTGCCTCTTGAAGTAGATTCTTAGTGGATGGAGGCAGGTAGTCGGGCTCCTCTAGTCTTTCTTCAATTTCAAAGATGAGTGGTGAAATTTCTTCCACCACTGGCTCAAGTTCTGGTTCTGGCTTAGGTTCTTTGGAAGGAATGCGAAGATCAAATTCTTCACAATCGTTCTAGAAGTCATCTAGATCTTGTTGATCTCCCACATGCAGATCAGGCTCTGGTTGCTCTTGAGTAGCATGGATATATTCTGTTAGGCTTTCAATTTGTCCCTATAGTCCTTCTATAGCCTCTTTAAGTTCCTTCACTTAAGCTCTGTTGTACTCTAAAACAGTTTCTTGTTTTTGTTGCACCTATGAGTAGTCATTCCATGCAGAGTAAGAGCAGTTTAGATACGTCATGGAAAAAGAATTTTTTAATGGTTTTATTTTTTATTTTTTAAAGAAATTAAAAACTATCTACTGTAAAAATAGAAAAAGAAGATGAACTACTGATTAGCTCCCCGACAACAACGTCAGTTTTGACACACGCTTGTCGCGGGGAGCTTCTCAGTTTGTTCACCTACTTCCTCTAAATCACCTAAAATATTTCTTTTTGTTGTTTTAAGTTTTAAAGGAAAACATTGACAATGTTTTTGGGTTTTTTATTACTTTTCTAATGACATGCAATATGGAAGTTTAAACTAACATGCAAATCTAAACAGAATGAGTTAAGAAGAAAGCACTTGGTTTTGAGGTTTGGTTTAAGGTTCAATCATTATTCTCCTTTATATGTTTGATTTCAGTTTGATAATCCCAACATGATATCTCACATTTGTACTACTATTATTTATTTAGAAATTGCGAAATATCATTGAATGCCTAAAAAACTATCAATTCCACCTCTTTTAATCAAGGTTGATGACACACCTTGGTCTAGGATGTGTCATCTTCCAGGATCTGTCTTTATCGAAGTCGTTTCATCCATTGATTAACTCAACTCCAACGTGTAAAGAACTAACCAATGGAGAGAGGGAAAAATGATTAAATAAAAAAATAGAGATAGATTGAGTTGCATGCCATTGAAGACAGTCCACATCGGGGACATTCACCTCACCCATGCATGCTACTCAAATCTACCTACAAACATAAAATTAAACTTTAAAGAAAATTTAAGAACACCTTGACCTTGTTGCGAAAACGTAAGGAGGTGCACCGACAGAAAACAACAAAATACAGAAGAGTAAAAGGGAAAAAAAAGGAAAGAAACAAGAACACAACGATTTACGTGGTTCGGGAATAATCTCTACGTCCACAGAGAGGCAAAATATTTACTATATCGGGAGCAGAATTATATAGTTTTTTCAGGTAAGAAACCCTAGCTCAAAATGGGCTACAAATAGAGGAAGACGATCACTGTTCCACCAACCACACAGGAATTCTGCGTTGCTACAGTGAAAGGCGGCCACTCAAATCCAAAAGGCTACATTAGAGTTGATTCCGAAGTCCGCACTGCTACAGTGCCTGTCGGTGTCGGTCGGTCAGCTTTGCTATAATGGTCAGAGTTGCTACAGTCCCGGAATTTGGGCTGGGGACACGTTGCCCCCTGCAACCCCCAATGAGCTCACCGCGGAGCTCGACCCGCGGCAATTGCGGGCCACAAGCATTCGGGCCAACCGGATAGGGCTACACCAATCCAACAGACCTCCCCTCGGGCAAGCCTCGGGGTCAACTCCTTATTTTTGAGGGTAAGAGATCACTTGGTGGAATGAGAAGAAGAGAAGAAACGAAATAAAATAGAGGAAGATAAAATAAAAAGAAAGAGGGTGAGGAAAATAAAATAAAAAGAAGAAAATAAAAAGAATTGGGATGAAAGGGAGAAAGAAAGTGAGAGAGAGAGAATAAAATAGAAGAATAAAAATAAAAAAAGAAAAAAAAGAAAAAAAGAAAATATAAGAATGTTATAATAATAATAATGATAATAATAATAATAATAATAATAATAAGAATTAAAAGAATAAGAATTGATAACGGGGTGTGGAAAACAAAAGAATCAAAACATGCATGAATTTATTTAATTAATTAAGACAGAATTTAAATTACAATTTAATTAAAACTAAAACAAAAAAAAAAGGAAAATAAAAAATGAAACAGAAACTGTGCAACATCCTCCTCCGGTGGGATCTCCTTCGGGTGTCGACCGATTACCTTCATCATGGGTGAACTTCTTATATAGGCCAAGGGGGTTCCATCATTCGGTATTGAAAATCAAGATCTTCTAAATCTCTCTTTAAGATCTCCTCCAGATTATGTCCATCAAAAGTTTGCTCGTAGTTGACCCTTTTAATGACCTAATTGGGGAATGATTTCTTCTTGAAAGATGCTCGAAATTAAGTTTTCTATTGACCCTCCAAATTTCAAAGTAATTGGACGCATATAGAGGAAGTTATGACATAATTAATGAGACTCTTTCTGGCAGAATGTTTCCTAAATCTGCCTCCAATTTTGAGCATCCAATGACCGCATTAATGATGGAATATTTTCATCATCTTTAATGGCCGAATGTGCCATTGAATTATCTTTCAAATCCAGTTGGAATCGCCTTAATTGGAGGTGTGTAGCCTGAGTTATGACTCAATTAATGAGGTGGGGTCCACATCGTCGTTCAGAAAAATATTTCAACTTGATTGATTTTTTAGGGCTTTTGGATGTTCGAATAATCTCATGGTTCATAAGAAGACGTTGAAACCCACAAATCAAAGAATCCTACAAAAAAAAAAATCACTCAAATTGGATCAATAATTTAAAAGTTATGATCAAAATATCATAGTGATCAAAATTTGTCAAAATTCCAGAGTTAATCAATTTTCACATTTTAGCCCATTTCATTCTATAATTCAAATTACCCATTATTTAATAAAACATCGAAATCCATGGGTTTTATAATTGAAAAACACGTAAAATCATTGAAATTTGAATAAAAATATGCACATAATTCTGGGTTGTCACATGCCCCCTTGGTGGCTACCTGTTGGGTGATGGAGCTACTTGCTCCAACCTCGGGAGGCTCAATGCCACCCTATTTCTTTACCTAGGCGCTCTCAGTCCCAATCAATATTACCTGAACATGAGTACCCAAGCAAGCATCCACAATCATGCATCAACATGCATATGGTTTAGTATTATAGGGACTACTTACCTTCAAAATGGAGTTACCATTCTCAAGCCAAGCTCGCCATTGCTATCCAATCTGGGACCAAGCCCCATCATGCTCTCGAGCCCCCATCTCAAACCACACGACATAAACAATCAATTATAAGCATTTTTAATTACTTATTCAATTTAATTCAACGAGGCATAAACCTTGAATTCTCACCGAGCGGCCTCCCATGACCGAATCATCGAGCAACGACACACCAACGACCCGTGGCATGATCTCGGTACACCTACAAACAAAAGCCCCGACGTATGACGCCTAATCGCTCAACAATTTCCAAGCCAAACCGTTGAAATCCCTAGGAAAATCCACTGGGCGACATACGTTCCAACCAAACAATGAGAGATGGTGTGCGTTCATCCTCTCGGGTCGTCCTCCATCCACAACACGCAAAAGCCTACGTTTGGGACGATTCCACCATGCACAGGTGGAATTATCACTCAAACCCTAGCCAGAAGACACTAAAATCAGAGGATAACCAAGGGGAAGAAGAACGAAGGGAAGAAGGTGAAAGTTCATACCTCAAATCTCTGCGGAGAAGCCACCCAAAACAACCCTATATCAAGGGGGATCAAAGGGAGGAAGAAAGGGGGAAGGAGTTTGCCAAATGGCCCTTCACCAAGCCCCCTTTTCCCTCTAAATCACGAGAGGGGCTGACTTGGAAAAGACTAGCTCACCCTTGTTTTTAAAAACTGGAGAGGAGCCTCATTGCGGCTTGACCCATATGGGTCCCAACGTAACACCCCTCGTTCGGGGTTGGATTGCGGTGTGACCCACTAGGTTGCGGTGCAACGCATACCCCCGACACCTAGGCTCCACAACGTGAGCCTTCTCTTGAAGCAGCTCGATACCCTTGCCTCCTGAACACCCTCTACGGTGCAACCCACCCGCTACGGCGCAAGCTTTTCCCCTTGAGCAACCCTGGCGGGGCAACCCCTCCAGTTGCGGTGTGATCCTTTCCCCACGAGCACCCCTTGCGCCACAATCTCCCTCACTGTGGCGCAACCACTCTTGACTCTCGAATTTTAATCTCACACAGAAGGTTTGCGATGTGGTCCCCTTCTTGGCGCAACCCTCTCCCTCCAAATTTTAATCTCACGTAACACGTGCCATGTCGCAACGCCCCTTGGTTGCGACATGATCCGTTGCCTGCAACAGAATTTTTTAGCAGGCTCACCCTAACCTTGCTATGACGCTTTTCTGATCCCGAGGCTTATCTCGGTCCTCCGAAGACATCCAAAATCATCTCCTAGAGATGTCCAAACACTCAAAATTCCGATTTGAATCCCAATTCTCAAAGCATCCCTACTCCGAGGCTCAAAATTCAAATTCTCTCTGATTTCACCAACGCGTAACGACACAAGTTGTTACCAACGCCTCACCACAACACTTGTCATCCCCAAGAAGCTCCCAGAAACGTCTCCTGGCTTCCAATCCATCGATCAGAATTCAATATCGCCCCATGTTCTCGATTCTGATTTGAATAGGCCGTGTTTTCATTGTCTATGCATGAAACAGGGATATGCTGGTTTTTCTCGAAAAGCCCCGATCCAATCCTCGAAACACGTCATCCGCATCCCGAACAACGCTTCCGATGCGGTTTTCACCTTACCGCATCCAATTATACACAACACAAGTAGGTCCTCTGTCCAACTTTTCCTGAAAATGCTCAGTATCACCCACCGACGCATCACTACATCACCTTATCACGATGCCTCAACTCCTGGTGGCATCACTACATCACCCTATGTTGACACTAATGTCCAAACTTGACACGTGTAATTTCACCACTGAAACCTCAACCTAGCCAAATCCATTGTCGTATTCCACCTGCGAGCATCGATGCACCCCCTAACCGATTCGCTCTCGGATCACACCAAATTCCATCCCGAGTCTGCTATCGACACATGAACTCTATTCGACACCACATTCAAATCCCAAATTTGGTATTTATCATGGAACCGGATAAAATCGGATTTACCTGCACACCGACATCCTAGTGCCGTCTCGACCGTCCACCAACCAGTTTCACCACACCCATGACCCTTCTGACACGAGGGTCGTATGCTCGCGACCGATAAGAGCTCCCCATCACAGGAGTATCCTAGTGCCTCCCCGCCAAGCCAAAACACCCGATCTCCATAGCCCACTTCTTGCCCGTTACCGAATATAATGGCTGGATGTGACTAGCCCGCTCTTACCTGAGAACCAAACTGAAACACCAATTGCTACCCATTCCCGACTTACTAGGAATGTCGCCCTCGACGTCCACCAACATTCACCTGTAACGAGGGTCACACCCCCTATAGCCAATGGTGCGCTCCCCGCCATATGGCTTCCCTTACACTGCTCTTCAAGTACAATGCCCGACATGTTCCATCATCACACGCGTCTCTCTTCCTGAGCCACGCTCATCCCATCCTTCCCTTGTCAAGGCACAAGCTTAGATTGACCGTGCCATAGTACTCCGATCCATCTCTGATGTTACCTCTTGCCTCAGAGGCAACACTTCCTGTTCTCATCAAAATCTCAGGCTGCCATGCCCGCAAGTGTCTCACTGATTCCATCGGTCCTCGTTCCATAACCCAAGTCGAGGAACCACATCCCATCTCGGATCACACCCCAGGGGTGATCACGTACCAACTCACTCAAGTCCCACGACTCCCCTAACAGTCGGGACATGGCACTCACACCATCATACCGCCGCACCGCTCAAGTTCCCCTGGAACCTGGACAATTCTAATGGACCCGTACACGACCCTTTCCGCCGATCCATGCCCAAAGAGGCACTGGGCGTAACCAACATGCATCGACCCTCACACATCGAACCCTTCCTGAAAAGCCACACCAACACCGATTCTTTACCATCATTCTCATTTGAACCACAACGTGTACACGGTCCTGCATCACCCGATCACACAACCCGAATCATGCTCCTATGAGTCGCCTCTCACTAGACGTAGACTCACGTGCCTAATTGACTAGCCATGCACCCCTTGCATGTCAAGACACCCATACAGAAGCACCCTCGATGCCCTCCTTCCAACGAGCCCGAGGCATCTCACTCATGCCAAGGCCAACCAACGATCGCCCGCCACCCAACGTCGTTCTAAAACCCCAAAGCATCCACCCACGCTCTACCCATCTTAGACCTGACCATCTAGGATCACGATCCACTATCTCATCGAAAACCACACCTAATACCAAAAAGGCTGGGCATTTAACCAATCCCGGCTTCTACACACAACCACGATACCACAAACATTGAAATTGCTCTACATCTTAAAGCCCATGACATCTCACATGCCTTTCTCAACACTCTATCCATCTCAAGGCAACCCATGTCCATTCCAAACCATCTCAGGCATACCTCACTTGCACCGAACCATCACCATGGCATCCAATGTATGAAACAACCCACCAAGGGTTACTGTACATCCCTTGCACCTAGGGACTGTATAGCCATCGTCAGAGAACATCCAATGATAAGATCCATGTAACCTGTCATCAGAAGATATGATGGTTCAGTTGAGTCGACTGTCACCAAAAAGTTATATAGGAAAACACTATATAAGTTCTTGACACTTTAAACAATTGAACCCTCTGTCGCCAGCGAAATCAACCACACACAAGCACACACATGTCATGAGTCCCATGTGGCAAATATGATGTGTGCACTACGGGCCAATAATCAAAACCACAAAACATCGATTTGAAATAAATGCATCATACCTGAAGAAATATCTCAACTGTAACAGTAAAAACCAAAAACAACAATCCCATAATCTTGGTAGCCTGGACTTCCCACCAGATAGGTGTTCATGACTCACTAGCTCGAGCTCCATCACAAAGCTCCAACACATCCCTATCTCCATCTACCAATCCCCAAACGGTAAGATAAAAGAAATGACGTTGTGATATCACTTTGTAACACCCTGACTCACCCAACAATATCTTAGCCTGAGAGCCACATGACCTTAGGCGCAATTTCCTGTACGCCATAGGCTGCTGACAAGCGGTGAGAGCCTGAATCATACTTTGGGGAGACTATGCCCTCTATATCATAATTGTTAATAACAAATAAATATCCAAACATCATCACCAACCACATATCAGAGTATGCAAGTATGGAATTATAACCTAAGCAAACCATAACTGAATAAACATACACTATGCTATAGCAAATGAAAATGCAGTCATAGAGCCATGCATCCCAACAAATCGCCCACTAGGCCAATCACATATACAAATAAACAAAAGGAAACAAAAGTACAAGGAGGCTCCGCTACAACCCCTCACCTCACCTCAACCCCATCTCCAAACACTGTAGAGCTGCTCTAGCCTGATCCAATGTGCAATCCGTGACCTGAAAGTCAAACACAAGGTCTGCACGCTTATTATGACGCCCATGCAGGGTGTGAGAAATACATCTCATTAGGGTCTCACCAAGTGTCCTTAATATACGCCATCATATATACCTGTGTATGCACGAGGGACATAAATAACAAAAAGAAACTGCACACAAGCATGCGCGTCGGGTCATCACGTGCTAACTAGACCACCACGACACTTGACCATACTAGGTTTGATCACTTTCGGCGACCCATGTCTGTCGCTGCCTCATGAATTGGAGGATGTCATATAGCTTTCCAAATTACTTCCAGTCCGACCATAGCCGCTACAAGGTGCCAGTGTCTCGACTCTCGACCGGTCTGACCATGGGCGTTAAATGTCATATGGAATCTCGGACTCTCTGTCGGTCTAACCATAGAGGCTAAATGCCAGATGACGTCTTGGGCTCCCAGCCGGTCTGACCATAGGCACCAATTGTCATATGGTGTCTCAGACTCTGCCGGTTTGACCATAGTTAAATGCCATATAGCGTCCTGAGCTCTCGGTCGATTTGACCATAGGCGACAACTGTAACTCATTTGGGAATATCCCCATGCCGCCATCACCTCATTACCTTCATCAACACAGCTGGATGAACACAATAAACATGGCAATCGCAGCCCCTGACATAGTTCATAGCTAGCATCCCACACATCCGGCTCATCCCATATCCCAGCTCACTACCTGTGTACCAATCGTACGTGACTTTGCCTGCATCTCAATGCATGTCTCATCATTTATCTAGCCTCACAGGCTGATCTTCCCATATCCCGGCTCACTACCTTGGCACCGGTCGTATGTGACTCAGCCCACATCTCGATGCATGTCTCATTATCCATCTAGCTTCACTGGCTAATCTTCCCATAACAGACCTTGTCACACAAGGTACGTCACACCGAACTCGTTGGCGTTCCCATCTCACCTGCGAGGGCATCCACTGGGTTCCTCAGACCCATCTCGGTCTCCACTCATTGGAACCAATCTGTACCCAACAGCCCATGATGATCTCACAGCCTGTCGGCCCTACCTGACTGTGGCTCAAGAGGCCGGTCCATTTCCTTTCCCGATTCCAGCATCATCATTCCGGTCCTGATATCCACGGACCATGCCAATCCCAATACCCTCAAGCCCCTTGGCATCTCACTGCCAAGCCATCGAGACAATTCCCACGATCCATACCTGGGTTTCATCTCACAGCTCCCATGGGAGAGCTCTCAAGCCGCCACCTAGAGGAAACTCTCTTCATCACACTACACCAAGCCCCAAAGGACTTAACCTGCTTATATAGCACATACTGTGACTCCAATCCATCCTCAAGAGGTATTTCTATGCATGAGACGTTTGGCCGTCTCACCCATCATCCCTAGGCCTAAGCCCCTCATGGCTGCCACACTAGCTATCAGGAATCCAACTGAGGTAACTCCAACTCATCCTGGGCCCAAGACATATCCCAGGCTTCTCGTAAGTTCAATTGGCACCCACATCCCCTTGGCGGCATGTCATCAGGCGATCCCAAAATACTCACAAAGGAGCACTTGCTCCAACCCTAGGAGGCTCAATGCCAGCCTATTTCTTTAACTAGGACGCTCTCAGCCTCTATTCATATTACCTGAACTCAAATACCCAAGCAAGCATGCACAATCACGCATCAACAAACATATGGTTTAATATTATAGGGTCCACTTACCTTCAAAATGGAGTTAACATCCTCAAGCCACGCTCGCCATTGCTATCGAAGCTTGGACCAAGCCCCGCCATGCTTTCGAGCCCCTATCTCAAGTCACATGACATAAATAATTAATTATAAACATTTATAATTAATTATTCAATTTAATTCAATGAGGCATAATCGCCTAATTCTCATCAAGCGGCCTCCCATGGCTGTGTTTTTTTGAGTGTTCAGTAAACAAGATTCACATGCAACGTGTGAGTTTTTGGTTTATTGTTTTGATGTTAAATCCCCCCCTCATCATTTTTTAAAAAAAAATTGGTTTGTTTTTTATTTTTATCAAAGGTAGAGAGAGAGAGAGAGAGAAGGGGAGTCCTTAAGGAAGGCTGGAGGCTGAATGAATTATGTATTCCTAGTACTGAATTCACTCCATGTTATTAGTTTGATTGTAATTCAGCTTTTGCAGTTTTGACTGGTGGTTTTATTTCCATCCTCAAGACTGTATACTGCAGTTTATGACGTCTTTGGGTGTTTCAATTTTTTAGCCATATAATTTAAGTATGTTATTTGTTAATATTTCACGGAACATTTGCAGTGGCAGCTGTGTTCAGCTTAGCTTATAAACTCCAGCCCGCTATCATATTTATTGATGAGGTTGATAGTTTCCTGGGTCAGCGCCGGAATACGGATCATGAAGCATTGACAAATATGAAGACTGAGTTCATGGCTTTATGGGATGGTTTCACCACAGATCGTGAGTTTATTATTATTGTTATTATTATTATTTTTATTATTAACTTTTGAACTTCCATGTCATGAAATTTTTCTCGCTCTGTCTATATCTGTAATCTCTGTGGATTGTAATTTTTGTGTTCGGTGATGCTGATTTTGGATTGTTGATAATAGAGCATGCTCGAGTGATGGTCCTTACTGCTACAAACCGCCCTTCAGAACTCGATGAAGCAATACTTAGGCGTCTTCCTCAAGCCTTTGAGATTGGGATACCGGATTGCAGGGAGAGGGCTGAAATACTGAAAGTAATTTTGAAGGGCGAGATCATTGAAAAAGACATAGACTTTGATTACATAGCAACCTTGTGTGAGGGCTACACTGGTTCAGATCTTCTTGAGCTGTGCAAGAAAGCTGCTTATTTCCCTATAAGAGATGTGCTCAGGGAGGAGAGGATTGGGAATCCATCAACTGTCAGTATTTACTTTTCTCTTTCACTACATTTTCTGCCTTCTATAGTTTTTACTTTCTTCAATGCCGCCTTTGAAAAAATAAGTGGTGTTATTCTTCTTCTTCATCACTTTCTTCTTCCTCTCTCAAGGAATCATTTTTATTATATAGTTGAGCCATGAATGTTCCATCTCATTCATTTGGACTTTCTTCTTCATCATCACTACCTTCATCATCGTGTTTCCGTCTCGCTTAGACAAGAAATTCACTTACATAAGTGGCAGAAAAGCACTTTGGCTTTGTTTTACAATACTTATTGGAAGTCATTTATAGTTCTTATCTCAAGCGTTCCCAGTTTTTTTATGTTTTTTTGCCACTTGTGCAATTGGTTTTCTTCCGGAATTTTGAGGCTCTGTTTGATAGCAATTATTGAAAATTAAGTGGTGTTCGCTCTGTTTCTGCAAAAACACAGAGAAAAGCACATAAAATTTTAAAGAAAAACAGTTGAAAATCAATCTGGAAACACATACAGAAACACTTACTGTAAATGATGAGTGGTATAAGTTTTCAATTACTGTGTGAAACAGAGCTTTATGTTTTGGCGTTTTTATTTTTTGGAATTTAAGTGTGTTTTTCAGAAATTCGTAACATATCTCGATACTGGATATAAAAATGTCATTAGAGGAAGGAAGAACATGCGACTGTTCAAATCCATTTATTGATGGATGGTTGTCTTTGCAGGTACCGAGGCCGTTGTCTCAGCGTGATCTTGAAAGGGAGCTATCCTCATCAAGGAAGACCAATGCTGCAGCATTTGAATACATGGGTTTAAGGTCTCAATCTCATGGATGGTCGGGACACGGCGAGGCAAGCAACCTCCCCGTTCAAGCTGCGATCAGCGAGCTCTCCAAGCTTGTGGTGTCGCAGATCATCAACCTCCAATCGGACAGCCATGAGCCGTGAGATTGCAGGGCATTCTAGTTGACTTAAATTTTTTACGAGTGGTTATAGCCCAGGTTTGTATGGTTCAATAATTTTCTAAATTCTGTAGGTTGAATGTGAAAAGAAAACCTTAAGAAATATTAAATTTAATTTGATTTTATTGCTTACAGCTTCAGTGCTGCTGATACCCGGGGGGTTATTGTTGGTGGATCTTGGGGGTTGCGTTGTTTCTGAAAATGTGTAACTTGGAATTTAAGTTTATTCGATCGGTTTGTACAATGTTTTGTTTTATGGATCATGTCAATCTTGTATATTCCAATTCTTATATTATTTGTGTCACCTACTTCTGAATTTCCCTAGTTGTGAAATGCCCTATTTGGTTTTGGGTGAGGACATCCGAAATATAAACCTTCCGAAAACTTGGCCGGAAAACATTCATCACATCAAAACCCAAGATACTTTGTATATTTAACATACATTTTCAATATAATGATAAGACAAAAAATTGGTTATAATAAAATCTAATATCGTGGAATCTCATAACGTAGTATTCACTTTCTGTTTCTCTTTCTTGGCGATAAGTTTTTAATTGAAAATTGTTGTAATTATAAATAAATTCACATTTGATAGCACATATCCCATCTTTGTTTACCTCTTTCCTATTGACACTACAGTAATCTCATGCCCTTTTTGAAAATGATATGCATGAAATAAAATTGAAAGTCATAAAAAATAATTACTCATAATAAAACTTACGTTTCCATTTTTTTTTTTGAGTTTGCTCATATATCACCGTATAAGAAACATAACCAATAGTCTTCTATTTTGATAAAAAATACCCAACATCCAATGACTACTAATATATAAAAAATATAATGTTGGTGAATGTTAAATTAAGAGACAAAATTAATTATATGTTTCACACCTATCAAAATAAGGAAAACATCCAACACGATCCTATCAAAATAAGGAAAATTAATTGTATCATTCTTTAATCTTTCAAAAATATATGCGTATCTTTCATCATCATTCACGATCCTCGTCTCTGGAGTAATAAATTAGGTGTCCAAGAAACCATACACCGATTCCGTATCATTTTTAACACAAATTGTATAAAGATACATAATAAAAAAACATTATGTTAGATAAAGCAAATTGAAATAGCTATAAGAAATATTATAATCGACTTGCATGCAAATGATTTGCAACACTGTGTGGCTCAACATATGTGAAGTAACAATCTCAATGATATCTCTCCTGCAAATCATCACAATAATAATGCATCCAAACATTTCAGCATCTGTTGGAAGCTCATAAGCATCCAACAACTGAGATTCGTTTCTTGATAATTTAGAAAGCGCAGTTGCATCCAAAGTCGAAGTGTCCTCAACCTGTTTTCACTTTCCATACATGATTTCTTTACATTTGATGTATTCCTGTAATATATATATATATATTAGAATATTAAAATAAATTTAACACTAATATGAAATAAAGTTTATAATATATGCATACCTCAATGGTAATCTATCCAACAAGTCGAGATGACCATGATAAAAAATGTCCAACACCGCGTCCAACTATCAAAGCCTCATATGTAGGGAATGATACTCTAGCTGATGCATCTATAATATCCAGTACCATTGCCCTAAGCCAATCTACCTCTGTCTGTTTATGATGTAGAATATCCCCAATATAATATATCATCCCACATGCTACAATATGATATTGGAGATCCTCAACATATAACTCATATGAGATGGGAAGATGAGGATGAGGTGTAGAAGTGAGATCTGCAGGCAAAGGTGGAGGAGTGAGATCAGCAGGCGAGGGGGGGGGGGGTGGAGGAGTGGGATCTGCAACTTGCAATGGAGTGAGATATGCAGCTTGAAACTATCTTTGCATGTCAGAAAACATCTACAGTACTGAAGCACTGATCCTCTCCTCAATCGTAGCTTTGACCTTCTTCTCCATCGTATGACCCATCTCCTGAATTTTAACTTATAAAGCCTCTATTTTTCCATTATATACATCCTCCTTTGAGGATGTTTTAGAATGACCAAACAATTTTTAAATTGAAACACCCGCCTCATATCCTCATACGTGACCTAGTTGTTCAAGTTTTCCCAATATAGCAGCTAAAATATCATTTTTATCCTCAGGTATGAAGGACTCCTGTGTGGTCTGCTCCTCAAGGGATTCCTATATAGAATATTTGAATAATTTATTAGTGAATTAGAAAATATAAAGAGTTTAAAAATAACTTGAATAACTTATATAACTTAAATAAATCATTACAATTCTCTCAGCTACAACCCTCAATTCTTCGCTAAGATATGTCCCCTTTTTGGTCATCCAAACAATCTTCCATTTTTTATGTATAGGTAGTGGGGAAGGAGGGTCAATCTATGCTGAGCCTCAATACATAACTCTCAATTTTTGAAGTTTTTCAATCATCATTTCCTCTTCCAATAGCGAATACCCTCCATAAGATAAATTATGTGGGCATACGTTTTTGATTTGGATCTCCTAATGAGATCTTCTTAGTGCCTCTTAATTAAGGAAAAACAAAACCTTAAGATGCTCATTATAGTGATACAAAAAAACTTCCAAAAAATGACATTGCGCTTTCCAAAAATGAATCTTGACGTCCACTTTCAATAAATTTCATCCATGTATCTTCATCTAGAAAGGGATATATATGACATGGATTTTCATTATGTCTTGCACAAAAAATGAAACCACTGGTTAGGGTTGATTTATAATCCCTCTATCTCTTAGTGGCAATAGATAAACATCTCTTCTTGACTTCTTTAGTTTCAGATATATCATATGTCATCTGATGAAAAAAACATACATTAGTACAAAGATGTAATGATAAGTAAAATAATAAAAAAATGATATTACCAAAATTGTCCACCACAGCTGAACTAGCGTCGCCTTGGGGATATTTCTCCAATTAGATATCAAAATGACGATTTTCCCAAGCCCAAATTGCTACAAAACTCCTCAATTGGTTCAAATTTGGACTTGTGGGGTTACCAATATCATCGAACCGAACAAATATTCTCTATTCCTGGCTATGAGAAACTGACAATTTAGGTAAACATGTGAAACCACGTTTAACTACCCTTGAAGCCTTCTCTGTCGTTATGGAAATAGAAGGAAACTATACAATAGGATGAGGACCCTTAATAGTGGTTTGTGTAGGGTTCTTATTGGAAGATCGAGGTGAATACGGAGTATGATCCGACATTATCCTAGAAATCAAATCAACAAACAATCATTAAAAGAATCCAACAATTACATATAAAGATAAAATATAAATTGAAAAAATATCCAACAAAAATGAAAGTAATCTAAACAATTTCTAAGATAAATACAAATTGAAAAAAGATCCAACAATTTATAAGTAATGTTAGCTCAATAATAAACACTCATAAAAGGATCCAGGTAATTATTATGTTAATAATTCACATATCACTGATATTAATTCCATTAATCTCAGTATTGTATGAGAAGTAAAGGTACCAGTTCTTGATTATTGTATCAGATCGTCTCTTCAAGGAAGTTGAAGTCGAAGCAGTTTAGGTACAACCTTTGAGAGATTGTCCAGTAGTTGAATAATTATTAGCACATGATCACAAACTTGCACAACACTTGAAAAATGAACGTTCACATAGCAACAAAGCAGTATCACTTTGTGTGTGTATATATCCTCCTCCAAGCACTGATCAAACTTCCTTAAATAAGATAGAAACTCAGCATAGATGATCCATTGGTTAGACAATTCAAATTCAAAATAATAGATACAAAATTATCAGAGAGAGAGAGAGAAAGATATTATCATTGCAAAATTATCACTGAACTCTCATTCAAAATTCAAAACCAATAAGAACAATTCAAAAAAAATTTAAATCATCATTATAATAGTAAAACGTATCCATAATAATAGGTCAAAAATCCCATGAAAATTGAACAACAAATTTCTTTAAAATTCAAAATTTCAAAACTTATAGAATATATGCATATAGATACGAAGAAATTAAAAATTAAATAACACCGCATTGAAGGCTATAAAACAATTTTGAATGAATTTGTTAACATCTAATATGAATTTAGAAACATTAAAAAAAATCAACTCAAAATAATAAATTCAAATTTTTGAGTAAGTTCATGCATGAAATGAAGAATAATACACTGCTAATTATACTAAGTAAAGGTAACTAGATTTGGGCATGAAAATGTAATATGAATTTTATATAAGTTAAGTAAAGGTAAGATGAAGTTTTTACCAGTTAAGTAAGGGTAAACAAAAATTTGTACATGTTAAGTAAGGGTAAACAAAAATTTGTACAGGTTAATTAAGGGTAAATAGAAATTTGTACAGGTTAAGTAAGGGTAAAATAAAATAAAACAAAGTTAAGTAAAAGTAAAATAAAGTTATGTAATGGTAAAAATAAGTTAAGGGTAAAACAAAGTTAAGTAAGGGTAAAACTAAAGTTAAGTAAAGGTAAAACAAAGTTAAGTAAAGGTAATTTTTTTTTCTTTTTAACTTAAATTTAAAGGTAAAACAAAGTTAAGTAAGGATAAAATGACATTAAGTAAGGGTAAAACTAATGTTAAGGACATGCGTAAGTATAAGTAAAATAGTTAGAAATAATATAAAAATTTGATATATGTTTTATACAAAAATAAAATAATTAAAGAATAAATAAAATAAATGATAAATTAAATTAATAACATTAATGGAATATAATAAAATATAATTGAATAAAAATATTGGGAGACATTTTTAATATGAAAATAATAAAATATAAATACTCTAAAATTAGATAAAGAATCTCCCAACTATACCAAATTGTCCTTTATTTTCAAGAAAAAATTATCACATGAACAAATTTTTGATCACTTTACCCTTGTTATACAATTAAAAAAAATAATATTAATGTTTTCAAAAAATGTTTTTTCACACATGTTTTTTTATTTTTAACGTCGTATAATACGTGACATTATTGCAGGCGGCGTCATAAATAATTTTTTAACATCAGTAAAAAAAACGATGTTGTAAATAAATTACTCTATGGTATTTCATGCCGGTTATCAAATAACCGACACGGAAAACCCATTAATATTGATTTTCCTCATCAGTTATTTGATAACTGACATGAAAAACCACTCTATATTGGTTATAAAATAACCGATGTGGGAAACCAATATTGATGGGTTTTCCCGGTCGATTATTTGATAAACGATGTGAAAAACTACTATACCTAGGATTTTCATGTCGGTTTTAGAATAACTGACGTGAAAAACCCATAAATATTGGTTTTCATGTCGGTTATCAAATAACTAATTCAAAAAACAATTTTTTTAATTATTTTCTTTTGATTCATCCTCTCCACAGCAGAAAAGAACACACAAGAAAAAAACCCAGCAGAACACAAGCATAAAACAAACAGAAAATCCATCAAAACAACCAACAAAATACACTTACAATTAGAACTTTAAAGTTTACAATATATACACAAATAAACTAAAATCATATCAAACCTGTGAAATGATTCTCCCATTCAATTTTTAAGTGTCGCAGAACCTGTGCACTATAAGGGAAAGGATCATAAAAAAGATAGAAATTAAAAGGAAAGCATTTAACATGTATTCTGAATAAAATGAATAAAATATTAAGGAAAAGTTTATAAAGAAATATGACCTGCTAGAACTTTGTAACTGTCCTAGTTGAAATTATTTCATATATAAACCTTAAAAAATAATATCTATATTCCTTTACGCCTTATTATTTATGAAAATGCTGTTTAAAATAATTTTTCAATTCAAAATAATATTTTTAAGTAATATATCCAAAATTTAGTGATCGTAAATAAAAATCCACCTTTTCTTTTACATATTTGATCTTGGAGCTCTTCTTTCTTATGGTCGCTTTAAATAAACTCCATGCCCTATTTGAAAATAATATGAATAAAATAAATTTAAAATTCATTATAATATAAACAAGTATTAAAAAATTCAAACTTACGTGTCCAATACATTCTTATTTTTTTTGCACTTCACCATGGATAATGCATAACCAGTAAAGCGCCTTCTCCCTTGGATAAAAAACACCCAACATCCAATTCCCATTGATATAAAAGAAAATTTAATGTTAGTGATTATTATATTAAGATATATATATAACAGTTTATGAGATATATGTTTCATACTCCTAAAGATAAGGAAACATCTAACATTGAATAATTGCATTCTTTTAAAATCTTTCAGCAATATAAACTATTCTTTCAGTATCAGTCATTGTCATTGCTATAGGTGAAATAAACTATGGGTCAATAAATCCATATACTCTTGTATTGTCATGATCCTTACAAATTGTATAAATATACCTAATACAAAACAAAAATAAGTATAAATTTTCAATAAATTAAACTAATGATTTTATTTTTATTGACTTACATGGAAAAAACATGCATCGTGTTGATGCCAAATTGATCTCCAGTTATAAGCTCTATGATATCATTTTTCAAAAGTGACATAGTCATTGCACGCCCACAAACTCCATCTTCAATTGTAATCTCATAAACACCCAACAACAAATTTGAATATGTTGACAATCTTTCAAGACTAGTAGAATTTGTATCTAAAGTCATAAAACGTTGTATTTTTTGTTGTTTATACAATATTTATTTACCATTAAAGTATTCCTGTAAAAAACTAGATAAATATATAAGCTTTAAAATGTTAAAACAAATTTAATAAAAAATGAAATAAAAGATAAAATATACACATACCTCTATGTCAATATGTTGAACAAGTCTAGATATCCAAACTAAAAAGTGGCCGATACTTTATCCAACTATATACACCTCATATATAGGTAATGGTATTCTAGTTGATCTATCTATAATATCATATACAGTGACCCTATGATGCTCTATCTCAATCTGTTAATGATGAATAATATCATCAATATAAAATATCACCCCTTATGCAACAATATGATGCTGAGGATCACCAACATACAACTCACAATAACTGGGAATCTATAGATAAGGGGGTTTAGAAGTAGGATAATAAGAAGTGGGGTCTGTAGGTGAAGGTGGAAGAGTGAGAGCTGCTAGCGAAGGCGGAGAAGTGAGATCAACATTCTGAAACTATCTTTGCATGTTTGCAAACATCGATTGTACCGAATCTATGATTATATTATCCATCATCACATGAATATCCTAGAATTCATCTTCCAAAGATTTTTTTTATAAACATCCTTCATTAAAGGAGCTTCAGAATGTGGAAACAATTTTTTCACCTATACACTTGCCGGGTGTCCTCATACACGACCCGAGTGTTCGGGCTTTCCTAATGCTGTAGCTAAAATATCTTTCCTACCTCCATCTATAAAGACAACTTGTGTGCTTTTCTCCTCAAGAGAATCCTATATGAAATATTTGAAAAAAATCCATAATGAATCACAATATTTAAAGAATTGATTTAAATTAAATAAATAAATAAAGCAAACATCTTCCAATCCTATCATCTACAACCATCGACTCTTCCATAAGACATTGTCATTTTTTCTCATCTGAGCCCTCTTCCATTTTTCATGTCTAGCAGGGGGTCAACCTCTGTAGACCCTGAAAAATCAACTCTTAGTTTTTGAAAAATTTCAGCCATCATTTGTTTTTCCAAAACATATACCCTCCCTGAGACAAAGTATAAGGGTATAAATTTCTAGATTAAATCTTCTGATGAGATCTCCTCGATTGTTGTAAATTAAGAATAAATAAGTCATTATTAAAATCATTAATATAAAAAAAATTCTAAAAGGCAACACTGTACTTACCAAAAAAGATTCTCATATTATACTTTCAATAAATTTCTTCCATGTATATTCATTTAAAAATGGATATATATCACATGGATTATGTTGTTGTCTATTCCCAAAAATAAAATATGATGTGACAGTTGATTTAAAATACCTTCATCTCCTAGCAGCCAATGATAAAAATTTCCTTCTAACTCCTCCAGTATCAGGTATATCATATATAATGTGATAAGAAGGGGGAAATCATATATTACTATAATCATTTCAATATAAGTAAAATAATAACAAACGAGCTTACCAAAATGGTATCCCACAAGTGAGATATTATCAATTTTTCAACACTTCTCCAATCATCAATCAAAATACCAACTTTTCTTTTATCCTACACTACTATAAAAGTCTTCAATTATTTTAAATTTGGAGCTCTTGGAATATCATTATCATCAAAATATACCGGTATCCTTTAGTCCTAGCTATGTGCAACTGATGATTTTGGTAAATGTGTGCTACCACATTTACCAACCCCCGAACTCTTCTTTAACATCATGGAAGTAGATGTCTCTTATAAAGAAGGATGAGACTCATCAATAAGAGCATGTGTATGTTCCTCCCTAGAGGTATGAGTACGACCATCTCTAGAAACATGTGGTGGATCAGATGAATGATATGTTATTATTCTACACATCAAATAAACAAACAATTAGTACACAAATATATACTTCCAACTATTACATACTACTGTATATGAAAAATTATCAAACAAAAAAGTAAACTAAACTAAACTTAATTTTTTTTATTAATATTTATTATAGTTAACTAAAATTCTAACAAAATTAATGAGATATTAAATAACATATAAAAAAATGAAAATAAATCCAAAAATGGTGTGTGAATAGTAAATTTTTTCCAACCTAATAAATCATTTTTTACACCAAAAAGAATATTTTTTGAATATACTCTTATAAAATATTTTTATTTTTATTTAACATATTAGATTTAAAATAATTGTATTTCAATAAAATAAATCAATAGATAAGTTATGTCATGGTAAACATGGTAAAATAAACTAAACTAAACTAATATAAACAAAAAATTCAACTTATTAGTTATAATACGCGTTTTAATAAAGAAAATAAAATTAAAATATTTAACATTTTATGAAATTTAAAAAAGTAAACAAGAAATAAAAACATGTTACTTGTAATATTAGGAATGTACTAAATGATTTTTCCCCAAATTCCTTTATCATGATTGTTATGTATGGAACAAACCATGTCTACGATGTGCTTATCAATATTGTTTGCTAATCTTTCCATGAAAGTATAGACCTCACATAAATCAGCATCTTCGTCAAGTTTATCATCACCGATGTACAGTTTTTTTCTTGTAAAACAATAGACTACTGTATGTCAGATTTATCAAGAACATAGAATTTTTTTTCACGTGTTTCTATTATAAAAGGATTAGCTATGTATTCTAATCTATTCAAATTTACTAGTGTCATTCCAAATTCATCATGTCTAACACTTTTTTTACTAATAAACCATTTGTAGTTAAATGATGGAACTTGAAATTTAATGTAATTAACCTCCCATATTTATTCAATGACTCCATATTATGAACTTGATGAAGATATTGTTTTTTTTTGTTTTTAGAACTCGAAAACTGCATTGCTTCTGTGAACACCAATACACTACTATTCCAAAACCACACTTCTATTGTCCTGATATTTCATATGAAATGTATATCCAATAATTTCATACCTAGACCATGTTATCAAATTTAAACTTAGACCATCCACTTACCATCTCAATGTTTCTGATGCATATGATATACCAAGAACAGTCTCTTTAAACCATGGAAAAAATGTTTTGTTATGCTCATTCAAAATCCAAATATATTTCTTCTTTGGATAACATTATTTCAACACATTAATATGCAATGTTATATATGGATGAGCATCATCTATGTTATTCAAGATGTATAAATGTACCTTCTTTATCTATTCACTTATCAATTATTTGACTTTCAAGCCAAAAATCCCCTTTCCCCCATAATTAACTCATTCATTGAGAGATGTAAGAAAAACAATGTGTTCCACTGTAGACAAGTAGCTTGTAAAAAACCCCACAACCTCCTTATAAATATACTTCTCAGCAATGGAGGCTTCAGGTTGATATGGATTCTTAACATACCCCTTTAATATATTTATATACCTTTCAAAAGAAATAAATCCAACATAGAAATAGAGGTCCATAAAGCTTTATTTCCTAAACCAAATGAACCATTAAATGCACCATGATATCAAAAAAAGATAGAGGAAAATACATTTCCAATTGAAAAAGTATATAAACTGCTTCATTATCCAAAATTTTCAAAGCATTATGATCAATCACCTTATTACAAATTAAATTGAAAAAATAACACACCTTCGTGATAGTAATTCTAACATGGATGGATAATATTCCATGCAATACAACTGGTAGGAGCTATTGCATCATGATGTGACAATCATGAGATTTCATACCCATCAAATTCAAATCCTTTAAAGGCATATTTTTTACATTTGAATAATAACCCTGTGGAACTATGATATCATGAAGACACTGTCAAAAGATAATTTCCCCCTCTTGGATAATGTACGACAAGCTTGGGGTAGTAATGTTCTCTTTCCATCAGGAGTGGAAGATAACTCCAAACACATACCCATTGAGAGTAAGTTCAATCTTGAATTCAACCCATATTTAGTCCTTACTTTTGAAGTTACAAAGGATCAAATAAAAACTTGGGGGGGGGGGTTGAATCATTTGTTCACTTTTTATGAGTTTCAAAACTTTCAGAAACTTAAACCCTATAAACTATTAATATTTATTTTCTTATCATCTTTTTGTAAATACTCATGTATGAAAAAGTAGGAAAGCAAGTAAAGCACACAAGATTTACATGATTCAACCTCAGTGTGAGAACCTATATCATTTTCATAGATACTCCCATGGGTATTTGGAAATCCAATATTATGAAGAAGTGAATACAACTTGTGCCAACTTCCTTTAGACACATTCTATCTCTAGATAAAAAAGATTATATTGACTCCCGTTAGTTTACAAAGTTTTCTTATAAAAAAATTGATCCAAACAAAAGAATAAAGAATTTATTAAAACTACTACACAATTTCTTAGTCCAAATCCTCAATCCAATTTGGATGGATATGATTTTCTCAGTCCAATCAGGCTGGATCTGATTCTCTCAATACGATGAGGCTAGATTCGATGAACTCAGTATGATGAATTTATTCTCAATATGCATTACTCAAACTCTGTTCAAATTTTCAATATGATCTTTCTCACTCCAATCAATTCAATATGATTTTCCCTTTCTCAAAATATGATTCTCAGACTCTACTCATAAACTTAGTATGATCTTTCTCAGTCTAATCGAATCAATACAATCTTCTCAATATGATCTTTCTCAATTCGGTAAACAAACTTTCAGCTGTCTGATCCTCCTCATGAGAACTCTGTCTAAAAATAACTTTCACTTGATTTTTCCAACGCTCCACCTTTTTCACTTGTGTGAAAGTTAATAATGGATGAAGGATATGAGAAAGTATTTATAGGTGACTTAGAAAAAAAAGTGGTAAACTTAAAAAACTTTCCCCGATTCCTCAAATTTCAAAACCCTGAAAATATTTTGAATTTACACTTCAACTTTGACTTCTTCAATCCTCCTTAGATTTCTCTGAGATTTATGAAAATTGAATTTTAAGTTTGACCTCTTAAAATCTTCATAAAACTTCTAGAATCTTCTCTTTGAGTTTTCTTCATAATTAACTCATTATGATCTTCCTTTCTTTCTCAGCTCATTATGAATCTGTTTCATTATCATCTCATTAGGAATTTGTTTACTTCTCACCTCATTATGAATCTATCTCCTTATTAGATCATTATGAATTTGTTTTCTTCTTATCTCATTATGAATATGTTTCCTTATCATCTCATTATGAATTTATTTATTTCTCAGCTCATTAAAAATTCATTTCCTTATCAGCTCATTATGAATCTATTTTTTTCTCATCTCATTATGATTTCTATTTCTTTCTCATATGAATATGATTTCTATTCCTTTATCATATCATTAAGATTTCTGTTTCTTTCTCAACTCAGTCTGATGGAATCCTCATAAATATGGAAGTGTCATCATGATGGAAATTCTATTATGATGGAATCTTATTACGATGGAATTCTCCACTCTACAACTTTGAAATTATTCAAAATTCACCATTATTCTTATTTATTAAAGATTCTTCCTCTGATGGATTTTTCATAATGATGGAATCCCCATTGCAATGGAATCCTCATTACGATCAAGTGTATCTGATGATAACTCCACTTAGAAACATTTAGAAGCTTCAAACCTCCTAAGATGTTACTCATTGATAAGATTTGTCTTGATTTCTAGAACCGATACAACCATTACGATTCCTCTATTTTATCAAAAGCTTTTATCATGATAGTTTTCATGATTTTTTAGAACTTCATGATCAACAAATCATCATTTAATTTTTTTTAGAAATCATGAAAACCTTCTAACTCCTAACTCAACTTTCTTCAAAAAACCTCTTCAGCATCATTAAGAATTCTTCACTCAGAAACATATGACTTTCTAACTTAGAAAATTATTTCTTTATCTAATCATCAAGGGTAAAATTATAGCAAACAAAAATTTATACCTCTGATTCTATTGGATTTGATAATATAATGTCGATGGATTTGATACTTTGATTACAATTCTTCTCAGTCTGATCCTTTAAGTTCAGAAAACATATTTCTTAATAAAAAAATGTTTCTCCCCCTTTATGTTTGGATTCAAACTTTCAGAAACTTTAAACTTTCTTACAGAACTCATTTCGATGGACTGGATCCGATTCCTGAATAACAAAAACATTCTTATACAAAAAGGTTAGTTCTCAACAAATACAAAAACTTTGTTAAATTGTTTTTATCAAAAAGGTTCTTTAATCTCCCCCTTTGTATTTGTTGACAACCCCTCCCAAATTTTTTTGCAACCCTCAGAATTTTTCCACAACCCAACTTTTGTAAACAACTCAAGTTTTTCAACTTTTATCAAAACATAGCATTTCTCAAAAGAGAGCGTCCAAACACCACACTATTGGATAAAGTAATGTTTTTTAAGTAATTATATCCCTCGGTGGTAAGAAAATTTTTCAGCCATGTAAAGATAAACTCTCCCTCACTTTTATCTTTTCCTTTCTCACTTTTCTTTTTCTCTCCCCCATTTTATAATAACCACATATTCATATTCATTTAGAAAGATAAGTAAAAACTTCTTACAAAGTAAAATTTTGTTACTTTATCTCTTCATTTTTCATCATAATCCAATGTATGGTGGAGGTGATTCTATATGAGGTTTAGTAAGACATGGGAGGATGCTGAACATGAAGTTGCAGCCTC
This sequence comes from Viscum album, assembly GCA_963277665.1. Lineage (NCBI taxonomy): Eukaryota > Viridiplantae > Streptophyta > Magnoliopsida > Santalales > Viscaceae > Viscum > Viscum album. Next base: position 538,174,432 of record OY728165.1, read on the forward strand.
AATTCTATAAACCTATATTTCAACATCACTTTTGTAAATGTTTCAACAATTTGATACTTTATTGAAATGTATTCCAACAAAACATATCCAAAAATAACTTTCACTTTTATAAATTGAAACTTTATATCAATGCGTTTTTATCTTTAATGTTGGACATGATTCTTAGAAAGATCAATTGCAATCTGATTATCAAAAATTATCTTTAATGGTTTTGAAAATTTTACTTTCAAATATTCTAGCTGAAACTTCATCCACAACATTTGAGTACAAGCATGAGTAGCTGCAACATATTCAAATTCATCTATGCTCAAAGTTACGGAACTTTGTTTCTTACTATACCAATTCACACAACATTCACCTAAGAAAAATGTTCCTCCTGAGGTTGATTTTCTACCATTACAATCTCCAGCCCAATCGATATTAACATAAATATGAAACTTCATCTCAAAATTTATTTTGTATAACAACCCATGTAAATTTGTTCCTTTGACATATCTCAAAATTACTTTTGCTTCCAACATATGCGATTCTTTTGGATTACTTTGATACCTAGCACACAAATTCACAACATAAACAATATCAGGTCTTGAGGCTATAAGGTAAAGTAGACTTCCTATCAACTTCTGAAAATCATTCTGATTCACACTTTTTCCGGATTCATCTTTACTCAACTTTATGCTCACTAAAATAGGAGTAGAAACTTATTTGGATTCTTCAATCCCAAACTTCTTTAAAAATTCCATGGAATACTTTTCTTATGATAAGAAAATGTATTTTTCCTTTTGTTGAACTTGTGAGCCAAGGAAGAAAATTAATTCTCCCAACATTGACATTTCAAAATTCTTCTTCATTTCTTCATCAAAATATTTACAAACCTTTTCTTTATCCCCCAAAAATTATATAATCCATATAAACAATTATAATTAGAGTTCTAGAGTCAACAACTTTCACATACATGTTTCTATCAAATTTTCCTTTAAAAGAATTCAAATTTCTCAAACAATTTTCAAGTTTTGAATACCAATAATGTGAAGCTTTTTTCATCCCATACAAATCTTTCTTTAGTTTAAAAAATTTGTTTTCATCCTCATCAAGTAGAAACCCACAAGTTTGTTAAATGTAAACTTCTTCCTCAATATCACCATTTAAGAAATCTGACTTTACATCCATCTGATAAACTTTATAATTATGATGTTCATCTATTGAAAGAAACATTATAATAGTTTTTAATCTTGAAAATGGGGAAAAAGTTTCTTCAAAATCCATACCTTCCACCTGTTCATAGCCCTTAAAAACAAGTATGAATTTTTTTCTTGAAACTTCTCCATTTTCATTTAACTTGTTTCTATAAACCAACATGGTTCTGATAACATTTTTATTTACTGGATGTAAAACAAGTTCCCATTTTTCATTCTTCTCAATCTGATCCAAATCTTAATTCATATAATCCACCCATTCTTTGTGTTGAATAGCTTATAAAACCGATTTCTGTTCAACTTTTGAGATAAGTGAAGTTTTATTTTCTAATATTAACTTTCTTCTTATCTGAACTAAATCCTTCTAATTTCCAATAATTTTTTCAGATTCAATATGTTTTTGTAAGGTAGGAAATTTCAAAGTTTCTTTTCTAGATTAAATTTCCCCATCACATGATTCTACTGAATCTTGGTAAGGATGTTTTGACTTAATTTCAATATCATTGAAAATCTCCATCTTATCCTCCTCAGCATTCTCAACGAATTTTGTTAAGGAATTTTGGGTTTCAATAACTTTCACATCATACGAGTCCACAAAATTTTGTAAATGTATTTTATAATATTTTTAACTTCTTGTATTTGGTGAATAACCCATAAATTTTCCTTCATCATATTTCTCATCAAACTTTCCCAAATCTGGATTTTTGATTTTGAGTAAACATGGACTTCCAAAAACTTTGAAGTATTTCAATGAAGATTTTTTGTTATACTACATTTCATAAGGATTCATGTTGGTTTTTGGTCTCAACAAGCATCTATTTTGAACATGTACAACAATATTAATATATTCTCTCCAATAGAATTTTGAAAGTTTGTATTTAGCTAACATACTTCTTCCCATTTCCACCAAACTTCTATTATTTCTTTATGATACTCTATTTTATTATGGAGTATAGGGAGCACTATACTAATGTTTAATACCATGATTTCTTAGATAAGTTTAAAAAGTATTTCTTGTAAATTCAGTACCATTATCTGTTCTCAAAATTTTTATGGAAACCCCCATATCTTTCTCAACATCACTTCTGAATAATTTGAACGTTTCAATAGCCTCTGACTTGTGCTTCATAAACATGATGTTTTTCATGCAAGTGAAATCATCAACAAAATTGATAAATTATAAATCTTCTTTTTTTGATTGATGTATCATCGGCCCATATATATCGGAATAAATAAGATCAAGTGGTCTGGTAGATTGAATCTCAACTCTTTTATGACTTTTATTAGTCATCTTCACTTTTTAAAAAGTTACACAACCATTTTATTCTATTCTTTTAAATTATGAAAAGTTTCGAATGACATCAAATTTAGAAAGTTTGTTCATAATTTTCTATCTAGGGTGCCCAAGTTGTAAGAACCCTGTTCTTATTTTTGAGGTACGTGCTTCTTCTATTTCCTTTTCCTTAAGTGTTTTTGAGAAAATATGGAAAATGGGGAAAAATCCTAAATTTTGGAACTACACACTGTGTACTTTTCCACATGCCATGTACTTTTGGCCGTGTGGGATGGGTACACGGGGCATGTAGCCAAGTCGGCGATGAGGGGTGAAGGAACCGACTACATGCCGTGTAGTTAGTCGGCATGCCTAAACAGTAAGGCGGTGGTGTAGCCGCCAGCTGGGCGACAGTACACACCGTGTACTCAGAAGTACATGCCGTGTACTCATGTTGAAGAATGAACAGTGTGGCGGTGCCTCCAGAGGAACAGTTAAATGAAGGAAGTACACGCCATGTACTCAGAAGTACACGCCGTGTACTTTGTTTTTTCGGCTTAAAACAGGAAGTAGCCTCCTCATTTTGCAGAGGAGGCATTTGAGCCGTTTTGGAGCCAAAGGAGGAGGCCGAACCTTTGAAGATCTGCCGAGTGTTCGTCTGGAATCTGATTCGGCTTCGGACGATCTTGTTGGAACCGCACGGATAAGCCCTCTCCTCTCCTGGTATGGTTCTTACCAATTCTTCCCCTAAAGAAAGTTATTTACGTTTGAATGGGTTTTGTTCTTCATCAGATCTATGTCGTTCTTGGGCGTTTCTTGGATCAGCGTTCGTGTATAATGCTCATTGGTGTATAAGGTAGGTGGCTTGGTGTAAATTTCCAACTGTCGTGCGTTTTTGTGCGTTTTCATGCCACGAACCCATGTTGGGGTGTCGTGTGGATGAGGCCGTTGCTATATTTAATGCCTAGAATTGAATAGGTGATTAAATTGTGATAATAAAATGCTGGTTGGGATCGTTGCTTGGATCCGGAACCACCCTGGGGGTGTGTTTCACTGTTTAGCCGTTTGGCCAGGATACCCGAGGGTATGCATTTAAAGTAGTAATCATAGAATTTCCTTGAGAGGAATTTCTTGTTTACTACATTTGACATGTTGGGCATGACCCGGTTACCTGTTTAGCCTGAGGGCATTGTTGTGATTAGCGTGTGGGCACTGCACTATTTAGCCGGTGGGCCGTAGTTCTTTCAGCCTGAGGGAAACTTCTTCTGTGCCTGTGGGAAGATGACTCTATGACTGTGGGTGACACTACCTACACCTGAGGGCAAACTCTGTTATGCCTGAGGGCAGATTCTTGTGTTGGATACCCGAGGGTAGGATTTTACGTGTCCGAGGACACTAGTTGTTTACTTAGAAATTCACTAGGGTGATTTCTTATATAAAATGGATTAAATGAATAATTAAATGGAAATTTAACTGTTAAGTTAGTTACTTTGTAGTACTGCTTAATTTGTTGCATTTTACCACTGCACACTATTGTTGCATGTTAGCACATAGTTGGGCACGGGCCTTTGGTGGGTACCTACTGAGATATATTTCTCACACCCTGTTTGGGTCACGCTTTTTAGACCAAACAGATTACGTTTCTGCAGGTGTAGATAGGGGAAAGAGTCCCTATACAGGTACTTGACTGTTGCTGAGGAGTAGGAGGGCATGGGACCGAGCCTAGGCTCACGATGACGTTGCCATATATTTACTTTGTTTTGCTGTACTCTGATTTTTGCTGTACTATATTGTTGTATAACATGCTCTGGATGTTTTCTTAGTACTTGAGACATGTAGCATCACTATATATATACTGTTGATTATTTCAATTGTGTATGGTTTACTGCTTCCGCTGGTTGTTGTATGTTTTTTTTCAATTCCACTGCGCTACACTTTGAAAAATGAGGGCATAGTTTCCCCACTATCAGACCTGGGCCCTCACTGCTAGTCGGCAGCCTCTGGCGTTTGGGGAAATGCGCTTGAGGTCATGTGGCGAATTGGGTTCGGGGCACCCGTTGCATGGAACCCGGGTCCGGGATGTTACAAAGTGGTATCAGAGGAGTTCTTTTCTTTGATTTACTATTTGGAGCCGTATTCAGGGATAGGACGAACGGTAGTTGGTAATAAGTTGTGCCCGGGCATAGCTAACCCGTGTACAGGGAAAATCCAGTCTACCTCGTATTTTGCAATTCTTTTGATTTTGCAAATTTTACAGTTGATTTGATTTCACCGTTGGGTGATGCACTTCGAGATTGTGCAGTTTATATTTTATTTATGGGTTCTATTTAGTTGCAACCTGATGAGATGAGGGTATTCCGTCTCATGCATCATATAGGAACTTGCTAGAAATCACATGCCATGCATAGTTTCCATGCCATGTAGGTGCATTAGAAAATGCATTTTGTTGTGATAATTGTTGTGCTAGAAAATTATGCTGTTGTGATAGCTGCTCTGATAAAATACTTGCTATTTGATAGGGTAATTTTATGTGAGTCTGTTTATAGAATGAACACCAAACTTTGGTTTTTGGGGAGTATAGGCCCCCATTGACCAGAATTTGGTGGATCATTGACTGTTTATTGGTTATAACACATATGAGATGTCAAACTTTGATTCGTGGGGAGTATGGGCCCCCACGGTTCGGAATTTGACACTTAGGTGTTGTTTTTTGGTATTTTCTGGGTTCCGGGGAAGTTTCTGAGGCATACTGTCTAGAAACCCAGTATACACGCCGTGTAGTATTTTTATACATGTCGTGTATGTTCTTCTATTCAGGAAGAAAAATAAACTTTTTGAGTATATTCCGTGTACCCAGAGTACACGCCGTGTAGTCTCTTCCCATGTCACAAACCGTGTGGGCGGCGACACAGGGTAGGGAAAGGCTTGGGAAAGACACGCCGTGTAGCTTTTGTACATGCCGTGTAGTGTTGACCCGGAGTCCGGCCATGTAACTAACAACATGGGTCGGTGAACTCCTTGACAGAACATGCCGTGTTAATGGTGGACACGCCGTGTAGTGTGACCCGGGGACTCAGCTGTGTAACTAACAACACGGGCCGGTGTCACCTCTCCCTAAACACGCCGTGTACTTTTGGGACACGCCGTGTAGTATTGTTCAGGGACAGACCGTGTGGTGTTAGCCGGGTGGCTGGGAAACGGGGTGCTGTACACACCGTGTACGGGTGTAACACGCCGTGTAGTGTCAAGCCGAGTAGTCGGCCGTGTCACAAACGACACGGGCAGTTGGAAAATAACACTGTACACGCCGTGTAGATATTATACACGCCGTGTAGTTTTTGTTCGATGGAATCCATGTGGATTAGCCGTGTGTAAGGACCCAGGCAGGGGAAGAGAAGTCAAGTACACGCCGTGTAGTCAGTGTACACGCCATGTAGTCTTGTTTTGCAAATTTTTAATGCCTTCTTCCTCTTGTTTCCTTTGTGGTTCCTTCGCTTTTCGATCATAATAATCTTGAATCTGAGGCATGCTTTTGACCTTGTAGTGTCATGCCGCCTAGACGACCGTGAGTTGTTCTCCAGGAGAGCAGCGACGATTATACTCCGGAGATGGTGGGCCATGGGCTACCAGTTGATCCTCCAACAGAGCCAAATGCAGCACCAGCTGCTATACCGGAAACAGGCGCAAAGGCGTAGTTCCGTGAAGGATTTATGCGGTTCATGCAGACCTTCCAGGGAGCACCGCAGGCTGCTACATCTATGGATGAGCTGACTCATATCTTTCAGCAGCAGCATCCGCCTACGTTTTCAGGGGATGGAGGACCACAGGCTACAGAGTCTTGTCTAGGATCGATGCAAACTATTTTCGAGCATCTGGAGACACCTCCAGGGTAGAGAATCTCACGACATATATGCTGCGTGATTCTGCCAAGAGGTGGTGGGATGTTACCACCCAGTCAGAGCATCACAGATACATGGAGTGGGAAGACTTTCAGGCAGTCTTCTATGAATTCTTCTTTCCCGAGACACTGAGGGCAGATAGAGATCGAGAGTTCATGAATCTGCAGCAGGGCGCTATGTCAGTGGTGGACTATTCTGCTCGTTTCACTGAGATTCAGCGTTTTTCACCCGTGCTGGTGGGTGATGAGACGCTGAGAGCCATACGTTTTAAGGATGGTCTTCGGTATGACATCCGAGCACTGGTGAATGTTTTCAGGTTGCCTTCAGTACACGCTATTGTGAACCAGGCGCTGATTACTGAGAGGAACCTGCGGGAATTGAGTGGTGTGGGATAGGACGGTTCAGCACCAGTTACTGGTACTATTTTTGTTGGCAGGAGGAAGAGACAGATGGACTTCTCTCAGGGCGGTAGTACTGGTCATAAGAATGATTCAGGTGGCCAGGTTATGTGCTACCAGTGTGGTAGAGAGGGGAACAAGAGGATGCAGTGCCCACAAGACCCAATGGAGTGGCGATCTTGTGGCAAGATGGGTCATCTACAACGCTTTTACAGGGCGTTTCCACCAGCGGCTAGTGAGAGGGGTTTTGTGCAGACTCCGTGTGCGGGAGCAGGACCAGTGGCTTCTTACCAGTTGGGGAACTGGAATATGTCAGGGTGTGCAGGAAGAGATGGTGCTCGTGTCCATGGTAGCCAGACACCAGGATCTCAGAGGCAGCAGAGCGAGACAGCTCAGGGTAGCCAGGATGTGTCGTAGGGCCGTGGCACTGGGCAGACATATGCAGTGCAACAGACCCAGCAGGAGCAGGATCCCAAACCTTCTACAGTCAGAGGTACTATTCTAGTAGTTTCTGTCTTATCTTCGGTACTTTTCAATATGGGTGCTACGTATAGTTTCATATCTGTACCCATTGTGGAGATCCTTGGGCTCTGTGTTGCTACTTCTTCCGATATCATGACGCTAGACACTCCTTTAGGGACTAGAACGGTTGGTGTGCGTCAGTGCAAGGAGTGCCCCATTGAGGTTGGAGGGTGTCACTTTCTATGGGGCCTCTATGTCTTGGATATGACGGGCTATGATGTCATTCTAGGGATGAACTGGTTAGTTCCCTTTCGAGCCTTTGTAGACTACTATCGTTGCAGGGTGAGTTTCACATCACTATAGGGCGGAGAGTTTCTATACAAGGGCGAATGGGATGTTCAGGAAAGTCGAGATGGACCAGAGCATCATGGGAGAGGTGGAGTCACGACCCAAATTGCAAGCTTGTATCTGGATGACCAGGGGACTTGTTAGACAAATTTCCCTCCAGTGGTTGATCGTTTCAGGGATGTCTTCCCGAACAACTTTTCAGGTCTACCTCTAGAGCGAGAGGTGGATTTCTCTATCGATCTTATGCCAGGAGCAACACCGGTGTCCATTCCTCCTTATAGGATGGCTACACCTGAGCTGCAGGAGCTCAAGAGGCAGTTAGAGGAGTTGTAGGCAAAGGGATTTATCTGACCCATTACTTCTCCTTGGGGTTCTATGGTCCTTTTTGCGAAGAAGGCGGATGGTACCCTTAGACTTTGCATGGATTATCGGAAGATAAACCAGTTGACAGTTAAGAACCAATATCCTTTACTGAGGGTTGATGATCTTTTTGATCAGCTTCGTGGAGCACGAGTGTTCTCGAAGATTGACTTGAGATCAGGATATCATCAGCTGCGTGTGAGACCATCAGATATACCGCTTACAACTTTTTGGAGTAGATATGGTCTGTATGAGTACTTGGTTATGCCGTTCGGACTCACGAACGCGCCAGCAGTTTTCATGGCTCTGATGAATCGTGTGTTCCATCCGTATCTTGATTCTTTTGTGGTAGTATTCATGGATGACATCTTGGTGTACTCTTACACTCGACACGACCATGCCACCCATCTTGAGATCGTATTGAGTACACTGAGAGAGCATCGACTATATGCTAAGCTCTCGAAGTGCCACTTTTGGATGGACCAGATTCACTTCCTGGGTTATATCATTTCAGAGGCATGAGTTGCAGTAAACCCAGAGAAGGTGAGAGCAGTAGTTTCCTAGGAGCAGCCTAAGAATGTGTTTGAGATACGAAGTTTCTTAGGTCTGGCTAGTTACTAAAGACGCTTCATATAGGACTTCTCCCACTTAGCAGCACCGTTGACGGGACTGACTAAGAAGGGTGTGAATTTCGTTTGGTCAGAAGCTTGCGAGGCAGATTTTCAGGACCTAAAGGGAAGGTTGACATCAGCACCAATCCTGATACTCCCAGAGCAGGGGAAGAGCTATAAAGTTTACTATGATGCATCAGGGATTAGGCTGGGAGCATTTTTGATGCAGGGTGACTGAGTTGTTGTGTACGGGTCTCTGTAGTTGAGGCCACATGAGCAGAATTACCCGAAGCATGATATCGAGTTGGATGCAGTTGTTCATGCATTGTGCTGTTGGATACATTATCTGTTGGGAGAGCATTTTGTGGTTTTCACTGACCACAAAATCCTCAAGTATATCTTTACTCAGCGTGACCTGAATCTGAGGCAGAGAAGGTGGGTTGAGTACCTACAGTCCTTCGATTTTGATCTTGCCTATACACCTAGTAAAGGTAATGCAGTAGCTGATGCACTGAGTAGGAAGACTCAGATACAGGCAGTACAGAAGGCCAGTGGTGAGTGGCAGCTCATGGATTTGTTCTCTGAGATGCATCTGGAGGTGCATGACAGTCAGGGGCAGACTTATCTTTCATCTTTAGCTGTGACATCTACCCTCCTGTAAAGAGTGAGGATGAGGAAGCTATCTGATCTGGAAGGCCTAGTTCTATGGGAGTCGGTGGCAAGTGAGGACCCTCCTCCTGGTTGTACGATAGGCGATGATGAGGTCCTATGTTTACATGGACGAGTATGGGTTCCTGGGGATATATGCGAGGAGCTGATGTGGGAGTTTCATTCTTTGGCTTGGACAGTTCATCCCGGGGTTACCAAGATGTACCGTGACTTGAGACGTCAGTACTGGTGGCCGGGTATGAAGAGAGATGTAGCTGGGTTCATTACAAGATGTTCCACCTGTCAGCAGGTGAAGACAGAGCATCAGAGACCAGCTGGATTGTTACAGCAGTTACCCATTCCAGAGTGAAAATGGGATGATGTCACGATGGATTTAGTGATGGGATTTCCGGGGTCACCTCGTGGAAATGATGCCGTGTGGGTTGTTGTGGACAAACTCATGAAGGTAGCTCACTTTTTTACGATTAAGGAGACCTTCGGTGTAGACGAGCTCGGAAGGCTATATATCCGAGAGATCGTACGTCTTCATGGGGTCCCTCGTTCTATAATTTCAGATAGGGATGTCTGATTTATGTCTCGTTTTTGGCAGAGTTTTCAGAGGGCACTGGGTACACAGGTGCTTCTGAGCACATCATACCACCCCCAGACAGGTGACCAGTCAGAATGTACGATACAAGTGCTAGAGGACATGCTGCGCGCATGCGTCCTAGACTTTGGGGGCTCTTGGGAGAAGCATATACCCCTAGTCTAGTTTTCCTATAACAATAGTTTTCAGGTGACTATTGAGATGGCACCATATGAGGCTTTATATGGTAGGCCATGCCGATCACCTTTGTGCTGGTTAGAGGCAGGTGAGGTAGCTTTACTGGGACCACAGATCGTGCAGGAGACATCTGAGCAGGTCCAGTTGATTCGAAAGTGGATGGATACCGCGAAGTCTTGATAGAAGTCATATGATGATCGCTGCAGACGACCTTTGGAGTTCATGGTCGGGGATCAGGTTTTCTTGCGTGTTTCGCCGAGGCTGGGACACACGCGGATCAGGAGACTGGGTAAGCTTTCACCGAGGTATGTGGGGCCATTCAAGATTCTGAAGAGAGTCGGGATGTTTGCCTATCGGTTGTAGTTACCACAGCGATACCGAGACATGCACGATGTCTTCCACGTGTCTCAGTTGCGCCATTATCATTCAGACCCATCTCATGTTTTTCAGCATGAGGAGGTTGAGCTGGAGGCAGATGCGTCCTTTGAGGAGCATCCGATTCGTATCATTGACAGGAGCACGAAGGTTCTCCGAGGCCAGTCAGTTCCTCTTGTACGGGTGCTATGGAAGCATGGGAGAGTGCAGGACGAGACCTGGGAGCGGGAGGCCGACGTACGTGCTCAGTGGCTAGAGCTGTTCTGAGCTTTATCTTCACCATCTTGGGAAGGGAAATTTGGGGACGAATTGCTATAAGGGGGGAAGTTTGTAAGAACCCGTTTCTTATTTTTGAGGTACAGGATTCCTCTTTTTCCTTTTCCTTAAGTGTTTTTGAGAAAATATGGAAAATGGGGAAAAATCCTAAATTTTGGAACTACACACCGTGTACTTTTCCACACGCCGTGTACTTTTGGCTGTGTGGGATGGGTACACGGGGCGTGTAGCCAAGTCGGCGATGAGGGGTGAAGGAACCGACTACATGCCATCTAGTGGTAATTTACACACCGTGTAGTCAGTCGGCAGGCCTAAACAGTAAGGCGGTGGTGTAGCCGCCAGCTGGGCGACAGTAAACACCATGTACTCAGAAGTACATGTCGTGTACTCATGTCGATGGATGAACAGTGTGGCGGTGCCGCTAGAGGAACAATTAAATGAAGGAAGTACATGCCGTGTACTCAGAATTACACGTCGTGTACTTTGTTTTTTTGGCTTAAAACAGGCAGTAGCCTCCTCATTTGGCAGAGGAGGCATTTGAGCCGTTTTGGAGCCAAAGGAGGAGGCTGAACCTTTGAAGATCCACCGAGTGTTCATCTGGAATCCGATTCGGCTTTGGACGATATTGTTGGAACCGCACGGGTAATCCCTCTCCTCTCTTGGTATGGTTCTTACCAATTCTTCCCCTAACAGAAGTTATTTACATTTGAATGAGTTTTTTTCTTCGTCAGATCTACGTCGTTCTTGGGCGTTTCTTGGATCGGCGTTCATGTATAACGCTCGTTGGTGTATAAGGTAGGTGGCTTGGTGTAAATTTCCAACTGTCGTGTGTTTTTGTGCGTTTTCGTGCCATGAACCCATGTTGGGGTGTCATGTGGATGAGGACAATGCTATATTTAATGCCTAGAATTGCATAGGTGATTAAATTGTGATAATAAAATGCTGGTTGGGATCGTTGCTTGGATACAGAACCACCCCGGGGGCGTGTTTCACTATTTAGCCATTTGGCCAGGATACCCGAGGGTATGCCTTTAAAGTAGTAATCGTAGAATTTCCTTGAGAGGAATTGCTTGTTTACTGCATTTGACATGTTGGGCATGGCCCGGTTACCTGTTTAGCCTGAGGGCGTTGTTGTGATTAGCCTGTGGGCACTGCACTATTTAGCCTGTGGGCCGTAGTTATTTCGTCCTGAGGGAAACTTCTTCCGTGCCTGTGGGCAGATGACTCTATTCTTATGGGAGACACTACCTACGCCTGAGGGAAAACTCTGTTATGCATGAGGGCAGATTCTTGTGTTGGATACTCGTTACCCGAGGGTAGGAGTTTACGTGTCTGAGGACACTAGTTGTTTACTTAGAAATGCACTATGGTGATTTCTTATATAAAATGGATTAAATGAATAATTAAATGGAAATTTAACTGTTAAGTTAGTTACTTTGTAGTACTGCTTACTTTATTGCATTTTACCACTGCACACTATTGTTGCAAGTTAGCACGAAGTTGGGCACAAGCCTTTGGTGGGTGCCTACTGAGATATATTTCTCACACCCTGTTTGGGTCACGCTTTTCGGCCCAAACAAATTATGTTTCTGCAGGTGTAGATAGGGGCAAGAGTCCCTATACAGGTACTTAACTGTTGCTGAGGAGTAGGAGGGCATGGGACCGAGCCTAGGCTCGTGATGCCGCTACCAGCTGTTTGCTTTGTTTTGCTGTACTCTGCTTTTTGCTGTACTGTATTAATGTATAACATGATCTGGATGTTTTCTTAGTACTTGAGACATGTAGAATCACTATATATATACTGTTGATTATTTTAGTTGTGTATGGTTTACTGCTTCCGCTGGTTGTTGTATGTTTTATTTCAATTCTGCTGCGCTACACTTTGACAAATGAGGACATAGTTACCCCACTATCAGACTCGGGCCCTCGCTGCTAGTCGGCAGCCTCTGGCGTTTGGGGGAATGTGCTTGAGGTCATGTGGATAACCAGGTTCGGGGCACCCGTTGCATGGCACCTGGGTCTGGGACGTTACACAAGTATTCAGTTCCATAATTTTTTTCATCTTCAGCCCTCAAGTAATAAGAGTTGTTGAATTCTTCTATTTGGAAGAGATTCCCACTGCTTCTTTCTCCTTTTGTAATAACTTTTCCATCTTTCACACTTTTGATGATACAAAAAATATTTTCTAAAAGCAAATTCTTTTTCATCATCATAAATTTAACTTACACTAAGTAAGTTATGTTTATCCCATCAACAAATAAAAATTCCTTAGATTTCAACTTTTCCACTTCAATATCAACCGTTTTGATTCCTTTTATTTTTAAGAAACTATCATTGCCAAAAGTAACTACTCCTCCTTCACGACTTTAAATATGTTTCAATATTTTTATATCACCTGTCATATGTGAAGAACAACCACTATCAAGTATCCATGGTTTGTTACTTTTACTTACTTCAAAAATCTGTCTCAACAACAAAATCTCTTTAAGGAACTATCATTGCCAAAGGTAACTACTACTCCATCATGAATTTCAACATGTTTCAATATTTTTATATCACCTGTCATATGTGAAGAACAACCACTATCAAGTATCCATGGTCTGTTACTTTTAATTGCTTCAAAAATCTGTCTCAATAACAAAATATCTTTCCTCAACTTTCTTATTTTCAGCTTCCTTTTCTTTTCTATCATAAGAAACTTGTTCTGGAAAGAGTATTATACATATTTCAGCATGATGATCAGTCTGATCACATCTTCCACAAACTTATTCCAAACATTCAAATTGATTTTTTAGAAAGTTTCTAATATCTTGATAATTCACCTTTTCAAATTTCTGTAAGTTAGGCAAGTTACTCATTCCACTTTCACTATTTCTTACAATTTTCTCAAACCTTCTTCCAGGTAGAGATAAGTTGTTCAAAAAATTATAAGCCATGTGCCCATAGATTTTACAACACCAGGAATAGCCATCAAATATTTATTTTCTATTTAAGAAATATATATCTCTATAGAAATTTTGTTGAGGTTGGTAACTTCTTTCAGGTCAAATATACTCAGGACATGGACCATTTTTTTGATTGAGTATTATACTTTTATATATTTGATAGGTTTCTCACATCCTTTATCCACCCACGATTTACTAACACCTTTTTTGGAACCTAAAATGTTAAAAGAATCAGATGAAAAGTTAATTTTTGTGAGTTAAGATTTCACTTAATTCTCGTATTTAGTCTTCTCAACAACTTTAGAAGTCCCAACTTTTACTTTTTAAGCTTTGTTGAAATTTTCATTCATCTTACTCAAGGTAATTTTAGACTCAAGAAGTTTTGATTGAAACATGTTAACTTATTCTTCTCTATCCACCAGCTTCTTACTGAGATCTTTAATCATCTTTACTTGTTCAAAAATTTAAGTTTTCAACTTAAGATCTCTTGAATATACTCATCCTCATGCTTGATGAGATATTTTCTTCCTTAATCAACTTCTTCAAAATCTTTATTTATCATTATGATTTATTTCTTGAGATATTTTTTTCTCAATACATGAAACTAGTTATATTCTGAGTTGATACTCTCTATAAGATTCTTCACCACCTTATTCACTATATGAGGAATCTTTTTCTTTCTCAACTTTTGCAATGAAGGTTATGAATTTTTCTGAACTCTCATATTTATAATAATCGTTGTTAGTTGAGTCTAATTTAACTTTCTTACTCAACATACTTATTTTGTTTCTAGTAAACTTCTTATTGTATTTGTTGGATGAATTTTCTTATTTATCATTTTTACCTTCTTCCATCGATGTTTTTCATCAAAATTATTTTGATATTCTCCAACTTTATTATTGGGGCAATTCATTGCAAAGTGTCTGATTCCACCACTTTCAAAAAATTTGAGAGGAATTTTACCTCCATATTTTCCTCTTTCTCTTCAATAGTTTTTAGAGACAAGAGAAAAAATCTTATCATTACACTCATCATCTTAATTATCTTTATAATCAAAAGGATCAACTTATTTAATATCTTGGATTTCCATATTTCTCATAGCTTTAATATCTATTACATATTTCATATTCTTTTTAAACATTGGAGATTTCCTCATTTCATAAGCAATAATAAATTTATGAAATTCATCAAGAGATAAACCATACTTATCTTCTAAAGAGGAAATTTTAGAATCAATCATGTTTGGGAAGTTTCACATAAGTTTCTTCATAATTATATAATCTTCCAGGATATCTATGAATCCTATGATGTTGCAAACAATTTCATTTACTCTGGTGAAGTATCCATCAATAGTTTTAATCTCTCATTCTGATGTATTTATACTTACTATGCCAAATTTTTAGCTTTGTTTCCTTCACTTTATTATTCCCTTCGAAAATACTTTCAAGCTTGTCCTATATACTTTTTTAAGTATTGAAACCCATCACCTTCTGATAAAAATTCTCTGAGAAAGAGATAAATATTTTATTTCTAGATTTTCCATCAACTTCTATATTTATCTTATCCTTAAACATCATAGGATCATCTTTCATCATAGGTTAAAAACCAATAATATTAGAATAAAAAACTTCTAGGATAAGAGATAGGAGATAAGGAATCATCCCATTTTTCCATCCATGATAATTTTTTCAATCAAATGTAGGAATTCCTCTGTTGTTGACAGAATTGATATTATCCATGATAAGGATTCGATAAGGGAATCTCCACTCTAATACCAATTGAAGATCCAAAGGATCAAATAACAATGGAGAAGGGGGGGGGGGGTTGAATCATTTTTTTTCACTTTTTATGAGTTTCAAAACTTTTAGAAACTTAACCCATGCAACCAGTTAATATTTATTTCTTTATCATCTTTTTATAAATAATAATGTATGATAAAGTAGGAAAGTAAGTAAAGAACACAATATTTACAAGGTCATCCTAAGTGTGAGAACCTACATCCTTTCCATAGACACTGCTGTGGGTTTATAGAAATCCACTATTATGAAGAAGTGAATAAAACCTGTGCCAAATCTTGTTAGACACCTCCTATCTCCCGATAGAAAAATTATACTAACTCCCATCAGTTTACAAAGTTTTATTATAAAACAATTGATCTAAAAAAATAATAAAGAATTTTTTGAAATTGCTACACAATTGATCAGTCTGAATCCTCATTTCGATTTGGTTGGATATGATTTTCTCAATCCAATAAAGGTGGATCCAATTCTATCAATATGATGAGACTAGATCCGATGAACTTAGTCTGATTAATTCATTCTCAATATGAATTACTAAAACTCTTCTCAAATTCTCAATAAAATAATTTCTTAGTCTAATAAACTCAATATAATTTTCCTTTTCTCAAACTCTACTTCTCAAAATTTTCTCATAAACTTAGTATAATATTTCTCAGTCCGATTGACTCAATATAATCTTCTCAATAAGTATTTTATCATATAACCCATGACTTTATTTTCTTCAAAAAACATCTCCAGCATCATTAAGAATTATTCTCTTAACAACATCTGACTTTATAACTCAAAAAATTATTTATTTATCTAATTATGGAAGAGGAAAACTTATAGAAAACAAAAATTTATTCCAATGATTCTTTTGGATCTAATAATCTGAATCTGAGGTTGATGGATCTGATACTTTGAGTCTAGTCTTCTCTGTCTGATCCTCGGAGTCTGGAAAAAATATTTATTAAAAATAAAACATTTCTACCCCTTTATGATTGGGTTTTAACTTTTATAAACTTTTAAATTTCTTATGAAACTCATTATGATGGGATGGGTCCAATCTTGAATGATAAAAACATTGTTATACAAAAAGGTTAGTTGTAAACAAATACTAAAACTTTGCTAAAACAATTTATCACAAATGTTCTTCAACTTTAATATCTAACAATGTTTAAATCAAGATGTCACACATATTCTTCTCCAAATACATGACATCAATGTTATGTTTGACCTCATGATATATCCAATATGATATCTCAAAAAATATTAACCATTTTTTCCAAATATTTCCATCATTACCAGATTTATGTTTCTTTCTGAATGTCACATTAATGTTTTACACCCTCTCAAAATACTGATCAGTGGATAAAGGTTTTGGAGAAATATAAAATTCTTGTGTGCTATTGAATGCCATTTTTAATATTCTATAAGTGTTATCCATAAACAAAAATTTTCTATGACCCATGTATACTATTTTTCTCTCATGATGTAGTTAATAATATGAAGTCTGTTTTTCAATAATTGGACAAGCTTTATACCCCTTAACACCATATCCAGAAAAATTTCCATATGTTGGGAAGTAATTTATAGTAAACATAATCATTGCATGAATTTGAAGATATTACATTTTATAAGAATCATATAGCTCAATAACTTCCTCCCCTAAAAGTTTCAAATCATCAATTAATGGTGATAAGAAAACATAAATATCATCTTCGGGTTGTTTTAGTCTATATATCATTAAACTTAAAATGAAATATTTTCACTTCATACAAAATTCATAAGATAAGTTTTAAATTACCAATAAAATAGTCCATGAACTATGTGTGCCACTAAGGCTTCGATATGGATTCATTATATCTATTCACAATCCAAGTTTGAGATTTATAACTTCATTTCCGAATGTAGGAAATTACTGATCAATTTTCTTCCACTATGGACAATCATCCAGATGCTGTAATTTTCCATCACATATCCTCTCATATATATGCCATATTAACCCTTTTTTTCATCATGTGAATTTTAAAATAAACTTTTCCAATGATGAATTATAGGAAGATAACAAAATTTCTTGGTAGGGATATCTATAAATGCTAAATAATCCTATGATTTTCTTTCAACTTATACCATGACATCTCATATTTAGGACACCATGACAGATTTTTGTATTCCTTCTTATATAGCACACAATCATTCAGGAAGACATATATTTTTTTTATACCCTCATCCCATCGAGCATAGTATTTTATTTACTTTATAATGTGAATATGGAAGATCATTGTCTTTAGGAAGAATATATTTCAACAATTTTAGCAACCATGTAAAAATCTTATCACTCCATCCATGTTTCACCTTTAAGTTAATCAATCATAACATCATCGATAAAACTATAATTTATATACAACCTAGATACAATGTTTTTTTGACATCATTATAGAGACACACAATTGGAAGTTCATTCTCAATTATATATACTTAAATATCACGAATCATTTATTTAATTTGACGGGAGTTATGTTCTTGGAAAGAATCATCATCAATATATCTAAAATTCTGACCAGTTTCACCATTAAAAATCCAAGGATTATAACTCAGATTAAAACTATGAAAAATTAAATGATCTTTGATATCTGTTCTTTTCAACTTATTTATATTTAAACATTTATGGCATGGACATAAAAACATGTCATTTTTTGGAACATTTCATTTAGAAAATTCCAAAAAAGCATAAACACCTTTCTCATATTCATCACTCATTCGAAGTTCTATAATCCAACTTCGAATCATTATTATCTATAACAAATATCAAAAATAAATATCATTTCAAAAGAATATAGTGGTGATAAAAGTGATTAATATGGGAAAATGGTATATTATTTCAATGATAATAAAAAAGAAACACTTGTGGTATAATTCATCAGTAAAATGTTTCTATGATTTTCACTAATAGTGAATATGATGTTTAAAAATTTAATAACATTAGAGATGAAACTGAATACTAATTGGAATGATTATATAACAATCAAATAGAAAATAAAGCAAATTTATACCAAAGATGTCATAATTTGAAAGTAACAAAATTTTAAAATATAAAAAAAATATATGCATAGAAAAGTATAATTATAAATTCTAGAAAATAATGCAATATAAGTTTAAATATTATTGGTAAATCATAAAAAAATATTCATGGAAGTAATTTACAAAATAAAATATAGTTAGACCATTATATCATTTTTTATTTTCTTCTTAATGAAATTAGATGAAACTTGAAATTGAATATTATTGACTAGAATCTATATTAAGTGTGCATTTTCTATTTTTATTTGAATCTTTATCATCGATTATTTTAAGATATTTTTAACATGAAAACCCAACAATTATTAGAATAAACATCAATTCATACTATAATATAATCGTATAGTAGAGTTCAAACAACACAATGATGAATTTGTCATGCAGTATATATATATAAAATTAATATTATATATTATTTATGCCTAGTGTATTATAAAAATTGTGAAAAGCATATTAAGTACTGTGTATTCTATGAAAACATGTTTTATTTGAATGTAACACACTAAGAACCCAAATTTTAAACATTTTATTCTACTTCCTTTGATACAATAAAAATCCAAAGTTACGGGCATAAAAATTCTTTTAGTGTTAATAAAATGTGATGAAAGTGTAATTCTATGAAAATATAACATAGAAAAACACTACCTATACAGTGGGATAATACTCTAAATTTAAAAATTAATGTAACCTAAAGTATTATTGGGGATAATCAACACATCAATCTCTATTATCATTTGTACTAAATGGGTTAATTAGTTCAAATAGAGTCAAAACCTAACATATATATATATCAGAATATAATGAAGATATGTAAAGGAACCAATTGAAAGTTCCTATTGTGTATTCACCAATAATGTCAACATTATATTGATAGTAACTCATAATATACAGACTGCATATTTAATATATGATTTTTAAGATAAGAATATGTTCACATCATAAGAAAAGTGTTGATATACATATACACTACATATATGATATTGTATATTGAACTGTATGAAAATTGAAATGTATGTATATATTACATTTTAAGATTACTATGTCACTAATAATTTCATAACACTAATTGATATTTATCCATATACATGGAATTGTATGAATAAAAAATGAATGATTCACAAACATCATCCAAATAAGAAAAATTTTGAGATTCAATGCAGAAATTTAAGATGTGATACATCATAAACATCTGTGAAAAAATTCATTGCAAATGCATTTACATACAGTAAAAACACAAAAACATTAAGATATAATGCGTAAATTTATGATCTAATAGATAACATTAATATATAATGTAATATACACACATTTTCACTTAAATCAATAGACCATTAAGGTATATGAAGATGTTGTAATATGAGATTTGAGGTGAGCATATCTATATTTGAACACACAAAAACGAGGCCAATGAGACCTGAGGGTTTATAAAGATGGTAATGTGAGATTTGAGTCTATGGAATTAAAAAAACGAGAGTTTGAGCATCTGATCCATTGAACCAATGAAAAATAAGATCAATGTTTGAGGATTAATTGAGGAGATGAGTAGATTAAATGTGCAATAATGAGGCTGATGTAAACTGAGGATGTATGAAGATGGAAATCCAATATTGGAGTTCAACGAATTGAAGAAACGAGGGTTAGGGATTCCATGCAAGATAAATGAGACTTATTTTGTGAGATAGAATAAAACCAAAATGATTCAAATCGATGATTCATAAAATTTAAAATGGTATATAACATCTCTTATTATATAGATAACATGATAAAGCAATGAAAATTTCTTTTTCATGTTGGTTAGTTATTATATAACCAATGTGATAAAGAAAAATACATGTATTTTCATTTCATTTATATTATCACTAATGTGATAAAGAAAAATACATGGTTTTTTCATGTAAGTTATAAATAACCGACATAAAAAGACCGACATGAGAAATAATTTTTGTACAAGTGTACCGAATTCATTATGTTTGACACTGTTGTTATTGAAAACAAAAGAACTCAACATTTAATGTAATTAATCTTCCAAATTTCTTCAATTACTCCATAATATTTACTTAGTGTGAATATTAGGTTTTTTCCTTTTTTCACTATATTTTTTTGCTACATAAAACAATAATACATTGCTATTCTGAATTGTGCTTCTTTTGCCCTATTATTTAGTATAAAATGTATATCCATTAATGTCATACCCTGACCATGTTATCACATTTAAACTTGGATCGAAAACTAACCATTTCAATGTTTTTGACACATCTGATATACCAAGAATGATATCTTTAAACCATGGTAAGCAAGTTTTGTTATGCTCATTAAATACTCACATATATTTATTCTTCAAAAAACACTATTTTAACACATTAATATGAAATTTTATATATGGATAAGAATCATTGAGGTTATTAAATATGTATAAATGCGATTTATTTATTTTTTCACCTATCAATGATTTAATTTTCAAAGACCCCCTTTCCCCTAAAATTGACTCCATCGGGGAAAGAGGTAGGAAAACTAAAATTCTCCACTATAGACAAGTAGTTTGTTCAAAAATATAAAACCTTATTAGAAATATACTTATCAATAATAGAGTCTTTTGGTTGATATTAATTCTTAGCAAAACCCTTCAAAATCTTTATATACCTTTCAAAAGGATACATCTAACATAGATATATAGGACCACACAACTTAATTTCTTGCACCAAATGAACCATTAAATGCATGAATATATCAAAAAATATGGGGGAAAGTACATTTTAAGTTAAAAAGTATATATAATGCATCATTATCTAACTTGTTTAATGAATTTAGATCTATCACTTTGTTACATATGGAATTGAAAACATAACACACCTTCATGATAATCATTCCAACACAAATGGGTAGTATTCCATACAATGAAACTGGTAAGAGTTGTTGCATGATAACATGAAAATCATGATATCACATGATAATTAACTTCAAATATTTCATTAATTTTTTTTTACATTTGAATAATAACCCAAAGGAACTTTGATACCATGTAGGCACTGTAAAAAAAAATTATTTTATCTCTCTTGGATAATGTATGACAAGAAGGAGACAAGTATGTTCATTTTCCTTTAGGAGTGGGAGTTAACTATAAATGTATTCTCATTAACATTAAATCCAATCTTTCATTAAAACCATCCTTCATCCAACCTTTAATATCTAATAATGTTCTAATCAAACTGTCACAAATATTCTTCTCATCACATTGATGTTATGTTTGATCTTAAGAGATCTCCAATATGGTAGCTCAAAAATTATTGATCATTTCTTCGATATATATATTTTTAGTACCATTTCCTTGTGTATTTCCAAAAGTGACATTATTTTTCACCCTCTCAAAATATTTATCAACTAGAAAAGGATTTTGAGCGATATAAAATTTTTATGAGCCTTTGAATACCTTTTTTAATCTTTGATAAGAGTGAATCATAGACAAAAAAATTTGATGACCCATGCACAATATTTTACTCCTATGTTTTAGTTGAAAAAATAAAACACCTTCTTCATAAATTGGAAATTTTTTATGACCCTTAACATTTTATCTAGAAAAATTTCCAAATGATGGGAATTTTTTTATAGTAAACATAAGCATTGGATTCAATTGAAAATATTCTTTTTTTATAATAATCATAAAATTTTATACCTTTATACCATAAGTGTTTTAAATCATCAATTAATGGTGACAATAAAACATCAATATTGTTTACAAGTTGTTTTGGTCTAGAAATCATTAAACTCAACATGATATATTTCCTCTTAATACAATATTCTGGAGATAAGTTATAAATCACCATTAAAACTAGCCATGAACTAGGTTTGTGTCAAATCCTCCATTTTTAAATCTTTTATTTTATTAATTTTCTAGGCATCGGGTAGTCTGGGTTGAAGCCCGACTTAATTTTTTTTTTTGTGTTTTTTTAAAACGCACATTTTGGGCTTGACATCATTCATCACCCCACGGTCGAAGCCGCACGGCCTCACCCAAATCACTGCACGACCTTCCCAATGTTTAAGGTAGATGAATAATATGTAATGAATAATAAAATGAGAATAAAATAAGAATAATAAGTGTAATATAATTCAAGGTAATATTTTAATGATAATAATAATACTATAATTTGAGAATATTATTATTATTATTATTGAAGGTGTTAATAATATAAATTTTATTAAGTTTTTATTAATATTATAATAATTAATATTATTGTTAATATTATATTAGGTTACTATCACTTTATTATTTTATTTGGCTTTAAAAATATTTGGTCGAGGTGCTGAACGAATCCTAGATGAAATTTGAGTTTTTGTCAATAAATGGGTTTTTGGGGTTTGACAACATCCGATGCTCGGGCAAGGCATGGTCTAGAAACCGCGTGGCCTCACCTGGGCCACCGGGGGACTTGCCGATATTCAATTAAATAAATAAACAAAATAAAAACAAGACGTGTAATAAAAATTAATGGATTGTTTTAATGATAATAATAATAATATTATTATTTGAGGATATTATTATTATTATTATTAGCATGTTTTTTTCCTTTGGTATTATGGTTCTATTACTTTATTTTATTTTCTTGTTTTTATTTTCTTATTTTCTTTTTTTTCTTGCCTCTCCCTTCCTTTCCCCTCTTCCTATTGGATTTCCCCTTTGGTTTGCGCATTGAACCCCAACGCACCCCCTGCTAGCACCGCTCCACCTTGCCCTCTTCTACGATCCATCATGCCTTAACCCTATCTGGTGACTCCCTCCAGTGCACATCGCCTCCCTACTCGTGGCCTTAGACCGACCTTCTATCCGGCGACACCCGCTCGCGCCACACCTCCCCCTTCTAGCTGCAGCGTGGTCTGGTGTCCCCTCCCCCTTGCTGACTGATGATTCCTTCTTCCGACTACTATGATCGGTGCTCCTCCTTCACCTCGACAGAAAACCGCATGCCACTCCCCTATCTCCCATAAAAAACCCATATGCACAGCCCCTTGGCTGCACATCCCTTCTCGGACAGATTTTTTCGACGCGACGTACCTACGACACCTCTCCAATGTACTCAGATAGCCTCCCATATCTTTACCGCAAGTGAGTTCTATTTCGATTAGTTTTTATTCCTTTTGTTAGAGTTGCAGGTAGTAGTTTCATGTTGTTTGGGGTGCAAGTTGCACTGAATTTGGTTCAATCTTAATGCTTTTGTTGATATATTGTTTTAAGGTTCATCTTGAATTTGTTGTGGTGCGTTTGATGTGCAATTGGAGTAGCACACTGAATTTTCTAGAATTTCTTCACCTGATAGGTGGTTCTGCGTTTAAACATTATTTAATGAATTAATTTACTTGATTAATTAATTTATAATGTTCTTTGATTAATTATTTTTGGGTGTGGATTTGGTTTTCCTGAAGTTTCCTATGTGTTAGTTTTGTTTGTTATCATATTCATGTGGTGTGGGTGCATTCTTTATATGAAAACTTGTATTTGTCAATATTTATTATTTTAATAATATGTGTAGTTATCTTTTCATCAGTGAAAGTGGTGTTAATCATGTTTTTGACATGGTGTTTCACGTGCTTAGTCATAAGTAAAGGCGTTGTGTGGGTTGAGCATGTTATTTATGTGAAAACCCACGTTGAACTGTTCATTAGTGTTTTATAAATTGTGCGTTTATTTTGTGAAAATGTGAAAAGTGTGCAGTTTATATTTTGGTGTAGTGTTTATATGCATTTTTTCTAAAAAATAGGGTTTGAGTGAACCTTTGGTGTTTAAATTCATGTGTCAAATTCTGAAATTTCTTAATAAAATTCCTAGTGTTTTGTTTAACTAGGAAAATGGTCTTTTAACTATGCAGTTGGGTTTTTAAATGAGGTAAGTGGTGCAGTTTGTGTTCTTGATGTGGTGTTGGGTGTGTTTTCTCATGAAGAAGGGCTGTGTTAGTTTTGTGTGTTAATCCATGTTATGTTTCATTTTAAAGAAATTATTTACAAGAATTTAATATGTTTTAATAAATAATTATTAACAATGTAAAAATTGTTTTAATTGAATTGTGTAAATTCTTTTGGTGTACTTACTATTTAAAATGGATTTTGTGTGTGTGAAAGTGTGGATTAGGGTTTAGGTAAAACCCTATTTGTTTTTTCATCTAAGTTTGACATGAAATGTGAAATTGAAACATCTTGAGCACAAAAGGGGAAGCCTGGGTACTAGGTGGGCAGACTAGATCTAGCGTGCTAGTGATACAGAAGCAGCTCTGGCTCGATTTCACTTAGCTAGTTTGACGATTACAACACTAACTAAACTTTTGTGATGATTGGAGACCACTAGGTTATGGATGGGTTGCCCTACTAGTGGATCATGCACGAGAATGTATATTATTGTGATTCCTATACTACTGTTCACCGAGATGTGATGTTCTAGGGTGCCATTATTTTTTGCTAGTACCTATAAGGAATATCACACTTTTGGTGCTCCTGGACTACTTAACACTCACCATCGGCATACAGTGTAACATTTGGGTTTTCTTAACAGTTTGTTTTTTCTTAAAGTCAAGGGTGTTTTTTTAATTTAAGTTGTTTTCTTTGAAATTGTTTTTTATAGAAACTATTTATTTAAAACTATTCAAGCTTTGGTGTCCTTTATTTTATTAATCCTACAAATGTATTTGTCATTTAATGTTTATGCATGAGACCTTTTTATTAGGTGACTTCCTACTAGGATTTTGGATTACACCCTACATACACCTTTGGGTGTATGTAGACCTTGTTCTTTGTGTATTCCAGGTTGTGGCATCGTGCTTAGTGATGGTGGTTCGGGTTGTTGATGATCTTCTCGTGTAGGTTGGTGTTTTTTACTTGTGGATGTTTAACCTACCTTATTTATTGGAGGTTTTAGTTAGAGTTTTAGTTTCTTTTTTTTGTCATTTCTTTTTGGATATTATTTCAAGTTGTAAACCTTTAAATTTGATTTTAGTTTAAGGGCATGTTTGGTTGTCATTTTTCAATTTTATTTTATCTAACTTGTGGGTTTCTTGTGTTTACTATTTCAGGTAAATCGTTCCCATGTACTTTTTTGATACCTGAGCACTTGTGCCATCCCTTGGGAATCGGGAACACCCCTCGGGCCATGTTGTGGAATGGGTTGGGCATCAGGTCGGATGACGACTCGACTTGGTTCATGAAAAAATGATATCAGGGCAAGTTTTTTCTCTTTGGTCAAGTTATTTTGGGATAGAGTTAGGTTAGACCAAAGTTAAGGGTGTCGGAACACAATGTTCTAGCTACGAGAAAGGTGCCTGGCCAACACACCTCATGGAAGGACTCAATTTACCAGGGTAAGTTGAGGTTTGTCTGAGTCCTTAGTCCTTGTGGTTAATCTTGTTTAGGAGAAATGAAAAGGGACTGAGGCCAGTGGTACTAGTGAGGTCACATGGTCTTGAAAACCATGTGGAGCCAGGGAAAATATCCTATATTAATCTCAATGGTGGTGGCGTGATTGGTGTATGGCCTCCAACCATATGTCCCAGTCACCCACTAACACTACTTTTTTCTTGCATCGTTCCTTATCTCTTTGTTTTGAATTCATGGAAATCTGATTTTTAAGTAAAAATGATTTGTTATGGGATTTTTTTTTGAAATTAAGCACTTTAAAAAAATGATGTGTGAGGTTTGAAAAGTGTGGGTTCAATGTTTTGGTTTTGAAAAATGGAAAGGACTGGTTTTGATCCTCGATGTTCTCACGGGAAACCACATGCATGAGTGTATATGGAAAGAGAAATGATCAATGGCACAAGCGGATGAGTACTTGGATGGAAATGAGGTGGGTGCCAGTGTGACACAGAGACATGCATGTGTAAGGCCCATGGGACACCATTGGTGTTTGTGCAACCCACCAGCTTCATTTATTTTCAGAAATTTTTATTAAAGGAAAGTTTGGTGTTTTAATTACTAGTGATTGTGTGGTGTGTCCTTGTGTTTTGGAAATGTTGAATGTGAGGCATTTCTAGTCAAGAATCCTTTTTCGACTAATTTGTGTCTTGATTTTGAATTTTTATTTTCAAGTTGGTATGAAGGTGTATGGTTAGTGGTTTATTTTGAAAAGTGCTTCGGGAATACCTTGCAGTGGTTCCCCCTACACATTTAGTGTTCACTTGCGGTATGTATTGACCATTGGACTAGTTTGATTGGGTCCATGGTTTTCTTTCTTGACTAGTTCACACCCCCCATAAAGCATTAACATGAGATTGAAGTGCAGCCACAGGTAATTCACTGTTGGACGACCCTCCAGTTGATTAAATCAAGGTCTCTCTCTTTTGAGTGATAGTGTTAAGTCTATCCATTCTCCTTTTCGGTTAAGTGGATCCTCTCATAGCGGGATGGAAGATGTGAGGGGAGTTGAATGGAGTTTTGGTCTCCTTGAGTTGTTCGAGTCATCGGGTATGAAGTTTGACACCGTTGTGTATGAAGGTCTCCTTGGAAATAGTGAAAGGAATTCCAGTGGGGAAGGGTGAAGGTGGTTCAGAATTATCGGTGCTGGATGATGTCTTAAAAGGATTGTAGTTCTTTCATCAGCCGCAAGGGTCATGTTTGGTGACATCTTGCAGTGTGAGTCCTCTTTGAAGATCAAGGGTGGATTTTGTATAATCCTTCAGTAATCCCTATTTTTATAGGGATGTGTTCTCCTCTTTGAGAGTTCTAATTTTTCTGTTTAAAGGGGAGTGTTTTTCGAGCATCTTTCCTTCTTATGATTCTTAGTTAAGGTGAAGAGGTGATGCATGTGCATCATCTACACCCCTATTTAGGTGGATGATCCACGAGTGAGTATTTGGATGTCGTGGTGTGTTGTGTTTGCTAGTGTTGTCTCAGTTGCGGTGTGGTTGTGTGTGGCACCAAAAGGAGAAGCTCCATTCAGGAGTCTTCAATGCCTGACTGCAAGGCAGGAGAGGCCTCAAACATCAAGTCTCCATCCATAGGCCTCAAAGTGAATCTAGCGTGTGGTCAGGAACCCCGAGAGTGTATGGGACCCTAGATTTATTTCTGTCATTGGTATTGAAGATGAAAGAAATTTAAATTGTTTTTTGTGGTTGTTCCGTTCCAAATGACCCATTTGAGTGCGTAGGGTTTTTGTGGATATGAGGAGGCATGGTCGTATCATTACCTTAAAGTAATGGGGTTTGTGTCCCACTGAATGTAATCTCTTTTAGTGGTCCTTATGGGGTATGTTGGGTAAATCGATCTCAAAGTTGAATAATGCTCACACAGGGATGTGGAGATGTTGGTTTGTCTTCGGCCATGGTTTTGATGCCCCGGTAGTTGGGCCCGACCCTCTTCGCCTATTGTGGTGGGGTGTTTGGTCACTGTTGGAAATTTTTTGAAGTTTATGTATATTCTGTTAGTTCTAATGGCGGGGAGTCCGCTCGGGCCTCCTCATGTCGATTTTTTAGTCTCCTCTCGGGTGTTGGTAGGTTTCTGATGGTGGGAATCCCCCTTAGACTTTCCCATGTTGGATTTTAGTTATGTTCCTAAAGATGACTTGGTGGTTGGTGATAAGAGTATTCCTTGGATGTGGTTGGTATTGTTTATTCGTTCTAGTCAAACGATGTGGTTTTCATTCAATGGTGCTTGAGATATTTTGGTTTGTGAAGTTGGTTTCTGTGGGTGTGAGAGTTCCTTTCCTTGATCAGTCAACTAGAGGTGTTCTAGATCTTTGGGGTGGGTGACACATATCAGAAAATATTTTTACGAGTTTCTTGAGGTTGTAATCTAATTAACTTTCTCTGAGCATAGTGTGTTTGCCTCTTTTCACTTTCTTTTCGTAGGGATCCTTTTTGAACCTCAAGGGGGTATCAGTTGCTGCTTTGGGGTTCAGTCTTAGTTGTGGCTTTCTGGGGACGGAAAGTGCTATAGTGGGGAGAATTGTCACACTCACCATTTTTAAATCTTTTATTTTATTAATTTTCTGGGCATCGGGTAGTTCGGGTTAAATACCGACTTAATTTTTTTTGAGTTTTCTTAAAATGCACATTTAGCCTTGACAACATTCAGTGCCCTGCGGTTGAAGCCACGCGACCTCATTTGGGTCACCGTGCGACCTCACCCGGCTCACCACATGACCTACCTGATGTTTAAGGTAGATTAATAATATGCAATGAATAATAAAATTAGAATAAAATAAGAATAAGAAGTGTAATATAATTCAATGGACTATTTTGATGATAATAATAATAATATCATTTGAGAATATTATTATTATTATTATTGAAAGCGTTAATAATATAAATTTTATTAAGATGTTGTTAATATTATAATAATTAATATTAATTTTAATATTATATTAAGTTACTATAACTTTATTATTTTATTCAGCTTTAAAAATATTCGGTCGAGGTGTGGGATGAGTCGTGGATGAAATTTGAGTTTTTTTCAATAAATGGGTTTTTGGGGTTTGACAGTGTCCGATGCTCGGGCGAGGCATGGTCTAGAAACCGCCCAATCTTGCCTGGGACACCAGAGGACCTGACGATGTTCAATTAATTAAATAAAATGAATTAATAAAGAAAAAAAATAAAAATAAAAAGTGTAATAAAAATTAATGGATTATTTTAATGATAATAATAATATTATAATTATTTGAGGATATTATTATTATTATTATTATTATTATTATGTTTTTTTCCTTTTGTATTAGAGTTCTATCCCTTTATTTTATTTTATTTTCTTATTTTTATTTTCTTTTTTTCTTTCTTCTTTCTTTTCTTTTTTCTTTTTTTTTTCTTACCACTCCCTTCCTTCCCCCTCTTCCTGTTAGATTTTCCCTTTGTCCTAAGTGTTAAACCCTAACACACCCCCTGCCAGCACCTCTCCACCCTGGCCTCTTCTCCGATCCATCGTGCCTCCACCTTAGCCGGCGACTCCCTCCAGCGCACATCACCTCCCCGCTCGTGGCCTTCGACCGACCTTCTGTCCGGCAACACCTGCTCGTGCCACACCTCCCCCTACTGGCCGCGGTGTGGTTCAACATCCCCTCCCCCTTGCTGACCGATGACTCCTTCTTCCGGCTACTATGACTGGTGCCCCTCCTTCACCTCGATAGAAATCCGCACGCCGCTCCCCTATCTCCCATGAAAAACCCACATGCACAGCCACTTGTCTGCACATCCCTTCTCAGGTGGATTTTTTCCAACACAAAGTACCTCCAACACCTCTCCAATGTGCTCGGATAACCTCCCATATCTCCTCTAAAGGTGTATTCTGTTTTGATTAGTTGTTCTTACTTTTGGTAGAGTTGCGAGTAGAAGTTTCATATTGTTTGGGGTGCAAGTTGCGCTGGATTTGGTTCCATCTTAATGATTTTTTCAATATCTTGTTTTAAGGTTCATCTTGAATTTGTTGCGGTGTTTTTGATGATCAATTGGAGTCACACACCAAATTTTCTAGAATTTCTTCACCCGGTAGGTGGTTCCACGTTTAAACATTATTTAATAAATTAATTTTCTTGCTTAATTAATTTATAATGTTCTTTGATTAATTATTTTTGGGTGTGGATTTGGTTTTCCCAAAGTTTCTTATGTGTTAGTTTTGTTTGGTAGCATGTTCATGTGGTGTGGGTGCGTTCTTTGTCTGAAAACTTGTATTTAGTCAATCGTTAGTGTTTTAATAATATGCGCAGTTAGTTTTTCATCTGTGCAAGTGGTGTTAATTGTGTTTTCGACATGGTGTTGCATGTTCTTGGTCATAAGTGAAGGTGTTGTGTGGGTTGAGTAGGTTGTTGCTGTGAAAACCCACGTTGAACTGTTCACTAATGTTTTATAAATTGTGTGTTTGTTTTGTGGAAATGTGAAAAGTGCATAGTTTATGTTTTGGTGTATCATTCATATGCATTTTTTCCAAAAATAGGGATTGAGTGAACCTTTGGTTTTTAATGTCATGTGTCAAATTCTGAAATTGATTAATAAAATTCCTAGTGTTTTTAACTAGGGAAAATGGTCTTTTAACTATGCAGTTGGGTTTTTAAATGATGTAAGTGATACAACTTGTGTTCTTGATGTGGAATTGGGTGTGTTTGTTCATGAAGGATGGTTGGGTTAGTTTTGTGTATTAATCCGTGTTATGTTTCTTTTTAAAGAAATTATTTTCAAGAATTTAATATGTTTTAATAAATAATTATTAACGATGTAAAAATTGTTTTAATTGAGTTGTGTAAAGTCTTTTGGTGTGCATACTATTTCAAATAGATTTTTTGTGTGTGTGAAAGTGTGGTGTAGGGTTTAGGTAACACCCAAATTTGTTTTTTTCATTTGAGTTTGACATGAAATGTGAAATTCGAATATCTTGAGCACAAAAGGGGAATCTTGGGTACTAGGTGGGTGGACTAGATATAACATGCTAGTGATACAGAAGCAGCTCTGGCCCGATTTCACTTAGCTAGTTTAACGATTAGAAAACTAAATAAACTTTTGTAATGATTGGAGACCACTAGGTTATGGATGTGTTTCCCTACTAGTAGCTCATGCATGAGAATGTATATTGTTGTGATTCATATACTACTGTTCATCGAGATGCGATGTTCTAGGGTCGTATTATTTTTTCTAGTACCTATAGGGCCTCTCCCACTTTTGGTGCTCCTGGACTACTTTACACTCACCGCCAGCATACGGTGTAACATTTGGGTTTTCTTAAAGTCAAGGGTGTTTTTTTAAATTTAAGTTGTTTTCTTAGAAATTGTTTTTTTATAGGAACTATTTCTTTAAAACTGTTCAAGCTTTGATGTCCTTTCTTTTATTAAGCCTACAAATGTATTTTTTATTTAATGTTTATATGTGGAACCTTTTTATTGGGTGACTTCATACTGGGATTTTGGCTCACACCCCACATACACCTTTGGGTGTATGTAGACCTTGTTCCTTGTGCATTTCAGATTGTGGCATCATGCTTAGCGATTATGGTTCGGGTTTTTGATGGTCTTCTGGTGTAGGTTGGTGTTTTTAGCTTGTGGATGTTACACCTCCCTTGTTACTTGGAGGTTTGAGTTAGAGTTTTAGTTTCTTTTGTTGTCTTTTGTTTTTGGATGTTATTTCAAGTTGTAAACCTTTAAATTTGATTTTATTTTAAGGGCCTATTTGATAGTCAGTTTTCAATTTTAGTTTATCTATTTTGTTGGTTGTTTGTATTTACTATTTTAGGTAAATCATTCCCATGTACTGTTTTGATACCCGAGAACTTGTGCCAGCCCATGGGGATTGGGAACGCCCCTCAGGCCATGTTGCAGATTAGGTTGGGTGTCGGGTCAGATGGCGACCCAACCTGTTTCATGACAGTTTTCTACTAAGGCTTTGATCTGGATTCATTCATCTATGAAAACCTAAATCTATGATTTCTAACTTCATTTACAAATTTGGGAAACTGTAGATCAAATTTATTTCATTATGGATAACTAGCTAGATGATTCAATTTTCCATAAGATATTCTCTCATTCTACATGTAAAGACCAAAATTTTCCATGTATTTTTTTTAATTATAAGGAATTATTATGAGTCTGTGAAAATTGAAGGTGCGTGATTCCGAGGCCCGGTTTGCCCGAAATGAATTTCTAAACTTTTTTAAGATATGTTCAGTAAACACGCGGGTATCATTTTTTATCTTTTGAACCAGTGATTGGATTAAAAATATGAGGACACCGTTGAATCTATAGCGCCAGGATTTTCTTAAGGGAGGATTCACTTCAACTGAAGAAGGTCGGGAGAAAAAGATAGTTATTGGACATTTAAAAGAATAATAAAATAACAATTTTATTTTATTTCTTTTTTTTCTTTTCCTCCAATGGACGAGCGGTGGTGGCGGGACCGATGACATGTCAATCCATAAAATGGATTGAATCTTATTTACCTTTAACCACACTATTGGGAATTTGGCTGGTCTATTAATTAAATGAACCTCATAAATTCCTCAGAGCGTTACCCACCTCTTTCCCCTCCTATTTATATAGAGCTCGGGGAAGGGTGTTGGCACAGATTCACTAAGCAACGAAGCTCTGGAAAAGTACCACGAAGCCATCCACCTAGAGGAAGAGACCAATTTCAGCGAGCAGTGATGAACGCCACCAAATCAAAAACCAATGACAACGACCAAGGAAGTTCCGTTGATCATCGTCAGCGGACGTCTTATCAAGGTAGTGGGATTGTTGTAAAGTTCATCTTTAGGAGATAACATGTTGACCGCCTGATACGATGCTAACACGGAGGGTGCGGGACAAACGAACAAGGCCCAAACCCTCTGCCTATTCGGTTTTTGTCTTGTTTTTCTAGAACGTCTTCAAAATGGAGTGACAAGATGAAACTGAAGGACACGTAGTAGGGACGGTGGCCCGAGAGCCTCGTAGGCACTGGCGACACCAAAAACGGACCACCAGAGCGCGTCCGGTGGCCCGTGGAAGAAACCGTCAGTGTGTAATGTCGGTGGCAGCTGACCCGAGCTGGCCGCACCAGACAAGGGCAGTGCCTACAGGCACCGCTGGTGGCAGCAGCCACGAACAGCAGGCCACAACAGGAGGGAGCGGTGCGGCCCCGCGCCACGCCGTGTTGGCGGAAGCCGGTCGACCAAACAGCCGACCGTTATATGCGGTGAGGCAGCGCCCCACTGGCTAGGTGAAATGACCCCAAAACTGTAGGGCCAGTGGAGAAGGCGATCCACCTTCTGGTTGACCAGGTTGGACGCGGGCTGGAACCACTGCCAAGCGGGCCAGTGCGGGTGGGCCGAGCCCCACCCGGCGGGCCGGGCCAACTGCGGCCCAGGCCCATGAACCAATGGGCTGAACCCGATGGGCTAGACCTAGTGAATTGGGCCAAACCTTAATGGGCTAGACCTGGGTGGGGTCAGGTAGACCCTGGGAATCGTTGCGTAGGGCCGGTCAGATCGAGTCGTACCGGGCCCAGACCCGACCGACCCTGAAATAAATAAATGCCCGTAAATGATGAACCAGGTGTCTATTTAACACGCCATCAGTGGAGTTGGGACCCATTTTGGGAAGCGGTCCCTTAGGCATATTTTGGCGGGCCCAACCGAGCCAGGCCAGATCGAGGTGCAATCACCCCTATTTCACGGAAAGGAATGTAACTAACAGACCGGGCGTCTGATCGACGCACCATCTATGGCATAAGGACCCTTGTGACAAGTCCATATTTTGGAGATACTCTAAGTGAGTTTTGATAGAGTTTTTCATATTACTTGGGTTGGATTAGACTTGAATCCAACCGAGACCTTTTTACAAAAGTTCCCATATCTCACAGACCGGGCGTCCAATCGATGCATTGTCTGTCACATTGGGACCCCTATGACGGGGCGGTCCCTTGGGTATGATTTTTGTGGGACTTCATACTGGTTGAAATATGACCGATGGCTTAAGGAGCGGTTCTCCCAAAATCAAGCGTGCTATGAGCGAGAATCTTGTGACCGACTATCTTTGAAGTAGCGATCGTGTGTGGGTTAGCATCATAGCGACCCTATGTGGATCAACATTTAGCAACCCTGTGTGTATCAACATCATAGAGACCCTGTGTGGATCAATATCATAGCGACCCTATGTGGATCAGCATCTAGAGACCCTGTGTGGATAAGCATCATAGCGACCCTATGTGGATCAACATTCTAAGCGACCCTGTGTGGATCAGCAGTGTGCGACCCGACGAGGACCAGCCTTAGAGCGACCCATTATGGATCAACGATATATGACCCTGCGTGGATCGACAATGAAAAAAATCCTTCGTGGTTCAGTTGTGGAAACTTCCTAACAGAATAAAATGATATATCTTTAGGCTAATCATCATTATTCCTGAAATCTAAGTTGTATACCTAGTGTGAGCTGAATATTGCTTCGTGCTTTGTGATTGAGGTCTTTATTTGTGGTTTTTACTTGTGGAACTATGGGATAAATTCAAGGGTATCAAGGTCCCTACTGATTATTGTTATAATCACCCTTGCATAGGCTTCTCTCGCACCTTGTTGTGTCTTGTGTAGATGACAGACAACTTTGACCAAGGTTTGGGAGCCAGGACTAGATGGTGCTCGGAGGTGGACCTGTAGACGTGATGTGCCGCAGTGAAGACTTACCATGAGCTGTACCTACTCTTTAGGTAGGAACCTTGGCAGATGTTCCCGGGATCTGTTTTTCTATTGCTGCTGTATTTTTCAGTTGGGCTTGTATTTTGACCCCCTTTACTTATAATACTCACCCCTTTTTACTTTCAGTACACATCTTTTTTACTACTACAATTTTACTATGTGGGTTGTGCTCGTTGTATTCTTGGACTGTGTGTTTGCAGGTTTAAAGGAAATGACTTCCTATTTTTTAAGGATATTCCTTTCGGTGCTAGTCGCCAACCCCTAGCCTATGGAAGGAGGGATTGGGTTAGTCATGGCATGGGGCTCGGGGGACGGGTCGTGACCAAGTGATATCAGAGGAGTCGATTCTACTTAAGAACTAGGACTCTGATATTTTAATAGAGCAATAATGTTAAGTGTTTTGAGTGTGGTTTTTAGTTCAGGGAGTCTAGTGTTGGTGCGGCGGCCGATGTATCCATACACCAGAACCCTGAATTCTGATTTCTGACTCGGTGCACGAAAACACTGATTGCATGTGTTTTTGAAGTGTTTTGTTTCTTTTTATCTCTTTGAGCCATCTCACTAGGTATAACTTTTTGACTGTGGAACACCTGTTTTCTTTTAGGATGTTTCCACATAGATAGTCATCCAGGATTCCAGTGAGAGTTTGCGATGACAGCCCACCGAGCGATGAGGCTTCAGTGCAGGGCCCTCTTACGGCGATAGTACCATCGGGTGGTGTACCAACAGTACCACTACCTATTGGGAAACTGTTTCCACCAGCCCCACCAACATATGGTGCATGAAAACTGAGCACGTTGCACAAGTTTCAGTAGTAGAGGCCTCTGAGGTTCCAAGGTGAGACAGATTCGTAGGCGGCTGAGGACTGGCTGGAGGCTATGGCCAGAGTTTTTCGCCTGGTTGGGACACCAGCCGACCAGATGGTGATCCTAGCTTCCATTATTTTTCAAGAAGCAGCATGGAGATGGTGGAGCCTGACGCTCCAGACACATGATGAGGAGACCCTCACCCAGGAAGATTTCAAGGTCCTCTTCAGGTCAGAGTTCGTTCCAGTGACTCTATGCTCTATGCGTATACAAGAGATTCTACACTTACAGTAGGGAAACCTGACCGTGGCCCAGTACTCGACAAGGTTCACCGACCTCTCATGCTACTCTACTTACATGGTGCGTGACCCTTTCTGTAGGGCCTATACCTTCGAGTAGGGACTCCAATGAGAGATCATATCTTCGATGGTATCTCTCAGCATCCCGACACATGCTGGAGTACTGGAGAGAGCTCTCTTTTTGGAGATTTTCCTTGCTGAGAAGACACTGATAGCGAGAACCACCACCGGGCGACATGTAGCAGAGTCATATAAGGCTGGTAGTATGTAGATGACACAAAGGTCCAAGAAGAATAGACCTTCTGGTGGATGACCTAGGGATGTAGGGTCAGAGGTACGAGGCTCACGAGGTAGAGCAGGCCAACAGAGGAGCAGACTGTGCTTCACATGCGGCGGGCAGAGTCACCTGGCTCGCGACTGCCTGACCAACCATACTGACGACCAGCACATGGTTGAGGGACCACTGAGGCAGAGACAGAGATTCGAGCGAGGAGTTCTGTAAGGTAGTAGACATGGAATAAGAGCAGGTCATACAGAAAGTGGTGGACGACGGTTCTAGGTTCTACCGCCACCACCTCCCGGTGGTCCACCCCGGCCACAAGGAGCAGGTGGACATGGGCGAGCTCAACTCCAGGCATCTGAATCCTATGACCACGGCGCTCCAGAGATGATTTTAGGTATGATCTATGTCTACTCCACCTTAGATTCAGTACTTGTAGACATAGGTTCCAGTCACTCTTTCATTTCCATGGATCTCATTTGGAGCTCAGAGATTTTAGTGGAGCTGTTGGCTCAATCCTTGCGATTAGATACTCCTACGGGATAAG
The DNA here is from genome assembly GCA_963277665.1 of Viscum album. NCBI lineage: Eukaryota > Viridiplantae > Streptophyta > Magnoliopsida > Santalales > Viscaceae > Viscum > Viscum album. The sequence goes on from OY728165.1 coordinate 538,210,920, forward strand.
ATTCGACGATTACACACTAGTACCGGTAGTGTGAGCTTACTCTATAAGGCGAGAGATTTTTCTGAGATCTTCTAGTTGTGACGTCAATGCCTTACGACGTCATCTTGAGTATGGAATGGTTATCCACAATCCATGATCAGACTGACTGCATTAGGCGCAAAGTGCGGTATGTCCGCGAGGATGGGACCATGTTTTCCTTCACCGACAAGAAGGGAACCTTTGAATCATAGGATGGACTTACCTGAAGAAGGGTGCAACCAATCACACATCAGTTGGCTAACCTTACCCTCAGAGCAGTTGATGTTGAGAGTCTGAGCTATCCTGTAGTGGTGGACCAGTATACCGATGTCTTCCCTGATGATGTTATAGGACTACCTCCTCACAGAGAGGTGGACTTATACATCGACCTATACCCTGGAAAGACACCAATATCTACATCATCATATCGGATGGATACTGCGGAGGTTCGTGAGTTATGGGTACAACTGGAGGACTTGCAGAGGAAGGGGTTCTTAAGGCCCAGTGTTTCTCCATGGGCATCCCCAATTTTATTCACCAAGAAGGAAAGAGAGAGTTTGAGGCTCTGTGTGGATTATCGATGCCTAAAATAGGTGACCTTGAAGAACAAGTATCCACTTCTGAGGATTGATGATCTCTTTGATTAGATGAAGGTAGGTCATTGGTTTTCGAAGATAGACCTCAGATCAGGCTATCATCAACTCAGGATTCGAGATGAGGATGTGTAGAAGACGACCTTCAGATGTCGGTATGACCACTATGAGTTCTTTTTTATACCGTTTGGCATGACCAATGCCCCTGTAGTGTTCATGGGACTCACAAATAGGATCTTTCAACCATACCTCAATTGCTTTGTGGTGGTCTTCATTGACGACATCTTGATATACTCGGAATCAGAGGAGGAGCATGCCTATCATCTGAAGATAGTTTTGGATACACTTAGAGAGAACCAACTTTATGACAAGCTCTTGAAGTTCCAGTTCTATATACTAGAGGTCCACTTTCTGGGACACGTTATCTCAGAGGCTGGAGTTGCAGTGGATCCAGAAAAGATATTGGCTGTGCTAGCTTGGGATCCACCTAGGAGTGTGACCAAGGTGCAGAGTTTCCTGGGGTTGGCTGGGTACTACCGGAGATTCGTACCTGACTTTTCCAGAGTTGTGACACCCTTTTTAGTATTGAAGAAGAATTAGAAACCCTCTGTGTGGATGGAGAGATGCCAGTAGAGTTTTTAGGAGCTAAGGCAGAGACTGATGAGTGGCCCCATCTTGAGGATACCAAAAGAGGGCATTGGGTATGTAGTCTACTTTAACGCATTAGGGATCGAACTTGGAAGTGTCCTAATGTAGGAGCGAGTAGTGATCGCTTATGGTTCATGATAGATGAGACAACATGAGAAGAACTACGCTACCCATAACCTGGAATTAGCAGTAGTGGTCTTCGCCTTGAAGATGTGGTGACACTACTTGATGTATGAATGGTTTACTATTTACTCTGATCACAAGAGTCTCAGGTATATCTTATCATAGAAGGATCTAAACCTAAGACATGGACATTGGCTAGAGTTCCTCCAAGACTATGACTTTGAGATAGTCTACACTCCTGGGAAGGAGGACCTAGTAGCATACGAACTCAGCAGAAGGTCTGGTCTACAGTTGCTGAGTGAGGAGACAGAGCAGCTAACCACATTGCAGATATCCTTTGTGGATAGAGATGGAGTAGCTTACCTCCAGTCTATGACTATAACTCCCCCATTTCTTCATCAAGTTTGGGAGGCACAACTTTGGGACATTGTTTGTGAGACTTAATGTGCTCAGATATCCTCAGGACAGACACCAGATGGATTTTATGAAGGTGGGAGCACGTCATCCTTTTCAGAGAACACACTATGGTACTAATGGCACTACGGGAGGAGGTGTTGAGGGAGATCCATATGTCCCCTCTGAAGGTACATCCTCATGTGAAAAAGATATACTAAGACCTATAGCATCAGCACTGGTGGCCAGGGATGAAGAAAGCAGTGACATAGTTTGTTTCACGATGCCTCACTTGTCAGTAAGTGAAGGATGAACATCAGGTTCTAGTAGGGTTAACACATCCATTAGAGGTACTAGAGTGGAAGTGGGATGGTATTTCCATGGATTTCATGACAGGGATACCACATACGTTCAGGGGCCAATATTACATCTAGGTGATCGTTGACCGACTCACCAAGTTGGCCCACTTCCTACCCATCAGAGAGCAGGGATCAGTAGAGGTCTTGGGATTCCTCTATGTATAGAAGATTGTATGGATTCATGGGGTGACATCAACGATCATCTCTGACTGTGACACACGTTTTACATCCCATTTGTGGAAGGTATTACAAGAGGCATTCAGGAATCAACTACGTTTGAGCACCGCCTTTCATCCACAGATGGATGGTCAAACGGAGCAGACCATTTAGACACTGAAGGAAATGATTCGTGCTTGCGTCCTATATTTTGGCCACAGTTGGGAGGATCACTTGCACTTGGTGGAGTTCACTTACAACAACAACTATAACTCCACCATCAGTATGGCACCATTTGAGGCCTTGTACGGTCGACCATCAAGATCACCTCTATGCTGGACAGACCTGGGGGAGTCACCACTTATGGGTCTAGAGTTGGTACGGGCTACCACTGTGAAGGTGAAGATCATCCATGAGCAGATAAATAATGAACAGAGTAGAAAAAAGTCTTATACTGACAGGAGACAGAGAACTTTGGAGTTCAAGGAGGGAGACCATGTCTTCCAACATGTCTCACCTTGATGAGGTTTGTGGAGATTTTTCCGGGGTGGCAAGCTATCTCTGAGGTTCATCAGACCATTTTAGGTTCTCATTAGAGTTGGAGAGGTAGCGTATCACCTAGCTCTTCCCACAAAGATGCAGGTGTATGATGTTTTCCACATGTCATAGCTGAGGAAGTACGTGCATGATCCATCACACGTTATTGGCTGGGGAGATCTAGACATTGATGATGGGGTGGCATTTATGGAGGTTCTAGTGGAGATTGAGGATCGACAGAAGAAGGTCCTTCATGGATGATCGATCTCTTTAGTGCGCTCGTTGGAAGCACAAGAACCTCCAGGAGAGAACTTGGGAGTGGGAGGCTCTGATTCGTGCTCAATACCCACATTTTTTTTATTAGTCTATGTTGTGGATTTTAGGGATGAAAATACCTAAGGTGGGGAGAATGTAAACACTTGGATTTCCATGTAATTTTTTTTAATTATATGGAATTATTACAAGTTTTCAAAAATTGATGGCAGGTTATTCTGAGGCTCGGTGTTCTTGGAATGAATTTGTGAACTTTTTTTAAGTTATGTTCAGTAAAAATGAGGGCAATGTTTTATATCTTTTGAACCGGTGCTCAGATTAAAAATCCAAGGGCACTATTGAATCCACAACATTGAGATTCTCTTAAGGGAGGCTTCACTTCGACCATAGAAGTTTGGGAGAAAAAGATAGTTTTTTTGGAAATTTAAAAGAATTATAAAATAACAATGTTATTTTATTTCTCTTTTTCTTTTCCTCCAATGGATGAGAGGTGGTGGAGAGACTGACGACATGTCAAGCCATAAAATGGCTTGACTCTCCTTTACTTGTAACTGCACTGTTGGGAATTTGGGTGGTCCATTAATTAAATGAACCTCATAAATTCCTCAGAGTGTTACCCACCTCTTCCCCCTTCTATTTATATGGAGCTTGGGGTGGGGTGTTGGCACGACCTCACCAGGAGAAAAATCTCTAGAAAAGTACCGCAATTCCAACCACCTGGAGGACGATACCGGTTTCAGCGAGCGGTGACAAGCGCCATCGGATCACGAACTGAAGACAATGACGAAGGAAGTTCCATCGATCGTCATTAGCGGACATCTTATCCAGGTAGGAGTATTGTTGTAAAGTTCATCTTTATGAGATAACTTGTTGACTGTCTGATACGATGCTAACACAGAGGGTGCATGCCAAATGAACAAAGCCCAGACCCTATGCCTCTTCGTTTTTTGTCTTGTTTTTCTAGAATGTTTTCCAAACGAAGTGGCAGGATGAAATCGGAGGACATGCAATAGCAAAGGTGACCCAAGAGCCTTGTAGGCATTGACGACACCAAAAATGGACCACCGGAGTGTGTACAGTGGCATGCGAAAGAAACCACCGGTGCTCCATGTCGGTGGCAGTTGACGATAGACGAAAGAGACCTGTGGCGACTGGCCACAGACGGTGGGAAGCAGTACGCCATCGCGCGCTGCGGAGGCTGCCCCGAGCCGGCTGCGTGGGATAAGGGCGGTGCCCGTAGGCACCGCCAGTGGCAGCAGCCATGACTAGTAGGCCACGACAGGAACATGCTGTGTCACGACCCGTCCTTGGGGCCCGTACCGTGACTACCCCAAGCCCGCCTTCCATAGGTCAGGGGCTGGCGACTAGCACCAAAGGTGTAAATCCCAATAAAGGTAAGGCATTGCCTTTATATAAGTAAACAAACACACAATAGAGTACGCAAGATGAAGTAAACACTAAGTAAACTGAGTACAAAAGTAAGTGCTGGTAGTAAATGGGCCAGTATACAAACCCAACTGAAAGTACAGTACAACTGAGAAAAGAAAGTACAACAGCTGAAAAGTAAAGCAGTAACCACCAAGTCGTCCTATGGAATTCCCACCTGAAGGGTGGGTACAGATAGCCTCATTGGATCCTCGGGTCCGGCCATCAGCTCTGAGTATGTCTCACCTGATATTCCACCTCCGGGTACCGTCCCGCTCCACAATCCTCAACCATGATCAGCGCTGTCCGTCATCTGCAACCAACACAACGTAGTGCGGGCATAGCCTGTGCAAGGGTGAGTAAACAATACTCAGTAGGGACCCCGAGACCCCCGAAGGCCTCCTAGAATCCACAAAGGAAAAACCACAAAGAAAATATACAAACACGAAGTATAAACCAACTCTACTTAGGTATATGACCATACATATACCTAAGTCATCAATTCCACTTCAACTCTAACTCAAGAGCCCAAGTACAACCTAGTCCACACAGGAAAGCACAACCCAATACACACAGGAAAACACAACCCAATCCACACAAGAAATCAAGACAATCATATCGAAGATAATGATGGAAAGTCAAGACTCAGATCACACGAGTATACTACTCACGAAGAGGGGTGAAGATGATTAGATGTAGCCTCGGAATCATCTCCTCTGCCGAACCCACGTAGGATCCTAGTACAATAACCATCGCTTCCAAAACCATGCAGGATCCAAGTACAGTCATCATCGCTGCCAAACCCACGTAGGATCCAAGTACAGTCGCCATCGTCGTCGAACCCACAGAGGATCCCAGCACGATAGTCGTCGCAGTCGCAGCCAGCTCTAGGGTTCCCGCACATAGCACACTCGATTCCGGGAGGGTCTGCTCCACGAGCCAAGGGGTCGATACATAAACTGTCATAAAGTCCATATTTGATGTATCACAAAGTTTCGTATCGTCAATAGGAACTCAACGCGACAGACGGCGCGTCAATCGGACGCTCGGTCTGAGAGTTATTTTCTTTTCTGTCCCAGGGGCCCGGTTGGTTTCTAAGCTAAAACCAACATGACCATACTCCAGATGCATCCTAAAACTCAATTGGATTAATCCAAAAGAACCATCTCACTAAGAGGAATTCAACCTGATTGACGGAATGTCATTCGGATGTCCGGTCGTTAAGTTATAAGCGTTCCTACTCCAAGGGCTCGGTTGGTTTCGGGTTTGAACCAACCCAGCCATACCCAAAATTCGCCTAAACCTCAAGTTTAATATACTAAAATGACCGTCTTGATCCAAGGATCCCTATGCAACTAACGGTGCATCGATCAGAGGTTTGTAGCCCAAGATATGGGCGTTTGAACGAACCTGGTTTGAAAATAGGGGGTTTGGGCCCGGTCCGACCCGGCCCAATACCACCTGGGTTGGCCCGAACCAGGTCGACCCGAACCGGGTCCGGGTCCGGCCCGGTTGGGCGCGGCCCGACTCGACCCGGCTGGCGCGGCCCGGCTCGGAAGCCGGGCGCGGCTCGCGGCCAAGCGGGGTGCGAAGGGGCGCGCCGCCCCCTTGTCTTTGAAACGGCAGACCTAGTGGGGTCCACCCTAGGGTTCTTTCGGGGGGGGGGGGGGGTTACCCCCCCCCCCCCCCCCCCCGGTTTTCTGAAACGGCCGGCCGTAAGGGCCGACCTTGGGTGTAACCGCGGGACCCCCATGGGTCCCGCCTTCAGGTAGCACCGGCGGCCGGCTCAGCCGACCACCCCTTTGAAGACTGCCGCGACCTTTGGCCACGACTCCTGTCCGATCGGTGTGGCACAACAGTGCCGTGCCCCTCCGTCGCGGACCGCTTCGGTCACGACCCCTTGAATCTCTGGTGCGGCACGACGGCGCTGCGCACCATCGCCGTGGCCCGCTTCGGCCGCGGTCCTTTTCGTTCCCGCGCGGTGCAACGCCACCTCGCCGCCTTCGCCAAAACCATCAATGAAGATTAACAAGTTAAGGGGTGGAGGATCGGCTGTGTTTGTGCGGTCCGATCTTCCCCCGTTATGTTGATAACAAGTGGCCAAAACAAACGAGATGCTCAACGATAAAACAAGCATAATTTTAAATCATTAAAATTGAACTTAACCCCTACCTCGAAGGAAGTTCATGGTTGTCAAGCACCGCGGATGATGGTGTCATTTCCATCGTCGTTGGTGTCTCCTCCCTTGTCGTAGAGGAAGAAGAGGATGAAGAAAACCGGAACCGCCGAGTCAACGTTCTTCGTTGGAGAATTTGGAGTTCTTCGTTGAATAGTGACGTTCTTCACGGAGGATGGAGTTCTTCCAAATAAGAGGAAAGAGCTCTCTTCCAAAGTCCTTACACAACAAGCCAACCAACAAAATAAAATAAGGCTCCGCCTTATTTTATTAATTCATGCCATGCATTCAAATATTAAAAATTCAAATTCCAAAACACTTAATTAATTAAACATGAGTTGTCTAATTAATTATGTGTTAAGTTGGCAAGCTTTAAAGAGGGAGAGAGGGGAGTTACTCAAATAAAGGGGGAAGTTAGGGAGTTAGGGAATGTGAAGGGTTGGGCTCGTGTGGGCCCCACCTCATAAATATCCTAACATGAGTAGTTAGAAACTTTTGGGTCCCACCCCAACTTCCCAATGTTGATTAAAACTACTTTATAAAAATAAATAAAATTGTAACAAAATTTTATTTTACTTTCATTTAATTCACTTTTTTTTAACAACTCCTCCCGAGAAGACACACCTTCAGTAAAGGTCTTATTAAGAAATTACTGGCACTGCGGTTCCATCGGTGCCCTCAGATTTCAATTCCGAGCACCGGTTCAAAAGTTAGAAAAACCCGCTCGTTCGTTCACTGAACGTACCTGAGCTAAACTTCGGAAAATGATTCCGGGCACATCGGGCCTCGGAATCAGGTGTCGTCAGAAACTGCATACTCGTAAAATCCAAAAGAATTTAAGAAAAAATTTTCCTTGAAATTTATGGGTCTTTACATGCTACGTGGCCCCGCGCTGCGCCGCGTTGGCGGAAACCGGTTGGACAAATGGCCCACTATGACACACGGTGGGAAAACGACCCATCGACTGGGCAAAATGGACTTACAACCACGAGGCCAGTAGAGAAGGCGGTCCGCCTTCTAGCAGATGTGGTCTGAACGTGGGCCGAACCCGCCCAGCAGGCCAATGCGGGTAGGCCGGGCCCCACCCGGTGGGTTGGGCCAACCACGACCCGGGCTGGTGAACCAATGGGCTGACCTCGATTTGCCAGACCCATTGAACCAGGACGACCCTTAATGGGCCAGACCCGGGCGGGTTCAGGTAGACCCCAGGAACCATTGCATTGGGCCGGTCAGACTGAGTCGGACCGACCCCAGACCCAACCGTCCCTAAAATAAATAAACGTCCATAACTGACGAACCATGTGTCTATTTGACACACCATTAGTGGAATTGGGACCCCTTCTGGGAAGCAGTCCCTTTGGCATATTCCGACGGGCCCGACCGAGTCAGGCCGACTGAGGTGCAATCACCCCCATTTCGCGGAAAGGGATGTAACTAACAGACCAGACATCTGATCGATGCGCTGTCTGTGGAATAAGGACCCTTGTGACAAGGAAGTCTTTTGGAGATAATCTAAGTGAGTTTGAATGAGTTTTACGTATGACTTGGGTTGGATTAGACTTGAATCCAACCAGGCCCTTTTTACAAAAGTGCCCATATCTCACAGACCGGACATCCAATCGACGCGTCGTCTGTCACATTGGGACCCCTATGATGGGGCAGTCCCTTGGGTATGATTTTTTGGGACTTCATATCAGTTGAAACATGACCAATTTCTTGAGGAGCGGTTCTCCCAGAATCAAGCATGCTATGAGCAGGAATCCTGTGACTGGCTGTCTTTGAAGTAGCGACCCTATGTGGGTCAGCATCATAGTGACACTATGTGGGCCAACATCATAGTGACCCTGTGTAGATCAATATTTAGAGACCATGTGTGGATCTGAATCATAGAAAACCTCTGTGGATCAATATCATAGCAACCCTGTGTGGATCAGCATCTAGAGACCCTGTGTGGATTAGCATCATAGCGACCCTGTGAGGATCAACATTCTAAGCGACCTTGTGTGGATCAGAAGTGCACGACCCGATGAGGACCAGCCTTAGATAGGCCCATCATGGATCAGTGATATACAAACCTATGTGGATCAACAATGGAAAAAATCTCTCGTTGTTAAATTATGGAAACTTCCTAATAGAATAAAATGATATAGCTTTTGGCTAATAATATTTATTCCTAAACTTCGAGTTGTATACCTGGTGTGAGTTGACTATTGCTTCGTGCTTTATAACTGAGGTATTACTTTGTAGTTTTTCCTTGTGGAACTCTAGGAGACCTTTGGGGGCCTCAATTCCCCTACTGATTATTGTTATACTCACCCCTACACGGACTTTTCCTACACCTTGTTGTGTCTTGTGCAGATAACAGACAACTTTGACTGAGGTTTGGGAGCCAGGATTGGACAGTACTCAGAGGTGGAACTTTAGACGTGACATGACACAGTGATGACTGACTGTGATCTATACCTAACCTTTAGGTAGGAACCTTGGCAGACATTACCAGGAGCTATTTTTCTATTGCTGTTGTACTTTTTAGCTGGGATTGTATTTAGGACCCCTTTACTTACAGTATTCACCCCTTTTTAATTTCAGTACACATCTTTTTACTACTACAATTTTACTACATGGGTTGTGATCATTGTATTCTTGGACCGTGTGTTTGTAGATTTAAAGGCAATGCCTTCCCATTTTTCATGGATATGCCTTTCAGTACTAGTCGTCAACCTTTGTCCTATGGAAGGTGGGATTGGGGCAGTCACGACATGGGCCCCGGGGGATGGGTCATGACACTACATGCCTTCCTAACTTTTTTTCATCATTTAAATTTTCATATAAACATTTCAAATAAGGAATTATAGGAAGATAATAGATTTTATCAGCAAGAGTTTTGGAACTTAGAATAATAGAAAAATCAAGTTTTTATTTTTCTTTCAACTTATATTGTGATTTCCCACCTTTAGGACACTATGGAAGACCTTTTTATTCCTTCCAATATAACACATAGTCATTAAGAAAGAAATGTGTCTTTTTATACCATAATACCATTTGTAATAAATATTTTTACATTATAATTTGAATCTAGAAGATATCTATCTTTAAGAAGTATTTATTTCAATATTTTTAACAATTTTATAAAAATATTATCATGCCATCTATTTCTAGATTTCAAGTTCATCAATATTAACACCATTGATAAAATTGTGAATTTTGTACAACTTGGATATAATGGTTTTTCAAAATCACCATACAAGTGCTCAATATACAGTGTTTTATCAATTGTCTCTACTTAAATACCATGAATAATTTCTTCAATTTGATCAAAACTTTAATTTAAAAAATCACCATTATCATTAGATCTTGAATCCTACCCAATTTCACCATTATAAATTGAAGGACTGTAATTTAGATTAAAACCCTAGAAAATTAAATGATCTTTGATATCTCTACTATGCAGATTTCTCATATTTAAACATTTTAAGCACGGGAAAAAAGTTGTCATTGTTTGGAACATTTTATTTAGAAAATTAAAAAAATCACCAACCCCTTTCTCATATTCATCACTTATTTGATGTGAAATGATCTAATAGTGATCCATTATCTCCTATAAAAAATTTTAAGTGTTAAATATATGTTATTATATTTTAAAATTAAAATTAAAATTTAATTTTATAAATAAAAATAGAAATAAAAAAGTAAAATTGTTTAATTTTATCATAATTGTTCATTATTTAATGAAATATTACTAAAACCAATTTATTTTATTAAAAAAATAAAAGTTAAGTAAAAAACAACCAATATAAGATAAATAAATGATTACAAAATAATGATAATTTAAAACACATAATAATAACCTATAAATTAAATAATAATAGTTTTTTATAAACAAAAGATACATTTATAACATTGAATTTATATATTCACATGTAAATAATAAATACACACATATTAAATCACATATAAATGCTTAAAAGAATGATAAACATTGGAATATATTGAATATTCCAATTATAGTATATTTTCAAAATAAACTACATTAAAAGTATATGATTTTTGTGTATTCATGATAAGAACATACATAAAATTATCAAACCACTTAGAAACATTGAAAAACCAAAAACACATAAACATTTTCTTAAATTTTTTGATTGTATTACATTTTCAATAACATGATAAAACTAATTCACAAACACAACCAAAAAAATATGAACTTCAATAAATTTATCATTTAAATTTAAAAATTTATTTATTTCCCTTATGAAATAATTCTCAAACCAAACTTATGCCTATTAAATCTAATTGTTTTGGATAAAATGAAAGTTTATTATAAAAATGTGATTCAAGATTCATATATGAAACCAAAAATGATATCTTATTATTATTTTTTGATAATTCAAACATCATAAAACCTATTCTATAACCCCTTTCCATATTTATAACCCCAAAATTGGTTTTAATGTCATGATACTTTATTGAAGCTCCAGTAAAACTCATATAATCATTATATTTAGATTTTTTTTCAAAAATAAATTAATGCCTCCAATTATTCAAAGAATAAAAAAAAATAATTTAACTATAAATTGTATGAAGGATAGTTCTTTTCATATGGATTTATTTTCCTAAACCCTTATTCCCCCACTATGGTTCCTTTTATTAGAGAAAATTCTATGGTTACACTAGATGCATCATAATGAAATTCATAAGTAACCCCTAATAAATAAAAAAACAAATAAAGAAATTGAACAATAATTCAATAAATCATAGTATCACTAGTAACCATTCAAAAAAACACCAAAAATTATTCCATGAATAAAAATACCTTTGAGGGCTGAGGATGAAAAAAATAGTGATGAAGAAAAACTTGAGATGACTAAAGCTGTAACACCCTGAGCTTCCACGATACGCTTCTCATTCAATAATGCAATAGCTTGCATTGTACGCAACTTCGAGCTCTAAAACACCGCGACTAATCAAAGTAGCCGTTATGAATAGTAATAACCACTTTTTAAAATTATAGAAATTTTATATTTCAAAATGGACATCATTTTTGAATTCGGAATATCGATTATAGCTTAGGTGAAATTTTGGCTTTGTTCTGAAAAACTTCAATTTTTGATGAATAGTGAAACCACTAAGTGGTAGTTAAATAACTGATTTTTCATTTAAATGAAATATTACCACTTCTGTGATTTGATTTTCAAAAATCCGACATACATGGTTGTCATTAAGAAGTAAAATGTGGTTCAATGAGATTAAAATAATTTTTTGATGAATAGTAACTTTTAAGTTCTTAATCGCGATTAGAGGTAATTAGTGTAGTTTAAGGTACAAATAATGTTTTAATAATATGAGATGAGCATGGAACTTGTCCTACTCCTATTGGATGAGTCATGGCCGACCAAGACAACCCATGGGTCAACTTGGGGACCCCATGGATCCACTTTAGTTGGAAAATGACATTAATATATATTTATTTAATGTTAAAATTAAATTGACACAAACATGAGTTGTTTTACTAAAACAGTTTTCAAGTGGGGTTACACAAGTCCAAATTTTGACTATAAATATTCATTAGAAAGATAAAAAGAGTTCCTACATCATAGTATTTTTTTTATAATTTTTAGACATTAAATAAATTAAATTATTTATGACATCATTATGATGCAGCGATGACCTCATTATTTAACGATTTAAATAAAATGAGAAGATAATGCAAAATCCAAGGCTTAAACTTGTCCAAAGCCTATTGGATGAGGAGATTTCTAAACCTTATCACCTTAGCCTCGAATTATATAAGTGTGGGACCTTTATAATCCGAAAAGCATTGTGAAATAATATAACATTTCAATCTTTCCAAAAGTGCCCCTCCTGTCCACTTATAAAAGGCCCCCACCTCTCCCACCTCATTTACACTTTAATGCCATTTGGCTCGGCCAACCTCTGCCCAAATACTCTCCCAACATCCCCCTCTTACTCCTAGAAGCCTTACTTTGGGCAGAACTCTTCCCAAGGAAGCCTTTGGATCAAATCAAAAAGAGTTACCCGATTTTGAGGTAATGTCTTCTCTAATGTTGTTTTGTTTTATTTTTCTTCTCCAACCCCATAAACTCTTTTTATTAATTTCTTTTGTAACAACAACAGTATCCTTAATATACTAGGATGTTGTTATAAGAATTATTCGAGCTACACTTACACACACCTACATCTAATGGTTAAAGAACATACGGTTTCTGTGGATGGCAAATTTCTGCCTCACGAAACGATGATTGTTCAACACTCATATAACACCTTCAAAGGTGGCCATTAAGATGTCACTATTTTTATATATGATATATAATATGTTTATGTTTTACTTATTCTTCTGTATTTCTCATTTATGGCATATTTTATGATTTCCATTATGGGTAAAACGCGATAATTTCATTTTAGGAAGTGCGGACTACCGCCCCCTCAAAGTGATTTGAATCGTTAATGCCATATGTGGGATGTATAAAGGATGGAGTAAATGGTATTATACACTATATTATACTGGAATTATATTATACATTTATATCATTATGATTTAGTTCCATTAAATATGAAATTGAAATGAAAGTAGCGTTCATGCGTACGTACGGCTTACCGTCTCCATGAACGGTGCATTTCATTTCTTACCTCTAAATGTTACGTAATATTATAAATGAATGTATATACTGGATATATAATATATATATGACATCTAAATCATGAATATAATTCTGGATATAATGGATATTCTACCACATGAACAACTTGTAATTATAAGAAGTTTATTGTTGACTCAAGTTACCAAAGATCGACAAAACGATCGTTATTAACTTGAATAATTACATAATATTCATAACATTGTAATAAGTGATATAAAAAGGATAATGAAATTGAAAATGGTTCTTAATAAGTTAGATATTAACTCTAGTTTATTATTCAGGAGGTTAAAGAACGGTTGAGTCAAGTCGGACACAAGGTAAGGAAACTTCTTAACCCAATTTCCATTCTTTGGGTTAATCTCCTACTTTCAAATTATGTCGTGATATTATTATGTCTTATTTTGTATTTTTACTTTCTTTATGTGTACCTATAGTGAATACACATAATACATCTACTTTATTTTAAAAATTATCTTTTTAAGGACTTCGTCTCAATCTCCTTTCATTGAGGCATATTTGGTTTTATACACAACTTTCTTTTATACGGTGTATAAACCCCTTTGACTTTTACGTTTATTCGAAAGGAATCTTTTTTTATACGAAGAGTTTTACTAAACGACAAAAAGGGAATGTTTTTCTTTCCGTACATATGCGGCGACAACGACTTCTCCGCCGCCGTGACCATTATTTGAGTTTCGGCTTCCTCTACAAGCCATCACTTTTTTTTAATGAAAAATAAATACAATGTTTTAACTTTCTTTTATTTTGGTATTGAAAATGGTTTTGAAAGCGTTTTTATTATATCAATGTGTTGTATTGTTATCTTGTGATTGAAATTTGGAAATGTTATGTTTCCTTTATGCATGTTTTATGTGATACGATTATGTTATGGTTTATGATATGTTTAAACCTATTCATATGAGGAATGCATTGGACTTAATAAGTGACGGGTGGAGCCCGCTATAGCTCCTCGATGCATCTGCAGGTCTCATGAGACAAACTAGTGTCTTGGCACGAGGCCTTGAAAAAATCTTATTTGTGGTCTTGGCACGAGGCCTTGGCTACGTGGTTATGATAGTCTGGCATTATGCATTCCATCATTATGAAAGTGGTTATTGATATTGCATGTGATTATTCGACCAGTAGAATATCCATGTGAAGAAGTAAATGGCATTATCTCATTTTACTTTTGCCATATTATGTTGAAGTTCAAGTTTAAAAGGCTTTTGTTTTAGTTATACATTGCCTTAAATGTTAATGTTTATTTATGAAAGCTTCTGCTATATTGTTAACCTTACTGAGCATCTGAGCTCACCCCTTTCAATGTTTTAATATTTTTCCAGGATGTGAAGAAGTATTTTATGAATGACCTACAGGGGTAGTTAGAAAGGGATATGATTGTGGACTATGAAGACCATGTTTTTGTAGTTTGTTTACTTTTTGATGTAATGAAAGACTTATGAATGTATCTAGTGTTTCCAAGGCTACTAAACTAATCGGTCTTTCGAGACTTGATCTTTTGTGATCATGCCAATGTTATGAAGTAATGCACCGACTCTGGGTAGCTGGGGTCGGGGCGTTACAAAAGATACGGTCGACCACGACTAATAGAGAATGAAAAGGGTTAACAGCAATGGATGATAATGAATGATGGTGGATGATAAGAGATGAGGTTGGATGATGGTTGTCGGATAGAATAATTAAGGTTCAGGTCACTATGGGTGAGAAAATATAAATCCTAACATGTGAAACAATGAAACAAAAATTAAGTATCATGAAATTATAATTAAATTTTGAAGGTTTTTAATATTTTTTATTTTATAACTAATGTTAAAATCTATTTTTCAACATTTTTTATAAAATAATTGATGTTGTAAACAAAATTTCTTCATTTTCAACATTGGTTATAAAATAACGGATGTTGAAAACATTTTTCACATCAGTTTTATAAAACTGATATGAAAAACACATCATCAAAAATGAATTTTTCACTAGTAAGGCCACACATGATTAAAAATATTCTATGTAAGATTAATCTGAAGGGATACACAAGATTAATTGGATGTGGAAGATGAATTTAGATGTTATCATAAGTGAGGAAGATAGAGGATGTATTTTAGAAGCATCCACTGATGTAGGAAAAGTGAGAGGATGGATTTTGAGCTAGCTCTATTAACTTTATATAAAAATTTGAATTGGTACATTAGTATAAAATATATCGATAACCATGATCAAGTGGAGAGATACCCATAATGATTTGATGACAGTGCGACCATTGGAACCGACTGGATGCTACAAATCTCATATAAAAAAGGATAAGTTGGTATCACTTATTCTCTATCTATTTTCTTTGTTGATCCGAAGACTATGATGCTAGTGGTGGTGAAGTTGGAGGTCCTAAAGTTGGAAGAGTAGAAGATTAGAAAGAGAAGATGTGGATGAAAAATATGGGAAGTTGCTGAAGGGACCGAGTAGTCTAGTGAAGATCCTCAGTTTACCACATGTGGTAAACACAATGGGAATGTTTTGTTTTTCATGGAATCATTTGGTTCCATTTTCTAGGATCCATATTATCCCATATCTAAGTAAGGTTTCTATAAAAAGTATTCCCATATAACTCGGATGGTCTGGGTAAGGTATCAGTAGATGGTTTTACCTTGTAACTCATGTTCTCTCCTTAATGTATAAGGTTTCATTTCCCCCATGAAGTAAGACTGAGTTCAAACCACATTATTCCTTGTGTTCCATTTATGTTGAGTGTGTTATTTCATTTCATTTATCTTGGGAAAATATTATCTGGTGTGGTGGAGACTTAGTGTAGTGGTTAGGGTGCATGAACTTCCTAGTTTCAGATCATTGATTTCATGGTTCCATTCCATTCCATATATTCTATACATTATTCTACTTTTTTTGGTTTTGATAGGTATCTTATAGATCAGTGGTTCCAAGAATAATAAGTGGTATCAGATTTTGGTTGCACAGTTTGGTATATCAGGCACTTAGAGCTCGGTTGTAGAGTTCAAAGACTTCCATGAAGCTAGTTACTATCTTTATACTTTTCCATTTCACTAGGAGAACTATTATATATGTATGGAATTAGAGAATCTAAGGTCTAGATTAATGTGATTAAACTATAATTGAGGTCAAGGAAGAATGTGAAGACTTGACTAGAAGATTCCTGGAGGGAGTCTCAGAAGGTGTTAACCTAGAAGGTGGCCCACATGTCCAAAAATAAAATCAATGGTGGTGTTGATGTCAAAACTATGAAAATTATTTAAGGATAATGATTCTATGTTATTTATATGGAATCAGTTCTACATATAGTATTATATAAGAAATGGGTTCTTATAGGAGGAGTTATGTAGGTACCTAAATTTCATTTCATAAGGTTTAATTCCAGAGGTTTCATTCGAAAATATCATTTCAAAAGTTGTGAAGAACTTTGTGTTGAGTTTCTCTAGTATTATTGAGTCACATGACTTTGAATCTAGGTATTTTCACTATAAGTTTGATAGAAAGGATTCATGGTAATTGTTTTAAAAAGTTTTTCTTAAGGGGATCACTTTTTGTATGGTGCTTCTCTTGAGATCATGGAATAGTGATGTTTCCATATGGATCTTGAAATGGATGCCTATTGAGTTTTCATGGTAGGTGACACATGCCAAGGTTCCATATGATCATGATCTTGACTGAAAAGAATTTTTTTTGGGTTTATGAACTAATGTTTTTTGTAGTTGGTGTGTGTAAATTTTTTTAGGGGGTTCTATGATTGTGGAAAAGTGAGAGGCAACTGTTGAATAAACTCCCATAAGTACGGTTATATGGAATGAGAATCTTGGTCACTTGGGTGAGAAGACGATGAAAATCTTAGCCGAGGGGTAATGGAACTAAGATGAATGGAGTACAAAACATGTGTGAGTGTATCCCTAGAAGTATATGAAGGTTATATTCACTTGTAAAAGATATAGGAACCAAGAATCATAAGAAGCTAATTTATATAGAAGTATATGGTCCAATCCTGATTTGATCTCATGGTATGTCACTATACTTATTTATAACTCCATCGATGAGGAAATAAATAAGGTGTGATTATTTCTCCTCAAACACAAATTTTGGGGTTTTTTTGAATGTTCTTTGAATGAAGAATCATGGTAGAAAGGAGACTGATTTTTTAATATAATGTTTCTTTTTTTTGGTGAAGAATCTAGAAGGAGAAGTTCCAAACCTCTCACTACAAAGACTTTTGGAGTTTTTTTCTATGATCACATCGATGCCAGAACAGAAATAGGACATCCTAAAGTCCCATGATTTTTTATTTGTAATGTGTGGTGATGAAGATTTTGGTTTTCACATATGGAATAGTGACTTATGAAAGGTTTTTAGAGTTTTATAATGAACTCTTCAATAAGGGGATCTAAGGAAGAAGGATCAGATTAAGAAAAATCTTGTGAAGGATTGGAGCCATAAAAGAATTAAGTTGGAAAAAAAGGACTAATTCATGATGAGGTTCATTTGGAATAAAATTCTAAATGAAGTTCTATATCAGATAGTGAGTTTATCAGTTCAAAGATAACATACTTTATGGTTAGAATTTTTTGGATAAAGTTCATTTTCATTGGTATTTTCAAATCTAGAAGTACCAAAAGCTCAATAAATACAGAGGTTTATGGAAAGAGTTCCAAAAGATAAATTAACAAAAGGAACTATTTACTATGGTGTTTGAGGTTGTATACTAGGATTCAAGGCATAGTGAAAGGTTCTATAAGGTGAACACACTTATTGTTTCTTATGGATAGTGAAGAACCTAAAATGCCAAAGTAGTGGAAGTTTGAGTAGCTTAAAATAGTGGGATTTATTTTTGGAACATGTAAGATAGCATAGATTCTAGATAGGAGAAGAGTGATTTAGGATAAAGGGTCTATCAGTATGTTAAAAAAATGGTGAAGAAATAATATAAGAAAAATACTTGTTGTTGTTGTTTTAAAAAAATTTGGATAGTTCTCAAGGAGATTACTATATAGGAAATTTAATGAAGAAATCAAATGATTTTTATGGAAAAGAAACATGTAGTATTAGTATGGGAAATCCTAGGGTTACTAATTTGTTCCTTAGTGGGGATTTGATGAGTGGAATTACATATGGATTCATGGTGGAATCTTGTGTCAAAATTACTTCTAATATTGAGTTTTAGGCAGTGTGTCCTGATTGATGAAATTTATAGTACAAGGGGATACTCTAGAACATAGTGTTTCTATAAAAAAGGAAGATAAAAGATTAAAGTGACCTGAGGACTTGGTGCAATCCTCAAGAACATTCTTCAAGTGGGATAATGTTAGACTTAGTTATGAAAACAATTCTCAAGTATTAGATTTTTTGGTTTTTATATGAACATTTTTTTTCTAGCTAAGTGTTATAATTTTTTAAAAGAATATATTCTATATTTTATTATCCAAAACTAGATGAGGCATTTTACTAGAACCAAGGAAGCCCAAAAGTAGGAGGTGACAAGAACATCCACTTCTAGAGGAATTCCTAGGTATAACATGGGATTCTATAGGAATTATTGAAGTCACCATGATGAATGATTCTTGGTGATTAAATATATATAATTTTAAATAGACCTTACATTAGATTAATCTGGTGTAGACAATGAATTCAGATGCCAACACAAGTGCAGAATCTAGAGGATGTGTTCTAGATGCTTTCATTACTGTGGGAAAATAATGAGGATGAATCTATAGCTATCTTTATTCACCAAATATCATAAGTTGATGCAGTGAGTTAACATGAAATACATTAGTAGCTATGATCAAGTGGATAGATATTCGTAAAGATCAAATAGTAGTGTGTCCAATGGAATTGCATGGCTATTATGGAGCTCATATATAGAAAGATTAGTTGAGGTTATTTGTTCATTATTTTTTTGGAATGCTGAGCTGAAGGTTGTGATGATGGAATCAGTAAATCCAGAAGTCTTGAATCCAGAAGATTGGAAGACCAGAATGAGTAGATAAGGAAGTAGAAGATGTAAAACTATTGAATGGATTGATAAGTCTAGAAAATATCCTCATTCTAGCATGTGTGATCAATATATTGGAATTTATGGAACATGTCTTTTTCATGGAATCATTTGGATATATATTCTTTCATATTATGGAAGGGATTCCAAAAGAAATATTCCCTCATAACTTAGGTAGTTTTTGTAGGGTATTTGTAGATAGTATTACCTTGTAACTAAGCTTCTCTCCTTGTATAAATATGTAGTGTTTCTCTATGAAGTGGGACTAATTATCAACTAAATCATTCCTTGTGTTATATTTGTGTTGGGTGTGTTCTTATGTTTCATTGATCTTGAACAATTCTTATCTATCATAGTGGAGACTTGGTGCAGTGGCTAGAATGCATGGACTTCCTAGTTCTAGAACATTGAATCCATGGTGTCATTACATTCTAGATGTTCTGTACCTTTTCCAAAATTGAGGTTCTTGTGGGAATCTTTTGGATTTGTGGTTCCAGGCACAACATACATTACATGTCATTAATCCAATTAGATGATAATATCATATTTAAATCAAATAATAATTCCCATGAATTTCCTTAATCTAACTCAATTGATGGACCATATTTCATACCCTTCATGAAAGAGGATGAATCTCATATTGATTAATCAAAACTCACTACATGATTAACAATATACTCAACCATACCTTTATTATCTCAATATTTAAGGCTAGAATAATAAATGTATCAAAATATGGAGCTTCACATGTAAATTAGATTTTCAATCTCAGGTAATGGATATTACTACAAATTTGACATCCTAAGTATACTAATAACATATATATGACATTCCATGTAGTGTACTCAAAGAAGACCGGTTTAGATAACAAATAATATTTGTGTATCATGAGTGAACTCCATATATATATAAAATTACCTACTCATATTAGTCTTAACATATTATCACAACTCATGAATTTCCATAATAGTCATTGATTTGGGATAACTTAGGGTTTTTATCTGAAAGGTTATTTATCATTAAAATCTAATGTAATAAATTTATCTCACACGAAAGAATGATGATGCGGAAATTGTAATTAATAGTAAAACCATGATACATTGTATAATATAAATACTTATATAAAAAAATAACATTTTTACTCACAAAAATACAAATACATTTGATATAATCCCTAATGTTTCTAATACCTAAGGACATTACATACCCATCATTTTTTATGAAAACCCTTGTCTTTGTTACACATTAATTCATGTTTTATTATATAAGATTACACATAATACAATATGAAAGATAGATAAGTCTAGTGTATTTTATAATTAGTTACATTACATACAAACTTAAAATAGGGAGCAGATTTAAATTATTGAAAACTTCCTTGACATGCTCATATTTTTCCATCACACTTAAAACCGCATGGAATAACCTAGGGACCTACATAAGAAAGGGGTGAGATATAAGTCCCAGTAAGGGATTAAACATGGAATAACATGAAGGAAGTATTAAATTTTATATAATATGAATTTTAATGGAACATAAATTGGGTGATAAACATGAACATGAACAATGATGCATGATAAAGCATTATAACATAAAGGCAACATGAAAATGTGATAAAAACTTTAAATATGACATCATAAACATAGGTCAAGGCTAACCAACAAGACATAATGATGTAAAAAGACCCATGATGGATTAGGTTCACTCCCTAATCCCTTTAATGATGAATCATGAGACTAAAATATTATCCAATGCATTGAAGTGCTATATAATTCTGGGCACACCCAATCACTTTCATTTCATTCACATGCATAAGTGTGCCACATAGATCATACAACATGTAATCATTTATCATCACATTTTATTCCACAATCAAGGAGTGTGAAATAAATACATGTAATTCCCAAATAAAATAAGTATAATTTCATAAATAAGAACACCCTTGATAGGAAATGGGTATGGGTATTCACTACACAATTTTTTGGTATGGAAAATCATGGTGAAATTTCAAAATCATAATGAAGGTACTCAAAGATTCTTAAAAATGGTTTAATAAGAGATAAAGGGGTCCCTAATTATTTATACATAAAATGGAAAGTAATAGGGATATATAAAATCATATCCCAACATTAAAAATTGGAAATAAAATACATAAAATGAAGAAGATGTTTGAATAAAGAGGAGAAAGAAAGGACCCCTTACTAAATTTCAGCATGGTAACGGGTGTACATAAAGCTTCATGGGAGGGATTAATGAGAGTAAAATGGGTCTATAATAACATGGAAATAAAAATAGAAGAGGTATTTATAACAGAATAACCCAAACATGAAGAAAGGGAATTTTAGAGGCATAACATAAAAGAGGTGCTTGAATAAAAAGAAGACTGAGAGATCCCTTACCCTGAGAGAGTGATTCCAAAATATTTAGAAGGAGATTATTGAGAGATTGGGGAAACCTTGGGAGGAATCTAGAGAGGAGAAGTAAATTAAGGACATTATCCAAGGTTTTTGAGTGGATATAATTGGGATATTGGGTGAGTTTATATAGGAAAAGAGAGATGAGTTCTTTATTATTTCCCAAACTTAGGTTTTGGACTCTATATAATAAAATAACTAAAACCAAAAAAATTCCCATGGTTTTTCCCAAGGTTTCTAATAAATAGGAGTGTTTTTAATTATTTTATAAGTAAAATGTCCTAACTTTTTAAAATATCACCCTTGGTGATGTGGAAGCAAGTCATGTCCTTAAAGAAATGATTTTAAACCTTATAATATAATATAAGTTTTGGAGGATTCAAAAAGGATTTATAAAATTAATCAAATAACATAAAGATAAAATTATTTTAAAGGGGAAAAATATATTTGGTATTTCATACCCATTATATAATTTATTACATTAATTTTGAGTTATTATTATGTCTTAATACATACTGTATATTTATATCGTATTTAATTTTTACCTAAAAATTCAACTATCTTAGAAAATTATGAAAATTAAACATTGGATAATTTCAATGCAAAGATTCCAAAAATAATATTCATTTTATAAAAATAATTCTCTAAATATTTTAATTTTAACTTTTAAAATAGAAATTGACATTTATTGAGAAATACTGATTTTTTAACAATAACAGTTTTCTAATCCGTATAACAATTACACTTGACTTCATAAAAATTATATCATCATTAATAAAAATTAATTAATATTATTTTTTTTTTAAAATTTCATTTATTTTTATAATTCATGAATTCATAAAAATGAAAATCTTAATTGAAATTTCATATTACATGAAAACACAATTTAAGTTTTTTGTATTAAAAACTATTTTTTATCAAACTCATTACTTGATCATCTATAAAGTAAAAAAATAAAAAAACAGATTTAATTATTATTTAATTTAAAAGGAAATATAAATATTCATATTGTTAATTTTACCCTTTTTTTCCCTGTTAAATTATTATTATTATTATTTTACCCTTAATTAACCTATTTTACTTTTACTGTAGTAAAGAATATTTACTTTAGTTACAATTCATATTGTCTAAAAATTAGGATGTACTTATTAACTAATATTAATTATTATGATACTAAATATGGAATTAATTTTATAAAAATCAATTCACATAGTTTGAATAATGTAATTTAAAATAATACCCACAAGCATGATGGAAATCAGTTTTCGAAAAATTGCATTTTTTCAAGGAAAATATGATTTTACTTGAACTCTATAACCAATAGAATTAATTATATTAATTTCAATTAATAATGATAATATATATAACATATAAATTTAATTTAAATCATTCCCCATTAGGGTTTATTTTTAATTAATTAAAATGGATAAACATTATGCATTTTAAAACAGTTTTCATAAAAATGTGTTTTTAAGCCTAAAAATCAACTTATAATAAAATACAGTATAAAGGTGATTTAAATGTAATTAATTGAATTAAATATAACTAAATAATACTTATATTACCTTTAAATAAAATTAAAATCATAATTTTTCTTTTAAATTAATTAATTTATCAAAAGAAATGATAATTTTACATAAGAACGATATTTTTCACTATTCACTAGAAAATCTATATTTTTTGAAAAATCCAAAATTTTCACCCTAATTTAATTTTTATATGATGATATCATGGATTTATTTTTATAAAATACATTTTCTAAATGTTATAGAAAATAATTATAATATTTTTTTTATAAAAATAAATAAAAATCATTTTTGAAGAAAAAATATTTTGATGGACAAAAAGACATTACAAAAAATTGATTAATTATTTAATAAGAATTTATCAATATATTTAGGATATATATATATATATATATATTTCATAAATTATTCAATACTACTCATATTTTAAAATTTAATGGAAAGGTTAAAAAATTCATATTTAAATAATTATTGTTTGTTTATATTTGGTGTTGCATATCGCAGACACTATTGAACATAGTTTTCTCTTTGAAAAAATTAGGTCATTACACGATTTTTCTATGATAATGGATTTTTTAAAGGATAGATTACATTATCTTATATAATAAATCAAAAAAATTCCTACATCACTCTTCTCAATTATTTTTCTAATGATATGGTTCTTACAAAGATTTTTTTTGATCATTTAGTGTGAAAAAATTTCCTTAGCTTGAATAATATCTATATTGATGTTACAATAGATATTTATCATGTTTGATATTATATGATTTTTCCTTAGTCCTTTAATGAATTTATTGATAAAAAAGACTCTATTATAGCATGTGATTCAATGATATACTTAAATTTCATAATAAGCATAAATTATTACTTCTTATTAAATACTTAAGGATGTTATTAACAATAATTCAATGAATTTCAACAAGATTTTATTGAAAATGAATATTTATTCTCAACTAATATGAGATATAAATATAAGTAAATAACATGAAGTATATGATATATTTAATTGTAGAATAATAAAGGATTCCATTAATGATTATCCTCTCTATATTAATAGAATGAGACCAAGTCTTCACAAGATTCACAGTATGAATCACTTGTAAAGACCCCTTCCTAAAGTTTTCTTTGCTTAAAATTCAAGGAAATTTACCAATACAAGTGTTTTATCTAATCCCAACCAACCTATTTGATCTATATCTATAGATCTTCATGCCCATTATATATGACGACACTCCCATGATTTTTATCAAGAAATATTTTTTCAACCAAGACTTTATATATTTTAAACTCAGAATATTTTTTTTGATGAGAAGCATTTCGTGAACATAAAACATTAAAAACATAATAATTATCTATCAAGAAAATTTGTACACAAAATATTCATATCCATCCTTGATAGGATCAAAATATAATTCCCTAGTTATAGTAGGCATGTTTCCTCAGTGGTTCTAGGAGTTTTGGGGTGGAAATTTGAAATTTTGGTAGAGTAGGGACAGGTGCATGGTTAGCATTACTGTGAAACTCAACCATGTGTGGTTGGAGATTTATCTAACAAAAATGCATGGTTAGAAAAATGGTTAGTCTAACCATGTGAGATATCCATTTTTTATGGGTGAATTGACCAGTAGTCCATCATGTTTAGGTGTATAGTTATTCTAACCAAATGTTCTAACCATGCCTGTTAGATATTTTGACACAAATTTCATTTTAATACCCCATTTTACTCCCTTAAACCCATATTAACACTCATATTTTTTTATGAATATAGGGTTATCTTGGTTTTATTTTGGGTATTATCTACCTACAAACAATATATTTATTATGGGATTTGATTGGATCATCACAGAATAAAAGGTTAGGGTTCTGTGCTCTTCTTGGTTATAGAATATATCTCTTTAAGACTTTGATTATCTTAGATCTAGAGAATTTAGTGTTAGATTTTTTAATTCCCTAGATATATAATTTAGGGTTTGTGTTCATCCTATTTAGGGATTAAGGATTCACCCCATCAGAGAGATTCATAGATTTATGAATTTGGGGAAATTCCAAAACCGATGTGATTAGGTTGGTGGATATGATCTCTTATATTAATCAGATAATTACCTCTACATTATTTATTAATTGTAATCTATTGAGGACTGCTTGATTAAATTCTTGAAAAATCATGAATTTTAAAAAAATTGGATTTTGGAATAATTGATTTTAATCAAAAAAATTTGGGGGTTTTAACTATAGATTTTGGAATGAAATTGGGAATTCAAAAATAGATATTTCTAAATATATGGTTTTAATTTATTTTGGTTTTTGAAATTAGAGTTTCTAAAAAAGGAGAAAAATGGATTGTTTATTAAAAATTGAAATGGGGTTTTAATGGATAATTATTGGATTTATTTTTGAATTAGAAATGGATTTTTCATTGGAGAAGTTATTATTTGTAAAATTATTTGATTTTATGAAAATTGAGAATTTTTTTGTTAAATTGATTTACATAAATTGACTTGAATGGATTGAATTTTGTTGTGTGGGTTTGAACTTTTATTTTGTTTTTTTTCACTCGGGGCATGTGTTTGTGATATAAATATTTTAGTGAGATATTGTTTTGAAACATATATGTTTCATCCATAAAAATGGGTGGCTTAGGTAGTATGAATTAAGCTAAGAAATGGTTGAGATAACTAAAACTTATTTTTTTTCACACATGATCAATATAGCTACACTGAGAGGGTAGGGGGGGGGGGGGGTAAATCACTATAGCCTATCCTTTATCAATTTAAAATATTTCTATTTTTAATTATGTACTTATTAGGGTGAATGTATATCACTCCTCTAACTCACTCTTGGAACACATGCATAAATAATAAAACAACATGATAAAGGCACACAATTTTTTTATGAATTTTAATCACAATGTGTGAGATAGTCCTTGGTGCATGGTAGTTTTTATCCCACACACACATGGATGATCTCTTATTATCAAAATAAACATAAGGGAAAGATAATGGCCTTGAAACATTTAATATGGTACCAACCAGAATGTATGCGTGACACTAACTCACTATAGCAAGCACTAAATTAAAGATATTAGAAACTAGCACCAACCAAATCTTCTTACAAAACTAGATTCGGCTATATCCTTATTGAATTATGATCACCAATATAGTGTAATTATCCAATAGATTATTTATAATCTAATCTCCTTCCTCAATTATAGTAATATCAAACAGTTTCCTCTTCTCACTTATGCAACATTCTTCACAACTGTCTCACTCCTATTATTTAAGAACTTCAACACATGAGATTATCAATAACAATAGTGTCATTATCTCTCACTTATATTCATATTATTCTCAATGATTAAGATAATATATCACTATAGTACCAGGTTTATTTATTTTTCTTTGACCCTTATGATATGAATAATTTGTAAGCTGATATACTCTCTTTTATTTTCTTAGATGATATAAGAATAATTAGTAACAATGCACACTAGTATCTCTTATATCTGCTTCTTATTTTTTAAATCCAAAAAAAATATCATGAAGATATCATTCTATAATTCAAATTATTTGAGTATATAAATATCAAAGTATTACTACAATGAAATATTCATTATTTTAATTTTTTTAGAATAATATTTCATAAAATATTCATCTTTTATATTTAATAAACAAAGTCAAGTATTCCTATTAAATATATATAATTATCACATGAATATATTCAGACATTTCACTGATATTAATAATTATTTTTCTCATTTAATTATCTAATATTATTAGCTTATCTTTCTTTTAGATATCTATAAAACCCATATAAAATTTTCACATACAGATTCTTACATGAATAAATATCATTATTGTGCGAATCTTTATTTCATGGCACAAACCTCCTTATTGACATCTCAAATCAAAATTATCTTGAATCTCTATTAACAAAAATATTGTGATGTTTAAATCCTTTAATGATAGAAAAAATCATCTAAATTGACTTTATGATTCACTTGGAAACTTGGTTTTAATGTTACATGACCACAGATTAATCACACACAGCCTTTGGAAAATTTAGGTTAATCTTGAATGAGCCTTTAAAACTTTGAATTATTCTTATATAACATCATTTTATTCTTTCACAGCTTTAGGAACTTTGTTCAGTCTCATAAAGAGTCTGGGTTACTCACACAAAACCTTTATAAACCTTGAGTTACACTTATGTAAAGTATTTTTTACTCAATCATGAATTCAGAAAAATATTATATTAGCTTGAATTAATCTCATACACCTTAGTGTTTTCTTATATTATTATTACATAGTTCATGTATATTTATATAAATCTCATTTTCCATGGATTTAATCTTACACAACTTTATAAAACCACATTTAATCTTATACAGACCATACTTTTCAATTTTCCAAAAACCAAAAACTTCAAAACCTTTAGAATTTAATTCCAGCCTCTAAAACTTCACTCCAAAACTTCATCAACCACTTAAATTCATCTTGAAACACCTAAAATAACTTTTGAAAATTATTTCTAAATATTTCATCCATCTCCAATAAATTATCAACTCATTATCATGTATGAAATTAAATCTTCTCAAATAAATATAAAAACTTATTTAGAATAACTTCATCCATTTCAGTATTAACCCAAAGAACTTGTAATAATTAATAATTAATTTTTTTCAGCATTTAATTCAATTTAAAAATAAATTCTTCAATAAATATACAACTATAATAAATTACTTCAACTCTTTTTTAAACTCAACTAAATCTTCAATGACGGTGCTTTCATCACTTTATAATTAATGCAACACCATTTTGAACTCCAACTCAATTTCTTCATCACAACATCATAAAAGTGTAACTTAAATATAAATAGCAGTATTCATGCATGATAATCACAAGTATGGTGTCTCATAGTTAGTGTTCTTCTATATTCACAACAAACACCTCATCAACTCATCATATCTTCAACTCATCTTAGCTAACCCAAACCTACTATAGATTTTTCATATGAAATATAAAGTAGAATCTTTGAAATTAAATAGGATTTGAATACCTTTTAAAAATGAATTACCACATTATAACATATTTAATCTCATAATCTCATAACTATCTTCTAGTCATCAATCTATACACCCCCTTCAATTTTTCTTTATCATGAACCAAACTTGAGGGTACTTTAGTCTCCAAGATCCAAGTTGTTCTCTCATCTTCTCAACTCAACACACGATATCATCCTATCTTGGGTACTTTACTCTACATCTTCTCATATTATCTTCTCAACACATATCTACATAATCACTTATTGACAACAAATACAACACAACTCCAATAGGTTCAATAATCCCCTATTTGGATTTGTTTTCAATACCCATATAGAATATCTATTTCAATATGTTCTAAACCATTTTATTCTTATCTCTATAATAAATATAAAGGTTAAATAATAAAAAATTTAAGCACTTTTAAATAAATTATAGATTCATATAGAATAATAACTTCTGAAAAAGTTTGCAAAACTTTTCCCTCTCAATGGGTACACTACAAAAACTTTTTCATGAAGGTTAATATCTTCTGAATATGAACTCTAAGATAAAAATTTATAGGATCAATTACAAGTTGGATCTTTTAATATATTTGTAATTTTTCACAACATACATCAACAAACCAGTTATATTTCAAGAATCACCTTTAATTCCCCACACAATGAAAACAAACACAATATATATGGGAATATTGTGGTTCTCTAAAAACAATCAGTGAGAGTAAAAAGTTTGAGAGTTGATTCTAAACTAATAAAATTATTTATTTTAAGCTCCAAAATTGATATAACTTTTCAAGTTTGCTTAATTATTATTCTGAATATAAACCTACTTGGGTTGCTTAGATTTCTTTTCCTTCTTAGCTATTTATCTCTATATATTTTATTGATTTACTTTATAAATAAATATTATTAATGCTATGTTAATTTTATTTAACATATTATATTGAGTTAGTATTATAATAATGTAATCCTTTGAGACATGTCCAACTTTTTTTCACCTTCCATATAATTTCTCAAGAATCGTTATGCCTCCTACTTTTTGTAACTTCTCAAGAACATTGTTTTATTATTTATTATCATAGATGTATTACACCAAACCAATCCCCTTGTTTCTTTATTAGATTTATTATCTTCTTTTTAGCTCCAATTCAACTCCATAAACACTAATACTCATGGTTTTATTTCAATAGTCCATGTTGTGTCATTTTCTTCAATAAAAAAAGAATCTACTTCTTGGTCTTATATCTTTCTTACCATTTTTGGGTGTGTTTTTTTCAACATGATTATTTTGGTTATTATCCATGGTTAACTCACCATCACTTATTTGTTTCTTCCTCATATTTTGTGGTCTTATTTCTTCAAATTATTTCATCACATTCTTGGTTTATTTGAACCATAATATACCTTCATAATGACCACCTTGATTTCATTTTCAATAGATATTCTCAAAGGTTCCAAATCTATTAGAGATAAACATATTTTTAACTTTATTATATATACTTAGAAACTCAAATTTTCTTTCCATTTATATAGTCATTCTTTATATTTAATATATTGAAATATTATGATAACAATAAATATCCTTGTGCCCAAAAATTTAACAACACCAATAATAGACATCAAATCCTGATCTCATAATTTTAAACATAATATGTCTAAGTTGAGTAGCTTGCTATTTTTATGTGAAAACACTTTAATTTTGATAATATTTTTGGTAAACAACTTTCTTTCACTTACTTCCATCCAACTTTTATGTAGTGGTGGGGTTATCATCATTTTTATTCACTCATATTTATCCAATTTTTTTTATTTTATCCTACACTGTGTATGAAAAAATTATTATAAATAACTTTTTTCTGGAATAAGGGTTACCTTTATTTGATCTTACTATAGATTTATTACTAAATAATTTATATATCTTATTTATATAAGATAAAGGACTTTTGACACAAATATGATCCTTTTAAACATGCATGAAATCAACCCTTCTCTCATCTTCTTGTGAAGGATAAACTTGTTTCACTTATAGATTTTTCAATTTGAAATCAAGATCAAGACACATTATATTAAAAGTATTCTTAAGATCTTCAATAAACTTCACCCTTTATTCAAATTATTTTCTTATTCTCTTATCATAATTCTAATGTTATCCATGCATCTTATTCTTATCTTATAAATAATTGTAAAGCTATTTTATCTTGTTTTATTTTATTTCCTATTAAGAATTATTTACATCAATGGTATCTATTTTTTTCTCATAATACATAAATTTTATTCTAAATCCCTTTTAATGATTCTTATTTATCTTGGATTACTTTAATAAATTCCTTGTTAGTTTTTGAGAATACTTATTCATGAACCACATTCATGGAACTTTTGACCTCAGTTTTTTTGGTGAGTTTTATACACATCAATAATTTTTGGCCAAACGATTTATTTATTCACTCATAAACTTATTCTAGTTGGGTGATCTACTTATATAAGTCTTTAAAAGAGCTATAAATAAAATTTACAACTTATTTAAGTAATCAATACAAGGTTATTTTGAAAAACACATACTAATCATCATATAATTCATTTTAATATTGATATTCCCCACTTGTACATAGTTCATAAATATGATAGTTATGTAAAGAAATATTAGTTATCTCACCTTCATGTATAGGATTTGAAACTTCCGAAGTATAATTGTTTCCTATCTTATCACTAGTGAATTATTCACTTGATCTTCTCAAATCATGATATGTGTTATATGTTTATTATTAAAATTTGTAGAATTTGAGACCTATAAAATTAATAATTCATTTTTAATAGAAACTCAAAACATAAAAACTTAAAATGTTGAGAATCTAACCATAGGTGGAACCTAGAGATCTGATACTAATTGTTGTTCCAACAGGATTGGTGAAACTACATTGATGGGGGGGGGGGGTAAATGTAACCTATTATTTATCAATTTAAAATATTTATATTTTTACATATATACTTGTTAGGGTAAATAGATATCACTTCTTCAACTCACTATCTGAATATTTGAATAAACCAAAAAAAAGCACAAGATAAAGGTACACATATTTATATGAGTTTTCATTACAATTTGTGAGTTAGTACTTAATGTATGGTGTTTTTTTATCAAACATAGGAAAAAATGATATTTTATTAACCCATGGGAAAGAGGATTTAATTGAAAAATTTAATCTAGAACTAACTAAAATACATGCACAATACTGATCGCATATAGAAAATACTGACTTATATCTCTCAGAAACTAGCCTGAACTAGATATTCTTCCAAAACTAGATTTGACTGGCCCATTATTAAAGTAATATCACCAAGATAGTTCAAGTATACACTAGAATATTATGAATTTGATCTTATTTATCAGTTAAAATAATTTCAAATGACTGCTTCTTCTCACTTAAATAATAATCTTTAAGGCTATCTCACTCCTCTTCTTTAAGAATTTCGATATATGATATGATCAACAAAAGTAGTGTTAGGATATCTCTCTTATATCCTTTTTCTTCTTCAATGATCAATATATTTTTTCACAATAGTTTTATGTTTATTTCTTGTTCTTAAACCCTTATAATATACAAATTCCATAGGTTAGTATAATATATTTTCTTTTCTTTCATTGATAACCAAATAATCAGTAGCAATACACGCTGATATCTATCCTCTATTTTTTACTAATTTTAATTTTCTTTTATAAAATCATTAAAATATAAAATTCATATCATTAAATAATTTAATTTTTTGAATATATAAATATCCAAGTCATATTGTATCATGAACTTCATTATTTTGAAACTGGTCAAAATAATATATCATAAAGTTTTCAACTTTTATCTTTAATAAATGGAGTCAAGTATTCATTTTGAATTTATAAAATTATCATAAGAATATGTTCATGAATATTTCACTAATATTTCTTATTATTTTTCTCATTTAATTATCCACAATTCTCAACTTATCTTTCTCTTAAATATACACAAAACCCCTAATAAATTTCCACATGTGCATGCTTACATAAATTAATATACTTGTAGTGTGAATCTTAATTTCATGGTTCAAATATACTTCTTCATAGATCAAATCCATATTATATTGAATCATGATTAAAATAAATATCATGATGTTTAAATACTTGAATAAAAATAATTCATTATCTAGATTTACTTTATGATTCACCTGGAAACTTAGTTTTAATGATACATGACTACAAATTAATCATACACAACCTATAGAAAATTTCAGTTAATCTTACATGAGCCTATGAAACTTTGAATTATTCTTAAATAAAATAAAATTATTCTTATATATATTTATAAACTTTGAGTTACTATTACATAGATTCTAGGTTACTCATAAGTATCCTTTAGAAACTTTGAGTTACACTTACACATATTTTTTTTACTCTTACTTGAATTAAAAATTATCTCTCATAATATTTAATTAATCTTACACACCTCGGTTTTTCCATGTATTATTCTTATCTAGTGAATTTTTATTCATATATATCCTAGTTTCTACATATTTTATCTTATATAACTTTATAAAATCATAATTAATCTTACATATCCATATTTTGTTAATTTTACAAAAAATCGCAACTACAAAACCTTGAAAATTCAATTAAAACCATTGAAAATTTACTCCAAAAATAATTAACCACATAAATTTATCTTGAAAAACCTCAAATATTTTTTAAAATTATTTCCAAATATCTCATCTATCTCCAATGACTCATTATCATATATGAAATTAAAGCTTCTCAAAAAAAGAAAAAAGAAAAAACTTCTTCAGAATAACTTCATCCATTTCAAAATTATCCTAAAGATATTATGGTAAGTAATAATTTATTTTTTTAGTATTTAATTAAATTATAAGATAAATTATTTAATAGATATAAAACCACTTCAAATTCATTAATAACTTATTTAAACTCAACTAAATCTTCAATGATGGTGCTTTCATCACTTTATAATTAATACAACACCTATTTTATCTTGAACTCAATTTATTCAACACAATATCATCCAAGTGTAAATTCAATATAAATATTAGACTTTATGCATGATAATCATAAGGATGGTATCTTAAAACTATCTTTATACTTCTAAATAAACAAACAACTCCTTAAAAACTCAACAACTCTTCAACTCTTCTCAGCTAACTCAAACCTACTACAGATTTTTCACATGGAATATAAAGAAAAATATTCAAACTTTAATAAGATTTATAAACATTCAAAAAATGAATAATCCCCTACAATATATTTAATGAAAATATCTCATAACCAACATCTTCTTTGAAATCTACACAAACCCCCTTATTTGAAATATATCTTTAGCATGAATCAAACTTAAAGGTAGTTTAATATCTAAGATCCAAGGCATTCTCTAATCTACTTAACTCAACACATGTTTTCATCCTAGATTGGGCACTTAACTCTTTATTTTCTCCTATTCTCTCCTCAACACATATTTACATTATTAATTGTTGTTAAAAAATACAAAAAAATTACAATGGGTTAAACAAACAAAATTAAACACTCACTATGGCGTGAGTTTTGATGTATGAATGAGGATTTATACCTCGATAAAGATATCTAGTGATGGAATGTGGAAAATAGGTATTTTTCATTTATGGTGCTAAAAAATCCTTAACATAGGGTAATTATTGGGTAAAATGGATATTTTATAATGAAATTAGAGAAAACATATATTTTATAATGGAATTAAGGAAAATAGGGATTTCTACTAGTTAGTGAAAATGGGAATTTACTTGGAAGTTAAAGAAATATGTAATTTTCTGAAATGTGTATTTTTGGAAAGAGAACTTGTTTTTAGTGTATATATGAAATGTGTTTGATAAAACCACCTTATCCAGTTTTAGTGTTTCTTTTAAAAGAATGGACTGGACTTGTAAATGGGATAAATTAAATGCCCTTATTTTATTTTCTTGGTTTTCCATGGGTTGTTGCATTGAATTTGAAATTTCTTTCTCATAGACTTGAATTAGAGTCTTGGAGAAATCTTACTTAGTTTATACTCACCCCCTACATGTTAAATTTTGTGGACATATATGCATGATTGGTCATGATGTATGTAAAGGGAAGAAATTATTCTTCTTTAATATAAAGTCGTAGTTCTATGTTGGAGTTATAAAGAAAGAGGTGATAAATTGTGGTTGAAAAAGCATCTTTAGAATCGATTTGTGTCATTTCCATTTTATTTTCACACTCTATATTTTTTTAGTTTTTTTAAAAATAAATTGGTTTTTGTTGGTAAATTTTATTTTGAATGGTTTTATTTAAAATTTATTTCACATGGGAATTCATAGTTTTGGTTTTATTCATGAGGGTAAACCATTCCCTATAGTTTTTTTATTTCCTCATTTCTAGTTGGTAGCCTCTAGTGATTATGGAACATGCTTAAGGATATGTGGTATACTGAATTAGGTACCAATATTCGATCTCCCAAGTTAGGGTGTTACCAAATGATACCAGGAATGGTTTTTTTGAGTTAGATCTTAGAAAGTGTGTAAAATAGGATATTTTGGATCTGAAAAATATCCATAAAAGGAAATATCTAACATTTTTATAGTGAAATTTGTTTCATCAAAAAGTCCAAGAAAGGAGACACTAGTGATGACCTCATAGGGTTATATTTGTTCCATGTTAAACATGATGCGTGGAAATTGATAAGAGTTCATATATCATGTAGGAATGGTATGTGTTATATCACAAGACATGGTTTTGAAAGAAAATAGTTTCTTTCTTGGAAGTGGATTTTCAATGACTAATTTTTTTTATTATTTCAAAAGTTTTTCGAAATGAACAAATGTTTTGAATTGGTTTAATTCATTAGGGTTAATAGCTAGGAATGAAATTAGTCAAGATAATATGATATAACCTAATCAATATTCAAAATATATATTTTTGTGATGATGTATATTTGATGAATTATATGATTTTGATAAAATCACTTTTCTATATTATATATTATTTCACCCAAGATAGTTCAAATTAGGTATAGGAAAGAGAAAGGAGCAGTCGAGTGTGGTCCCATAGACCCTCAATTTGTGGGAGTATAGGTTCAATAATGGATCAAAAAAGGGTATTAATCAAGATATATTGGGGGAGATAGATAGGGAATCATAGCTTATTAAGTATAACTCTCCATCATTTAGAGGGTATGTGGGGTAAAATCAGGTTAATGAATAATTGGTGAAGATCAATCACATATTCATGTTTTTGAGAACACTAAATACCTCAAAGATCGAGTTTGGTTCTTATTTGTTAGAGGGGATAGATAAGAAGTGGAGTGAAGAAATTAAGGAGGAATGGAAAGATGAATATATTTATTGTAATAAATTCCAAAATATCTTTAATGATTAATACTACAAATAGGTGATGAGATTGTATAGTTATTGAGAGTTCATAAACTTTGAGTAGGGTATTTTTTGGTGATGGAATATGTATCGATGTTCATAGAGGTGGTGAAGTATATATTAGATCTTAGGACCAATGATAGGATCAAGGCATGAAGATTTCAAATAAGGTTTCAATAATAGATTCAGTTTATTATTATTTATTCTAAATCATCCCACCTATATAGAAGTGGTTAATATAATATCTTCTATGGAGGTAGATATTGTATATAGTAGAATGTGAGTTCTTTTCTTCCTCATTCAGGTGGTAAAAGGATTTATTTTAGTGGGTAGAATCAGAAAATAATAATTATAAGGAAAATTGGGTGATGAATCTTCTCAGTTTTTTAAGGAAGGGGATCATTGGAGTGATTCTAATGTAGAGAAGTGGGGAAATTAAAGTTTAAGTGTACAAACCCTCCTTGTACATGTAAGTTATGTAGAAAGTTTTTCAACATGAAGATGTTTTATAACTAGTTTTCATGGATGAGTAATTATAGTTCATCCAAGTAGGTGTGGGGATTAAAGATACATAGTGGTTCACTAGGATGTGAAGAGTCATGAACTCATGATAGAGCTGGAATACCTCACTAGGAGAAGAGGTTGACACATAAGAAGTGTCAAGGGAAACTCTTTCCCACTGAGTAGGAACCAGAGGAGGATAAGGTTAATTCAATTCCATTTATATTTCAAGGTACCATTTTGATAGATTACACAATTATTTATGAATTTTTTAATAATAGAGAATTTAATTCATTTAACTTTCCATATTTGGTTGATTATTTGGGGTTGCATATGGATTTGATGCCTCATTCCATTAGGATTAATACCTTTATTAGTGTGAGGATAAAGAAAGGGTTAAAATGTCCATATTATTGGATAATTATAAATAACATGGAAATATCATGGTAATTTTAAGTTATTTAGATAAATATTTATAACCAAATCACCAAAATGGATTGGATGATTCAATTCAAGGATCAAATTAACTAGTATAGTTGATGAGTTCTTTTTAAAACATTGGGAAAGACTATACACACCTTTAGGGAATAATGTGATATTCATGAGACTGGTAAAAGTTTGATAATATGAGATATTGTATCATTTTTCTATCAGTTCATAGGATTTGTGATTTCTTCCATGGAAGGGAAGAGTCCACCTTTATTTCTATGGGTGGTGGATCGGTATCCAAATGTTTTCCCTTAGAATTTATCTAAAGTTCCACATAGAAGAGATGAAGTGTTTTATATTAAGTTGGTGAATTGGATGAGACTTATCTTTTTACCATATCATAACATGGAACTAACCAATTTTTATGAGATTAAGGGGAAGTTGGATGATCTTGAGCAGAAGTGATTCAATCATCCAATCATTTCCACTTGAGAAACACCAAGTTTTGTTTATAAAGAAGGATGATAGTATCTTAAGGTTTTGTATCAAATATAGTAAATTAAACCAAGTGATGGTAAATAATAAATATCATTTACCATTAATTGATGTTTTTTTAACCAACTAAAGGGTTCTCATTAGTTTTCCATGATCAAGCTTCAGTATTGTTATCATCAGTTTAGGGTGAAGAAAGAGGATATTTTGAAGACAATTTTCCATTATTGATATAACCTTTCATTTTTTTGTTTATGGATTTGGTTTTACCAATGTAGAAAAGTATTTATTTATTTTATGAATATGATTTTCCATAGATATTTGGACACCTTTGTGGTGGTATATATGGATTACATCCTTATTTATTCAAAAACCAAATAAGATCAAGAGAGCCATCTAGAGATTTTTTAGGGATTTTATATAATTACAGGCTTTATAAAATTTTATCTAAATGTAATTTTTGGATTCAAGTGGTGAAGTTTCTTGATCATGTTTTTTTTTGATAAAATAATATCTATTATTATTGACAAGATTAAAGTAGTGATATATTGGTAAAGGTAGAAAAACATATTTGATATTTAGTGTTTCTTGGGTCTAGATAGATATTATTAGAGATTCTTGTAGGAATTATAAAATCTGTATTCTACTATAAAGGATTTAACTTATAAGGGAACAATGTTTAAATAGAATGAGGAATGTTAGGAGGCATTTAAAGAGTTAAATAGGATAATTAATTCAGTACTAGTTCTAATTATCCCTATATTTTATGTTGTTTATGAAGTTTATTATGATGCATTAGAATTGGGTTTGGGATGTGTGTTGATGTAGGGAAGTAAAGTTATGATGTATGGGTCAATGAAGCTGAGGCTATATATTTATAATTAATCCAAGAAAAATTTAGATCTAGATACTATGCTTCATAACCTGAAAAGTTAGAGTCTTTAAATCTTTAATAAGAGATTCTTGGTGTATACAGATCATAAGAGTTTGAAGTATAATTTCTGATACCATTACCTCAACTTTAGGAAATGTTGATGGATGAAATATCTTCATAATTTTGGATTTTTACTTATGTATTATAAAGGTATATATTTCTTATAGTCCTTTACTTTATGGTATTGGGGTATTCAATGTGTTGAGAATGCATTTATAAGTGGATAGTAAATGATGAGAGGAGTTTTAACTAAAATTTTATTTTTTAACACAAATCAGTCCATGAAACCCTATGGTTGAATCATGATTTGTTCATTAATGTAGATGGAGAAGTAGAGTTTTCATAGATTGATAGTTGTTCTATGTTTTGTGATATTTCATCATAGAGATTTTTTTACATCATGATCCATGAGGAAATGATATTTTGGTGCACCTTTTGTTGGTACGTTGCATCATACTAGTCTTTTCTATGATACAATATTGTCAGGGTTGTTTTCAAATTGAAGAGAGAGAGTTAGTTGTTGATATTAAAGGTGGTTGAGGTTTGATTGTGATTTTTGGGAGTTTAGTAATTTCTGAGTGATGGGTGGTGTAACATCATAGTAAAAAAGGTACAATCTACTTTAATATTTAAGAGTTATTTTTTTTGTTATGGAGGTTATATGATACATTTTGGGAGTTTTCTATGGGGATACTATTGGGTGTTGATTGTAGGAAAAATTCACACTGTGAATACAATTCATGATGTGAATATTTCACTTGATAGAAGCCATGAAACAGGTTC
The DNA here is from genome assembly GCA_963277665.1 of Viscum album. Classification (NCBI taxonomy): domain Eukaryota; kingdom Viridiplantae; phylum Streptophyta; class Magnoliopsida; order Santalales; family Viscaceae; genus Viscum; species Viscum album. The sequence continues at coordinate 538,249,819 of OY728165.1, forward strand.
ATGACATGAAAATGATTCAGGACATAAATAGAATTCACATCGTGAATTCCTTTCTTGGGATTTTTAACTTGAGTTGACACCTTTTTCACTATACATGAAACATGGGAGATTCACATTGTGAGTTAAATGATTAATTACACAAATCCTCTATTCCAAATGGGTTTTATTGAACACATGGGATCCTTGGGTACTTAGGTGGAGGGTTTAGTATTAGTCCTTGTTTGTTATTTCCATAGGGGTTTAAATCATGGAGTTTTCCTATGTTCCCTAGGTTATATGTCTTAGTGAATTGATCTTGAAATTATAAGGGGTTCACTCATGGGGTGTTCCTCTATTCCTTAGGCCCTATATCTTAGGGACTCAAGTGTGCACTTATCATTGTTAATTATCATGGTATGAGTGACCAAGATTTCCTGAACTTTGTGATCCTAGGCATTTTTACCATTTTACTTTGACTTTATACTATTTGGATATGATATACATGCTTTGATAAATTTAATTGTTTTATTAAAACTATTATTTGAAACTATTTTACCAATCTTGTTTTACAATTATTAAAAAAGGGGAAATGTTTACCATGCTTTTGATAAAAACTATTTAACTTATTATCATGCCTTGTTTTTATTAAAATTGAGTATATTGAGATTGTTTTATAGATACTTGATATTGAACACTTGGGTGAGATCCTACTAAGCCTATTTATATCACACCTTAAAAATTTCATTAGGAATGTGTTGACATTGTATTGTCTTTTGATGTAGGAAAATACAATGTTCCACAATGAGGTGGTGAGGTTTATATCAAATAGGTATGATTAACTGGTGATGATATGGTGGTATATTTCCTGCATGTCAGAAAAAGTTTCTGTTTCTAGTTTTAGTTGTCCTTTTGGTAGCTAGACTTGTACCTTGAAATTTTTTCTTTCTACTTTTTAGTTGTATCACTACCGCAATATTTATTTGATTATAGCACATATCCTATTTCCAATTTTATTCCTATGTATATGTGATGTATCTTATTTTAGGATGAGTGAAATTTTTTCCTTTCTTATTGTTTGATGCTCTAGTGCTAGTCAATAGCATGTTGAGATCAGGAATGCCCTTCAGGTATTTGGTGGACCGGTTCAGGTGCCAGTTAGGGAGGGTATTCCGAGTTGGTTTGTTAAAAACAGGTATAAGATGTTAGATTTTCCTCAATATTCCTTGTTTTGTGAAGGATATTAGATGAGATATAGGATTTTTGGGACTTGAGGGGTATGTTGTGGTGAGTTATTGGCTAATTATTACTGTGACAAGCCTCAAGTTACCATGAGATTCAGGGATGTCTGTCTCCTATTTCAAGTTTTGACCTTATTATCATTTTTTACCTATGATTTTCTAGATTAAATTATTATTATCTTATTATATAATCATTTTTTTTCTATTTATGGTGTGTATTAATATGAATTTGATATGTATTCCATGGATTCCATAGGATGGTGTAACAAGAAATGATCCTTAAGATAATCCTAATATATATTCGAATCTTATCAAGGCTACTGTATAGGTAGTTTTTACTATGGACTAGAATGTACTGTGAGTTTAGAACCTAATTGTTGAGGAGTATCCAGGTACTAGAGGATATAGAGATCAATCTACAGAGTTTCTTTGTCAGAAAATCTAGTACTTTAAGGGAATTAATGAACCCAAAGAGGTGGAGGACTAGCTGGATAAGATATACCAGGTCTTCTAATTTTTGGATACACCAAAGGATATCAAGGTGAAGTGCACAATATTCAGGCTTGAGGGTCCCAAAAAGTGGTGGTGGGATTAAATGGTATTGGAAAATCATCATGCGACCTTAGATTAGAAGGTTTTTTTAACACGCCAACCCCAATTTCCCAGAGTTGGTGCATTATTACATAACATTGGCATGATCACAAAAAATCAAGTCTCGAAAGACCGATTAGTTTAGTAGCCTTGGAAACACTAGATACATTCATAAGGTTTTCATTACATCATAAAATGGAAAACTACAACAACATTTTTTCCGAATAAAACACTGATATCCCATAGAATATCCCTACAGGTCAGTTATAATATACATCTTCGCATCCTAGAAAAAATAAAACATAGAAAGGGGTGAGCTCAGATGCTCATAAAGGATAAAAATATAGCAGAAACTTTCATAAATAAGCATAAGAATTTAAGGCAATGTATAAGAATAAAACAAAAGCCTTTTAAACTTTAACTTCAACATAATATGGTGAATATAAAATCAAATAATTCCATTTATTTATTCACATGGATATTCTACTAGTCGAATAATCACATGCAATATCAATAGCCACTTTCATAATGATGGAATACATAATGCCAGACTTTCATAACCGCATAATCAAGAGCTTGTGCCAATACTACAAATAATATTTTGTTAAGGCCTTGTTCCAAGACACTAGTTTGTCTCATGAGACCTACCGATGCATCGAGGAGCTATAGCGGGCTCCACCCGTCACTTATTAAGTCCAATTCATTCCTTATATGAAAAAGTTTAAACATAACATAAACATTCATATTAAAACTAGCATACAAAATGTCAATAATTTATCCATAAACCATGAATGGTATGAAATAAAACATCCATATTCAAACATATCACAAAACCTTCAGTACAATATGGAAGTTTTGTATCATAATAAATCAACTTCAAACAAACTTAAAATCCATCAAAGGATGTTGACATAGATGAAATCAAAACCTTTTTATAGAAATATCTCTTTCTATTTTGAAATCATTTAAAAGTAACATAATTATAAAAGAAAATATTTATTTTTAAAATATTCTTATAAGATTTTAAGGGAATCTTCGACGATGTTATAATGGCAGAAAATAGACGCACCCGCCGTATAAGTTAAAAAAAAGACATTCTTACCTTAATTTTGTCAAAAATGTTAAAAGTACCTTGTTTGGAAAATGACAGAAAGATTCCTTTCAAAACATTTTAATAAAATTAAAACAAGGGTATAAATGACTTTAGCCCATAGTCTAGTAAATAGTAAAAATGTTTCAGAATACATTTTTAAGAAACATGGATGTGGATGACAAAGAGGTCCCAGTAACAACCTCAGATAATAAAGAGATTGTGAAATTAACCCTTACCTCGTACTTTTACTTGGTCGAGGGTAGGTTAAAATCCTGTATAATGGTGAAATAATTGTTATTAAATTATACAAGAATCATATACATTAATATGATATCATATATGATCTTTTAATATTGCTTTGTTAATAATATCTTAGTATTATCGTCGTTTTGGGTGTTAATGGATTAATTTTCCTTTATAATCTTTGTTATATGAGTCATATTTGTTATAGATGGGACGCATATTATTCATATCTATAATGATATTAAGTCTTTAAACATTATTTTTAACCATCAAATGAAAATTAGTCTTGAATGGATACGATGGGGAATGGATCTCATCGCGTTTGTGGAGATGGTAATCCGTACGTACGCACGAGCGAAAATATCAATTTTTTGATATTAAAATAATATATAATTGGATGATATATCATATATACAGAATCATTATCATGTTATATTTATTATTTACATCAATTACACATCATTATTATACCCATCCAAATAATAATGTATTGAATAACAACTACACCACAACGTGGAGATGGTAAGCCATACATACACACGTATGGTGACATGTAATTCAAAGGTTGGATAGAATAATGAATATGGTTTTACCATATTTATAATAACATCACAGTATATAAAATATACTGGATTTATTATTTTATAATGGAAACAACATGGAAAGAATAAGTGGAAGAAGAAAATAACTTGAAAGATGTGATGAAATATTTACCTCTTCTTCAGGTTCTTCCTTTTGATTTGATCAAAAGGGATCCTTAAGTTGGCTTTATAACTAAATAAAGGACTATAGAATTAATTTAGGAAAGTTGAGAGGATATTTGGGTAGGGGTTGGCTGAGAAAAAAGGCTTTGAAGGTGTGAATTTGAGAGAAGGGGAAGTACCCTTTTATAAGAGGGGTAAGGGGCACCTTAGGAAAAGATAGAAATATTAGTTTATAATAAAGTTATTTTCAGTTTATAATGGATAAAAAGTGGATTATTTAAAGTATAAGGTAAGGATGGGTAGAAAAACACTCAACTAATAGGTTTTAGATAGGGTTGGTTCACTATATTAACCTTATCTTTTATATTTAACTCTTAGTTAAATAGTTTGACATTTACCATGTCTCTTTGTATTTTTATATTATATGGTTAATAAACTTACTATAAACTTCCAAGTGAACCACAAATGGTTAATTAATGATACAAATATAATTATATAAGTCATTTGGATGAACCTTAGATTTTTAGGAATATTATATCAATTAATAATATAATATTTGTTTTAAAAACTTCTTTATGTCAATTTTGACACTATTTAATAATTTATTATTTTAAAAGTCCTAAAAACTTTATTAATTCGAAATAAATTCATTTAATAAATACTAACATGTCATATTAACCTATAAAATTCGTGTATGACATTAAAACTTTTAAATTATATTTAGTTTAACATTTATAATACCATTTATTTGATTCTTTCATTAATAAGGAAAATATTGCATCATTATTGTGTCATAAATAAATTTAATTATTCAATGTCTAAAAATTATAAATAAAATACCATTATATAGGAAGTAATTTTATATTTCTAATTAATATTTATAGTCGAAGATATAACATGTATAACCCTATGTAAAAATTGTTTTACTAAAAGATATATGCTTATGTCATTTTTGTATTTACTTTAACTTAATTAATATAAAGTGTCATTATCACTTACAAGTGGCTCCATGGAGTCCAAAAATAGACCCAAAGATGCCCATGGTTGGAAATGTTTCATCCAATAGGGTTAGGAAACGTTTTAGGGTAATTTAATATTATTATAATATTATTTTTTACCCTTATTTACTGGATTTACCCTTTAACCATGGTGAATAAAATATTTACCGAAGTAATTATTCAAAATGTATAAAAATAAAAGTTAACTATTTACAAAATTTGGACCTCATGATTCTAAATATGGAATCCATTTTTCTTAATTCAAAACACATAAGTGGTAGAAATTAATTTAAAATTAATTTCCATTGTCAAAACAAAAAGCGTGTTTTTAAGAAATAATAACTATCAAAAGATTGACACTTGCTTATGTCTAGTTTAAATGTGAAATTACATCCAATGAAAAAAATTGGATTAAATGGTAAAAATATAATCTAATTATACTTTAAAACCACTCAATATTATAATTTAGCACTATAAATTATTTTGATTAAAATATTTGTTTTTAATTAAAATTTAGTATTTTTCACTATTCGTCAAAAACTGAATGTTTTTAGAAAAATACCAAAAATTCACCCTAAGATAATCTAGATATTCCGAATCCAAAAATAAAGTCCATTTTTAAAGATAAAATTTATAAAATTTCAAAAAGTGGGTATTACTATTCATAACGACTAGTTTGATTGGTTGTGGTGTGTTAGAACTCGAAGTTACATACAACACATTCTACTATATTATTCAAAGAGAAGCATACCATGGAAGCTTGGGGTGTTACATTATCTCCTCATTCAAATAATTTCGTCCTTACTATGTAAAAAGACTTGGGTTGTTCTTCATCATAAGTTCCTCGGGTTCTCACGTTGCCTCTTCCATCTTATGGTTTCTCCATAGAACTTTTACCAGACGAGTCATCCGGTTTATCAACAATTGTTATCTTGTATCAAGAATCCTGATGAGATCTTCGCAATAAGACAGATCGGGTTCTAGTTCTAATTCCTCATAGATGAGTACATGCGTTGGGTCAGGCATGTATTTTCTCAACAGTGATATGTGGAACACATCGTGAACTTTGGAGAGACTTGGCAACATTGCCAAATGGTAAGCTACAACCCCAATTCGTTCTAGAATTTTGAAAGGTCCGATATACCTGGGACTCAATTTACCCTTCTTACCAAAACATATAATACCCTTCCATGGAGATACCTTCAAGAAAACATTATATCCTACCTAAAATTCCAAATCCTTCCTTCGGTTATCGACATAGCTCTTCTTCCTACTTTGAGCTGCTTTGATGTGGGTTTGGATTACCTTCACCTTTTCCATCATTTCCTCCACAAGTTCTGGGCCTATGAGTTTTCTTTCCCTAACATTATCCCAAAAAGTTGGTGTGTGACATCTCTTTCCATATAACGCTTCATATGGTACCATTTGAATACGTGAATGGAAGCTATTATTATAGGAAAATTCTACCATAGATAAATATTGATCCCACATACCTTGAAAGTCAAGTGATCAAGATCTCAACATGTCTTCTAAGGTTTGAATAGTACGTTCTGATTGTCCATCAATTTGAGGGCATTAGGCAGTGCTCAAGTGAAGTTCAGTATCTAGGGCTTTCTGGAGACTTTTCTAGAATCTTGATGTAAAACGTGGATCACGACCAGAAACAATCGATATTGGTTTCCCATGAAGTCTTAAAACTTCATTAATATATATTATTGCTAAACATTTAAGTGGTAGATCTTCTCATATAGTAAGAAAATGTGATGAATTGGTAAGACGATCAATAATGACCCATATTGCATCGTTCCTTCTAGGAGTCTTTGGTAGTCCCATGACAAAGTCCATCGTAATATTATCGCATTTCCACTCAGGTATGGGAAGAGGTTGCATAACTCCTCTAGGCTGTTTCCTTCCAGCTTCCACTTATTGACAATCTATACACCTTGACACAAAATCAACAATCTCTCTCTTCATGTTGTCCCACCAAAAATGTTCCTTCAAATCTATATACATCTTAGTGCTACCAGGGTGTATAGAGAAATTGGAACTATGAGCATCATCCAACAATTCCCTTTTTAGATCACGTACAACAAGAACACAAAGTCTCTTCCCAAATTCCAAAATTCCATCTTCATACACAAAGTCACTCAATCTCCCATCATTCACAACTTTAATCTTCATTTGAAACTCTTCATCATCGGTCTGAGAAATCTTTATCCATTCTAGTAAGGATGTTTTGGAAACCATTTGAAAAAGTATCGATGTTTCACCTTCCATGGTAATTCCCATATCCATCTTCACTAGATCCATGAAAATAGTATCCCTTTCAACTCTCATCTTTTTTAAAACTCCATGATCCTTTCTGCTAAAAGAATCTGACACCTTATTTTCCTTCCCCAGGTGGTAGTGTATGGTGCAATCATAATCCTTGAGTAGTTCAGGCCATCTTCTTTGCCTCATGTTGAGTTCTTTCTATGAGAAAACATACTTCAACCTCTTGTGATCGATATATATATCACATTTTTCACCATAGAGATAATGTCTCCATATCTTTAAAACAAATATTACAACTGCTAACTCAAGATCATGAGTAGGATAGTTTTGCTCATGAATTTTTAGCTATTGTGATGCATAGGCAATAACCTTATTATTCTACATAAGGAAACAACCAAGTACTTTATTTGAAGCATCACTATAAATAATAAAACCATAAATCCCTAATGGTAGAGTCAAGATAAGATCATTGACTAATATTCTCTTCATTTATTCGAAACATTCTTCACACTCTTTTGTCCCAACAAATTAAACCCCTTTACGTGTGACTTCGTTAATGGGTTAGCTAATCGGGAAAAATTCTGGACAAAACATCGATAATAACCTTCTAAACCAATAAAACTACATACCTTGGTTATACTCATTGGTGATGGAAATTATTGGATTGATCTTTTCTTAGAAGGATCAATAGAGATTCCATCCTTAGAGAAAATATGGCCAAGAAAATAAATCTCTTGAAGCCAGAATTCACACTTGCTAAACTTACCATATAATTCATTTCTTCGAAGAGTCTTCAGGATAACGCGCAAGTGATTTTCATGATATTCATAGATTTTGGAGTATACCAAGATATCATCAATAAATACTACTACAAATTCATCAAGATATCCCTTGAAAACTTTGTTCATTAGATACATGAAAACAGAGGGTGCATTAGTCAGCCCAAAAGGTATTACTGTAAACTCGTAATGCCCATACCTGGTTCAAAATGATTTTTTAGAATGTATTCCATCTTTACACACAACTGATGATATCCAGATTTAAGTTCAATCTTTGAAAATTATTGAGCTCCATAAAGTTGGTCAAATAAATCATCAATGTGAGGTAGGGGATACTTGTTCTTTATTGTTATAGCATTGATCTCCCTGTAGTCAATGAAAAACCTCATAGATCCATATTTCTTCTTAACAAAAAGAACATGGGCTCCCCATGGAGAAACACTAGGGTGAATAAATCCATTATTACTCAATTCCTCTAGTTGTTTATTTAGTTCCAATAATTCCACAGTGTCCATTCTATAAGGGGTCTTTGATATGGCCCTTGAACTAGGAATTAAGTCAATGGAAAACTCAATTTCTCATTCTGGAGGATGTCCAGGTAAATCCTCTATAAAAACATCAACATATTCTTGCACAATAGGTACATACTCTATTCGAACATTCCTTTCCTCACCAATAGTTATTTCATTCTCTTCCTCCCCAATAATTGAATTTAGTTGAGCTACTGGGGGTGGATCTAGATAAGAATTAGGTGGTGACGTTTCTGCTCTAAAGATAAGGTACTCCTTATCATCATCAAAAATTGTAACCTCCTTATTCTTACAATAAATTTTCGCATCATGTTTTGAAAGCCAATCCATACTGAGGATTATATCAAATTCCATCATGGGTATGATGATGAGATCAGAAGATAAATAACATTTATATGCCTTAATAGGAACTGATTTACAAAACTTTGTTGTAATGATACTTCCCTTAAGAGTTTTTACTGAAAAATCCCTTGTTAAATCAAATTGGAAATATCTAATTTTCTTAGCAAAATTGGAAGATATGAAACAATATGACGATCCAGAATCAAATAAAGCATTGGCTAAACTTGAGAAAACCATTAAATTACCTGCCACCATGTCTTTCGGGGCTTCAACCTCAGCAGTAGTGATCGAATAATCTTGGCCTTGATACCTTGTCCTTTTCTGAGGTAAGTTTTCCTGACACTTAGTAAATTCATTTTCATAATGTCCCATATCCCTAAAATTGTAGCATTGCACATCGGTAGCTTCTTTCTTCCCCTTGCAATCACGTACTTGGTGGCATTTTCCACCACACTTGTAATAGACTCCCATTCCCTTCAAGAAAGTACTGAGGTGTTTCTTCCCACATTTACTATAGGATAGATATTCAACTTTTCACTTCTTCTCCTTATTTCCATTTCCAGAGTGATCAGTAGATCTCTTCTTCTCTTGCTTTGCTTTAAAGTCCTAAGACTTAGAGAATTCCTTTTCTATCTTGATAGCACATGAGACAATATCTTTGTACGACGAGAAGTATTGTGAGACTAATGTTCGACGGAGAAATGGTTTCAACCCATTAAATAAATCATCAATCTTACTTATTGGGTTATGTATATAATCTACAACCTGCCTTGCTAACCTTGTAAAGTTAGACTCATAATTTGAAACATTCTCATCCTCCTTTTGCCTCAAACTCAAAAATTATCTTTCCATATTTACTCGATGGTCATGAGGAAAGTATTTTTCTAAGAAAATATCTTTAAACTTCCTCCATTACACATTTGATAATTCATCATCTTCATTCGTGTTTTGAATCAATGACCACCATTGATCATCATCTCCAGTGAGGCGGTAAAATTCTATGACAACTTTTTCCATTTTGCTACTCCCTAAGGCATGTAATATTTTCTCTAAGGAATTTATCCATTTCTCAACTACTAGTGGATTTTTACCCCCATTTAATGTTGGTGGTTGTTGCATCATGAAGTGATATAACATTGATCCTCCACGCTGCATATCAGAGTGCTCCATATGGGTAAGGTTATTATTCATAACCTGAGTGAATTGTCCCAGTATGGTGATTAGCTGATCAGCACCAGTTGCATCACCAGCTCCACTATAATTATCTTGAGTATAAGGTAAATACCTATATGGAGTGCGTGTATTGATACAATTTCCATTCCTTCCACTAGGCTCTATTTCTAAACAATGTCATAAGTTAGATTAGTTTATGAATCACAATACATAAATCCAAACTTGTAAAATACTTAACATAAATTGAACAGTTTATGGATATAATACATAATCATAAAAATGTTTTCTTTGAGGAAGTATATACTCATAAACCCTTCATAATGTTTTGTAAATAAAATGAAAATTATCCTAAGCATATCCACCAGGAGTGTCGTAACCAAGAGTGCAGCAAGGCCCGTTGTCGTGCACCAGTTCCTGTTCGAGTCTAGCGCAAAGTGGTGTTTTCAGGTTTTACCCCTAGGTACATCTATGCTAGAGCTTCCTCTACCTGCTCATATCCAGACAGAGATGTATTTCTCAAAAAACTCACAAAATATCTACATTACCAAAATTCTTGGAAGTTCTTCTATACTAATCCTCAAAGTCTATCTTAGGGTAATGTGCTCTAATCAGAGTTTATCTAAATCTAGCTTCCAAGGATTGTACTAAACTTCCTTTAATACCAACTGTAATTCCCCGACCCTAGTTACCCAGAGTTGGTGCATTATTACATAACATTGGAATGATCGCAAAAGATCAAGTATCGAAAGACCGATTAGTTTAGTAGCCTTAGAAACACTAGATACATTCATAAGGTTTTCATTACATCATAAAATGGAAAAATACAACAACATTATTTCAAAATAAAACACTGAGATCCCATAGACTATTCCTACAGGTCAGTCATAATATACATCTTCGCATCCTGGAAAAAATAAAACATAGAAAGGGGTGAGCTCAGATGCTCAGTAAAGATAACAATATAGCGGAAACTTTCATAAATAAGCATAAACATTTAAGGCAATGTATAAGACAAAAAAAAAATCCTTTTAAACTTGAACTTCAACATAATATGGTGAAGATAAAATCAAATAATTCCATTTACTTATTCACATGGATATTCTACTAGTCAAATAATCACATGCAATATCAATAGCCACTTTCATAATGATGGAATGCATAATATCAGACTTTCATAACCACATAGTCAAGGCCTTGTGCCAAGACTACAAATAATATTTTGTCAAGGCCTTGTACCAAGACACTAGTTTTTCTCATGAGACCTACCGATGCATCGAGGAGCTATAGCGGGCTCCATCCGTTACTTACTAAGTCCAATGCATTCCTCATATGAAAAGGTTTAAACATAACTTAAACATTCGTATTAAAACTAGCATACAAAATGCCAATACTTTATCCATAAACCATGAATGGTATGAAATAACAAATCCACAGTCAAATATATCACAAAACCTTCAATATAATATGGAAGTTTTTTATCATAATAAATCAACTTCAAACAAACTTAAAATCCATCAAAGGATGCTGACATAGATGAAATCAAAACCTTTATAGAGAAATATATATTTCTATTTTGAAATAATTTAAAAGTCACATAATTATAAAATAAAACATTTATATTTGAAAATATTCTTATAATCTTGTAAGGGAAGCTTCAACTATGTTATAACGGTTGAAAATAGCCGCACCCACCGTATAAGTTAAAAAAAGACATTCTTACCTTAATTTTGTCAAAAAGGTTAAAAGTACCTTGTTTGGAAAATGAAGGAAAGAATCATTTCAAAACATTTTATAAAAATTCAAACAAGGGTATAAATGAATTTATCCCATAGTCTAGTAAATAGTAAAAATGTTTTGGAATACATTTTTAAGAAACATATATGTGGATGATAAAGATGTCCCAGTAACAACCTCAGATAATAAAGAGATTTTGAAATTAACCCCTACCTTGTAATTTTACTTGGTCCATGGTAGGTTAAACTCCTGTATAATGGTAAAATAATTGTTATTAAATTATAAAAGAATAATATACATTAATATGATATCATATATGATCTTTTAACATTGCTTTGTTAATAATATCTTAGTATTATCGTCGTTTCAGGTGTTAATGGATTCGTTTTCCTTTATATTATTTGTTATGCGAGTCGTATTTTTTATGGATGTGATGTATATTATTAATATCCAGAATGATATTAAGTCTTTAAAAATTGTTTTTAACCATCAAATAAAAATTATTCTTGAATGGATACGATGTGGAATGAATCTCATTGCGTTCGTGGAGACGGTAATCCGTACGTACACACGAGCGACAATATCAATTTTTTGATATTAAAATAATATATAATTGGATGTTATATCATATATAAATAATAATTATCATGTTATATTTATTATTTACATCAATTACACATCATTATTATACCCATCCAAATAATAATGTATTGAATAACAACTACACCACAACGTGGAGACGGTAAGCCGTACGTACACACGTATGGTGACATGTAATTTAAAGGATGGATAGAATAATGAATATGGTTGTACCATATTTATAATAACATAAAATTATTTAGAATATACTGGGGTTATTATTTTATAATGGAAACAACAAGTAAAGAAGAATTGGAAGAAGAAAAGAACTTGAAAGAGGTGATGAAATATTTACCTCTTCATCGGGTTCTTCCTTTTGATTTGATCAAAAGGGATCCTTAAGTTGGATTTATGACCAAAGTAAGAACTCTAGGATGAATTTAGGAAAGTTTATAGGATATTTGGGTAGGTTTTTTCTGATACAAAAAGATTTTATGGTGTGAATTTGAGGGAAGGGAAAGTTCCCTTTTATAAGAGGGGTGAGGGGCACCTTAGGAAAAGCTAGAAATATTATTTTATAATAAAATAATTTTCGGTTTATAATGGCACCAAAGTAGATTATTTAAAGTATAAGGTGGTTATGGGTATAAAAAAACTCAAAAAATAGGTTCATATAGGTTTGGGTCACTATATTAACCTTATCTTTTAGATTTAACTCTTAGTTAAATAGTTTGACATTTACCATGTCTCTTTGTATTTTTATATTATATGGTTAATAAACTTACTATAAACTTACAAGAGAACCCCAAGTGGTTCATTAATGATAAAAATATTATTATTTAATTCATTTTGACGATCCATATATTTTTAGAAATATTATATCAATTAATAATATATTATTTTTTTTAAAAACTTCTTTATGTCAATTTTGACAGTATTTAATAATTGATTTTTTTAAAGTCCTAAAAACTTTCTTAATTAAAAATAAATTCATTTAATCAATACTAACATGTCATATTAACCTATAAAATTCATGTATGGCATCAAAACTTTCAAATTATATTTATTTTAACATTTATAATACCATTTATTTGATTCTTTCATTAATAGGGAAAATATTGCATCATCATTGTGTCATAAATAAATTTAATTATTCAATGTCTAAGAATTATAAATAAAATACCATTATGTAGGAAATCATTTTATATTTCTAGTTAATATTTATAGTCTAAGATATAACATGTATAAACCTATATAAAAATTGTTTTACTAAAAGATATATGCTTATGTCATTTTTGTATTTACTTCAACTTAATTAATATAAAGTGTCATTATCACTTAAAAGTGGCTCCATGGGGTCCCAAAATAGACCAAAAGAATCCCATGGTCAGAAATGTTTCATAAAATAGGGTTAGGACACGTTTTAGGGTAATTTAATATTATTATAATATTATTTTTTACCCTTATTTACTGGATTTACCCTTTAACCATGGTAAATAAAATATTTACCGAAGTAATTATTCAAAATGTCTAAAAATATAAGTTAACTATTTACACAATTTGGAACACCTGATTCTAACTATGGAATCCATTTTTATAAATTCAAAACACATAAGTGGCATAAATTAATTTAAAATTAATTCCCTTTGTCAAAACAAAAAATGTGTTTTTAAGAAGTAATAACTATCAAAAGATTTTCACTTGATTATGTCCAGTTTAAATGTGAAATTATGTCCAATGAACAAAATTGGATTAAATGGTAAAAATATAATATAATTATACTTTAAAACCACTCAATATTATAATTTATCACTATAAATTATTTTGATTAAAAAAGTTGTTTTTTAATTAAAATTTAGTATTTTTCACTATTCGTCAAAAACTGAATGTTTTTAGAAAAATACCAAAAATTTACCCTAAGCTAATTTTGATATTATGAATCCAAAAATGAAGTCCATTTTGAAAGATAAAATTTATAAAATTTCAAAAAGTGCGTATTACTATTCATAACGGCTAGTTTGATTGGTTGTGGTGTGTTAGAACTCGAAGTTGTGTACAACACATGCTACTGTATTATTCAAAGAGAAGCGTACCGTAGAAGCTTGGGGTGTTATATTTTTTAAAGACCTTTTCCTTAAGTAGTTATTCCTAGAGTATCTAATGATGGAAAAGTCTATAGAGTTCTTTTATTTGTAGTATCGAGAGCGCTCAGTGTTGGAGTACATTAACTATTTTGTGGAGCTAGTTCATTTTTCTCTAGAGTTGGTGACAAATGATCATTTAAAAGATTAGAAATACCTATAGGTTTTGTGAGCAGGTATCTGATTTTAGGTATACATATTGAAGCTTACCCCCATACTGACACAATATACAAGGCTATAATAACAAAACTGTATATGGAAAGAAATATTATCTTCTCAAGATCTTCTCTTCCACCTAGAGATATTTTAAATGGTGAATTGGGGAGAAAGAGGAAGTGAAAAAATCATCACAAGAGTGGTGGTGGTGTTTATCAGCAGCATTCATCCTTTACACCATCATTTAAAGCAATTAGTTTGAACCTAACTTACTATTAGTGTGGTAAGGTAGAGAACACTCAATATTATTGTCCCACACCTAAAAATATTTATAGCACATATGGATGCCAAGTCAATATAAATAGGTTATATCAAGAAATGTATATTACCCATTATGGTTAGGGATATTTAGTTCTAAAGGAATCTATGACACAATTATAAGCTTTAAACACCACAGGGCTCCATCCATAGGCCTCAGGAGTGAATCACCATTATGTAGTAGGTGAGTTTCTAAGAAAAGTTGATGTGGGCTCAACAATAGTGAGAGGTACCATTTTTGTTTCATATTCTATAACATATGCTCTATTTGATATAGGTGCCTCACACTCATTTATATCTACACATTTTGTTAATGTGATAAAACTTTCAATGGAGATCATGTCATTTATTATGGAATTGGATATGCATCTTGGAAAGAGGAAAGAATATGGGTTTTGGTGTTTATACTATTATATCTTGTTATCTAATGCAAATTTAGTTTGAGATTTCATAGTTCTTGATCTAGATCTATTCAACACCACCACTATGATGGATTGTCTTGTTTCTCATCATGCTGATATTGATTTTTATCATCAATATGTTTCATTTTTCACTACCAATGATATATTAAAGTGTTTTAAGGAGAATGAGATATGAGTTTTGGTCGTGTAGGACCTTCTCACCTAGATTTGAGGATTTTGTTGTCTACTATTGTTGTTAAGCTCAATGATGTTCCCTCTTTTGCAGATCATCCCATGGTTGTTCAGGATTTCTCTAATGTCTTACCAAAATACTTCTCTAGTTTTCCTCTAGATAGGAAGGTAGAGTTTACAATTGATATGGTACTAGGTACGCAACTGATTTTTATATCCTCTTATCATATAAAACATACTAATATGAAAGATATCAAGATCCATTTGGATAATTTGATAGATAAAAGTTTTTTTCCCTAGTGTTTCACTTTGGTTATCCCCTGTTTTCTTTTCCAAGAAGGCTGATGGTTCACTTCATTTATGCATAGACTGCTAGAAGTTGAAACAGGTGATGGTTAATAATAATTACCCTTTGTCTTGTGTAAATAAATTGTTTGATCAATTATTGGATGGAGAAGTGGTTTTTGAAAATCAATCTTTAGTTAGGTTATCATTATCTCATATTCCAAGAGTCTGATATTCTAAGGCCACTTTCAGTAGAAATTATAGCCATTATGAACATTTTGTGATGCCTTTTGGTTTAAGAAACTATCCTATAGTTTTTATAGATTTGATGAACTGGTTATTCCATTAGTATATTGACATATTTTTCATGGTGTTTTTGTTAAATATATTAGTTTATTTGAGATTCAAGCATGAGCATGAGAACCTTCTGAATCTAGTTTTGAAAATATTGAGAAACCACCTACTTTATAGGAAGCTGTCAAAATGAAATTTATGGATGTAAGAAGTGCATTTCTTGGGGCATAAACATGGAATTTCATTCTATCTTGAGAAGGTGAAAGCTGTCTATTCATGGGAGGAACAACATGATGTCTTTGAGATATGAAGCTTCCTTGGTCTGGCTAGATATTATCAACAATTTGTAAAGTATTTATCAAAGTTGGAATCACCCTTGACTTCTATTACCAAGAAAAGGGTGAAGTTTATATGGGATGTAAAATTTTAGACTTCTTTTGATGAGTTGAAATGGATTCTGACATCAAATACTATTCTAATCATACCTGATCCCAATAAGGGGTATGTGGTATACTATGATGCTTCTGGTGATTGTATGGGATATATTATTATGCTATATGATCATGTTTTGGATTATGGTTCTCATTATATTTGGAAGCATGAGAAGAAATACCCCACTCATGATATGAAGCTTTCCACAGTTATGCATGTGATTAAGTGCTTGCAACACTATCTTTTTGGGGATAAGCTCACACTCTTTTATGATCATAAGATTTTGATCCATATATATTCTTATAAGTACTTGAATCTTAGATATATTTTATGGGTAGAATATATCTTAATGTTTAAATTTGACATTGTCTATAACCCAGGAAAGAGGAATGTCTTCACTAATGCTCTCATTCAGAAAGTTCCACCATAAAATGTTTTGGAATTGAAAGAGGATTGGAACCTGATGAGCTTTTTTACTCAGTTGCATCTGGATTCCTAGGAGAATGATTTAGGAATGGTTCTAATGCGTGTTCATTTATCATAATTTCTCATTGAGTATATCACATAGGGTTAGTATTAGGATGATGAGTTTAAAGGAATTAGGGAATCCTTTTATAGGGGGAGATATTTTTTGGTTGGTATCTCACTTCTAATGGTATTATCCACTTTGGAAATCTATTTGACACTCCATCATCCATGATGAAATTAGTGTTTTATGATTTTCATATTTATTCATGGGCCATAAACCCTAGTGCTATGAAGATGTATTATGACATGAGATGATGTTTCTAGTAGATGCGTATGAATATCGACATTACTGATTATGTTTAACACTATTACATCTTCTAGAATAAAAAGGCATGGAACTTGAGGCCTTTTGGTCTGCTCCAACCTCTTACGATCCTGGTTTCAAAATGGGATGAGGTGTCCAAGGACTTCACTATTGGTTTACCATAGAATCCCTAAAAAAATAATGTTTTCTATTTTGTGATTGATCAATTGATGAAATTATCTCATTTTATTCCAATTAGGGACACCACCAAGATTGAATATCTGGTTAAGCTGTACGTTCAAGAGATCATGTGGTTTCATGGGGTTACCATGATCATTTTCTTAGATAGGGATCCCATGTTTACTTCCAGATTTTGGAAGTATCTAAGAGGTGATAGTGACTTTGGTTTTCTTGAGTACAACTTATCATCCATAGAAAATAGTCATATGGATAATTATATTCAGACCCTAGAGTATATGCTTCATGCATATATCTTGTATTTTTTTGGATCATGGAAAAAACATCTAGAACTAGCTGAGTTTTCTTATGACTAAAGTTATTAGTCATCGTTCAGAATGGCTCCCTTGGAAACTTTGTATGGTTTCCCATGTAGGTAACCTATTTATGGAAAGAGGTGGGAAAGAACTCTCTTATGGAACTGAGTATTGTTCATGAGATTTCAATAAGGATCCATGATATACATCTACACTTGGTTACAGATCAAAGTTAGTATAAATCATATGTAGATCGGTGACATTGTCCTTGGAGTTTTCCATTAGTGATTGAGTTTTATTGAAATTTTCTCCTCGATCGGGTTAATATTGGCTTGGGTAATAGGGATATATAGCTCCAAGATATGGTCTAATGTTTGAGGTAATTGAGTGTCTTGGGAAGGTTTCTTATCGGTTGGTATTTTTAGATCAGTTGATAGATATCCATGATGTTTTCCACATATCTTAGCTCAGGAAATACCATCCTGATCCCTTGCATGTTCTGAGTTGGGAAGAGATTGAATTGGAGTTGGATGTTTTTATTGTGAAGAAACTAGGGGAGATCATAGATTCTCAAATTAAATTATTCTATGGGAAGTCAATTATGTTGTCCAAAGTATTGTGGTGACACCGATTGTATTCTCATGATACTTTGGAGAGTGAATCATCAGTGGGAGAGAAGTGGCTTCACCTCTTTCCAAATAATTCTTCTTCCAAATAAATTTAGAGGGATGTAATGTCTTATAGCGGTGATATTATTACATCCTGGTAAGAATTATACACTCTATTTTAATTTTTAAGAGTTCATTTTCATGTTTTTAGGTTATAAGAGAATTTATGGGATTTTTTACAGGGCTGCTACTTGGCGCTACCTATAGAAGAAATTCATTCCTTGAATCTAATTCATGAAGTGAATCCTATATTCCTAGTATATTTTATTGAAATACAATTCTGAATTCAAATTCATTGATTGTTAACCCTCCTCTATTAAACTCTAGTTCTCTCCCAAGTGATTTTGGGTGATTCTATCTCTTATAGATCACTCAATTTGGAACCTTGATTTCCAGTATGGTTTTTTTCTTACTTTGGTATGAATTACATTCTATTTTATACTTATTTGTTGCTCTTGGATTTTTGGTAGTGGTTTTGGGTTGTGTTTTTCATATTATCAATCTTATTATGATGCTTATTTGATCCATTTCAGACTCGTTCATTGTTTCTGAATTATTTCTAGTGTGTGGATCTTGTCGTGGTTGGAGCATGACCTAAGTTTGAGGTAGGTGGTTTCCTCTCTAGCCTATGTTTGATGGACCATACTTTCTCTTGATTTATAATTTTTTATAAATAAATCATCACAATTGATTGATTTGTGTGTGTAAATGAGTTTTTGAGAAAATATGGTTTCCCATTATTTTGGTAAAAGAAAGGTTTTTTTTCAAAACATTATGAAATGGATTTGTGGAATGATTTTAAAAGAATTTTTCTGATAGAAAAATGGTTTTTTTGAACTTTTTTATGAAATGTGATAAGACATTTTAAAATGATTTGATAAATGAAGCACATAAGAGATTTGGGTACCTTGGTAGAGGGTTTAGTATTAGGCCTTGTCCATTGTTTCCATAGGGGGTTCACTCATGGAGTGTTCCTATGTTACCTTGACCTTGTGTCCTTGGGACTTGATCTTGAAACTTTAGGGGTTCACTCATGGGTGTTCCTCTATTCCTTAGGCCCTGTATCATAGGGACTCGATTGTGTACTAGTCATTGTTTATTTTCATGGTATGAATAACCTGTATAGCCTAAACTTTGTGATCCTAGGCATGTTCACCATGGAGATTCAGCTCTAATATATATGATTTTATAAATGTTATTATTTTATTATAACTATACTTTGAAATTCTTTTACCCATCTTGTTTTTGAACATTTAAAAAAGGGGAACTTTTTACCATGATTTTGATAAAAACTATTTAACATATTATTATTCCTTGTTTTTATAAAAATTGAGCATATTGGGATTGTTTTATAAATACAATATATAGAACACTTTATTGGTATCCTATTGATTCTATGCAGCTCACACAATGAACATTCCCTAAAAAATGTGCATAACTTATATTATCTTTTGATGCAGGAAAAGGTAAGGCACCATAGTGAGGTGGTGAGGTTTATGTCAGCTAGGTATGGGTATCTATTGGTGAGATAGTGGGATATTTTCTACATGTCACATGGAGTAGCTATTTTTGGTTATGTTTGTGCTTTTGGTCGTTGGACTTGTACCTTGGAGTTTTGTCTTGCTGCTTTTGAGTTGTGTCGCTACTGCTGTCTTTCTTTGATTATGGCATATATCCTATTTATAGTTTTATTATTA
The DNA here is from genome assembly GCA_963277665.1 of Viscum album. Classification (NCBI taxonomy): domain Eukaryota; kingdom Viridiplantae; phylum Streptophyta; class Magnoliopsida; order Santalales; family Viscaceae; genus Viscum; species Viscum album. Next base: position 538,269,926 of record OY728165.1, read on the forward strand.
TATATATTACTTGTATATTATTTTAGTTTGGTTTGAATCATTACCTTTTATTTTTTTAATCTATGGGTGCTAGTTTTCAGCAAGCAGGGATCAATAATTCCCTTCAGGTATGCCGCATACCGGTTCAGGTGCCAGTTATGGATGGTATTCTAGGTCTGTTCATTACAATTGTTGTTGCAACACGATATTATTTGGTATAATTGATTTTAATGGTTTTTTACCATATAAAATTGGGTCACTTGGGGGAGGTTATGTTATGGTTTTTAGATATGTTCTTAACTCAACCACATTACATCGTGATGCTAGGAATCACACTGTGATTTTGCTTATCTGATTTTTTGTTATAAAATTAAGTGTATTCTTGGTTTTATTCTGATTTATTTTGATTTATATTGACATTTGGTGACTCAAGGGATATATTATATTCCTTTTAACAATATATTATATAGTTTTCTAACTTATCATTCTCTTGAGGATGGAATTTTTTAAGAAAGGTAATTATTTGTTTTTCTTCATTTTATCTCATTTTTTCATCTTTAATTATTCTTTTTATTCTTAATTTCTTCTATCATTAGGGATGGTTTTGTTTATAATTGTGGTGTTGGTTTTATGGAGAGTGATATGAAATAGGTTTTTAAGTGTTCTCATGTAATCATGGAATTTGATCATTGGTTTCCTTCTCTTATTCCGACATGTGTAGTTAAAACTTTATTTAAGGTGAGAGATTTAGACTTTGTTTTATTTATTTACTATGTAATTTTTGAATTACCACAATTTAGTTATATTTGGGTAAAGAGTAGATGTTGGAATAATGAATATGATTAAACATATATAAAAAAATTATGAGGATAGTATAACAAAAATTCTTTTCCTTTTTCCATATTATTTCCATGTAATTATTGAAGTGAAATTGTTTTTTGTTTTTTGAATAGCATGTTGTTGTTATTTATGATACTATTTATGTGTTAAATCATGTTTAATTGTATAAATAACTTACATTTTTTAATAAGAATAATGGATGGAAATTTTGAATTTGTTTCTACTTGAATTATTGTGTTGTTTATAGTAGTAAATTTATAAATAGTAGATAGAAAAATTGGATTGTTGTTTTTGAGATAGAATGGTTTTTTATACATAATTGTTTTTTTCCTAAAATATTCATCGTGGAGATAGTGGTAACCTTGTTGTGGTTGGTAATATGTGATGGAGGAGGAGATAGTAGTTTTGTGGTTATTTTTGTTGTGATGTAGAGAGAATTATGTGGATATGTGTGGTAGTTTCCTAATAATATAGAATGACGATGAAATAAAAAATGAATAATGTCAATGGGATGTGATGATATGAATGGTTGATGGTGGAAATATTAAATGAGGTGGTGAATAAATAAAATTTGGTAAATGAAAATATAAATTCTAAAGTGAAAGTGGTTATATAAAAATGTAATAGATGGAATTTATTGTTGTTAATGAATATAATACGGTTGGTAAATGGGTAATGTAGAATTTTTAATGGTTTATGAAATGGGAATATGATGTGTGGTTGTTGTGTGGTTGTTGTGTGTTTATCAGGTTGTGTGGTTATATATGGAAGCGATATTTACTGATATGGCGATGATTGTGTGGTTATGGGAAGTAGTTATAAAGATCTTAAGGTAGGGAGTTAACCTTTAGAATAAGATTGTGTGTGTCTATGTATATATATATATATATATCTATTATTGTTTTGATATTTATTATGAAACACCACCCAAGTTAGGTAATATGATCTATCCTCATATGAGGTTTTGGGTTTTGTGTGTTTTCTCCAACATTTATGATGTTGGTGATATAGATGTCCGGCTAATCCTTATTCTCCACTCTCTTTTCTAGGTATAGTTTATGCAGTGATGGATTGAGGTTTTGTTATGTAATGATGTGGAATTTATTTTATGATGAGGTATTGATTTGGTGATGTGTCTATGACATGTTGTTATGGTTGTGTTATAGTTATGCGGTATGTGGATATGTTTATATTAAAGGGATGAGTTCACTAAGATGTATATCTTTGGGGTGTGGGAATGACTAGTTCAATGAGGAAGTGGGTTTAGGGTAACTTTTTTAATATAATTTCTATCAACTATTATATTACTATAATTTTATATAGATTTGGTGAGTGATCCTTGGTAAGGTTGGGTGATAGTTGACCTTGGGATTGATAACATGTCAGTTTTACTATTTATTCATAGAGGATTTATTATACTTCTTCCACATTTATAAGAGAGTCTGGGTAGGAACCTAATGAGTATACTTGTATTCTCATTCATACTATATATATATATATATATTATTTTTATAAATTTTTAGGATGGATTTAGTGATCGTGTTAGAAATTACTAGCTCGTGAAGTGGAGTTACTAGAGTAAGATTAATTTATATAGGAGTTGTTTGGTATTTTATTCATTTCAGAGACCTTGGTTCCTATATGAATTTCAAATATATTTTTAGGTTTTTTATTAAGAAACCACTATTTTAATATGTAGAGAGAACTCACACAATAACTAACCCATCCTGAAAATACCAACTAAACAAGCTTACAAATAGAAGTTCAAATTTCAATCTCAAATAAATATTTCATTATCTATATGTTCACTATTACTATTCCTTGCTTATCCCCTTATGAAAAGGGGAGGGGGTTTAGAGTAATTTTTTTTGAGGTTATGTAATAGAGATCAAAGTTCCTCAATTATGAAAACTATTATCTATAACATAGATCCCCTTCCCTAATCAAGTTGAGATATTCCTTATTCCCTCTTAGATCCAACCAAAGGGATAACCTTATTTCCTACCACATGAAAAAATATACTTGTGATATATAATTTATCCCTTAATTAAGAGTTAATCCTTATTCATCTATATTCATCTATTTGACCTTGATCTTCTCAAGAGAACAACCTTTTAAAGCATCAGTGATAAAAACATGTTTTTCATGGGGTGAACACCTAATAATAGGATCATCCCTAATAGGAAACATGCAAAGAGATATTTGAGCCAATGATTAATTCTCATCAAGTCCCTTATGTCTAGGAGAGACTGAAGCAACACTTCACTTAATATCTTCACCAACACCACAAGAAGGATATCCTTGAGGGACAAGGGGATTCTTTGGACCATCAATCATAGGAACTAAAACTACCCTAAGTCCCTAAATGAAACCATCATGTTCCAAAATATAATCAACCTATGTTATCTTGGGTAACAAATACACCTCTTTTGAGGCTAGTGACCCCATGAACACACCAAAAAATAATGAAAAAAGAACACCAACCACCAGAGGGAATCTAGGGACTCTCTGGTCAATGTATATGGAAATTTCCAAGGCCTCATCAAGGGAGATCGGTAAATAATAAACCAATGAATCCTTCCCCACAACCTATAATTAATTTGTAGATTTAAATTATCTTTTCTACTAGACTAGAAGAGGTTTTAGTGGGGACCTTCCATGGAATGTATACACTAGGTAAAGGAATTGTGTTGGTGGATGCTTTTAGTAGGAAAATTTTAACTCATTTAGTGAAGGAAAATGGAGATAAATGGTAGTTCATGGCATTGATAGTAAAGTTTTATCTATAATTGATGGTGATGATTCATAACATGGTGATTTATAGCCTTAATGTGATGTCCATGTTAGTGTAGTGGGTGAAATATGGGTATTCAAATGATGAGGATTATAGAAGTATGATATATAATTAATAGTGGGAAGACTAGGGGGTAGTTACATAAGATTTAGTTCTTTATTTAAAAGGATGAATGGTAGTTACTACAAAGATCATGGAGGATGTGTTGGTAATGTTTCACCATTAGGGATAGGAAGTGCACCCTGAATCAACCAAGATGTGTCATTATATCAGACGTCTATTCTAGTGGCCATGGATGGAGATTGATGTTTGAAATTTTTTATCATTGTTTAATATATTATAAGGTTAATATAGATCACCAATTAATGGTGTGTTTATTAAAATATATATAAATTTTGACATTTAAATGAGAGGAAAATTTTATGGATATTGTGATTGGGTTACTAAGATCATTGTATAAACATAATGATATTTGGGTAATAGTGGGTCAGTTCATGAAGCCAGTGCATTTCCTATCTATAAAATAAAAATTTCTGTTTGATGAGATTGGGTAGCTTTATGTGAATGTTATTTTTATACTTCACGGAGTTTTAAAGACTATAGTCTTTGATGGATATTATTGATTTAAACCAAGATTTTGAACATGAATCTAGAGTGAAATAGGAAATCATATAAAGATGAGCATGATATATCATCCATATATATATGATCATATAGAGCACCTTATTAATATTTTAGAATATATTATCTGATATCATGTGGTTAATTTCTGATGATATTGGGAGGGTTATATTTCATTAGTGGAGTTCATTTATAATAACAATTATTTAGGGTCTTGGGACACCCTGAGGGGGGGGGGGTGATAATTGATTTTAACTTTTATCCTTCATTATTACCTTAAGATATTGTTCCTTTGTTATAAGGAACAATCATTCAACCTAAATATTATATTTTTAGAATACCCAAAAAAATCATAAACATATACATGGAAATATAGATGCAATGAATATGAAGATTTTACTTGGTTCACATATAACAGGCTTCTCCAAGGAGCATACAATCAATATTGTTTTGGTGTACCAGGATCCACTATAACTCACTATTTAGTGAATAAAATATTTATAAAAGGTTACTCCTCATCAAGGCTCCATACCTATATAAGTTTTAGGGAAAATCTAACTACTTACCAAGGATCTTTACTATAAAATGGATTAGGTAAGATCACTTCTTACCAAGGGTCACTCACTATTATTATTCTCTTTGTATTACTTTGGTGAAGGCATACATTTATATACTTGTTGGTATTCTTCTTAGTTTAATGTTATAAAATGAACTCCAATTTTAGTGCTCGAATCCTACATCATGATTCCAAATATTGACACTTTAGTGAAATCTAAATGTTTTACTTATAAATTATCATCAAGATATAAAAAACTCTTTATAAGTAGATTTAAGTCATTTATCCTCAAAATAAATTCAAACAAAAACAAAAAAACTCTAGAAATATCCCCAATAATATAAATATTATTCAATTTTAATTCAATATTATTTACTTAAATAAACCATATGTGCATATAAGTAACTACTTCTAATGCTGATTTTTAATCTAATACCATTCAACAATAACTCTTACCCAATAACTAAAATATGCAATGATGCCCAAGTTGCTGTCATCTTCCTCTTAAGAACACACAATTCCTCTTATCTATATTATCTTATTATTATAATATTTCCTATCTTATATTTTATGTATTACAATTGATTATTTTTTTATTTAATATTATATTATCTATATCAAAGAATGTTTGAATTTAAAATTTAAAATTTAAAAATCACTTAACTTCCAACTTATTATACTTGAAAAACAAACCTCAATTAATCTTCCCTTCAATATCCATCATTTAATTTGAATTTTCCAATTTAAGAGATTAAATTGACTACTAAACCTCCATGAGAAAACCACATTAGAAAATCTATTTGAATTTTATAGGATCTATACCTTACGATGCAACATACCCATTTACGATGTGATAATTTTTTTTAACTTAACTATTTTTCAACTACAATTAAGGATATGATGTGGTGCATATCCCGAGGATGCTATGTTCTGTATGCTTTAAAAAATATCTTGAATGTCACAATACCAAATACATACCCTCCATAGTGTAATCCTCTTATGTGGTGTAGAAGTCTTTATCAACATAATTGATGCAACATGGTCTATATCTCTATGGTACAAATTACTTTAGACTCTAAATATTTCAAATTCTGTGCAATGCCATAAGTACACCCTCAATGATGTTATAAAGATTATCACATCCCGTATCATAATAAACCCATAATTACATGATTTATAACAAGGTATATTATTTCTTATATTTATGATATCTTTTAGGTTTAATGTTTTAAATAATTAAAAATTCATTACATAATAAAGTGTACATTTCCACACAGTATACATTTTCCCACAAAAATAGGTTCTTATGTTTAAACTCCTATTTCATTCATGACACTTTTTATTATTTTAAGAAGTGCCACCATTGACCATTCTATAATTCCTACATATCCTTAGTCACTATTGAAAAAATTGAAAATATGGGATGATAAAAATTAAACTATCTTATAAGGGATATAAAAATAAAGTAAAACTATTAGTCCCTTTGAAAAACATGAAAATTACTAAGTTTAAATTTTTATAAAATAAACTTTAAACTAAAATAATCATTAAATTACTCATGAAATCAACTTTATTGACCAATTTTTTTCATAAAACATTTTTTAGAAATCATAAATGAAAAATGATAGCCATGATAGTTCCTTGAGAAAACATAAAAACTCATGAAAAACCTTTTCCTTGAAAAATAAACCTTTTACCTTAAGAAGGTCAAAATATTTCATAAACCCATTTTATTACCTCATAAAATAAAAATATTTCCATTAAAACTCATTAGAAGCATAGAAAAACTATGTAGGTACTCAGGGACACCATCCTTACAATTACCCTTACAGTCACTCTTATAAAGGAATAACCTTCATAGTTAATTCCAACATGTCTCTTCTTGAGAAATTATCATTACCCAATGCATTAGATGGATATATAAAACTCACCCATAATCATATAAAATTTTTAAGTACCATATCCTGAAAAAAAAACATAAAATATTTCAATTTAATCATAAAACTTATAATAATTAGAATTTTAGGCAATAAGAAAATCACTTTATATTATCTCATAAAAAGAGAATAAATATCCCATTCTCTTGAAAATGTTTTAAAAAATAAAAATTACTATAATAATGGGAAAATGAAATTCTTTGAAAAATCATATAAACTTATAAAGTAATATTAATAACAAATAACTACTATGATGGCTGGAAAAGGTGTTCATATGGTAAAAATTAATAAAAGCATTCTTTTTACACTTTTATAAAAAAGTAAAAAATGAATTGTATGGTAAAAATTAAAAAAATTAATTTTAATTTTTTTAAATAAAGTAAAAAATATTTGAAAATTAACTTAAATTGTTTTTAATTATAAACAATAAAATTATTGAAACATTTATAAGAACATGAATATGGAAGAAAAATAGTTTAAAACATTTAAAAACACATTTTAAAGAAAAAACCCTTACCTAGAGTCCTGAATCACCACACACGTCTTTTAATTTCCTAAATAATAAACTTATATTAATTATTTACAGGCTTTATAACCATTTTTCATGTTCATTACATTATAATTATTATTTTTATTTCATTTATTATCACATACTTTTTAGTTACTAAGTCAGTTAAGTTTACGTCAGACATTTTGAGGTCATTCAATTAGTGTGTAGACCATGGTCAAAGAGTTCATGGTAACAAAATTTAAATAATCTTAAAAAATTTATAATACATTAAATATAAATTTTAAACCATCCATTTAAGTTGATTATGAAAAATGAGATACATCATTCATAGAGGGTTAGTCCGTTCGTACGCATGAACGTCATTTTCATTTTTTAAATTGATAAAAAGGAAATAAGGTAGATAATGGTTTAAATTTATATAATTATAATCATATTATAAATATCATATTTATTCATTCAATATATACTTATGTCTTTACATGTGAGGTGATGATGAAAAATGAAACACATCTTCTCATGGAGGTGATATTCCGCATGTACCCATGAGCAACACTATCATTTTCCATTGGATATAAAGGAGGTAAAGAATAGTTTTTCCATTAATATAATTAAATTTTAGTATATTAAATATACATATACAATTAAATTAGTATGGTTAGAATATATTTTAAGGTGTTATAATAAGAAATAAACTTGAAATAATTTGGTTAAGACTTATACCTCCTCCTTGGATATCTTCTTTGGGATTACACCATAAACCTTCTAGGATTGGACTTTTTGTGAGAAAAATACCTACAGTGAATTTTGAGAAGATTTATGAAGGATTTTTTATAGATATTGTTCAGTATAATGTGTTAAAAGTGTGTGAATAAGAGAAGAGAGGATGTGCTCTTTTTAAGTGAGAGGAGTGAAACCCTTATAAATATTAAGAACTTTAAAATATAATAAATTTATTTATCATAAAAAATTGATCCAATATAGTATAATTTATAATATAGTATAATTTAAGGTCTAAATAAACTCAAAAAAATCAAAATTAAATAAGTTTTAGATATATTTTAAGCCCGATCTCTTAGTTTAACCCCTATTATTAACCCTTTTAACCTTTATCATGTTGAAAAACTTTTACGATGGTAACTATTAATTATGAATAAAAATAAAATTGATATCATTAAATATTTTTAACATGATGATAAAAAATAAGAAATAAATTTTATAATATTCAACTTCTATTATTGGTAAAAATTACTTTTAATATAACTTTTCAAAATTCAATGAAAAGTCATTTTTAGAAAATTCCTTTTTTAAACATAAAAATATTTTATAACAAATTCAAGTATAAAGTTAATTAAAATGGAATTAAATAGATTATGTTTAATAAAAGGAGACTTATTTTACATTAAAACCAAAGAAAAACCAAAAGGAACCTTGTGAATAATTGATTAAAAGAGAAGAACCAGTATAGTCTTTATTTGAATAAAAACATTACTAAGATTTCCAAAATTTCAAACATATATTTCTAATTTTAAAATTAAATTTTTAAATAAATTATACTAATTATTAAATATATATTTTTTCAACAAAAAGTTTTCATAAAATTTCAAGTCATTAATATATCATGATAATGTCATATAAGTTATAGTATTTATAAAATCAATTTTTTTCACTATTCACCCAAAAATTAACAATTTCAAAAAAATACCAAAAAATTATCTTACAATTATTTTGACATTTTTATGTCAATATTAAATTAAAATTTTCCAATTTTTATTTCTAAAATTAATAATTTTAACTTTTAAGTACAACTATGTAATACATGAAAAAAAATTTAGTTAAAAAAACCATTCCCTTTTCGATTGAAAAATTATAAAATTATTTATAAAACTATGATGAATATGAATCCTTAAAATGAATAATTTTAAATCATAAAATTGATTTATTTCTAGGATTAACTAGGCTTCAATAGGAATCCTGCAGTGTAGTCCTTATTTCTTCCTTTTGAAATAGAATCTCTGTATTCTATGGTGTGGTCACCTAGCTTGTTGTGTAACCTCTAAATATCGAATCCTATATAACAATTTCATTCTAGTGAAGGCCAATTCATTACCTTGGACATGGAATCAACTCAATGTAAAATCCATTAGGGTGATACTAGCCTTGATGGGTGCATTGTGCTGAATCGTACAATGTCCTGTCCACATTGTCTCCCTATGCCGTGGTCTGTTTTCTTCTAATACTGATCCACACTGGGTGCTCTAATAGTTTTTATCTCTACTTGGAATTATGATTGAGCTTGGTACTTACATACAGTGGTTCCTCACTCCTACAGTGTTATAGAGCTGGACCTGTGTTTTTCATAGACCACTATCCATTGCAATATTGGTTGATATTACAACGTGAATCTCAGAACTACAAAGATATCAGATATGGAAAAGGAAAATTATAAAAATCTATTTGCAATATGATAACTGATTTTGTGAAATGGTCTATGAATTCTAGAAATACTATAACACATATTCAGTGATCTTTTATATCTATTAAAAATCATCTAAATTATCCAAAGCATAAATAGTCTTCACCATGGAATGATGATGATAAAAACCTATAAAATTTCACGCCCTAAAATTTGGAAAACACTGGGAAAATTTTCCATTATCAAATATTCCTAAATTTTGGGTGATACAAATCTTAATAACTTCATAATTATTCATTTTACTTCCAATATTCATTAATCTTCAATAGTTATTATCAACCCATCATACTTCTTCTTGGTTATAGTCATCATAAAACCTCTTCTTTGTTATTTTAAATAAATAAAACATATAACCCCATAGTTGAAATAATATATCCCTTTATATTTTTTTAATAATACTTCTATAAAATATAATATCCTCCATTCATCTAAATTTTATAAGCATATTCTCTCTCCCCCTCTACAAATGAAATAAAAAGGTTGTTCTCACCTTTAGTTGCAACTTTATATTCTCCACCCTTTGTGTATCACAAAATTATTATTCATAATATCTCCTCCTATCTTCTTGAATTTTATGGGGGAAAACTCCATCAGATCTTACTCCCCTTTTATCAATAAACTTTTTACACAAAAGTTTTCTAGGGAAACATTATATTTTCATAATTCCATGAATTTAAGATTAAGTGAAACTATAACCCCCCTTTATACTCACCTTAGAAGTTCTTATTATATCAATTTTATAGATATAAATAAATTTTTTGACTTCTCTCAAACAACATTTATTATACTTTCAAACTAATCTCACTGATATTTGTATACATCTTAATATAATTACAATGAGTGTTTTATCCCTTAGAAATGAGCTGTAAAAATGTCCTCTAAGACTACTGAGTTGGAACTTAATGTATGAAATAAGAGTATTTTTAAATGATATCAATTATATCCATATCACTCACTAATTCCATGAGATAATTGAAAATTTATGAATTGAAAATTATTTTACTACAAACTTCGTGTGATCTCAATGACATTAACACAAAAAATTTAATATATAAGAAGTTAATAATAATAGTGTTAGACATACCAAATGTTGAATTAATTTATATCACTTATAAATAATAAACTAGTGATACCAATTAATATCCATGATATTACTTTATTTAAAAGGATTATCCTTTATCAGATAAGGATAAACAACCTTTGAATGTTCATTTCAATTCCCATTATTTTATCAATTCTGAACACTAGATATTGTGTATAACTTACACACATAGACACCACCTTAAGATGATAATTCCTTATTTTTAGTAGATTTAATTATCCTAAAAAGTCACTCAGATAATATCATCATGTTAGTTTATGAAAAAAAATCCTAAAATCTCAATGGTCACTGCGTCTTCAATATAATATCCACCAACTCCTTAGAGAATTATTCCATTTATCATAGGCCTAAATTCCACTTATGAGGATTCAAAAAATTTCTTGAAATCATAAAAAAATTAAAATATTACATTGACACCTATTACATTCCATATTTATCTAGATACCCACTAAATTTCATCATTCCAGTATGCTCATTAAGATTCCAACATTTATAGTCAGATTTACCAACACCGCTACACATGAATTGACTTGGAACTGGTTTTACAAACTCCTTTCATGTTTATAAACATTATAAAGGCTTATTCATCAAAATTTATATAAGAAATTTTATATTTTACTGGTGAATCATTTTTTATCATGCATTTCCTGGTTCAAAAATCACACAAACTTTAAATATGCATCCATATCTATTGAACTCATATACTCCATGGATGACATATACCACTTAATCTTGTATTACTTTAATCACTAGATATTGGAATAGAGTAAAAGGGGAGAGGGTTACCTATAAAATCCTTAATTTGAGGATTTTTTATTTATTTCAAACCAAACCTTTACTTCCATTCTTATTATAAGCTCTCATAGTCATATTTCTTTCAATAATACCACTAATTAATTATTAATCATGTATTTTTTCTTTCTTATACATATTCTAATTTGTCTTTGTAAAAGTTACCATGTGGTAATCTTCTCAAATATTTAACTAATTCAAGATTCCCTAAACTTGATTATAATACATATTGAATTTTTCTTCTATGGAATCATATTTATTTCCTTAATGAGATTCATCTCACTAGTAAAAGTTTCCTCCTTTAATACACCATATATACATTATTTAATAATATTATTTATCTATGAAATGGATACTCCAATAATTTTCTATTCTTGCTTTGTATATATATAGATGAAATCACTTACACTTTACTCTTGATTATTCTCCATGACCATAAGATAAACATATTTTTTATTTTTTTCATTCTATGATTTCTTCTTATCTTTCTAGGAAGGTTTATGTGAATGAACAAATTTTGGTACTTGGTAATATTTACATTAACTTTCTTCATTATTATTTTCTAAATCCATGAATATATTTTTAATTGAAACATATTTTTCATTCCTCTATTCTTGTCTTGTATATGTCTAATGAGTAGTGGATCTCATCTTGAAATATCAATTACTTATATTATTGTAGAACCTTTCCATATGACCAATACTGGAACAAATATAATATCTCACCATGAAATATTCATACCTTCTAATATATATCCCTGAATATGATGCGTCGATAAGCCTTTCAAATTACACATGAATCTTTTATTCAACATAATTGAATTTATATCAATAATACTTATTATATCACAATACCATGTAACATGTCCTTCATAACCACATTCATAAAATATTATATTATGATAACCACTTCTTATTTTAATCCATGTATTATATATATTTCTTCCCACAATTATCATTCTATAGTCTTTCATAATGTGACCTTCCTTTTTATAAAAAAAAAATGCCTTCAAAGGTATGAGTTGAATTCCTTTTCATACGAATTTATTTTATTATTGATTTTTTATTTTTTATCCAAACTACCAAAAATATTACTATATTGATAATAATAAGGATAATATGAATTATAACTTATTTCTTGCAGCATGAAAGACTTTTATCTTTTCTTCCCTTTACAATATGAAATTATTCCAATAGCATGTTCACAAAATCTAACTATATGAACATGAATTCCATAATAAAAACAAAAATGGTCATATTTATATCTTTTAATATACTTGTTTGACTCAATAAATTTCTAAATTTATTTTCTTGATTCATATTTGTGAACTCTACTTATCTCCCTTTCATAATGCACTGCATATTTCTTGATTTCTTTGGATGATAGTGTATCAATATTCAAACTTGCCTTGAATATAATAGTTGATCTCTAAAATTCAATAGATTCATATTTATTTATTTATAAATTAGTAAATCTAGACAAAGTTTGATTTTTTTCTCTACGGAGTATTCAATATTATTTAACATTACCTCCAAACTAAATCACTTTTAGACGAGTCAAGATATTTTATCTAACAAAGATTTTACTTTGTATTCATATTCCATTTTTAAAAGCTTTATTAGATCTTATTTTCCTTATTTTAATTATGGAAAATAACTTTAAAGTTCTTTAATCAATTTTCCATTCACATATAACCAAGAATTCTTGATTTCTATATCTGAATCTAATGATAATTCCACTAATTTTAATTTCTCTTTAAGAGTATTGATTGTGCATCCATTATCATTTTCATTATTCTACACATTTTATTGATCAAGGAAAAATATTCATTAATATTTTTTCTCAATAAGATCCTTAGAAAGTATTGATATAAAATCATCAGATTCATTCAATGGTTTCTCTAGAGATTAATTTTTTTTCTAAAGTTCTTCTTCACCACCCTTCATTTCAACCTTATCTGGATTTTATTCATTAATACTTTCATTATAATCATGTGAATCATATTTAAAAATAAATCCTCTAAATATTTTACATTAAAAAAATCATCTTCTGAGGGATTCTCAAAAATTTTATTTTTAAACACAGAAATTTATTCCTCAAGAGATATAATTCTCCCATCTTATTCTTAAACAATAACACTCAAACTTTCACTTAAATTATCTTATTCTATATCATTTCTGTTGAAATCAGTGATTTATTTTTAATCTTTATGAATTTCATTATTACCATAAAAAAATTCTTCAAGATAGGTCAATTCAGCCTCGAGTTGTTAAATATATTCATAGGATTCATTAAAAAATCTTCAAATATTCAAGTTATTCTTCCTCTGAATATATAATTCCACTAGATAACATGAAATAGCCACTTCAAGATAATTTTTTTTTTCTTTTCCATTAACATCTTGAAAAATCACTCCATCCTTTTGAGAAATAGAATCTATACTAATTTGATAACAGATCTTAAAGTTTGAACTTTTAAACTTTGGTTGAATTTAATACATAAACTATTGGATATGATACCACTTATAGGGTACGGAGACACCCTGAGAGGGGGGAGAGTGAATCAGGGTAATATAATATTTAAACTTTTACCCTATTCTCTTATATTAGGATCTTATTCCCTTATTAGAAGGAACACTTATTTAACCTACATATTATATTTTTAGTAAACCCAATCAAATCACAAGGAAAAAATATGGAAATATAAATTCAAGGCACATAGAGATTTTACTTGGTTCATTTACAAAAGAATACTCTAAGGATAATACACTTATAATTATGCTGGTGTACCAAGATCAATTATAACTCACTATTTTTTGGATACAATATTTAGGTAATTTCACTCCTCACCAAGGATCAATGTTTACACACATTTTAAGTAAAATCACATTGCTTCCCAAGGATCACTACCTATAGAATAGTTTAGTTAATATCACTTATTACCAAGGGTTACTCTCTATTATTATTCTCTATATGATTCTTTGGTGAAGGTATTAGTTTATAGAATTAAAGGTCTTATTATTAGTTCAATGATATGAATATCACTCCATGTTTAGTGCCTAAACTATGAATCACGATTATAAATATTGATGATTGAGTGAACTCCAAATTTGGTACTTCTAAATTATCTTCCATATATAAAAAACTATTTATAAGTATATTTGAGACTTTGATCTTTAGAATGAATTTAAAGATTAAAAAACCAAAAAAATCCATATAATATTCACATTAATGGAAATATTTTTCAATGTGAATTCATTTTTCTTTACATTAACAGACTAGATGTGCACAATAACAACCAAATCTAATACTGATCTTCAATACAATTCTATTCAACTTTAACTCTTCCCCTTTAACTAATATATGAAATGATTCCCGAGTTGTTTTCATCTTCCTACTTGGAACAAATATTTCCTCTTATCTATATTATTTTCTTCCTCTATTATTTACTCTCTTCTATTTTCTATAATCTACATGATACTTTTTTTCTTTCATAATATACTGTATATATCATATAATGTTTGAATTTAAAATTTAAAATTCAAATATCACTTAACTTACAACTTATTATACTTCAAAAATATCCCTTGATTAATCTTCAATTTTATCTCTATCATTTAATTCAAATTTGATAGTTTAATATTTTTAACTTAATAATAAAACTTAATGAGAAATCCACATGAAAAAAGTTGTTCAAAATTTTCAAGAGTCATACCTTATACTCCAACATACCCATTTGTGGTGTGATAAATCAGTCTTGAATTAACTATTTTTAAACTGTAAGGAAGGATGTGATATGTTGCACATATCAAAGTGAAATATCCCATATTATTTAAAAAATATCCCAACTTTCACACTGCTAAATACATACCCTATATAATGTAATCCTTTTCTGTGTCATAGAAGACTTCCTCTTCATCTTGAAAATGGAATGGTCTATATCTCCATGGTGTAAATTCCTACAGAATAAAAATATCTAAAAAAATTTACACTTCAAGAAACACACCTTACACATCATAATAAATATATTATATCCTGATACCATTTTCTTCCCAATGAAATATAATATCTTCATTCTATGGTGTGGTCACTGAAATTTTGGTGTAAATTATAACTCCTGAATCCCAAATTGAACTTTCTTTTGGGTGAAGGATGCTTCATTACTCTGAACATGAAATCAAATCACCATAAAATTCCTTAGAGCCATATTGGTACCATAGGGTGCACTGTACTAACCCAAAATGTCATATATATGGTTCTTATCTATTTCTTAGTCCCTTATCACCTAGATTTGATCCATGATGGGTTTTCTTCTCCTTCACTACCTTTCTTAGAACCACAATTGATCTTGGTGCTGCCTCATGGTGTCACTTCTATCTTATAGTAATGTATAGTTTTCCCCTATTTTTATCACACACCAAAAATCATTATGGAATATATTTATATTTCAATGTGAATATCAATACTTTAAAGACACTAGATATGGAAAAGGAAACTTATGAAACTCCAGTTATAGTATGGTCACTAATTCTTCAGCATGGTCTGTACATTCTATAAATATTAGAACATATATTTAATGATATTCCATATATATAAAAATTCATCCAAGTATAAAAAATATTCACCATGACATGATGATGATAAAATCCTCCAAAATTTTATACCCTAAAATTTTAAAAACACTGGGAAATGTTTCCATTATCCATATATCCAGAATAATCCCAACTTCTGAATGATACACATCCTCACAACTTCATACTTCTTTATTGGACTTCCAATCTTAATAAAACTTCAATAATTATTATTAAATAATTACAATTCCTCTTGTTTATAGTCATCATATAACTTATTATTGGTTATTGTTAAGAAATCCAACATATAACCTCTTGGTTCTAATAAGTTATCAGTATTTAGTTCATATGGAATTGTTTGATGTTTTTTGTATGTTTGGTCATTTTAGTCCCCATTATATTTTTTTGAGGTGGTTTGATGACTCTTTTGAGACTCAGTTTGGTACAAGAGATGGCTGAGTGAGTTAAATTTATTCATAAGTTTATTATATAAACTTATAGTGGGAAAAAATCTTACACTTACTGTTGATGATGTCCATTGAAGTTTGATTTTGGGGATTTTTTCTTAAAAGCGACTCCTAGATTATTGAAAAAAGGCTTATAAAGTAGTAAAATTTTAAACCTAGATATATGGGACCATTTGAGATCATTTATCACTTTGGGGAAGTGGATTATGGATTTAATTTTCCATAATATTATGTGGTGGTTTATAACATTTTTCATGTTTCTTAGTTTAAAAAGTATCCACCAGACTCGTCTCATGTTTTAAGATGAGAGGTAGTGGAGTTATAAATTGATGCTTATTATGTGGATAAATCAATTAAAGTTATGGATTATAGATATAAAATTATTTTGGGAAGAATAATTCTTTTAGTTTAGGTGTTTTGGTAATACAAGTTTATTTAAAAGGATACCTGAGAGAGAGAGAGAGTGTGTATGTGATATAGTGGTAGTGTCTAGAGTTGTTCATGAATAATTGATCCCATTGATGTTTCAGGGATGATAAATTATTATGGAGTAGAGAAATTTAATTCCCCAGCTATTGAAAGTATATTTACTTTGATATTCTAGGAGTTTCAGAGTAGAAATTTGAATTTTTGATGGTAGAGAGATATTTTCATGGTTAGGCACATAATTTTCCTAAATGTGAAACTCAATAATATATGGTTTGATATTTATCTAGTAGAAATAAATGGTTAGGAATATGGTTATCCTAACCATGTAAGTTAACCATGTGTCATAGAAGAATCTACTAGTTGGTCTATAGGGTTAGGCACTTGGTTAGTCTAACCATGTGACCTAACTGTATGTGTTAAGGATTTTATTGCATATTTAATTTTAATACCATATTTAACTCCCTTAACACACCATTAACACTCAAATTTGACTTGGGATTAATCTAGGGTTATCTTAGGGTGATTTTGGTGCTTTCCTACCCGTGAAAACTGTTTTCTTATAGTATTTTATTAGATTTACCTACCTGTGAGAAACTAGTTTCTTATGGGATTCTATTATAGTATTTTGATTATATTTCATAGTTATATGTTATTATTGGTTATTTAGTCTCTATATCTCTAATTTTTTGATTATTTTTGATCTAGAGAAGTTGGTGTTGGATTTAAGAATTCCATGGATATGGAATTGAGGGTTTTTATTCATTATGTTTAGGGATAAAAGATTCATCCTATTGAAGTGATTCATAGAATTTAAATTTATAGAAACTTCAAAATTGATGTGATTAAATAGGAAGCTATGATCTATTATATGAATTGGATAATTTCTTATGTTTTGTTATTGATTGTGATATATTGATTATTTCTTGTCATAATTCTTATAAAATTGTAAATTTACACAAAACATATATTTTAACACATTTTATTTTGATGGAAAATTTAGGGGTTTTTTATAATTATGTATTTTATAATGAAATTAGGAATTTATAAATATAGATGTTCAAATATATAGTTTGAATTTATTTGAAAATTTGAAAATAGAGCTTCCCAAAAAATATAAAAACAAGTTGTTTCTTAAAAATTGAAGAAAGTTTCTTAATGAATAATTGTTGGATTTATTTTTGAATTGGAGACAAAGTTTTCATTAAAGAATTTATGATTTTAATTTTTTTTATTATATAAAAATTTTGATTTTTTGTTAAGTTTATTTTCATAAACTAACATGCATAGATTGAATTTTCATTTGTGATTTTGAACTTATATTTTTATATTTATCACACTGAGCATATCGAAAAAATGTTTTGTTGAGACCTTTATTTAAAACCTTTAAGTTTTTTACACAGGGATGAGTGACTTAGGGAGAATGCATTAACATAAGAAATGTTTGGGATAACCAAGGCCAAAAAATGACACTCACCATGATGTATGTTTGGATTCATGAATGAGGATTCATACCTTAGTAAATTTAGTTTAGAAAGGAATGTAGAAAATAAGGAATTCCCATTTGGTGAGCTTGGAAAGCCTTATTATAGTAGAATTATCAGGTAAAATGGATTTTTTCTAACATAATTGAGAAAACATGGATTTTCCAATAGAATTAGGAAAATGAATATTTTCCATTGTTTAGGGAAAATGGGTGTTTTTTTAAATGTTGGGAAAAGTGGTATTTTTTAAAATGTATATTTTATAAGAGAAAAGTTAGTTTTGGTGCATTTATTAAATGTGTTTGATTAAATTATATTTGATAATCTTGAAGTTTTCTATAAAATCTTATCTTGGTTTTTGAAATGGGATAAATAAAATGTATTTTGTTTTAGAACTATTTTGGGTTATTATAGTTTATTGCATTTAATTTGGAATTTATTTTTTATGGACATGTATTGGAGTCTTTAGGAAATACTACTAAGTTTATAATCATCCCCTATATGTTTAATTTGGTAGAATTATAGACATTATTGATCATGATATTGGTAAAGGAAAGAAATCATTCTTAATAAATGGAGAGCCATAGTTCTATGCTGGAATTATGATAGAAGAGGCGAGTTCTCATGTTTAAGAAGGTATATTTTGTGTTAGTCTATATGATTTCAATTTTATTTCCTTAATTTAGATTTTTTGGGTTAAAAAAAACTGTCTATTATTGTTAAGTCTTATTTTAAATGATTTTATTTACATTTTTTAACATTTTCATGCCTGATTTTGGTTTTATTCTTGAGGTTAAACTATTGCATGGGGGTTCATTTATTCCTAAATCATTAGTTTTAAGCCATTATTGATTAGTTAATGAATTTTATTCCATGATACATTCTAACTCAGCTAATGGGATTTAGTATTCTGAGTTGGGTGGTTACAATAACTCATTGATAGCATCATTAAAATAGATATTCAAACTTTGAGAAGATTTATTCAATCAAAAAATAGATCATTTAAAATTTTATACATTATTATCACTTTTAAAATCCTTAAAACTATTTTAAAATCACTAAGATAAAGTGGATAGAGAAAATCATCTTTTTTGGTGATGAAACCATTTTAAAAAATTATATTTTTTTTGGTACTAATACAACTATTATATATTGATAGGTTCCTCAAAATTTATTTTTTTAAATAAAAGATGGATCATTCCCATACCATATGGTAATTCCTCCTCACAACCTAGTAATATTTATTCCATCGATCTTTATTTTTTTTTGAATTTATGGTTATAGTTTTGATTTGATTTATATTATGGGAAATTTAAGTTACATTTCAACACCAAATATAAAAATGTCATTAAAGAAAAAATGACTATTTAATCCTATGTTTTGATTAGTTATATTATTTATATATATCATAGATGTTGTCTTAGTAAAATCTTGAAAACATGTTATATGTATCAAGGAAGACCAATATGAAAATAATTGAATATAATGATTTAAGTTCTTAGACTCTTGGGGGCCCCTGGTATAGTGATTTAAGATACCTCCTCATTCAAGTTACCATCAATTATCTCTCCAAGATTTTGGTGTCATAGATCATAAAATTATAATAAAATAATGAAAAACCATGAGATCAACCATCTTTCTAGCTGAATTTAATAATTTTGAAAATATTATTTACCCTTGTTTTGTATTATGAAATTTTTTCTAGATTCTATATATTGAATTTGAAACAGATTCCTTGATTGTGTTACTTAGAGGAAACCAAAATTTTTATTTAATTTTATTTTTTATAGTTTCATTCTTTTTTATATCAATGGTTATTATTATGGGTGTAATTTTTAGGGTATTAGGAATACATAGTTCTATTATTTTTAAAAATGTCAGACTCAGATTTAGTCTGGTTGATTGGTTTGGACCATATTTTGTTTTATACTAAAAATTTAATGTGGGACTCTTATTTGAGGTATAAAATTAAAGTATTTAGTTTATATATGAGTTTGATAGTTTCATGGGTAAAATTATACCTTTTTAAGGGTTTTGAGGAACCACATTATTATTGGTATGATTAATGAATCATGTAATATACTAAAGGAAAAATAATACATTTCATATAGAAAATACAATAAAGGATGCATTGTTAGATATATGATTAACCTAAATTTAAATCCTAATAATATATATTAGGAATGTAGATCTAATAAAAATTATATGGTCAAATGTACAATTAGAATAACCGTGTAACCAAACCATTCAGTGATTTAAAAATCCCCCCCCCCAAATTTTATTTTTACCCATTTTTTTGAGAATTTTGGTCCACTAGATTGTCCTTCATGCAGAACACATGGTGTAAGGAAACTTTTTGGTGACTTAGGAATCTATCCCAATTAAGTTATTTTAATCTCTTATATTTTTGGGTTTTATATTGCTAGATTTAAGGTATGTAGACCATGATTTCTCTTTTTTGTGCTTATTATGGTTTCATTATTGGTGGAAATCTAATAGAAAAGGGTTTCTGGAAATAATAGGATTTTCCTAAATTGATTGTGGATTTTTATTTTAGATGTTTGAGAATTATAAGAATAGGTTTAATCTCAATGGAGGAAGCATGATTTCACTTTGAAACCATGTTTGAAGTTAGTGTTTTACCAGTATGCGAGATAGACAAATGGTCAAGTGGGGGGTGAATTGACCTTTTCATAACTTATTAATTAATTATCAAAGATAATATAATTAAGTAGTGTAAAATAAAAATATGAAAACATGTATTTTTATATTAGTGTAGATCAAAGTAATCCTACATATAATATTTACACTCTTAAAGAAAAAATCATGGCACCCACTATATAGTGACCTAACTTTTGAAGGGAAATCATAACCCATTACAACTTCTTTTTTTACACATAGGGGCACAACCCCTATAATACCTTTAAAGTGGAGGGAGAACCAACATTGCCTTTGTTTTAACCAAGGAACAACCAAAATTCCTAAATTTTATTAGACCAAAGTACAACTAGATTTACCTTTTTTATGTGTTGTATAAACTTATACTAAGGTACTAATTTTGTATGAAAAATAATGAACCAACAATAACATAAATAGAAAAAGATCAAAATAATACAGTACCATAGAAACTAGAAGTTAAACAATGATGATTTGAATATCAAGGAATCTTAGATCACACTTTTAAATTAGAGAGTTGCATGATGAAGTCCACCAAAATGATCATAGCAACAATGATTGTAAGGTGTATAGGAAGGATCAATGTGTACCAAC
Organism: Viscum album; assembly: GCA_963277665.1. NCBI lineage: Eukaryota > Viridiplantae > Streptophyta > Magnoliopsida > Santalales > Viscaceae > Viscum > Viscum album. Next base: position 538,291,748 of record OY728165.1, read on the forward strand.
ACTCCTTTATTTTTCATACTGTATAACTTGTGTATCTCTAAACACTTTGATATATTTCACTAGTTCTATATAAATACTTTTAATAAGTTCCATCATTACAAGAAACTTTAAAATATTAGGCTCATGAATAAACACTTAAAATATACTATCTCCTACAATTCATCTTTTCCATAGGATAATCATGCATGTTAAATGAATGAAGCACTTCAGAGTTATTCGATACTTATTTCCTAGAAAATGGTTCATGTGTAATCTTTATTTAGTGTGCATGAAAATAGAATTTCTATTCTTTAAAATAAATACTTAATTTATATAAACAAACATCTTTTAAACATAAAAAATATTATTTTAATAATTGTAGCAATAAAATAAATATAAATTTAAAATCCACATTATGATATTACTACTATAAATATATAGTGTTAATACAACATGCTTAATCCCTTATGATCTTTATTTAATTTTATATAAAACTCTTCCAAACTACTCTATATAGAATTTAAATAATTGATGAGTAATTATGGAACAAATAAATTAATATTTTTTTAACATAAACATTCAATGAATTTAAATACACAAAAATAATAAAAAAATAGAATATTTTAATTTTTTGAAAAAAAACTACTTAGTTACATGATGCATGTAAGACTTATAAATATATCATAGAAGACTTTGATTTCATATGAATTCAAAATCCTATAAGACTTTTCATTTTTTAAGACTCTTAATAAATCATATAACATTCATAATTTTGTAAGACTTCAACTTCTTATTATAAGACTTAGAAATATAATATAACATTGATTTCATATGATTTCTTAAACTATGATTAAGTATTTTAATAAATACCATAATCATTGATATCTTATAAGAATTTATAATTATAAAACTTTGATTTCAAATTAATTTAAATTATATAGGAATTTATCCACCCCACATCGTAATTTTAGTTTAATGTGTACAAATTTATAAATCATGCATCATACTTTAATTTATCAAGTATGACTTTATGAAAATTATTAAATTTCAAAACGTAACATTTTTAAGTAATAAGTAAATAATGATGTGAGAAATTATAATTATCTAATTATGAAAACTTTAGTGTATGAGTCATAAACCAAATCACAATTAAGTGAATTTTCTCTAAAAGTAGTTTATAATACACATAGATAATGTTAAAAACAATTGAATAATTACATTAATAATGATTCAATATCATTATTTTCTTATACATGTAGTGCATATTTTGAAATTTTTTCTTTACTCATGTTATATGGAATAAAAATATATTTTTATAATAATATGGAAACATGATTAAGTGAAATGGAAATGATCCCCTAAAAAATATTCCCCATTTTGATAATTAAAAAACTAATTATAATTTTAAAAATTTCTCCCCATTTTTGAAATTATCAAAAAGATTATATGATAAAACCATTCTACCCCTTTTTAGAAATAAGAAAGTTAACCAATTTAAATGTTTTAAGAAATAATTTATAAATAGTTTATACTCCCTAGAATAAAAAATATGACAACCTAAGATAAACTGAATTAAATTGAGAGTTAAAACTAAAATTTCAGTGTGAAAAGACTTTTAAAATAGATTTTAAGAATTACAATAAAAAAATTTCAAGAAAATCATATTTAAATAATAAGAATAAACTAAAATTTATATATTTTAAACATAGAATACATTATAAAATAAAAATAAAAATAGTAAATCAATGAGATAAATAATAAAATTAATGAAACTACCCTTTAATATAAGCTTTTATTCTTTCTTGAAATATCAACATCTTTAAAACATTTTTATAAATTTAAATCTACTATCTAGAGAATTAAAAAACAAGTTTTATAAATCCATTTGAAAATAATATATAAAAATAGTTTAATGATACAAGTATCCATGAAAACATGTTATTATATTCAAGGGATTATAAGAGTAACCAATAATGATTATATATACCGGTAAACTAGATAATAAAACATGTTTTCATGCTTGCAGACCTGATATATATTCAATACCAAATAAAAAATAAATTTATCTTCATGTTAATAAAAAAAAATTAATAATGATTTTTAACATCCTCAATCTGAGGTACAAATCCCTTTTATTATGTATTTTGAAGTTATACACTTTTTGGGTTGAGTTCTAGGAGATTATTGTTTACAATGTTTTTGAAGAATTTTTAAGGGTGTATGGTTTGAGCATGGTTAGGGGAAACTATATAGCTTCTCTAAGAAAAAGTGCATGGGAATATAGGATTTGTTAGGATATTACACAGTTTGGACAAACTATGTGAAAAATCACGCGATATGGTATTTTTTTTGGGTAAATTCATTTTTCATGGTTGGTATAAGGTTTTTCAAACATTGTAGCACAATCGTGCGACCCTAGGTATTATCCATTATAAATATTATATTTGGTTCATGGTTTTAAACCATGTTTCCTAACCATGTGAAAATATTAATAACATTTGAAAATTGTATTTTTTATTTAAATTCTAAAAAATTGTTCATTATTTCTCCTTTAACATAGGATTGTGATTTATAGGGTTCCTCTATGCATTTTTTTGGGATCCATGACCTCTAAAGATAAACTCCAATGATTCTATGAGCATCAAACCTTAGAAATAAAAGGTAAGAGATCTGTTCTTCATTATTTTCTAGATATACTCTTTTTTCTTAGAATGAAATGTTATATTCAGGGTTTTTATACCTAGATCTATTGGATCAATGATGTTTTGACAGTTAATTTTTAGTATTTATTAAAGGAATGATAAAGGGAGTCTAGATTGACTTGATCACGTCTTATTTCTTTGTGTTCTTCAATGTCTATTGTGAGGAAGGTGGATTATCTCTTTTTATACACTCATTTTAGAAATCAAAGGCTTAGAATTTTAAAATGGTTACATATGATTTTCAAGAAAAACCCATTGTGATTTATTTTAAAATATCTCTCTTTGTTTTGTGATTTGATAACTTTTGATTTTCTTTTTAATAGTTTAAAAAAAGCACTTTAGTTTTATGATTTAAATTTCATACCTTGAATAAATTCATGTGACATGTTTGATAAAGTGACTAAAAGAACAATTGGTATTAAAATGGATTTTTATAATAATGTCTTGACATACTTGATTGGTTTGAGTTCATATTGCATTGTATTTTGGATTTTTTGGGTTCGAATAAGGGGTCAATGCCACTTGGGGAACATAGGGGAATATCACCAATGACCAACTTGGTGGATATATGAGTTACTAGTCATGAGTATTGGGATTTTCATTGAATATATGTCTCTGTGTGAACATGGAATGAGTATTCCAAGTGGAATAAATGGATAAACTATTCTTATTTTTTAAGTATTATTATTTTAAAATGGTAAACTGCTTTGGATTTTCCTCTCTATTTTTTAGTTATATTTTGGACTATGAACTAACTTGTTCTTATCCAAGTGGCGTGAGTTGAGAAGTCACTTAGAGATTTACTACTGGGTTTTTTACTCACCCCTATATATGAACTTTGGTGTGTACATAGATATTGTTATTCATTACATAGTTAAAGGAAAAGTCTATTCTTTCTATAATGGAGAATCATTATTCTATATTCTTAAGAGGGTGGTTAGAGATTGGAGATTTTCATGTAGAGTGATTGGAGCGATTCTACATTGGTGTTACTACATCAAGATGTATTTTAGTTTTTAATTTGGTATCATGTTTCACTTTTTACTATTACTCTAATATTGTTGGTTTTGGTATTTAAATTGTATTATTTACTTTTCATGCATCATATAGTTTTGGTTTGGTTGTTTTTTATTTTTTTCTTTATAGGTTGTGTTTTTTAAAGGGAAAATTATCCCCCAATGATTTAGTTATCCCTTGGAATTTATTTCTAAACTTTGGTGTTGAGGGGATGTCACCCAAGGTTAGTGGTACCATGAATCTTTCCAAGACAATGTTTAGTGTTGGGATCTTACAAATGGTATTAGAGGGATGTTTGGTTAGTCTGTTAGTTGGGATGGTAGAAAAGAGATATGAAATGTAGAAACATGAAATGTATAATATAAAAGTATATATCTAACCTATTTATTCTAAAATTCAATTTACTAGGGTGTTTAGGGTACAAAAGTGTTCTAAAACACTTCTAGGCATGTTGTAACCTCATCATCGTGGGTTTATAAGATGAACATATCTTATCATACATTAGTAATAGGATATACCAATAGGATTTCATTGGTCATATTATTTTTGTTGATTATTAGAAAATTGGATATAATGATTATTTATTTTCAATGATTTAAAATATCTTAATACTTAATTTTACTAGTTAAGTGGATACTAAGTGGTGATTTTATTTTTTACTATAGTGAAATGAAACCAGCTATATAACCAAGAAACCCACAAGATGAGTCCATCTAGAATGTGGTTTCACTTGAACCATAGATAAACCAAACAATTATTCAAAACATTGTTCAAGTATTTTAAGATGTTGATAAAGGAAATTGAAATTAATAACCATGACATACAAATAATTATATCCAATATTAGAAACAAAATACAATAATCTTTTTGGGTGATTTAGAACCTAAAAATGTAAGAAGCTTCACGTAGTCAAATAAACTGAATCTTCAATTTCCTTAGAACCTATACTGATATAAAAGTCAATTTAACAACATATATATTGGAGGACCTATAAAACTAATGGTTATATTTAGATAATAAAGATAAAATTAACCACAATATTACATTGGTGGGAATTCAATAATTGTTCAAAAAAAAAATTCTTTCCTCACACCTTTAATATATCCAGAATGATAGATTTATTCAGTCGTAAGAAAGAAAACCTACCGATGAAAGAATATGAAGCTAATTTTATGAATAAAACTTTCTTTTCTATATAAGTGGATACTAGTGAGTCCTTAAAGGTATGTATATTTGGTTTTGTAATGAGCATAGAAATCCATTTTAAGATAACCATGATATGTATTAATGATTATAAAAACATGATAATAGATCGACTGTGGCAGAAAGGGATATTACTGGAAGTCCTATCAGAGGAACCATGTTTGTCTACCTAAGTACATGTAGTAACTCTAATGATGGAGACAAGAGTAATATGGGAACCTACTTCTATAGAGGCAGAGCATCACAAAATCAACCCAATAGATCAGTTAAATTTCTTCTATTCCTCAGTAAGAATCCCAAATGTTTACAATGTGGTTTATTAGAGCATAAGAAGAGAGATTATATGAAACCACCTAAAAAATGTCACAACTATAATCAGATGTGACATCTTTGATGCTATTGTTACAAAAATATAAAGTTAGTTTCTGGGAATACATCTCATGTGTCTCAGAAATTTTATAATTTGAATAGTTAATCACACCAAAATAGTTCTTGTCCCCAGAACTGAGTGACCTAGGGTGATTCCAAAAACACCAGGACTCCTTAGACAATTAAACCAAAATATGGAAGTAAGAAACATGGAGTAATGGTTAAAAAATTGTATGGTGCTGAGAATATGATTACATAGGATCAATAAGGTTCTTCAACTGTATGAGGTACCATTATTCATAACTCAACCCTCATGAAATTTCTATTTGATACTACTACATCCCACTCTTTTATTGATTCTCTTGTCATTAATAAAATGGGGTTTCATATCGATACGTGTCCACACATGATGAGTATCTAGAAAAATCTCAAACAATGATATTTTAAAGGATTTAAGTGTACAAATTGTACTATAATCATCAATAAATTATAGTTTATTTGTGAATTTTCTATTATGGACATTGGTCTCACCCAAATTTACCTAAGTTTTAAGGGTCAATCGGTCGCTTGCAGTGCAGCTTGGGTTGTCGAATCCTCAGAGACCTAAGAAGAACCTTTAGACGCTCAATAAAAAGAGATGGATTTTTGGATATGAAGTTGCCAACTTGGGTTGATTTTAGATGGTTTTTAAAGAGAACTAAAATATCTATGTGAATTCAAATTATGAGGAAATGAGTTGATCCCAGGTTATTGCTCGGGGTGGATTGAATGAATTCCTTTTTTTACGATTTTAATTTCGTTAACTCAAGAAAGATTCATGCAATGAATTAAAAATAACCTAATAAATTACTAATTAAACACCTTCACAACACATTATAATCACCTATTCAATTTTAGGATCATTTTCATGAGCACTCCAAGGTAAAGGATATAATTAGCACATCAAAGTGGGGTGAATAAATTCAATAAGGAAGAGGAAGAATAAAAATCATTGAATGAAAGAAACTCAATTAAAAGAAATTAATAACATTTAGATAGTGAGAAATAACATTCAATCCCACCCCTTTCTACTCCCTTGGATCAACCCATAAAATAGCTATCCCTCCATTGATGACAAGTTCTCAACGGAAGCGGAAAGTAGACTTACGAGGGTGGAATTGAAGAAGTAAAAACAACAAAAATAACGATCACTCCACCGTTATGTGAACAAAATTACAAGGTTTGGTGTGAAAAATATCACACCTTGAGGAAACAGTATAAAGGTGATATGAATAAGAATAGAATAAGAGAAGAAGAAGAACTTTTATTGAAGAGTAAGGTGATTTGAACAACTTACATGAGAAGGAAGAACATTACAAAGGAAAATTGACATAATAACATTACAATGAAAAGAAAGCACCAATATCCCCAAATCCTCTATCCCTACTACATTAAATAGGAATTTTGGAAGCCTTTGGCCGAGATCCAATCATCCCATGTGCCTTTAATTAATTTTGTTAGAGAAAGGTGGGTGGACATTTAATGCATAAGAGACTTTTCAACTCTTGCCTCGAAGTGGGATCTAGCTTTCTACACCGAACATAAGTGCTGAAAGAACCTTCTAAAAGGCAGAATTGGAGTTGGAATTATAAGACTTAAATGTATACCCGGATGTTCCCTAACATCCTGTAAAATTTCAGTCCAAACTAATAATCCGTTCGCGAGATATGATATAAATAGTGGGCTGTTTTTTTAAGCCGCAGAATCTTGCCGAAAATTGCATCTTCAATTTCGTCTGCCTTAATCACCACCATGTAGGACGAATTAGCACTGGATCCAGAAGAATTATTTGTTCCCCTATATTGATTCTATCCTTACATAAATTTTGGGCTTCATTGGTCCTGTATTGTGGGCCCCACAGTCCGATCAGTGGGATGATATCCAATGTGCCTTCTCCAGAATTGTTTCCTTTCTTCGCCAAAAATCCTCATCATCCTTTATGAATCCTCCATTGATCCCTGAATGAAAAATGTTCATAATTAAGTTTATATATATTTAAAAAAATATCAAATTAAAATATGGATAATTACATTCTTTGAAATCAGATGAAACATTGGGCCTAAATTGGTTCATATTAGGTATGAAGTGCACAAATGATGAGAATGGATGTTCAAAATTAAAATCCACTAACTCAGGACCATAAGATAAAAAATGAACATTTAATACCATTAAAATGTAATCCAAATATGTGTTTTTATTGGCTAATCACACCCCCAACTTGAGTTTTTCTAGTCCCAAGCAAAATATATCTCACAAAAATGAAATTCGAATGACCTTTTCCAAAAACATTTTAATACACATTTCTCACCCAAAGATATCATACCAAACAATTATGAAACCCATCAAAATCATTTAAAACAAGCTATGTGCATAGGCATATCTCAATCCCAAGCCCATTCCTTTGTTCAAATTCATCGCCATATTTCATCCAAATTCAATTAAGCATGATGAAGTGTTGTGCGTCACAATAGACATGGGAGTTCATTTTCATTCGAGGGAGAAAAGGTGGAAGCGTTAGGAGAAATCAAATTTTAATAATAAGATGAGTAATCATTTTTTTATTTTATTTGTTTTTTTTTGGATTTTTTTTGCAATATTTCCATGGTAATTGAAATTGAACTCAATCGAGTCAACCCATGTAGCAAGACTTTGCCGATGACTCCCAGGCTCAAAGACCTTAGGGCACCAAGTGAAGCTCACATACTCGGGCATCATCTCGAGTTAACTCAATAAAAAAAAATTCAAATTACCACAAATAGAGATAAAATGCCCAACTCTGGGCCAGAAAACTATGGAGTCACGATCCCCAAGTGCTAAAATCCACACATTAGGTCAATTCATTGCTCCACGCGCAATTGATTTTTTTTGAATACTCATGTTAAAATTAAAATGATCACCAATCCTATGCTATTTATTATGGGTCCCCAAGAACTCAAACTAAAACCCCACAATCTAGAGGACATGAATTGTGTTTTTTTTAAAATAATTGGATGAAAATATAAATGGTGAAATATCACATCGGACAACCGCACTTTCCAATATCTTTGCACATCAACATAAACTTGCATTAAATCAGAATCAAGGCATGAAAAATTATTTGATATCCAATTTCAGATTTTGGTATGTGTCTTATCATGTTCAATGTTAATGAAAATTTTCCTTCTACACATTTTCATCTCCACCAACTTAGAATAACACTGTCCCCAGTGTTTAAAGAATTGAAACATAGAAGGGGTAGGATAGAAGTTCAAAGAAGACATTGAAAATGAAAATTATGGAATGAAGTCACCTAGTGGTTGATGTTAAAAATTCATTCCCATGTCTCCCTCCAGTTCTGGTTTGTCTCCCAATGTCTTGGATGATTGTTCCCAGCTTTTCCCAATGACCTATGACACGCCTTTAATTTTTTTTAATATAAATATTTTTTTTTATATTTTTTTAACCTAAAAAAACATAAAAAAACATAAACTGATGATACATTATCTTCTCTATATTTTCTGGGTAAGGTATTACTCAGGGATCACACCACATGACACAGATGAATACAGTGCTCCCCTTTCATTCCCATCCTTACTCATAAAAGAAGAAAAGGTCAACAATCTATTTTTTTTAAATACCTACAAAAACATAAAAGAAAATAAATTAAACTAATGATACATTGTCTTCTTTATATTTTCTAGGTAAGGTATTACTCATGGATCACACCGCGTGACACAGATGAATACGGTGCTCCCCTTTCATACCCATCCTTACTCATAAAAGAAGAATAGGTCAACAACCTATATATATATATTTTAAAATAAAAAAATGAAGAAGAAGGAAACAAAAGATGATTCAAAATGATTAGAAACATGAAAACCATGGTTTGCCTCCTGTGTAATGCTTTTGTTTAACGTCGTTATCCCGACATGGATCCTAAATCTATCAATTTTTTCCAGGTTCATAGGTTGGCTCTGTTAACTCAACCTCTATTTCCTGTTTATTGAATGATTCAATGAATGGTTTTAACCTATGACCATTGACCTTAAAAATGTTAACACTTGTGGGATCCTGAATCTCTACTGCCCCATGGGGGTACACATGATACACTATGAATGGACCTGACCATCTAGACCTTAACTTTCCCGGGTGTAAATGAAGTTTTGAACTATACAAGAGCACATGTTTTCCAAGTTCAAATTGTTTGACTTTGACATTTCTAGATTGGTAGGCTTGAAATATAGCTTTATTTATCCTTTAATTTTCATAAGCCTCCATCCTAAGTTCCTCAAGTTCATTAAGATCTAATTTCCTCTTTTCTTTGGCTAAAGAAATGTCAAAATTCATTTTTTTGATTGCCCAAAATTCCTTATGCTCAATTTCAACAGGTAAATGGAATTATTTTCCATAAACCAACCTATATGGTGACATTCCTAGGATGGTTTTGAATACTGTATGATATTCCCAAAGAGAATCCAAGAGTTTCTCAACCCAATATTTCCTAGAGGGGTTGACAGTTTTTCAAGAATTTGCTTAATCTCCCTATTTTCTAACTCAGCTTGACCATTGGTTTGAGGATGGTACACAATGGAAACTTTATGAGAAATTATGTACTTAGACATGAGTGAAGATAATGGGCGATTACAGAAATGGGTTCCTTGATCACTGATTATAGCCTTAAAAATTCCAAATCGAGAAAATATATGCTCTTTCAGAAATTAGATCACAACATGATGGTCATTGGACTTGGTGGGAATGGATTCAACACATTTTGAGACATAATCAATATCTAATAGGATGCAGAGGTATCCCTTAGAGTTTGGAAAGGGTGCCATGAAATCAATTCCCCAACAATCAAAGATTTAAACAACCAGAATGGTAGTGAGGGGCATTTGATTCCTTTTGGAAATGGATCCTAATTGCTGACACTGAGGACAACTTTTAAAGAATTAGAAGGAATCCTTATTGAGGTTCGGCCAGTAGAAACCACTTTGGAGGACCTTTGAAGTGGTTTTCTTTGTAGAAAAGTGGCCTCCACATGCCTCTCCATGACAAAATTTTAGAATGGACTCTTGCTCAGACTCGGGGTCACATCTCCAGATAATTTGATCAGGACAAAACTTGAAGAGGTAAGGATAATCAAACACATAGTGTTTGACACCAAAAAGGAATTTCCTCTTATCTTGGGTCCCCAAGAATTTTGGAATGTCACCAGTCACCAAATGGTTTGCTATGTCAGTATACCAAGGGAAATGACTCACTGAATAGAGGTGCTCATCGGGAAATGAATCAGACATAGAGAGGTGGTGTGAGTTGTCTTTGAATTCCATCCTAGAGAGGTGATCAGCTACAACATTTTCAATACCCTTTTTATCCTTAATGGTTAAATAGAACACTTGAAGAATAAGGACCCACCTAATCATTCTAGCCTTGGCATCTTGTTTTTGGAAAAGGTATTTTAGAGCTGAATGGTCAGTGAAGACAATGATGGGTGATCCTAAGAGATAAGACCTGAATTTCTCTAAGGCAAAGACAACAACAAGAAACTCTTTCTTAGTGGTGGTGTAGTTTATTTGTGCATCATTTAAATATTTTCTTGCATAAGCAATGACACATGGAGTTTTCTCACACCGTTATCCTAAGATTGCTCCTACAGCGAAGTCACTTGCATCACACATGAGCTCGAAAGGAAGTTTCCAATTTGGATATTGCATGATAGGTGGAGATATAAGAGTTTACTAGAGTGTAGAGAATGATTCCTCACAGATTTCTATCCATAAAAATGGAGCATATTTTACCAATAGAGCACAAAGTGGTCGAGAAATAGAGCTGAAATTCCAAATGAACCTTCTATAAAAACCAGCATGTCCTAAGAAAGACCTCACTTCCTTAACAGTTTTAGGAGAGGGAAGGTTACGAATGATGTCAACCTTAGATTTATCAACTTCAATCCCTCTACCAGATACCAGATGACCTAGAACATGTCCTTCCCTTACCATGAAATGACATTTTTCCCAATTTAGTATGAGATTATTATCCTCACACCTTGAAAAAACCTTTTCAAAATTTATAAGGCATCCCTCAAAAGTATCCCCAAAGATGGAGAAATCATCCATGAAGACCTCTAAACAATCCCCCACCATGTTCGAGAAGATTCCCATCATGCACCGCTGGAAGGTACTAGGGGAATTACATAATCCAAAGGGCATGCGCTTGAAGGAAAAAGTGCCTAATGGACAATTGAAGGTTATTTTTTCCTTGATCCTCTAAGGATACTTCTATTTGATTATACCCTTAGAATCCATCTAGGAAGCAGTAGAATTGATGACCCGCCACTCACTCGAGGACTTGATCAATAAAGGGTAAGGGGAAATTGTCTTTCTTGGTACAAGAGTTGAGTTTCCTATAGTCAATACATACTCTCCATCCACTACTGATCCTTGTTGGAAGCGTCTCTCCTTCCTTATTGGTTATTACTATGATTCCAGCCTTCTTTGGAACCACATGGATTGGGCTAACCCACTCACTCTTAGCTATAGGATAGATGATACTAGATTTTAACAATTTCAAAAGTTCTTTTCTCACTACTTCCATGAGATCAGAATTGAGTCGCCACTGAGGTTGATGACATGGATTTGAATCGGATTCTAAAACAATTCTATGAGTCCTGATAAGTGGGATAATCCCAGGAATATCAGATAGGGTCCATCTAATGGCTTTCTTGTGTCTATTAAGGACATCTAGAAGCATCCTCTCATGATCGGCTTCAAGAGAAGAAGAAATGACAACAGGAAAGGATTTATTGTCCCCTAAGAACTCATACTTGAGTGATGAAGGTAAAACCTTAAATTCAAGATCAGAGTGGTTATCACTTTCCAAAAAAGGATGAGACTTTTTATTGAACTCAGTTTCTTTGTTCAGATTTCTTGACAAAATTGGTTCCTTGTGAAAAGAATTTTCATCCACTAAATTAGCTAGAGTAGTTTCATGAATGGGTATGGAATCGATGTTATTGATTTCACCCATGGTATCATTGATTGGTAATTCTAGAAAATCATCAATAAAGCTATCTAAAAGAGATTCAAGACAAGGAGACAAATTTCCCTCACGTGAACAAAGAAAATCAATCTCTTCTTGACTTAAACATATTTCAGTAATTCCTTGATGTTCCTTGAGTTCACTATCAACACTACCTATCCAATTGACCTCATGGATCTCTTCATCATCCCCAATTTGAGAGTTTTCATTGTAGATGTTCAAGTCTAGACTCATGTTTCCAAATGTGATGGTCATGTTCCCATTTCAGACTCGGATAACAGATTTGATTATTGCAAGGAAGGGACGACCAGGGATGATTGGGGTTTTCTCCGTAGGACCTAAGCTTGGGTGATTGTCAAGAATAATAAAGTCAGCTTGGTAAATGAAATTTTCAACTTTCACCAAAACATCCTTTAAGATCCCCTTTGGAACCCTAATACTAAGATCAATAAGTTGAAGTGTGACAGATGTGGGTTGGAGCTCTTCTAGGCCTAATTGGTAGTACACAACATAGGAGATGAGATTGACACTAGCACCTAGGTCACATAAGGCCTTGACAACTTTTCTCTATCCTAGTTCAACATTGATGTAAGGGCAACCCAGGTATTTCAACTTAGGAGGAATGGTCCCTTGAATGGTGTTACTCACATTAGAAGCTAAAAGGACTTGGTTTTTATGTGAAAATTTTCTTTTAAAAGTGCACAAGTCCTTAAGGTACTTTGAGTATACATGAATGGTTTGAATTAAATCGAGGAGTGGAATGTTCAACTTGACTTGTGAGAATATTTCCCTCAATGTTTCACTTAATTTAGGCTTGGTTTTCCCCCTCATGCGTTGAGGAAATGGTGTAGGTTGTGGGGTTGTTTTTTGAAGGGTTGTTTCTTTAACAATGTCATCATGTTTTTCAGTTTGATCATGTGTTTCATTTGAATTTTCATTAGTGTTTGAAGCTTAAGATGGTTTTTGAACTATTGGTTCAGGTTTCTCAATTGATTTCCCACTTCTCAAAATTGTCACAGCCTTTAGTTGTTCATGAGTTTTTTGAGTTCAACTTGTCTCTACCCTTGATGATTGTTGTGGAATGGCCTGTGTGGGCCTGGGTGCCTTTCCAGTTTTGATGGTTTGAAGTTCTTGTTTAAGGGAAGAGACTTCTGAGTTCATCCTTTCCATTTGTTTGCATAGTTGTTCAAGGATTGGGAGAGGGACAGATTGGGAAGGGGCTTGTGTTGGTTGGGTAATCCCAGGGGGATACTTTGGTTGTTGGATGAGTTATTGGTATTGGACTAGAGGATGTTGGTATTGGACTGGTTGTGGTTGGAATTGGTTATGGTTTTGAGAATTTTGTGTAGGGTAGGGGTTTGGTCCTTGTGGTTGGCTAGGTTATTGGTTGGGTTGTTGGTATTCTTTCCATCGAAATCCTGGGTGGTTATTATACCTTGGGTTGAATGTGTTTGGGTGTTGGGGCTTTTGAAAGTTTAGGGCATTGACTTCAACAGGTGATCCTCCTAAAAGAACATCCTTGATGGATGGAATGGTTGGGCAGTTGTCTGTTTTGTGGTCATGTTTGTCACAGATTGTGCAAACAGGGTCTACAGTTTGGATTTCATGGATTTTCCTATGGTCTATCTCTTCAACCTTCCTAGAGAGTGCTGCAAGTTTAGCCCTAAGGATTTCCTCTTCTCTAAGTGTATGCATTCCAGCAGTTCTTTGAGGATTTTCAGAATAAGGTGATGTTCCCCAGGTTTGGTTTTGTTCATCAAGGATTTCTAGGTACTCGTAAGCATCATTTGGGGATTTGTTTTTAAAGGCCCCATTACACATCATGTCAATGAATTGTTTGTTCCCTAGGCCCAAATCTTCATATAAAATTATTACTTGTTAATGAATAGAAAAACCATGGTGTGGAACCATGTTTATGGTGTCTTTGAACCTCTCCCATGTTTCATAGAATGACTCTCTCTCTTTTTCAAAAAAGTTTTGGATACTCTTTTTAAGTGCAATTGTTTTGTGGTGGGGAAAGTATTTCTTGTAGAATTCTCTTTGCAGTTGGTTCCAAGTGTGGATTGATGAAGGAATCAGATTATTTAACCAGTTCTTTGCTCTATCCTTAAGTGATAAAGGAAAGAGCCTCATCTTAGCTGACTCAAGTTGATGTGGTGAGCACATGGTTTCAACAATGTCATTGTATTCCTTGACATGAAGGTAAGGCATTTCTGAATCCACCCCATGGAAGGTTGGAAGGTGGTTTAGGACATGAGGTTTAAAGACATAGTGGGCATCTCCTAGGGAAGAATTCCTAATGCAAGAGGGTGCATTGGTCCAGGTAGGTGTAAGGTATTCATTCATGTTTTGATCGACTGCATTCCCCAAATTTGGGGCTGCCTCATTTGGATTTCCATTTTGGTTCCCGCCCGGGTTTATGAGTTGGTTTCTTTGAAGACCCTCCATTTAAATTGAATCAATATTTAACTCTGGGGTATTATTAATATTAAGATCCAATGGTGTACTTCAATCCCCTATCCTATGACTTTCCACCCTAACTAGTCTGTTTGAGTTATCACGGGTGAAGGCGGACATGCGCCAAAAGAAAAAAAAGCGAGAAAGGAAAAAGATAAGAGATCTTGGGTGAGAATAGAATAATGGGGGTGAGGAAAGAAAGTTTTTTTCTAAGGAACTTACTTGGTCCCCGGAAACGGCACCAAAATTTGGACTCACCCAAATTTACCCAAGTTTTAAGGGTCAAGCGGTCGCTTGCAGTGCAGCTTGGGTTGTCGAATCCTCAGAGACCTAAGAAGAACCTTTAGACACTCAATAAAAAGAGTTGTATTTTTGGCTATGAAGTTGCCAACTTGGGTTGATTTTAGATGGTTTTGAAATAACACTAAAAGATCTATGTGAATTCAAATTATGAGGAAATGAGTTGATCCCAGGTTATTGCTCGGGGTGGATTGAATGAATTCATTTTTTTTTACGATTTTAATTTCATTAACTCAAGAAGGATTCATACAATGAATTCAAAATAACCTAATAAATTACTAATTAAACACCTTCACAACACATGATAATCACCTATGCACTTGTAGGATCATTTTCATGAGCACTCCAAGGTAAAGGATATAATTAGCACATCAAAGTGGGGTGAATAAATTCAATAAGGAAGAGGAAGAATAAAAATCATTGAATGAAAGAAACTCAATTAAAATAAATTAATAACATTTAGAGAGTGAGAAATAACATTAACTCCCACCCCTTTCTACTCCCTTGGATCAACCCATAAAAGATCTAGCCCTCCATTGATGACAAGTTCTCAATGGAAGCAGAAAGTAGACTTACGAGGGTGGAATTGAAGAAGTAAAAACAACAAAAATAACGATCACTCCACCGTTATGTGAACAAAATCACAAGGTTTGGTGTGAAAAATATCACACCTTGAGGAAAAAGTATCAAGGTGATATGAATAAGAATATAATAAGAGAAGAAGAAGAACTTTTATTGAAGAGTAAGGTGATTTGAACAACTTACATGAGAAGGAAGAACATTACAAAGGCAAATTGGCATAATAACATTACAATGAAAAGAAAGCACCAATATCCCCAAATCCTCCATCCCTACTGCCTTAAATAGGAATTTTGGAAGCCTTTGGCCGAGATCCAATCATCCCATGTTCCTTTAATTAATTTTGTTTGAGAAAGGTGGGTGGAAATTTAATGCATAAGAGACTTTTCAACTCTTGCCTCGAAGTGGGATCTAGCTTTCTACACCGAACATAAGTGCTGAAAGAACCTTCTAAAAGGCCGAATTGGAGTGGTACTTAGAAGACTTAAATGTATACCCGGATGTTCCCTAACATCCTGTAAAATTTCAGTCCAAACTAATAATCCGTTCGCGAGATATGATATAAATAGTGGGCTGTTTTTTTAAGCCGCAGAATCTTGCCAAAAATTGCAACTTCAATTTGGTCTGCCTTAATCACCACCATGTAGGATGAATTAGCACTGGATCCAGAATAATTATTTGTTCCCATATATTGCTTCTATCCTTACATAAATTTTGGGCTTCATTGGTCCTGTATTGTGGGCCCCACAGTCCGATCAGTGGGATGATATCCAATCTGCCTTCTCCAGAATTGTTTCCTTTCTTCGCCAAAAATCCTCATCATCCTTTATGAATCCTCCATTGATAACTGAATGAAAAATGTTCATAATTAAGTTTATATCCATTTCCAAAAATATAAAATTAAAATATGGATAATTACATTCTTTGAAATTAGATGAAACATTGGGCCTAAATTGGTGCATATTAGGCATGAAGTGCACAAATGATGAGAATGGATGTTCAAAATTAAAATCCACTAAATCAGGCCCATAAGATAAAAAATGAAAATTTAATACCATTAAAATTTAATCAAAATATGTGTTTTTATTGGCTAATCAGAAATGGATATATTTTAATTAATCCTAGAAATATATTGGTTAGTAACTTTTAAGGCTTATGTCGATTATTATGTGAGATGGGAGAATTTTATATCTCATGATGGGGTAGTGCATCTCTTTAAAAGAGACTAGGATTTGAATGTTGGAAGAGAAATACCTTTAGAACCAATGGTTGGAACTATTTCTTATTTTTGGAAGTGTTCACCTTAGGGACTAATGATATAATTGAGACTTGAAAGTTTCCTACCACTATGAATTGGTACCCTAATGTATTTCACAAAAAAATCACTAGTTTTTCACCCAAAATGGAAATGGAATTTTCAATTGATCTCTATCCAGAGATAAATAATATTTCACTTCCTTCATATAGAATGGAACCTAAAAATTTTAGGGAATTTAAGGTCTAGTTGATGTAATTTTAAAGTAAAGGTTTTATAATATTGGGTATATTTCCTTGGGGTGCTCTAATTTTTTTTGTACAAAAGGTAGATGATTTGTTATAACTCTGTGTTGATTATTATAACATGAATTAGGTTAAGAGAAAAATTGATATCCTCTTCCTAGAATTGATGATCTTTTTTATAAATTTAAAGGATACAAATAGTTTTATAATATTGATATATGGTACGAGTATCATCAACTCTGGGTTAGGAAAGTGGATATTCTGAAAAAAACTTTTTGAAATAGATACAATCATTATGAGAATTTGGTCATGCCTTTTGATATTTAAAATAAACCGGAAGTTTTCAAGAAATTGATGAATCATTTCTTTCAAAAGTACCTAGAATCCTTCAATTTGGTATTTGTGGATGAAATTTTGTTGTATTATCAAACTTGAAAACACCATGAAGAACATTTTGAAACTATGTTTATCACTTTGTAAGAGTATCAACATTATGAAAAATCATCTAAATGTGATTTATAGATTCAAGAAGTTCATTTAATTGGGAATTTTATTTTTGGGAAAGGAATATTAGTAGACCCTAAAAAGATAGAATTTTTCATCTATTGGAAACCACTGTCATGACCCATCCCCTAGGGCCCGTGCCGTGACTACCCAAAGCCCGCCTCCCAAAGGATAGGGGATAGAAACTAGCGCTAAAGTCATTATCTTGAAAGTGGGATGAATTTTTCCGAGTACCTATGTACATACACACACACATCCCCATCCCATAATGCTAAAAAGTAAACATGCATGACACTAATACAACCACTAAGAGTAAAAGTAAAAAACTAAAAGTAAAGAGGCTAAAATAAAAGCCCAAAAAAAGACAAGTACAAGATTCTGAAGTCTGTTTGTGATAAACCCTACCTGAAGGGTAGGTGAAAGGGGTGCCGCCTGAAGCTGTAGAAGTATAGCTCGTCTGTTGGATCTCCCTAGGCACCACCTGGTCTAAGACCACCAAGGTCCCTATCAAAGCGTTTGTCATATTCACAAGACACGACATGTGAGGTCGGAGCCTGTATAGGGGTGAGTAACACAATACCAAGTAAGGATGCCGAAACAAAAAGGTAATACCTCAAAGGAAATTATGCACAAAGTGTTGTCAGCTCACGCAGGTATAATCTAAAGTATGGAAGTCAAGACTATTAGTCATAAATAATGAACACCTCATACTATTGAGATACTCATCCTTGATGAGTCACCTAAGATTTCTGGGTTACCTACACCTGTTGGGTCACCTAGACTCACCCACCAATTTGGCCTGCTGGGTCACCTAAACTCACTCGACACTTTGGACTACTGGGTAACCTAAACCTGATTGTCACTTTTTTCTTACTGGGTCACCTAAACCCGATCATATCTTTGGCCTACTGGGTCACCTAGACCTGCTCGTTTCAGTCCTCTCATCACAACCAACAATTAGATTCCCACCCATAACACGTTTGATTCTAGGAGAATCTACTCCTCAATCTCTCAGTTGTATCTCAAATTCCAAAAAAACCCACTTAGAGTATATCAAAAGGATTGACTCATCGTGAAAGTCCCAATTCCACAAATATTTCATCAATCAGACGTGAAATTTAGAAGTTACGAGCCTTTTAGTGAAAAGGGGTAGGTGAGGTCTGGGTACGGTCCGACTCAGTCGGACTAACCCAACCCGATGGGTCGACCCGACCTGCTGGGCCCAGCTCACACTGGCTGGGATCAACTTGTTCTACTGTACCAGCCTGACTCAAGGTTTTGGGCCTGACCCGAGGCACTAGGCCTAGCCTGAGGCACTCGGCCTCACCCGGTCTATTGTGCTGACCTAGCCCGAGGCTGGCCTGCCTGTCTGACCTGGACTGCTGGATTGGGTCAGTCTATTCTGCATGAGATGTGGTGGGCACCACATCTCTGAACCACCCTGCGGGTCTCCATAGGGTACATCACTGTGGTCCAGCTGGACCGCGACCCTCTATCCATGTGATGCGGCACAACTACCGCGTCCGCCCACACCGTCGGTGGCTGTCTGCTGATGGCCTCTTATTACTGCCCACAGAAGATGCCGCTACCCTCCAGTCACGTGATGAATGCTACCAAGGCACAATACCTCCTACATAAAGCTACCGTTGTGTGCCACCACTGACACTGATGAGCTGGTGGGCGCTTCCCCAGGCCACCAGACTCACTCTAGTGGTCCATTTTTTGATTCTAAAGTCCCACTACGATCCTCAATTCACTACCTCCACTACCATGTGCACCAAGACATCTTTTCGTTGATCTGGGGGTCCAACCACATTTGGAACCTCCCTAAAAGTATCCAATGCGACCATATGGGTCCGTCAGTGAAGAACACGAGGAGGAAGAGAGATCACAATGAACACCCAAGGCAACAAACACCAGCCTTGTTCATTTGGCCTTCTTTTGTTGCGTTAGAAAATAAAGGTGAAACTTTCAAATAATTTCCATGATATAATCCCCTCTTAAATCCCCACAAGTCAAAATCCCATTCCCTCAAGGAAGATCGATCCAGGAGTCGATTTATTAGTGAATTTACCCACATTCGTCGTTTAGAAAGGAAGAACATGGGAAGGGAGGACATGCAGAAAACAAGAACCCCTTACTTGGAATTGGATCATTTTTCAGTGAAGAATGAAGTGGATCCATTGTCATTCGTTGATCCACAATTATAATCAATGGTGAGATCCTTCGAAGAGAAAGGAAGGAAGGTGTTCGTCATCATGGGCGGTTCGTCGTTTTCCAATGAAAGTTCTCTAGAGGTTCAGAGTAATCTCCCCGATCATGTTCTGATTCTCGTATCCATGTTAGGATATTAATTGATGAAACAAATTTCAGAATTTCTATTATACTGAGTCATCACATCGTTATATTGTTTCATTTATGAAATGAAACACTTGCCTCGTCGCTGCGTCGTAGTAAAACATTTTTGAATTAAATAAACTCTTTTAAGTTTATTTTATTTTTTTCCTTAAAACACCTAAAATTAACATTTTCCCTCAACCCATTCCAGTTAAGGTTAGGTCCATACTTGGGTAAAGTCACCGTTCCAGACACAACGGTTCCCTCAAATTTTTAATCTGGGCACCCATTTATAAGTTTCCAAAACCGCTCATGTTCATTATTTTAAACAAACTAAAAAATAGTTCAAAAATTTATTCTGGGATCAATGGGACTTAGAATCACATTCCGTCTAAGCTCCTAGTCTCAAAATAATCCCATAAAATTTTGAAAAATTTTACACGGAATTTCTGGCACATGACATTCTCTCCACCTTAGGGATTTATGTCCTTGAAATCCAAAAAAAGGGATAAAAAAATAAACGGGGATACTGATAAAAAATATGAGCCTCCCACTCCCAAGTGATCTTTTGGATATTCCTATGCTACCACCAAATGCGCACCAAAGGAAACGACCACCCACAAATAAACCACTCCTGCCGATCCTTAATCTTCACCTAGAACTCTACAAACTTCACCCAATCATTAATTTCCATCTCACCCCAGTCAATGAAATACAATTGGTCATGCATGTACCTCCTTAGTTGAGACACGTGAAATAAATTATCCACATGATTCATCTGTGGGGGAAGAGATAGGTGGTATTCCACCTCACCAACTTTTCTTAGAATCTGGAAAGAGCTGATGAATCTCAAAGACAACTTGCTATCCCAACCAAATCTCTGTAATACCCATCAAGGTGAGACCCAAAGGAACATGTGGTATCCTTTCTCGAACTCCAAGGGCCTATGTATGTTATCAACATAAGATTTATGTATTCTTTGTATAGTCCTCATCTAATTCTGGATGATCTGCACCTTCTCAGTGGTGGCTCGTACAAACTCTGGACCCATGAGTGCTGAATCTCCTAGGTCTATCTAGCATAACAGTGATCTATATGGTCACCCATATAATGCCTCAAATGGTTCCATAAAAATTTTGGAGTGGTATCTATTGTTGTACATGAAATCCACCAATGGTTGATGGTCCTCCCAACTGTGACCAAAGTCCAAAATGCAACCATGAATCATGTCCTCCAAAACCAGGATAATCCTCTCCGTCTAGCCATCCATCTGGGGATGAAACACTATGCTTAAATGGAACTAAGTCCCGAATGATTCCTGAAGTACCTTCCACAACTGGGATGTGAAATGAGCATCACAATCTGAAATTATTTTCAAAGGAACCCCATGAAGATGAACTATCTCCTAAATGTAGAGGCATCCCAAGCCCTCTATAGAACCCTGCTCCTGAATGGGTACGAAGTGGTTTGACTTGGTGAATCGGTCAATGATAAAAAAAATGGTGTCGTGTCCCTTGGATGTGAATGGTAAACCTATCATGAAGTCTATTGATATACCATCCCATTTCCACTTTGGTACCTCAAGTGGATGAGCGAAGCCTGATGGAACCTGATGCTCTGCCTTCACTTGCTGACTCTCAAGGCATCGAGAAATAAACTCCGCCACTACCTTCTTCATCCCCGACCACCAGTACTAATGTTAGAGAACCTGGTATATCTTTTTCACTCCTATATGTAACATAAAGGGGGAGGTGTGGAACTCCATTATAACCTCCTCTCGCAACATCACTGGTTCAATGCTGCACCCTCTGAAAAGGACAACGTTCTCCCCACCTATCTAATATCCATCAAGGCCCTACCCTTTGGATAACTAAGCATGTTGGGCCTCACGGTCGACATCCCCAAGTTGTGCCTCCCTAACTCACTATAAGAGTGGGGGAGTGAAAACCATCAACTGAACGTAAGATGCTCCATCACCATCTACAAAGGATATCTGCATTGCAGCTAACTACTCCAATGCATCAATCAGCAACTGCAACCCAGTTTTCCTACTGAGCGCGTCCGCATCCAAGTTCCCCTTCATAGGAGTATATATATCTAAAAGTCATAGTTCCTGTGGAACTCTAGCCTCCTCTTTTGCCTCAAGTTCAGGTCCTTCTAGGAGAAGATATACCTGAGACTTTTGTGGTTCGAGTAGATGGTAAACCACCCACCCATCAAGCAGCTCCACCACATCTTCAAAAAAAAGACCACTGCTGCTAGCTTAATATCATGGGTGGCATAGTTATTCTCATGCTGCCTCAACTGTCACGAATCATAGAAAATAAAAACTAATCCTACATGAGGACACAACCAAGTCCGGTCCCTAATGCATTGTAGAACACTATATACCCCACGCCCTCCTCTAGCAGTATCAAGATAGGGGCACTCATCAGTCTTTGCCTCAACTCCTCAAAACTCTACTGGCACATATCTATCCATACGAAAGGTTGTCCCTTCCATTTCAAATATTATAAGGGTGATGATACCCTGGAAAATTCTAGCATGAACATCTGATAGTATCCAACCAAAACCAAGAAACTCCGCACCTCAGTCATGCTCCTGGGTGGCTTCCAAGAAAGCACCGCCTCTATCTTCACCGAGTCCACTATGACTACAACCTCTAAAATGTTGTGTCCCGCAAAGTGGAACTATCGAATCTAGAATTTACACTTCAAGATATTCCTATAAAGCTGGTGCTCTCATAGTGTATCCAGGACTATTCATAGGTGTGTCGCGTGCTCCTACTTGGACGCCGAGTACACTAGGATGTCATCAATGAAGACTATGATGAATCGGTCAAGGTAAGGATGTACGATATTTTTCATGAGTCCCACAAACACTGATGAGGAATTGGTCACACCGAATAGAATCACTAAGAACTCATAGTGGCCATACTGACATCTAAAGGATATCTTCGGTACATCCTCACCCCGTACACGAAGATAATTATATCCATACCTGAGTTCTATCTTCAAGAACCACCTCTCTCCATTTAGTTGGTCAAATATGTCATTGATTCTCAAAAATGGATATTTGTTCTTCATGGTCACCTGATTCAGGTGCCTATAGTCCATACATAGTCTCAAACTCCTATCTACCTTCTTGACAAACAGAACTGGGGCTACCCAAGGTGAAAAAATGGGACTTACAAAGCCCTTCCTCTGTAGGTCCTTGAGCTATACCATCAACTCATGAAACTTTGTGGGATCCATATAATATGTTGGTGAGGATATCAGTTCCATCCTAGGGTACATGTCAATATAGAATTCAACCTCCCTCCGAGGTGGTAATCCCAGAACATTCTTTGTAAAGATGTCCTCATACTCATCCACCACTATAGGAAAGTGACAACTCCTCTTATCCACTGTATTGAGGGTAAGGATAGCCAAATAGTGTGTGATCAGCTAAAACCTCCTCTTAGAAAGTTATTCCTACACTGCAGGCATTCCTTTTTTACCGATAAATGAGAACCCAGTCCCATCTTTGTGGACACAACACACTCTATACCTAAAATAGTCAGTCTGAGCATGGACTGTGGATAACCAGTCTATAACTAGAATGACATCATAAGGCCTTAACACTGCTACTAGGAGATCCCAGCCAAAAATCTCACCCAAGAGTAAATTCGCACTTCTAAAACCAGTGTGATATCATCGAATCCCCTCCCATAGTAGTCTATAATCATACGGATCGAGCCAACGACTCTACCAAAATCTATGAGCTATGAACATAGTCCATGGTAAGAAAAGAGTGACCAAAACCTATTTCTATAAGAACTGTAGCTAAGTTGGAGAAGATACATATCGTACCTCTAATAATATCTAAAGCATCAGGATCATTGGAATATATCACTTGAAGCTGAGCCCACCCCTATCCACTTTCTCACGGAGCCCATGGTAGACCACTTTGGGGTAGTGGAAGTAGTACCTAGAACCTTTTCCCACATCCTACCACTCGGCTTGCTCCCCTGTCACATCTGCCTCCCTGCAGACCACCCTGTTCGACCCTCTGCCTCTACCTCGACAGTCCCTCAATTATTTTCTAATCATCTGTATGGAGAGTCGGGCAGTCATGAGCCATGTGTCCCTACTCGCTCCATGCATAGAACACCATACTCCTCTACTGACTCCCTATGCCCTGGGGGCCTCATAATTCTGATCCTATGTCCTGGGGTCCTCCCCTGAAAGGCTTGACCCACTTTGGTCCCCCCATTTGCTGCCAGTTACCCACCACTAAAGACTCCACTTCCCGATGTCTACTATTAGCTCTTACTACTGGAGCCTACTCCGCTAGGAATATCTCCACGAGTAGAGCTCGTTCCAGCACCCCATCCTGGGTATGGATTCCAAGAGATACCATGGATGCCTTGATCTCCCAACTCTATCTCTTCTCAAAAGCTAAAGCCCTAAAGAATGGGTATTTCACCATGTATGTAGAGTAGTGAGAAAGCTCAGTGAATCTCACTGAGTACTCTAATACTGTCATGCTAATCTTTTGTAGGTGTAGTAGATCTTGGATGCATATTGAGCATAGATTCACCGGAAAGAATTCCTCCCTGAAGAGGTGCTCAAAATTACTCAAAGTGAGGGTCTCCTCATCATGTTTCTAGATCTTCAGGATCCACCATCTCCCCAATGATCCCTGAAGAATGCTCGCGGCTCAGATTTCCATTTGGCCAGGAGGCGTCCTCACTAGACAGAGGACTCATGTAACTGCTTCAAGCCAATACTCAGCTACCCAGGGGTTAGTCTCACCTATGAACTCGGGAGGTATCTTCATTTGTAATTTGTTTAAGGAATTGAGCATGCGTGCATCCTCTATCGGTAACACTGGTAGGAACTACTGATCAATGGGCGGTGGTAACACTGGTGAACCACCCGGTGGGGCCACCTCTAGTACTGGTCCCTGTACTAATGCCTCATCACTAGGTGTACCATCCTCACAGTCACACACCAGAATCTTGGTAGACAGTCTACATGGAGGCATCCTGAAATAGATCAATATGAACCACAATCAATAGATTATACCTGGTGAGCTGACTCTGACTCAAAAAGTACACAAGAAAACTCTCAATTCCTATATGATGCATGAAACCAGTTTTTTTCATGTACTGAGTCAAAAATCAGAATTTAGGGTACCAGTGTATGGATATGTCGATGGCCGTACCAAAACTGGACTCCCTGAGTCTAAAAGTAAAACTTGAAACATTCAACACTATTACCCCAAAACAAATCCATTAACTCTTGGTCCTTAAGGAAGAACTGACCACCTCTGATACGAATCTGACACAAACCATCCCCTAGGGCCCATGCCGTGACTACCCTAAGATCACCTCCAAAAGGCCAGGGGATGGTGACTAGAACCAAAGGCATTATCCTGCAAGTGGGTGGCATTTTACTAAGTACTTGTACACACGCATACACACAGCCCTAGCCCACAAAGCTTAAAAGTAAATATTCATGCCAATAAGACAACCACTAAGAGTAACGGTACAAAAATGAAAGTAAAGGGACTAGAATACAAGCCTAAAAAAAGAAAAGTACAAGACCTTGAATTCCATATGTGTTAAACCCAACATAAAGGGTAGGTGAAGTGGGTGTCTTCTAAAGCCATAGAAGTACGCCTCATCTATTGGATCTCACTGGGCACCGCCCGGTCCCAGACCACCAAGGTCTCCATCGAAGTTTCTGTTGTCTGCACAAGACATGACACATGAAGGCAGAGTCCGCTCATAGGTGAGTAACAAAAGACTTAGTAAGGACCCCAAAACAAAAATTTAATACGTCAAATGAAAGTATACACAATGTGTTGTCACCTCACGCATGTATAATATAAAGTATGGAAAGAAAGACTATCATTCATAAACACTGAACACCTTATACTGCTGAGAAACTTATCCCTGATGAGTCAACTAGGCCTGTTGGGTCACCTAGGCCTACTGGTTCACCTAAACCTACCCACTAATTAGGCCTACTGGGTCACCTAGACCCTCTCATCCCGTAGGCTTACTGGGTCACCTAAAACCGTTGGTCACTTTGGATTGTTGGGTCACCTAAACCCGCTCTTCACTTTGGACTACTAGATCACCTAAACCCTCTCATATCTTTGTCCTACCGGGTCACCTAGACCTACTCATCTCGGTATTCTTGTTACATCCAGCCACATGATTTCTGCTCATAATGTGCTTGATTTCGGGAGAATATAATCCTCAAGCCATCAGTTGTATATAAATTATACAAAACCCACTTAGAGTATATCAAAAGGACATTCTCATCGCAAGGGTCCCAATGCCATAAATAGCTCATCAATTGGACATGCAGTTTGGAAGTTACGATCCATTTAGTGATAAGGGGCCGGTGGGGTTCAGGTCTGGTCCGACCCGATCGGAATGACCCGAACGACCCGACCCTAGGTCCGCCGACCTGACCCTAGTCCACTGAACCAACCCAGGTCAACCTGACCCATGGGTTGACCCAGCCTGCTGGGCCCAGACCGGTCCGCTGCGCAGGCTTGACCTGAGGCGTTGGGCCCAGCTCGAGGTCAGCCCACCTATCCAAACCGGCCTGATGGAGTGGGCCGGTCTGTTACACCCAAGATGCGGTGGGTGCCGCATCTCCAAACCACCCCACAGGTCATCGTAGTGTCCACCAACACGGTCCAGCTAGACCGCGTCCCTCCAGCCGCGTGACGTGGTGCAACTTCCATGTTCTCCCACACCGCCACCGACCACCTACCGACAACCTCTGATCATCACCTATGGAGGATTCCATGAGCCTCCTTCACTACCATGATATGCCTCCGGTGTGTGACACCTCTTGCACACAACCACCGATGTGTGATGCCACTGTTGTGTCCTGTCACCAGTGCCAGAGCACTGGAGGCTACTTCAATGGGCCACCAGACTTGCTCTGGTGGTCCGTTTTCTGATCAAGAAGTCCCACTGTGATCCTCGAGTTGCCCCCTCAACTTCCATGTTCAACAAGCCATATTAACATCGATCTGGGGGTATGAAAAATGTTCAGAACCTCCCATAAAGAATCCAACGCAACCACGAGGGTTCATCAATGAAGAACATGAAGAGGAAGAGAGATCATAATGAACACCCAAGGCAACGAATGCCAGACTTGTTCATTTGGCCTTCATTCGTTGCATTAGAAAAGAAAGTAGAGACATTCAAATAATTTCCATGATATAATCCCATCTTAAATCCCCATATTTCAAAATCCCATTCCTACAATGATGATCGATCTGTGGGTCAATTTATTAGTGAATTGACCCACATTCATCATTTAGAAAGGAAGAATGGGGGAAGGGAAGCCACACAGAAAACAAAAACCACTTACTTGGAATCATATTGTTTTTTGGTGAAGAATGAAGTTGTTTCATTGTCATTCATTGATCCATTAATCTTGTCGATGGTGAGATCCTTAAAATAGAAAGTAAAGAAGGTGTTCATCACCGCGAGAGGTTTTTTGTTTTCCAACACAAGTTATTCAGAGGTTCAGAGAAATATCCCTAATCGTGCTATGATTCCCATATCCATGTTAGGATATTAATTGATGAAATGTGATTCAATGTTTCTGTTATACTGAGTCACTACATCATTACACTATTTAATTTATGAAATGAAATAGTTACCTCATCACTGCATTGTAGAGAAACATTTTTGAATAAAATAAAATCTTTTAAGTTTATTTTATTTTCCCCTTAAAATGCCTGAAAATTAACTTTTTCCTTCGACCCATGCCATTTGAGGTTAGGTTCATTCTTGGGTAAAATTTTCGTTCTGGATGCAATAGTGCCCTTGTATTTTTAATCTAGGCACCCTTTTGGAAGTTTCTAAAACCGCGTATGTGCACTATTTTAAACAAACTAAAAAAAGTTTGAATATTTATTTCGGGCTCACTGGGCCTCATAATCATGTACCTTCTAAGATCTTAGTCTCAAAATAATCCCATAAAATTTCCAAAAAAGTATACATGGAATTTCTGAGACATTACATTCTCCCCACCTTAGGGATTTATGTCCTCAAAATCCAAAACAAGGTATAAAAAAACAAATGGGGATACTGAGCGATAATCTGAGCCTTCCACTCCCAATTTCTCTCCTAGAGATTCCCATGCTTCCATCAAATGAAAACCATAGGAATTGACCACTCATGAAGGACCTACTCCCGTCGATCCTTAATCTCCACCGAGAACTCTCAAAACATCGCCCCATCGTTAATGTCCAGCTCACCCTAATCGATGATGTGTAATGAGTCATGAACGTACCTCCTAAAATACAATGCATGAAAGACATTATACACCTGATGCATCTATGGGGGAATATCTAGGTGGTATGCCACCTCAACAACTCTTCTTAGAATTTGTAAAGGGCTGATGAATCTTGAAGAAAACTTACCGCCCCGGCCAAATATTTACAACCCCATTGAGGTGAGACCTGAAAGAATGCATGGTATCCTTCCTCGAACTCCAAGGGACCCTGTATCCTATCAGAATAAGATTTTTTCCTATTCTATGTAGTCCTCATCCCCTCCTGAATGATCTGAACCTTCTCAGTGGTGGCCTGTACCAATACTGGACCCATGAGTGCTGACTCTCCTGGGTCTGTTCAGCATAATGGTGATCTGCATGGTCACCCATAAAATGCCTCCAATGGTTCCATAAAAATGATAGATTGGTATATATTTTTGTACGTAAAATCCACTAGTGGTAGATGGTCCTCACAAGCACGACCAAAGTCTAGGATACAAACATGAAGCACGTCCTCCAAAACCTATATAATCATCTTCGTCTAGCCATCCATATGGGGATGAAATGCTGTGCTCAAACACAACTGAGTCCCAAATTCCTTCGGAAGTCCCTTCCATATCTGGGACGTGAAGTGAGCATTATAGTCTGAAACGATCATCTAAGGCACCCCATGAAGCCAAACTATCTCCTGAACATAGAGGCATCCCAATCCCTCTACGAAACCCTGCTCCCAGATGAGTAAGAAGTGGGTCAACTTGGTGAGTTGGTTAACAATCACCCAAATGGTATCCTCTCCTTTGGACATGTGTGTTAAAACTGTCATGAAGTACATTGATATTCCATCCAATTTCCACTCTGGTACCTCGAGTGGCTGATCCAAGCCTATTGGAACCTGATTCTCTACCTTCACTTACTGACAAGTGAGGAATTGAGAAACAAACACTGCCACTACCTTCTACATCCTTGGCCACTAATACTAATATTGGAGATCCTGGTACATCTTTTCCACTCCTAGATGCACCATAAAGGGGGAGGTGGGTAACTCCATCAAAACCTCCTCTAGAAATATCACTGGTAGAAAGGTGGACCCTCTAAAAAGGAAGATGTTCTCCAAACCTATCGAATATCCATCAGGGGCCTGCCCTATGGATAACTGAGCACATCGGGCTTCATAACTGACATCCCCAAGATATGCCTCCCTAACTCACTATAAGAGTAGGGGAGTGACAACCATCAACTGAAGGTAAGTTGCTCCATCACCATCTACAAAGGATATCTGCATTGTGGATAATTTCTCCGACACCTCACTCATAAAATGAAACTCAGTTCTCCTGTTGAGCGTGTTCATCACCACGTTCCCCTTTCCAGAAGTATAGACTATCTTGAAGTCATAGTCTTTGAGGGAATCTATCCACTTACACTTCCTCAAGTTCAGGTCCTTCTGAGAGAAGATATACCTAAGACTTTTTTGTTCAGAGTAGACTGTAAACTGCTGACCCATCAAGTAGTACCACCTTATCTTCAAAGAGAAGACCACTACTGCTAGCTTAAGATCATGAGAAGCATAGTTATTCTCATAATACCTCAACTGTTGTGAACTATAGGCAATAAAAACTTTCTCCTACATCAGGACACAACCAAATCCAGTCCTTGATGCATCACAGAACACTACCTACCCCATGCCCTCCTTTGATAGTCTCAAGATAGGGGAATTCATCCCTATCCGCCTCAACTCCCGGAAACTCTGATGGAAATTCTCTGTACACACAAAGATCTATCCCTTCCGTGTAAAAGATTATAAGGGTGATTATACCCTCGAAAAGTCATGCACAAAACTTCGGTAGTATCCAGCCAAACCCAATAAACTCCGCACCTCAATCACGCTCCTGGGTGGCTC
This sequence comes from Viscum album, assembly GCA_963277665.1. NCBI lineage: Eukaryota > Viridiplantae > Streptophyta > Magnoliopsida > Santalales > Viscaceae > Viscum > Viscum album. Next base: position 538,321,945 of record OY728165.1, read on the forward strand.
CCAAGAAAGCACCACCTTTATCTTCACTAGGTACACTATAACTCTAGCCTCGAAAATGATGTGTCCTAGAAAGTGGACCTACCAAATCCATAACTGACACTTTGAGAGCTTCCCATAAATTTGGTTCTCTAAGAGTGTATCCAAGACTATTCACAGATGTGTCGTGTGATCCTCCTCAAATGCTGAGTACACCAGGATGTCATTAATGAAGAATACAATGAACCGGTCAAGGTAAGGATGGAAGATCCTATTCATGAGTCCCATGAACACTCTTGGGGAATTGGTCATGATGAATGGAATCACCAAGAACTCATAGTGGCCATACCAACATCTAAAGGCTGTCTTCAGTACATCCTCATTACATACAAGAAGATGATGATAGTTAGACCTGATGTCAATCTTCTAGAACCACCTCACTCCCTTTAGTTGGTCAAAGAGGTCATTGATTCTCGGGAGTGGATATTAATTCTTCACGTTCACTTGATTAAGGCACCAATATTCCACACATAGTCTCAGACTCTCATCTTCCTTCTTGGTAAAAAAAATTGGGGCCACCCAGGGTGAAACACTGGGACTTACGAAGCCCTTCCTCTACAGGTCCTCGAGCTGTAACCTCATATCAAAAAGCTCCATGGGAGCCATCTGAGATGATGGTGTGGATATCAGTTCCATCCTAGGGTACATGTCAATGAAAAACTCAGCCTCCCTATGAGGAGGTAATCCCGTAACATCTTTTGGAAAGATGTACCCATACTCATCCACCACTACAGGAAAATGAGGACTCCTCTCATACACCACACGGAGGGTAAATCTATCCAACTGGTGTGTTATCGACTGAAAACTCCTCTAAGAAACTTCATCCTATGTTGTAAGCGTTTCTTTTTTTTAGTAAAGGATAACCTGGTCCCATATCTACAGAAACACCGCACTATGCTCCTAAAACAGTCAATATGAGCATTGAATATGGTTAATTAGTCCATACCCAGAATGATGTCATAAGGACTTGACGCCACTACTAGGAGATCCCAACCGAAGCTCTCACCTCCAAGAGTAAGCTCGCACTACTGGAACCAGTGTGTTATCATCGAATACCCTTTCGTAGGAGTCTCTAATCGCAAGGATCAAGCCAACGACTCTACCAGAATCTTTGAGTTCCGAACAAGGTCCGTGGCAAGGAAAGAGTTACTAGAACCTACATCTATAAGAACTACAAATAAGGTAGAGAAGACATAGATCATACCTCTAATAATATCTATAGTGTTGGGATCATATGCTTATATTTCCTGAAGCTGGGCCTGCCCCTTTCCACCTACTCTCAGAGCCCAATAGTGGACCACCTAGTGGTGGTGGCGGTAGTACCTCAAACCTCCACCCACCAATTTACACTCTTCCTACTCCCCTACCATGTTTTCCTCTCTGTAGACCACCCTATCAACCCTCTACCTCTACCTCGGTGGTCTGTTGACCGTCTGCTGATCATCTATACAATGAGTTAGGCAGTCACGAGCCATGTGTCCCTGCCTGCCACATGCGTAGCATACCCTACTCCTATACTAACTCCCTCTACCATGGGAGCCTCATACAGCTAACCCTGTGTCCTGGGGTCGTCCCCTAAAAGGCTTGACCTACTTGGGTCCCCATGTCTGTTGCCTGCTACCCACCACTAAAGACTCCACCGCCTGATGTCTACTAGTAGCTCCTGCTGGTGCCCACTCCGCCAGGAAGCTCTCAATGAGTAGAGATATATCCATCACCCCAGTCTAAGTAGGGATGATAAGAGATACCATGGATGCCTCGATATCCTGATGTAATCTCTACTCAAAAGATTAAGCCCTGAAGAATGGGTCTCACACCATGTCTGTAGAGTAGTGAGAAAGATCAGTGAATCTCGCTGAGTAATCTGCTACTGTCATGCTACCTTGCTTTAGGTGCAATAAATCCTAGATGCATACTAAGCCTAGAATCTCTTGAAATATTTCCTCCCTAAATAGGTGCTCAAAATCAGTCCAAGTGAGGGTCACCTATTCATACGTCTGAATCATCAAGATTCACCATCTCCCCACTGAGCCCTGAAGAAGGCTCGTGACTAAGATCACCATCTGTTCAGGAGGCATCCTCACTAGATGAAAGACTCTTGTAACCACCTCAAGACAATCCTCAGCTACCTGGGGTTCAGTATCACCCCTGAACCAGGGAGGTCTCTGCCTCTGGAACTCATATAAGGCACTAATACTGCACACATCCTCTACTGGTAATGATGGTAGGAACTACTGTTCAATGGGTGGTGGTAACAATGGTGCACCACCTAGTGGGGAAACCTCTATTATTGGTCCCTACACTGATGAATCAATGATAGGAATACTGTTCTTGCCATCATGCATCAGAATCTGAGATAGTTGTCTACATGGAGGCATTCCAAAACATATCAAGATGAACCAAAATCAATTGATTATACCTGGTGAGCTGACTCTAACTCAAGAAGGAAATGATAACACTCTCAATTCCTATATGATAAATGTAACCAATGTTTTTCATATACTGAGTCAAAAAGTAGAATTGATGGTCCTGGTGTATGGATACATTGACTGTCACACCAACACTAGACTCCTCGAGTTTGAAAGTTAAACTCGAAACATTCAACACTATTTCCCCCAAAAAATCCACCAACTCTCAGTCCTTAAGGCCGAACCGATTGCCTTCGATACCACTATGGAATGACACGTCCCCTAGGGTCCATGCCATGACTACCCCGAGCCCACCTACCAAAGTTCAAGAGATGGAAACTAGTTCCAAAGACATTATCCCGCAAGTGGGAGGCATTTTCCTGATTACCTATATGCACGCACACACACATCCCAAACCCATAATGCTGAAAAGTATACATGCATGCCACTAATATAACCATTGAGAGTAACATTACAAAACTGAAAGTAAAGGATCCAAAATACAAGACCAAAAAAAAAGTACAAGATCTTAAAGTCCATATGTGGTAAACAATACCTAAAGGGTAGGTGAAGGGGGTTTCGCCTAAAGCTGTAGAAGTACGCTTTGTCTTTCAGATATCAATGGGCAATGCCTGGTCCCAGACCACCAAGGTCTCTGTCGAAGCGTCTGTCATCTATACAAGAAACGATACATGCATGAAGATCCCGTGTAGGGATGAGTAATGCAATACTCTGTAAGAACCCCAAAACACAAAGGTAATACCTCAAAGGAAAGTATGCACAAAGTGTTGTCAGCTCACACAGGTATAATCTAAAGTATGGAAAGAAAGACTATCAGTTGTAAACACTAAAAACCTTGTACCACTGAAACACTCATCCCTGATGATTCACCTAGGCCTGCTGGGTCACCTAGGCCCGTTGGGTCACTTAGACCCACCCACCAATTAGGCTTGTTGGGTCACCTAGACCCTCTCGTCACATAGGCCTACTGGGTCACCTAAACCCACTCGTCACTTTGGTCTGTTGGGTCACCTAAACCTGCTCATCACTTTGGCCTATTGGGTCACCTAAACCTGATCATCTCTTTAACCTGTTGGGCCACCTAGACCCACTCATCTTAGTCCTCTCATCACATCCAACCACAATATTCCTCCTCATTATGCGCTTGATTCTGAGAGAATCTATCCCTAAAGTCCTTGGTTGTATCTCAACTTCCATGAAAACCCACTTAGAGTATATCAAAAGGACCAACTCGTCGCAAGGGTCCCAACACTGCAAACATATTGTCAATTAAACGTAAGGTTTGAATGTTATCATCCTTTTAGTGAAAAGGGGCCAGTTGGGTCTAGGTCCAGTCCGACCCGACCTGACTCGGCCTGGGGTCCGCCGACCTGACCTGGTGGGTCGACCTGGCTTGGACCAAATTGGCCCAGCCCGGACTGCTACGCCGGGGCAGCTTAGGGTGATGGGCCTAGCTCACCTGTCTGACCTGACCCACTGGAGCGGGCCAGTATATTCCACCAAAGACATGGTGTGTGCCACATTTCTGAACCACCCCACGGGTCACCATAGGGTCTATCGCCATGCTCCAGTTGAACTGAAAACCTCTAGACGTGTGATGTGGTACGACTTCCGCGTTCACCCACACCACCACCAACCTCCTACTGATGGCCTCTGATCACCACCCGCAGTGGATGCTGTAGGCCTCCTTTACCCCCATGATATGCCTCCGGTACGCACAGCCTCAGGAACGTAGCCGCCACCAACGATTGCTTCTGTGGGCCACTGAACCCGCTCTGGTGGTCCATTTTCGGATTCAGAAGTCCCTCTGTGATCTTCGGGTCACTGACTCGACTACCATGTGCTCTAATCCATCTTACTATCGATTTGGGGTCTAACCATTTTTCGAACCTCCCAACAAGAATATGACATGACCAAAGGGGTCCGTCAACAAAGAACAAGAGGAGTAAGAGAGATCATAATGAACACCCAAGGAAACAAATGTCAACCTTGTTCATTTGTCCTTCATTCATTACATTAGAAAATAAAGGGGAGATGTTCAAATAATTTCCAAGATATAATAACCTCTTAAATCCCCGCATGTCAAAATCCCATTCCTGTAAGGACAATCGATATTTAGGTCAATTTTTTAGTGAATTGATCTGTGTTTATCTTTTAGAAAGGAAGAATGGGGGAAGGGAGGCCACACAGAAAAAAAACCCATTACTTGGAGTCAGATCATTTTTCAGTGAATAATGGAGTTGTTCCATCATCATTATTCAATCCACAACTCTCATCGATAGAAATATCCTTAGAAGAGAAATAAAGGAAGGTGTTTGTCATCATGTGTGGGTCGTCGTTTTCCAACACAAGTTCTCTAGAGGTTCAAAGCTATCTTACCGATCAGGCTATGATTCTCGTATCCATGTTAGTCTATCAATTAATAAAATGTGTTTCAACATTTGTATTATTCTGATTTGTCACGTTGTTACTCTATTTCATTTATGAAATGAAATAATTGCTTCATTACTACATCTTAATGAAACATTTTTGAATAAAATAAACTCTCTAAAGTTTATTTTATTTTTTTCCTTAAAATGCCTGAAAATTAACTTTTCCCATTGACCTATGCCGGTCGAAGTTAGGTCTATCCTTGGTTAAATTTTCCATTCTAGATGCAATAGTACCCTCAGATTTTCAATATGGGAACCTTTTTAGAAGTTTCCAAAACTGCATATGTGAACTATTTTAAACAAACTAAAAAAAAGTTAGAACATTTATTTCAGGATCACTGGGACTCAGAATCACATGCCGTTTGAACGACTCATCTTGAAATATCCCATAAAATTTTCAAAAATTTTACATGGAATTTTTAGGTCATTATAACCACAAAAGAACATATTTAAGATACATAACATTTAGGGCTTTACAAGTTATTATCATCACTTCATTCTTGATTTCTAATGTATTGTGTCTATTATGAAAACACTAACAAGAAAGGTAAATCTATTATATTAGAGGAATGTTTTTTATAAATCCTTTTTAATTATTAATGACAATCTAACTTATAAATAATTTTTTTTCTTTCTAGAACATAGAAAAGTTTATGTGGTCTATTGTGACATGTTTGGATCTAGAATCATCTATGTTCACATGAAAAGAGATCATTTTATATCTTATAGATATTGAAAGTTAAAAATTAATGAAAAGAATTATCTAACCCATGAATTGGAATTATATTTGGTGGTTCATGATTTAAGAACATGGTGAAATTATCTCTTTTGTGAGAAGTTAACCAAGTTAAAAAATCATAAAATCTTAAAAAAAATCTTTTCGCAAAGGGATCTAAACCTGAGACAAACATAATGGATGATATATATCTTGATGTTTAAATTTGAATTAGTTTATAAACCCAAAAAATGAAATTAAATTATTGATGATTTAAGCTTAAATTCATATAATCAACTAGCCTGAGAAACTCATGATTAGTGAAAATTGATGACTATGATTGCATATATGCATTTGGACTTCACTGAGAAGAATGAAGTTGCAGTCTTATTTTTGGTGTCTCTTATACTTGATTTGGTTGAGAAAGTCAAGGATACTAAAAGATTCGATTATAATTTCCTTACCATTATGTCAAAATTTAAGGGTGGGGAGACCATTTATGGATAGAAATAAAATAATAATTCAGTGTTTTATTTTGTGATTGAATATTCATTCCACTATATTGTTAGGAAAAAATTATTTCTACATACCACCATTCTAAATTGGTGATTCATCCATGAATTCAAAAGAATTATAGGGTGATGAGGACCCATTTTTTATGATCATGTATGAAACAAAATGTGGTTAATTATATGACCAAATGACTCACCTATCAACAGGTCAAGGATGAGCATCAATAACCAACTAGAAGTTGTAATACTTACCTATACAAGTATGGAAATATGATTAGATCACTATGGAATGTAAAACCCTAACCCTTCATAAAGGTAAAGGTCTGTTAATTTTTTTGGAGAACATCATGTAGTTCCCTTGGTTGGTGTATTTTGGGGATTCAAAGTGGTCATAAAATATTTCATGAGGTTTGAGAGAAGACAAAGCATGTATAAAAACTACTATAGTGCCACTAGATAGTTGGTACAGGGCCAATAACTATCTATTGGCATGTACAATAGCCCTACAAGGCTTCTAGACACATCGGCTAGTCGGTAGGGTATTTTTGGATAACTGGTGGCCCCCAAACCTATTTTTAAAAGGGGTAATCCCAATAATTTTACCAAGACCACCTTTTTTATACCTCACTTGATATTCCCTCCCCTTAAAGGCCAATAGTAGTCCCTCATGACATTTTCATTTCCTCTTTGTGGGTTGAAGGATCTCCCTTGACCATTGATCATTTGGAGTTCTATCGGTGTAGAATCAGAGTTAGAGAAAAGGATATGAATATATCCCCTCCTCTTACATTATTATTTCACTATCAAACTATATCATACTATTTAAGTCTAATACAATTTATTTTCATGACTTTTTTTTCTTATTCATTTTATCCCATTTTAGCTCAAATCAGAGGCTAGCATAAAACATGTGGGATTATATAAGGTTATGATAGGTGGTCCTTAAGCCCTTCCCATAATATTTCTCAATTTTTCAAAGTGCATGAGTTGTGAGGTCTTTAAGACATATTATTCATTGAACCTAAATCTAAAATTGAAGCCTTAAATATAAAATCACCTTGTTTCTATTGCCATTAGATATAATTCTAATTGGTTTCCTTGAAGGTAATCCCTATGGTATTCCTCACATTATAAATACACCCTAAGAAATGGTTATGTAAAATATGGAATTAAAAGGGTTAAAAATGCATTATAAATAAGGAATTTAGAATGGTTCAAGTTAATACCTTTGATTGGTGGTGGAACCTAAAAATGACTAAATTTAATGAGATATTAGCATTTATTTTCATGAAATACAAGGATGAGAGTTACTTGAGTTACCTTTTACCTTCTAAATTAGTAAAGTGATTATGTGTGACTTGATATGGGAATATTTAATTCTCAGGTTTAATTTAACTTAAATTGATTAAATATTATGGTAAATGGAGATAAAAACATGGAAAATGAAATCTTCTACTCATATTTTATATTAATTTGGTAAATGGTTAAAATATAGTTTATGGTATAGTAAATGAATGTTATGATATGAATCTATGACGTGCAAATTAAATTGAAATTTTAAAGTGAATTGGATAATGTTAAAACGTGAAATGGGAATTAATGGGGTAAATGATAAATAAAGAAATGGTAAAAACATATTGAAATGGTAAACTAATATTACTTATTATAATATCAATACTAGAAATTGAAAATTCTAGGGGGCAGTCACGTAAACACTCTTGGTGTAATGTGGATGTTATGAAATGTCTTGGATAGTATTAATTAGTAAACTATGGATTATGTAATAGTATGAAAATGGTAAATTAAAAGGAAATTTATGAAAATTCATTGAGGTAAAATGTAAATGTCATGGATTCCACTTAATACTTAACAATTGGGAATGCTGGTATGATTGTCTAGATTCCTTGCAAAATATAATGGTGAGGAATGCTAGGATGAGTGATCTGATTCTATGGGAATTATAGGATGAGTGCCTAGATTTTGTGTGATACATGATGATTGGGATTTAAAGGATAGGAAATTTGATTCCATAGCAATTCCATGATGAGCGCATGAATTCTATATGATACATGATGATGGGGAATGCTGGGATGAGAATCTAGATTCCATATAATATATGATACTTGGGAATTCTGGGATGATCTCTCATGATGACGGGGGCTGAAATGATGATCACCGAGATTTAATGTGGTTACTATAGAGGCATGTTGATCATAACATGATTAGAGACACCCCATCACTAGATGAAGTTGGTATGATCTGACCCAGGGTGTCACTATAGAGCTCTAGAATCAGTGTTTATTTATTTATTTTATACCAGTAACTTTTTTTATAACACCTCACATGCATTTTTTTATTAGAATAGATATTTAGGGGCATCATTGGTTCTATAATACTAAGTTTTACTCACATCCTTATTAGGAAACCATGGAACTTGGGTACCCAAGAAGATGCTACTTGGTTGCTATTCTAGGTTTGGGAAAGTCCTGATGCTTGATGGGTCCGACTTAGGATAGAGCATGAGAGTTAGGACTAGTACATAAATTAGGATTGTTCTAGGATTTTTACTTATTTTATATTTTTTTCCTTGGGTTATGATGTGTTTAACCAACTATTATTGTATGCCTACCTAACATGTATAGTATGCTGTAATTTATTATTTCATGTTTTATTTTGATTGTTGTCAGCACTTGACCGCATGTCTTTTTACCATCTAATTTGGATAATGTATATGATTTAATTTATTTTCGTGGTTATTTTACTTTGATATATGAGTATAGTACCCCCACCACACCATTTTAGACCCATGATACTTGTTATAATCTTCTGGTGTATGGGTTGACATGCCTAAGGTCATGTTATGACCACCGATCTAGGAACTGATTAGTGGTATGAGGTGGTAGGGTGTTACAAAGTGGTATTATAGATTTTATTTTATCTAACAATTTAGGAGAGGTATACAAGAGAATAAGAGTATGTCAGGGTATATTATGAAACTTATGACTAGGACTGACCAACCCATGTATGAGGGAATCCCATATTTCTAGGTATGATATTATTGTTCACATTGTTCGCTTTTACGGTTAATCTAATTTTACCTCGAGTGATTGTAACAACCCAAGTTTTTCCACCTTATATAAAATATTTTTTATATGTTTTTCTCCATATAAAATAGTGAAAACCATAAAAATATAGGCTATCACAATATATCCATATAATTACCTAGTTAAACATTGGTAACTAAATTATAAAATATAAATAAATGAAATATATATAATAACAAAACAAAACAAAATTCAATTTAAATATAAAAATCAATTAGTAAAACTAAGAAAATAATAGAATATATTTTTTTGATTAAAATTTATTTTATAAAATTTATATTTTTTTTAAAAATTTATATTCATGATTAGTACTAATTTAATAAGAATAGTTAATATACTAAAAAATGATTTCCTATAAAAAACTATTTTTCAAGATATTTTATGATTTCATTTTGATATTAAATTTATTAATTTTAGGATGATAATTTTAAAAAATTAACATCATTTTTATATTTATCATGGTAATATTATCTTAATATTATTTTTTTTCTAAAAAATTTATTTTTTAGGTGAATAGTGTAAAATATTGTTATTATAAATAATACAACCTTATGAATTTATTAGTATAAAAGTATGAATTAAAAATTTATTAAAACATTTTATCAGATAAAATATATATTTTATAAGTTAATTTACAATTTTAAAATGGATATACATAATTTATAAATCCATATTTGATATTTTAAAATTCAAGATATATTTTTAATTGTTTTTTAATATATTATACACTTAGAATTTTAAAATTATTTTTTATCACTTTTAAAAATTTAATAAACAAAAATTTATTTAAAATATGGAATAATTAGGTTTAAATTATATGATATGTACCATTTTTGGGCATAAAGGATAAACAACCAAGGTAAAAACCAGTTACTATGGTGAAAACTGAAATGGTAAAAGTGAGAAACCTTAGAGGTAAAGGGCCTAAATTTTTTAATACATGTTTATTTTTGAATGGTGGAGGTGTTAATTGACCTTATATCCTATAAAATTAATTATTTATCAATTTTTTAGGCACATTCCTTGAGAGAGACTTTGCATTATTGAATAGTTTTGGGTATTTTTAAAAATGCCACTCCCTTTCATTTATAAAAGTGGTAATCTTATCCTCACTTATCCTCACACCAAAACCTATTAGGTTTAGCCTAAAATTTACCCAAACCTATACTAAAAAATCCTAGAAATCTTATTTAGGTTATTTTTTTTTCTCAAAATACCACCTTTAATGGTTTAATCCCCTTCAAAAATGAGATAATCCAAGAAGTGAGGTATAAGTTACTGACCTATATTCTTATTTTCTATTTATTTATGTTCTTTTATTATTATTAAACATTTATTTAACCATATTAAAATTATAACATCAGTATAATTAGGGTATTGGTATGTTATTACAATGATGGTACATGCATTAACCACCCTCCCTTTTTCTATTAAGAAAAATGAAAACATAAATCATACATTGTGCGGACTACCAACACCATGAATAAACATGTTTTATTTTCCATTAATTAAAAACATAGCTAGTTTTAATTTATAGTGGATGAGTATATATAATAAATATAAATAATTTATATCATTAATATGTTTTTTTGGATAACTCAAAAAGTAATGATTTTTATAAGGCAATCCATCGATATTGGTAAATAACCCAAAATTATGTCATCACTGTTTTCAATATCATTAAATACGAATAAAAATCCAATGTTATGGTATTATAAAATTATAAAAAATAAATTATAGTACCTTTAATGGTTTGTAAATTATGATATTTGGGAGAATAATAAAAGTTTTACACTACTTTTATGAACCTAGTTAAAAATGGTCAATATTATAAACACCCAATTTTAAAAATAGATTATAGCAACCTTATACATGAAGAGAATTATTATTAATGAAGGTTATAAATGGAAATGTATATGAATATGGTTCTAGGATAGGTAACTAAGATATTTATCTTTATGATACATCAAATTAAATCTCTTATGTGGAAATCACGGGTAAAGGAAAGGGACTTGGTAACTCAAACTCCTTTATTTTATTTATACAATTTCTTATTTAAATTCAATCTTCAAAGACCTTCCATTTTTAATTATAATATATTTTTCATTTATTGAGAAAAATAGTTTTTAATTCAAATATAATTTCATAAATTGTTTTATTTTCACTTCTTTTTATGAAAATAAAGTAGGATTTTTGAAAAGAGGCTCGTAATTTGACTTTTACATCAATGTTTTCAAAATATTTTCAAAAAATATATTTTCAGGATTTATTTTTAATTATATTCAAAATGATCTACCTAAAATGAAGTTTATTTCATGTTTCACCCTATATCATTATTTAATTATGTTATTATTTTGGGTGATCAAGTTTTTGGTATCAAATTATTTAGTTCATGATGTTATCTTATACATTTTGGTTGTTTTATGAAACCCATTTTATTTCCAAGAGTTCCTTATGAAAATTGAATAATTTCCATTTTTTATTTTATGAAACCCATTTTCCTTTACATGAGTTCTTTATGATGAAAAAAGTGAATTTTTTTAAGTGGAACTCAAATGTATAGATTATGAGATGGGTGAGTCCTATATCTCCCTCCAATGCATTGGGTAAAGGATTATATATCATGAAATAGATATGTTATGTGAGTAGGCTAGTGAGTAGTTAGGTTCAAAAATGGTGTGTGTGATGGAATTTTTCTATACTCACAATTTTATGTGAGAATATATTAGCAAGTAGACAACTTCATAAATGGTGAGTGTGATGGAGTTTATATTTACTCAAAATTTTATGAGTGAATGGGTTGGTGGGTATCCAAGTTCACAATTATACGAAATACAATGTTTATGATTGTGCCACTTTATTTCCTATGTTCATGGATAATATTATATGCTACATGATTTTTTATAATTCCATGGAAAAATTGTTATCATATGAGATAATATGCATATATTTCATGCTCATGTTTAAAAATTATTGATTTATATTCCTTTAAATCAGATATTTTTCCACATCCATCCTTTTCTATATTTTTTTTGATATGACCATTATGACCTTTGATATGTTATAATTTATTGAGTGTTTGAGAGAAACCCTTATTATGTTTTCTATTCCCTAGGATTTGATGATGATTATGTCTCATGGAATGTTTAAGAGTGAATTTAGTTAATGGAAAAATGTTCATAGCTTATAAAATAAGTTTCTTTGTGTTTCTAGTTTCTAATACACTAAACCTTTTAGTCCTTAGGTTGTGTAACTATTTATGGGATGTAATAATTAAAATATGGTATCAATTTATTATTTATGTATGCTTATCTTGGATCTATTCAGTTATTATTGGAGGTAAGGTTTAGTTATTTTTGGAAACTAGGATGAGAAAACATTAGTGAATACTCTTTGGATAAACCTAAGTATAGGATGAAATCCTAAGTTATGATAAAGAAAGGAGGGTGGTTTTCATATAAATACATCTATTTATGGATATTATAAGTTTATATGGTTTTGGAATAGATTAATATATAGTTAATAACCTCAAAAAGAGTTTTTTGAGTATATCTTGACCAATATTTTGGTGCATAATGAATGGAATATTACAATGCACTTGGTTTGACACACCCTAGGGATATACTTAGGTTAATTGGAATTTTATTTATATACCATTATAAGGGATTTGGTTACCATGTTAACGAGAATGGTTAAGGAAATTTTGGTAGGGAAATAATCATGGATAACCAATATTAATACTTAAGAAGTTTTTAAGTAAAAATATATTCATTATTTTTGACTTATTTCTTCCATAATCATAGTTTTTTCTCATTATATGTTTATTAATTTAAGTATCCTCACAATGAAATTTCCTATATAAAGTATATGGTTATAATAATAAGTAACCAAGTTAATTATAGATTCAATGGTCAATGTGGTGATTGTGAAAATGATATAGGAACTGGAGTTCAAATTATCATGGAAATTATCACTCAATTTTCTCATGTTATAAATAATAAAATGAATAATATGGATCTCCTAAATACACTAAGAAGGAAGTATCTTTCTATTTAATATTATAAGATCCAATTTCCACCATTCATTAATGGGACTTAAAACACATTGATTACTGAGAAATGGATTAATGTGATAGAAAATATATTTTTTATCTTTCAATTATTAGAGAATGAGAATGTTTTTTTGACCATTTATTATTTGGAAGGTGAGGCTGACCAATGGTGGAATATATTTTGGAATATAATGACATGGGAGGAATTTGAATCTTTGAAGTGGGAGGATTTCAAGGTAATATTATTCACTAAATATTTTCCTCAAACTCTTCATACTAATATGGAATAAGAATTACTTGAATTGAAACAAAAGGGAGATGTGTATATTGGATCTTATAAGAAAAAAATCACGATACTCAGAAGATATGCCTCAAAGTAAATCTATAGACTTGGAAAAAAAATTTGATTGATTATTTGGTGGCTTAAAACCCAGTATTTAGAAGACATTAGATATAATTGAATTTAAAATCTATGAGTAAGTTTTTATTTGTGTGGTTAACGTTGAAATAGAATATAAAGACCCATGTGATTTTAGAGAAAGGAAAAGAAATATAGAGTATCATGGAATCCCTAATGAACAGTCTCATAGTGGTAAGAAAGTCTAATTACCTACATATAAAATATGTGAGAGGAAACACTTGGGTAATATATTTATTGGTTCTAGAAAATGTTATAAGTGTGGTAAATAAGATAATCTAGATCATGACTATTGGGGGAATGAAATGAGGCCAAATAGCTCCACTGAGTAGAAGAAGGCCCCAAATGATGATCCACTCACTCTTTAATGCTTCAAATTCTATAAGTATAGGAATTATGTCAATCAATTACCTAACCCTAGAGTTAATTAAGGGAATACTCATTATCATCCTCCTAAACCAAGGGATTAAGGGATGGAATATGAAATCAATACTATATATGTGGACTATAATAATGAAGTGGTGAAAGGTACACTCATTCTTCACTCTATAATCATGAACACCTTATTTGATTATAGTTATTCAAATTATTTTATATCTTATAATTTCTAAAAGAATATAGATCCACCACCTCAAACTTTGAATATCGATCTATTTATGAAAATAACCATTGGCATGTTAAATTAAAATAAGGTGTCAAAATATTCCTCAATTGTGATTTATGAAGTGATAATTCCAGTAAATCTAGTTCTTTACCCTTTATTTGAATTTAAGATAATTCTAGGTATGGAATGAGTTTTATTATATAAAGATCATATCAATTACTGAGAAATGGAAATTTACTTTCATATCCCTAATCATACGATTATCAAGTTTCAATGCAAGGATGATATTACACCATATTTGGAAGTGTATTTTATAATATGGACCATGATATTAAGAAATATGGGTTTCCTAGATCATATTATTTGGGAGGAATGAAATATGTAAAATATGCCTCCTATACAAAAATATGACTATGTACATCCTGATGAATTTCCCAGTCTTACCCTAGAATGTGAGGTTGAATTCTCAATTATACTAATCCTTGGATAATTTACTATCTCAAAGACTCCCTATAGAATAGATTTTGTCGAATTAGAGGAATTAAAGAAGTAATTACAAGAGAATATTGATAAGGGTTTTATACACACTAGTGCTTCACCATGGGGTGATCCAGTCCTCTTTGTAAAGAAAGAAGATAGATCAATGTCGATTTACATCGATTATCACGAGCACAAAAAAATCACGATAAAAAAGTATCTTAAAAGGAGATAAATTCTTCTTAATTATCGACCTTTGGTCCAGATATCATCAAATGAGGGTAAAAAGTGATGATATTCCAAATAAAAAATTCCAGAAAAAATATAAAAACAGTGAGTTTATAGTGATACCATTTGGACATGCTAATTCTCCCACTATCTTCATGGATTTTATTAATAGAGTCTTTAGAGGATACCTGTATCAATTTTTGGTAGTCCTTATAGATGATATCCTTGTATATTCCAAAATAAAGGAATATCATGAAGATTACTTAAGATTTGTGTTAAAGACTATGAGGAAGTAAAGACTATATTCCAAATTCAAAAAATGTGAATTATGTCTACAAAAGTATCATTCTTAGGTCATTCCATCATAAGTGAGAGTATATCTGTAAATCTGTTAACGAGTGAGGTTATTAAGAAATGGACCAAACCAAACAATTTTTGAAATCCATAGTTTTATTAGGTTAGTTGAATAATATCAAATATTTTTGATAAATTTTACACATAAATAAAATACATTAGCCAAGTTATCATAGAAATGAGTCAAGTAATTTTGTATAGAATAATATAAGGAAAGCTTCAAAGAGATTAAGGAAAATTTGGTCACTGCACCTATGCTTACATTACCCTATAGAGGTGAAGGGTTTTTAATTTACATAGATGAATAATTAAAAGGATTGGGATGTTTCCTCATGAAAAATGAAAATTTAATTTCTTATGCCTTATTCCAATTAGAGTCTTATGAGAAAAATTACCAAACACATGATTTGAAATTAGCAGCGGTGATCTTTATAATTAAAATTTTATAGAATTAACTTTATAGTGAGAAGTGTGATATATACACTGATCATAAGAGATATAAATATATCTTTACTCAAATGGAGTTAAATATGCACCAAAGGAGATGATTATATCTAATCAAAGATCATGATTTATTAATACATTACCACCCTGAAAAGGAAAATAAGGTGTCTAATGATCTAAGTAGAAAATATCATGCTACATTATCCATGATGAGGATTAAAATAGACCAAATACTCATGAATTTACAAAGGATGATTCTTAAAGTCATAAGGTAAGGGTATAAACTATACATTTACCAAGTTTATACTCAACCGTTTATTCATGCAAAAATCAAAGAATCCCAGAATAATGATGTAGAGATACAAATTAAGGTATAGAATATTTTAGAGTTTAACTTTGATAAATAATGTGTTATATGATTTGGAAATCAGATATGTGTCCCACATATACCAGAACTTAAGAAGTAGCTTTTGGATAATGCACATAACTCATCCTTATCTCTATATTTTGGAGGCATAAATATGTATAGAGATTTGAGGAAAAAAATCTAGTGAGAAAACATGAATAGGGAAACTATGGAGTTTATATATTTATTCTTAGTAAGTCAACAAGTTAAGAGAAAAAATTACTAAAGGTATGATAAAACCATTAACCACACCTATATATAAATGGGAAAACATCACCATGGTTTCATCACAAGGCTCACCAGAACATATAAAGGTTACAATTACATATGGGTAATAATCAATCTTGTTATAAAGTCAACACATTTTATTTCTATTAGATAATATTCCTCACTGGATAATCTTTCCAAGATATACATTAAATAGGTGGTTAGGCTTTATAGAGTACCCATATCTATTATATCAGATCAAGATCTGAGGTTTATAATGAGATTTTGGAAAATTATTTAAAAAGTTTTGGGGACTAAGTTAAATTTTAACATCGCTTACCAACCTCAGATAGGTGGTCAATATAATAGAACTATTCAAACTCTAGAGTATATGATGATATTTTTTTCAATGTATTTACTATGATATTGGGATCAATATATTACTCTGATATAGTTCTTATATAAAAATAGTTTTCATTATAACATTCAATTGGAACTATATGAGGCTCTATATGAAAGAGATATAGGACTACGACATACTGGGATGAAGTTAGGGAAATAAAGGTGATGGTAACTGACGTTATACAAGAAATAATGGATAAGATCCAAACCATTCAAAGGAATATGAAAATGGAAAAAATTCAATAAATATTTATTCCAACAATCATTGAAGAGACCTATAATTTGAAGTTGGTGATAAGGTATTTCTTTTAATATCTCTATGGAAATGGGTTATGAGATTTGGGAAGAAAAGGAAATTGATCCTTAGATACACATGTTCTTTCTAGATCCTTGATCATGTTGGAGTCATATATTTTAACTTAGATCTCTATACTCACCTATACCAAGTTCATGATGTCTTCAATGTATCATTTTTTAGGATGTACATATCAAATTTATCTAATGTACTAAACTCAAAAGCTATACAACTGGAACATGACCTTTCCTATAAATAACAACCCATGTAGATCTTGGATAAAAGAGAAAAGGTGTTGAAAAATAAGATAAATCATTTGGTAAAAGTTAAATATAGAATTTATAAGTTTGAGGAGGATATATGGGAACCATAGGATATTATGAGAGAAATGTATCCTCACTTATTTTCTTCCATGTAATGAAATTTCGAGGATGAAATTATTTTAATAGGGGTAGAATGTAATGACCCAAGATTTACCTCTTTAAATAAAAACTATGTTAGGTGGTTTGATCCACACAAAATAATGAAAACCAAAAAAATATAGAATATCATAAGATAACTGTAGAATTATCAGGTATAAAGAGTGGTAACAAAATTTCTAATTATATATAAATACACACACACACACATAAGAACAAAAAATATATTTAATCATCAAAATAAATTATTACAACTAATAAACTAATAGAATATATTTTTATTTTTAAAATGTATTTTATAAAATGGATATTTTACAAGTTTTATATATGATTAGAATTAATTCTAAAATAATAGTTAATATACAAAAAATGATTTCCAATAATTTTTTTTCATGATATTTTATGATTTTATTTTAATGTTAAATTCATTAATTTCAGAATGTGGATTTGAAAAAATTAATATAATTTTTGGATTTATCATGTTCATATTAGATTAATATGATTTTTTATAATATTTGTAAAAAGATTGATTTTTAGGTGAATAATGAAAAATGCCTTTTTTACAAATAACATGAATTTATGACATTATTAGTATATAAGTATGAATTTGAAATTAATAAAACCCATTTATACGAAAAAATATGTATTTTATAAGTTAACTTATAAATTTTAAAAGGTTTTTTTAATTTATAAATGCATATTTTACATTTTAAAATTTAAGTTATATTTTTTCAAAAAAATTGTATTTAATATTTTATAATTTTTTTTAAATTAAATTTTATCAATTTTAAAAATTGAATAAAAAAAATTATATTAAATTTAGAATCATTATTTCCAAATTATATAATAAGTACCATATTATGTTTCGGAATAAAGGATCAATTACCTAGGTAAAAACTAGTTACCGTGGTAAAAACTAAAATGATTAAAGTGATCAAACTTAGAGGTAAAGGGCATGAAATGTTTAAAAAGTATTTATTTTTTTTAATTTTGGATGTTTTTATCAAACATATATCCTCTAAAATCCATTACTTATAAATTTTGGATGCACGTTTCTTGAGAGTGTCTTCCCATTATTGAATAGTTTTTAGTATTTATAAAAATGTCGCTCTTTTTCACTTATAAATAGAGCACTCCTATCATCACTTATCCTAACAAAAAAACCACTTAAGTTAGGACCAAAATCTACCAAAAACTATCCTCCACACTTTTATATGCCTTAATAAGGTTATTTTTTTCTCAAAAGACTACCCCCAAAGGTTTAATCCCCTTCGCAAAGGAGATAGTCCAATAAGTGATGTATAAGTTACTAACCTCTCTTTCTCTTTTCTATTTATTTATGTGGTTTTATTATTACTAAAATTTAATTTATAAATATTAAAATTATAACATCAATATAATTATTATACTATTATGTTATTATAATTATGGTATAATCATTAACCAATCTCCCCTTTTATATTAAGAAAAATGAAAATGTGAATCGTACATTGTACAGACTACTGCCTCCATGAATAAACATGTTTCATTTTCATTCAACTCAAAACTAAAATAGTTTTAGTTTAAAATTTATGAGTATGTATGATAAAAATAAATTAATATATATCATTAATATGTTTCTTTTTTTGATAACATAACAATTAACAATTACTATAGGGAAATCCATCAATATCTGTAAATAACCCAAAATTAGTTCATCCTTGTTTTTGAAATCCTGAAATGTGACTAAAACACC